>CM053503.1:104240546-104884909 GCA_028627145.1 Eidolon dupreanum | reverse complement strand
AACAACCTAAGACAGGGCATGTATGCTAGAGATACATGTTCCGATGACGGGTAAGCTTCAAACCTGGTGAGGGGTCGCCTAAGACAGGCACAGTCACCTAGCTCCAAGGTTAAGAAGGCCTTGGCTTTTAGAAAATAAAAAAGGGGGAGATGTTGGGAGCCCTTTGTAAGGAAATATCAGTTCCTGAAATTCCAAGGGACAGTTTTTCTCTTGGCCTTAGGTTAATTCATGTTAATCGCAGCTATTGTTTCTGGATACTTGCGGTTTTGTTTTGAGCAGTTTGTTACTTTGTTAGGAGCAGTTTGTCACGTACTCAAGCTGTACTCAAGCTATATAAGTATACGGTGCTAAATAAACTCGAGGCTACAGCTTTGACTGTATGCCCTCCCGAGATCTTTCTCTCTTCTCTGTCTTTTTTTTCCTAACCCTAGCTCCCCCACTCAGGACCGTTCGACTCTGCCCAGCTGGCTCCGGCAGTATGAGTTTGGAGAAATGAGGTAGAACAAGAAAGCAGACTGAGAAGGAGTAGGGAGAACGACAGAAAGAACATCATTTTGTTCTAGAAGCAGGTAGTGGGTGGAAGTGATTGTAGGAACTGAGGAAAAGAAAGATGTTTTAGGTTTCAGAGAGAGGAAAATGTGAAATGTATTCTTCTAGGTCACTGACAATGTGAACAAATAGAGCAATGTGGTATGACTGTTGAAAAGTCTTAAGAGCTGCTTGAGTTTTGTGAGCAAGAATTTAAAATGAAGCTAGCCAGCATGATTGTGTTCTTTTCTCTAGTGACATTAATTTGCATGCATACATGAAGGCAGAGTGTTTTGGTGATTATAGGTACCTAACAAACTACTGCAGGACTTAGGGTCTCAAAACCACAACAACAATCATTTATTTATTTTGCTCACAGACCTGATATTTTGAGTAGGACTCAGAAAGTATTGCTCATGTCTGCTTCTGCAATATCAACATTAGTGGTTCTACTAGGTCTAGAGGACCCATTTCCAAAGTGACTTACCAAAGACTGGCAGTGTGATCCTGCCTGCCTGCTGGGAGCTCAGTGGCTGATGGTCGGGTTACTCTTTGGTTACTCTCCACACGGGCTTCTACACGGGGTTGCTTGGGTTTTCTCACAGCATGGCCCCTTGCTTCTGAGAACAATTACTCCAAGAGAGCTCTAAGGTGTCCTGTGAACTAGCCTCAGAAGACTAATAATGGCACTTCTATTGGTCGAGCCAACCACTGAGAACAGCCTATACTCTCTCGAGGGCAGGGAAATGAGACTCCACCTCTCTCTGCTGGGAAGAATCTTCAGATCTCTGTAATATATCATGCAAGGACTGGTTGGGGGTTTGAATTTAATCAGGTTTAAGGATTTTTTTCAAGTGAGTACTATGAGGAAAATTAAGGCAATATTCACAGATACTCAGGGTAAATTATAATGAGAAATTGTAGAATTTAATCAAGTAAGTTAGGAAATAAACATGGAAACAAAATGATGGCTCATGAAAAATTGGCAGGAATAATTGAATTCAGTTCCCAGTAGGGCCAAACATTTGTTGGAGAAGAATATTTATGGAAAACACCTAAAATATAAGATGTGATGAAGAGCACTTGCAAAATCTTGTGGCATGAATGTATACAACTTAGTCATCATGGGCTGAGAATATCTGGTTTTGGGTGTGAATAAAATAGCATGCAGCATTTTTTGATTGCTTACTACATGCCAGGTATGAATTTAAAACTTTTCCTGGATATTGTTACGTAATTCTCTCAGTCACCCTAGGCAGTAGGAGCTATAATATTCTAATTTTTACATATGGATAAACCCAGGCCCAGAAATGTTCACTTGTTTCTTCAAAGTCACATAATCGATCATAGTAAATCCCGAGTTCAGGAGGTGAACCCAGGTTGTCTGACTTTCCAGTGCATGTTGAAACTCTGCTTAAAAGATGAGACATATGACTACAACAGTGAGCAACCATTTACACAGTATGTATTAACTGCACACCTACTTTGTTCTAGTCCTAGCCATAGAAATGGATGCAAATTATGAGGAGACAAAGTACCTGTTCTCATGAATCTCTACATGTAATTCTTCATCTCGACTCATAGATTTCAGTTATTTACTCTTAGTTGTTTTTCTATGAAGCTGTGGATTGTGGTGCTCTGTAACAACAATGACTTTAATTTAAGTAGCATGTATTAGCTTTTTAATGTGACTATATATTTTTTGTTTTATTTTATAATGCAACTGATGGAGAAAGGTTGTGGTGTTTTGTCTCGTTTTTTAGCCAGCATAAACACACACCCCTTACTTTTTCAGACTCTACAGCAACATCAAATTAATTTAAAGTGTATTTCATGTTGTTTATTTTCTCTGAAACTCTCTTCTTGCTGTTAATAATAATAATTACTCTTTCTTAGCTCTGAGATCAGCTAGTAAATTTCACCAGTTGATCAAACTGGGCAAATGGGATCAAATAAAAATCTTAGTTACATTTATACTACTGAAAGTCATACCATAAAGCAGTGTTCCTTTCAATTTCTTTAGTTTATACTGTGTGGGAAATTATGTCCTCCATGCACCATCGCTGTATAATACATCTTTGAAAAAACAAAAAGCCTGCTGCCCCTGTAGCCTTATCTTGTGTGCCGGTATTGTTAACATAGATTTTCAATGTATTTCCATAATATCAAATATTTAAAACATCCCAGTGCAAAGAAAAAATTCATGGAATATAGTTTTGCATTATAGGAGCATAGTCTAAGGAATCTTCAATGCTAAATGTAAAATAAAGCAAATTCTAAGAATGGGAAACAGGAAGAAAAGTGATTTATTTAATATTTGGCTGGTACTGAAATAGACCCTTTTCCTAATATAATGAAGAATTGAAATGCATTTTGACGTAGACATGATAATGCTCAAATTATGTTGCTGGTGATTTTAGCCACAACATAGATACATAAATTTAGACTCCTTTATTGTAAAAATGGTGCACCTCATGCTACCTTTATATGCCTTTGTTGTATATAGTCTGTGCATGTTTCTTTCCAACAGTTGTGATTTTTTGTGGTGACTCTTCCACTTTTTTCCAAATATTTTCACTTGGAAGCAAGGTTTGTTTTGGTTTAAAGGTGTTGTCCATGGCTGATCAACTGCAAAAACAACCATTTTCAATTTAAGTAGTAACATAAGACTTAAAATCTTTTATTCTCTCAAGATATGTTTATTGAGCGCCAACTAAATGACTCTCCCATGTACTCACAATATATTAATGAACAGAACAGACACAATTTCTTTTCTCTTGGAATTTACACTCTAGTGTAAAAAAAATACAGTAAAAAAATCAACTAATTAATATACTGTATATCGGGTGGTCTTAAATGCTATAAAGTGCTGTAAAGAAAAGTAAAAGCAAGGTGCTAGTGGCAGAAAGGTAATATTTTATATAATGATTTCCATGAAGACAACTTTGTTATGATGACATTTAGAAAGAGACTTGAATATAGTATGCCATACATATATGGGGCAAGCAGATTTTCAGGCAAAGGAAATCAATATAATCAGATTCTGTACTTTTCTTCTAATAATACCAATAACATTTACCCACTTTTTCATGTCAAAAGCACGAGAGATATTTTCTCTATAAAATCTAATGCCTTAGAGAGAAAATATTTTGGTGAGAAAATTATGTTTCTGGTATATTTGGCAGTAGAGATTGCCTAAAAAGGAGAGACTCTGTCACAAGGCCTCAGTTCAAATCCTGTTTCAGACCCTTTATCCTGATGTGTAAAATATGCACACCATACCCACCTCAGAGGTTTATGGAGAGGAATAATGAGATAAAGCATACAAAATGCATAGAACTTTCTTTAGCAAACTGCATACTGTTGGCCATTTTTATCATTTTTTCTATTTTGTAATCCTGGTTCTGATGTCCCAGTCCTTGGTGACAGATTACCAAAACATGGGAGATACAGCTGTATCCTGGAAATGCCTTCCAGTCACTCTGTGGACCATCTCATGAATAAAAATGAGTCTGGATTTCTGAAGTAAAACTCTAATCCTAAAATGTGCCTCCTAAGCTTCATCTACTTAGCATTGTATCTAGGTTCCATAAAAGAGACAGTGTATTTGAAAAATCCATCATGCTTGAAATGGTCTGCTAATATCTTTACATCAGAATAAGTATGGAATCATCCAAAACTATTGAATTTAATAGAAAGTAAATTCAACTTTTTAAAAGTTTCTATTTCAAATATACCAGTGGATTATAAATTTTCTAATTCTTTAAATAGTACAAAAGTACATTGAGCAGCTCTGCTTTGGAGAACTTTTATGTAGCTAAGATCTACATTTTAAGTTCTCATATACAAATTCCACATTCTTTGCAGCAGATTAATAGGACTTGTTAAATATATCATAGGACCATGTTGCGTATGTAGAAGACCAATGTTCAACACATGCATGAACTCTATTTCTTCTAACGACTAGTGATATCAGGACAGACTGGAGATGAATTAGTAACACTCATTGTATCATATACTAGACCAATAAATTTGCCAAAATTTATATGGCTCTTGTTCCAATTGGGCATTAGCTTGAAATAGTAGTATACCAGGAAGATGAGTCAATGGCTGGTCTTGGCTAACTGTTTTTTTTTTTTTTTTTAATGACATATTGTTTATAAATTCTGCTTATTTGAAATTTTGCTCCATATTCTTT
The DNA here is from genome assembly GCA_028627145.1 of Eidolon dupreanum. Lineage (NCBI taxonomy): Eukaryota > Metazoa > Chordata > Mammalia > Chiroptera > Pteropodidae > Eidolon > Eidolon dupreanum. The sequence continues at coordinate 104,880,183 of CM053503.1, read as the reverse complement.
ACATTGTTGCTAATCCAAAGACCACATAACAGGAGTCTGCTCAATATAGAAAATACTATATTTACTCAATTTTACATTTATTGGCTTTTAAAGGAGTTCATTTTTGACATGTTAGGCCAAGTTAGCTTATCTCATAAATCCTCTTTAATTCACAAATTAAATATCACAGAAATTATCACAAATCCTTGAGAATCATCACAGTCTTTTCTGTTAACTGAGAAGAAAAGTTTGTCCAGTGAAATGATTTCAAACAATAAAGTACTTTACTTCATTTTCCTAAAAAAGTTACAGATATGCAAGGAGACATTGAAAAAAAAAAATGTACTACTTCAGCCATGCTTCCAAACATTCAAACAAATTATACTTGGTTAAACACATAGCTAAATTTAGGGTTTTTAAATTATAATTCTCTTTTACATTGTGAAAAAAGTTTCTAGTTGAAATAGTACATACTGTTGGAGGTGACCGTTGGTTTTTCCAAAGGACTTCTTTTAATTGGTAGAGTATTTTTCAGAATAAAAAACGTATTTTTTCTCGGGTCATTTAAAGCTGATGAAAGAGCTCTAAAAAGAGTTAGCTTTATTTTTATTTTGAAATTTTATCAGGGTTATATGTGCATTCTAACAAATTAAATTATACGAAGGGTTTCTAAGGAAAAGCAATCATACAATTAATATTTTTTTCCTATCTTCAATCTTCAGGGACACTTCTTTCTGACCTTTTCTGTTTTTATTCTTCTGTAGGTTATCTTCCTAACACTAGGTCTATTTATGTCTCCATTTCTTAATTTTCCGACTTGAGACAATATCTGTTTACTTCCTAAGAAAGACTGGATTTATCACCCACTATTTCATCTTTTCTCCCCGATCCTCCTCTCAAAGTTTGACAATTTTATCATTACTTTGAGTTCTTTCATCCTTTACCTTGTAACTCCAATTATTAAAAAATACACACACACACACACACACACACACACATATACATACATACATACATACATATATATATATATATATATATATATACACATATATTTCTACTTATTGAGCCATAAAGTCCAGTCAGAATTTTAAACTACAGTTCATTCCACCTTTCTTTTTCTTCATTTTTGTGATTGACTTATCAAGCTAGTTAATACTTGCATTCTCTTCACAGAGCAATTCTTCATTGTTTTGCCCATAGGCTGATTTTTAAAGTTAGAAACCATTTATAGCATTTGCATTATTACAACCATGTAAGTATTCTGGAACACATTCAAATACTTGTTTAGAAAATGATATATGGAAGGTAGATTTTTGGAGACCCTATCTTTTTTGAAAATGTAAGTCCTCACATTTGAGTAGGTTTGTGATGACCTAGAATTCTAAATCAAAATTATGTTTTACTTATAATACTTTATTCTTCTATAATCGGCTATTGCTGGGGAGAATTCCAATGCTAGTTTCTGTTTTGCTTTAATAAGCTGTTTTATTTCTTTGGAAACTTGTAATATTTTTATCCTTGGTGTTCTTAAATTTTCATAAGTATAGTTGAAAAATATGCTTTACTGGGTATTAGGCACTTGTTGAATCATTAAATCTAAAGACTTGTGATGTAAGCCTGTAAATTTTCCCTATTATCCTTCTGAAAATTAGAAAATTTCTTCCCAACTTTTTTCTCAGTGTCCTTTTCTAGAACACTCTTTAGTAGGATTTTGATCTTCTGTAACTAGTGTTTTTTTTCCCCTCACATTTTATGTTAATCTCTCTGTCCAACATATTGGGACAGACCTCCTCCTCTTCTTCCTTCTCTTCCTTCTAATTGTTTCAAAATTTTAATCTCTAATCACCTATCACACTTATTCTCTGATCATTCTTTCCTTTTACATAGCATCTTGTTTTTGTTATATCGACATAGTATAACCTCTAATTTCTCCCTTTATATAACAGAGGTTTTTATTGCTTGTTCCTCTTTTATTTGTTTATTGAATTACCTGTTATCTTTCTTTCCACCATAATCAGCTTTTCTGTTTTTCTTGGTAATTCTCTTCAATGCTATTCATTTTTCACACATCCAATGATCTTATTTGTTCATAATTAAGAACAAAGAATGGATAGCAGATACAGGTTTCTTTGGCAAATTTGCAAACATGCGCATACTTCTATTTATGCCCCTTCCTTGAATAGGTAGGAAGACTTGGACATATGGGTAAAATTGACAGGTTTTATCAAGCCAAGTCCTGAGTGTATAGTTACATGTCACATGTCAGAATAGTCAGTTTAATTCAGTGCTTCAATATCCACACTTTCTTACTGTTTCTTTTTCCAGATATCTCATTTAATCACTTTAGCTAAAAAATGCCCTATTATTTTTCCCCCAGAAGGGCAAATGCTGGGCTCCTTGGGCTCAACCATCTCAAATACTGAGTAGTGGTTTTGCTCCAGTCCTACTTTTCACTTTCTCTCTCCATGTAATCTCCTCTGAACTCAAAGCCACTTCCTACCCTGGTCTAATGGGAAAATCGGCTCTCATCTCTCAGAACAGCCTTTTCAGAGTAAATTCACATACTTCTGTCTATTTTCAGTTTCCCAAAATGTTTTTGAAATATCTAGGATGTAGCTGATAACCACATGTCCTCTTTGGTTCTCTGCGTTTATTAACTTTATGTGTTGTGTCTTTTTTTTTTCTTTTTTTTTATAGGCCTCAAGAGGAAAAGGAGATTAATCTATTTTCTCAATATATCATCTTGAATTGAAATTCAAGAAGAGATATGCAAATGTTCAGGTTTCTAACAGCTCATTTTGAAATAAATAAATATTAATGACATGCACATTTAAAATTAACAACAATAAAACATTTGTTTTTTTCCCTAATAGAATTATAACAAGTTATCATAAAGCTCCTGAGAACAAAATGATAAATTTTAAGAGCCCAACAATTAGAAATTCCCTTTTAAGGCTTTCTTTTATTTCAATACTGAGACCAATGAATGGACTTGATATTTGAGGTTCAAAGGCCGAGTCATTTTTCAGCATTAGAATCTCCAGACCATAAAGATGAACTAAATGTCTGCACATTTATGTGTGTATTTTTTTCCTTTCTTTTGGAAACTAGAGATATTGACCCTGTTTCATTACAAAGGGTTAGCCAGGATTATGGAATTTGTGAAGAGGGTGTCTTGTTGTTTCCAGGAAGCTTTTTACCTCATTCATCAGTATATGGCTTGTTACTTATTAGTTCTGTCATCCTGGGATCTTTTTCCTCCAGAATTTATAATATGATAGCTTTTATTCCTAAAGGGATATGAAAAGTGTAGCTTGATGAGCTGCTTCTGTGCCACTGAATACTCTTTGGGTTTCCAATTTTATATTGTAGTGAAAAGGGCCATTAACTGTTTATTATGAACTCATTTGGCACATAGGTATTAACTTAATTATTTCTTTATTGGGAATATTGTTGAAGGCAATTTAAAAGTTACTGATTTGACTTGCTTCTGGTTGTTAAATATACCTTGTATTTTATTATAATCATAAATGAATTATGAATTATATCATAATGTATTATATTGTATTATTTTGTAATTAAGCTATAAAATTATTCTTATTTTAGTAGTAATAACATGATAAATTACTCATAAGGTCATGGTCCATCATAAAAGATATACATTGTACTTTCAAAGAACTTCCACATGTCGACATTTTATGTTAATTTTCTAATTTGAACTACTAAAATGAATAATAGAAGTCTTTAGTATGTATTCCTAAAGAAAATTCAGAATTGCAGTAGCATGAAGTAACGTCTGTACAAAGTGACTTCTAAATAAGGTTTATTAAAATATCAGATGAAACAAATTCTCTATATTCATAAAGGTTTTTCCCCCCCTCTGGAAATCATATTTGTAAACAATTTTCATTATCTAGGGAGCCAGCAATTTGAGGCTTTATTTTGTAGATGTACAGTGGGGATGGAAATGTGGAACTGTACAATCATTGGATAAGTTATAATATAAGCTAGAGAAGAAATTTGTGGCCCGAAATTGGGTGTATATATTTAGTTCTTGAAGATATATGGTTATTATTCTGCTCTGTAGCAATAATTTAAGGTTTCACCAGTTTTTCTAACTGCATTTCACTTCTTAGAATTTATGTCAAAAGTCAAAGGTCATGATTTTTAGCTATTAATCTTTACTCTGTGGAAAAACAATCCAACTATGTTTAGCTGGGAGAGCTGCTTCAAGCTGTTGACTATACAGTACTAAAGTTTAGAATGTTGTAGTTTATGTAACCAGTCTCTCTTATTTAAGTTTTAATGACAGATCTTTTAATTTTGTTTATCACCAAATAACAATGCAGTCATGTCATGAGCAGTTGAAACAAGCTGTGTGGTCACTGGAAAAGGAATTTGTATTTTCGGTCTATCTCTTAAAACTTATTAAAAGCATCTTATTGTTATATGCAACTATAAAGAAAAACTAAGCTTAAACATAAAGATGAGAGAGACTTTGTCTTCTTGATTATCGATTGTTTGGTTAATCAGAAAAGCTGTGTGATTACAGTATTTTTGTAGACAGCAGTTTAAGAGAAAAACTACAAATGGTGTTATGGTGAAATATGTTACTGGAAATTGAAATTCCAATTTTAAAATTAGACAGGCATTTTATGTGTTTATTATATTAGAATAATTACATTATCCTGCAGATTAGAATGTAAACTTTTAGCAAAAGTACACTCTTGTTATATTTTGGTAACACAAATGTTATTATGAAAGCACTGTAGGATTTGGGGCCTTTCTAGATAATTATGAGTAAATGATCATTTTATAATAAAATCATCCTCAGCTTGTGACTCTCAACTGATTTTTCCATCTGGTGTTTGTTGTGTAAAGATGTCCAGTCAGCAGTATTAAGTAATTTGAAAAATACCAACCAAACTTCTGTGTTTGCAGAAGGTTCTCATTCGAAATGGCATTTCCGGAATTCTCTCATATTCCCCCCCCCTCCCTCCCTCCCTCCCTCCCTCCCTCCCTCCCTCCTTCTTCTCGCTCTCTACTTCTCTATCTGGAGAGCATTTTCTTCTAAGGAGAGCATAAAAAATTGGTTTTTATTCCCAATTCACCTTTAAAAAGCTAAATTTGTATGATTATTTTCTATCTGTTCCTTATTTATCTTACACAGAAAGTATAAATACCAATTTAAACAGATTTATTCCTTGGGTTATGTTGAGACCTGCAAAAAGTACAAGAGATTAAACCATTGGACATTCCTTCTTTAACTCTAATTTCTAAATTACCCTCTGATGATAAATTTTTCAATAAACATCTTTCCTTTACCACAACCAACAACCATACCCTTTTCAATCAAGCCTCCTCTTCATCCACATGATTAAGTGCAAATATCTGGTTTGTCCATATACCAGAGAATTCCTTATAAAGGTTTTCTCATGTTTGAATCACCATTTCATAGTTAAAATATAATATTCACTGCTCCCAGTATCCAGAAAGTTTCCAGAATCCTAAAAACAAACAAACAAAAAAACCTTTATCGAATTAAATATTCAAAAATCTATTTCTTGCCAGGTGTTTCCAGCTACAGAGCCTGCTTGCTTTCAGATGCATTTTCCCTGCCTCTTTGCTCTGCTCTGTTTTGTCTCACAGCAGGGGCTAACTTCTGCAGGATGGGTTTCTTAGCTGACTTTTGGCTAGATTTTACCAGTGAGAGGAATTGCTGAGGGATTGGAGTGGGGAAAGCTGGAGCGATTTCACTTCTCTGCCTTAACAGTGTCTCCCCAAGTGGTACTGTCTTGTCTGTGGCTCATTTCCAACTGGAGGAGCCCCAAATGGTTCCAGCTTCCTCCATGTGAACATGGTCTTGAGCTTCAGTAACCTGCTGGCCCTTTGTCCTTCCAGTGTAGGTGAGGCAGACACTTCCTGTTGCTAATGAATGGATCACTGCCTTGTTCTGACTACAGGTGGTTCTTCCCCTTGCACAAGAGCCAGCTCCCTCACTTCTGGCCTGGCCACTGAGGCAAGATGCCATTGCACAGTGACTCTGAAGTGGGGAGGGTAGGTGGGGTTTGGCTAATACGTGGTGTGAGCCAGACCCCTTATGGACAAGTCTGGGACAAGGCACCTCCAGCACCCAGAGTACTCAGGCATGCGGCTCCCAGAGGACTCCGGAGATCCCCTGAGATTGGCTTTCCCCTAGGAGATGTGGTCTCGGCTGCATCTCCTAGGGTCTGATTCCACCATTTGCCACCCCTGACACTCACGGAATCCCAGCCTACCCTCTTTGCCTCTTCATTAGTACCTGCACTTACTCCCCCCACACACCTAAGTCACGTAGTGTACCATGTTTCCTTTCCTGATATTAAGAAATAAACCACAGACCCAATATGGAGTCATTTGTGCTAAAGCCCATGATGCCAAATTTAGACTTAATTCCTGACTTAATTGCCCTTTTAACCTGCTCCAGAAATGTAATCTTAATTGGTCAGTCTGACATTTTCTGGTCAGTACCAATGAGGTAATCTATCACAGGGGCCCTCTCCACCCATTCCCCACAAAAGAAGCTGACGGGATCTGCCTGATAAGACCCTTGCCTTCCCCTAAGGGAAGGTAACCTTGCCTGAAACAATCTTTTCCTTTCTTTTGCTAATAACTTTCCTGTCCCACCCAGTTTCTGTCTTTAGAATCCTTTCATATTGTACAGCTTCGCAGAGCATCTCTCTTTTTTCTGGATGAGATACTGCCCAATTTATTAGTCATTCAATGAAGCCAATTAGATCTTCAAATTTACTAGTTTTAATCTTTGTTTTTTAACAGTGGAAAAACCCACACTCCACCTACCTGGACTAGGCCCAGCTTTTGGGCATCCTCCTTAAAAACAAACAAACAAACAAACAAACAAACAACAATAATCACACACACACATACATTTGCTTAATTCAAAAGTTTATTAACCATAGAAAAATTCTGATTTTTCAAAATCAGTTATTGTTAAGTCCCCTGTAAAACTGTAAGCATATAGAAAATTTCTCGTGAACAGAAAATCACTGCTTTTGGTCCAAGATAATTCTTGAGTTTCTTTACTTTACCCGGGTTGTCTTTGCAGCCTCTTCCAAATTGAATGTAACCAACTACTTGACTTCAATTCCCTGTTTTGGCTGCTCAGAAAGTTAGTCTTTTTCTGGTTGGATCATAACAGATATGAGTCCACTTAGCATATTCCAAGGTGACATCAAAGAAAGGCAGAATAAGAAGATTTTATTGTGTGCTTAACTTTGTCCTATATGCTGCAGGGTTGCCTTTTAGTAGAAGAGCAGCCATTAAATAGGATAAATCAGTAAAATAAGTAAAAAATGTGATATTTTGGATATAAATACGTGCAGAGAGAAAAAGAGCAGAGCAAGGGAATAAGAAGTGAGATTATTGTTTTAAAATGATAACGGCAAAATTGGATTAAACAAGACTCTGTCTCATGAGATTATATCCTTAGCTATGTCTCTTTAGTATTAGGGTGGTTCCTGGCACAAAACAATTCCCAAAAACTGTTAACTTGAAAATATGAACGTAAAGAAGGGAGTGATGTGTATGGACGAGAATAGTTGGCAGTGGTTTTTTGGAAGAAACATGATTTTGTTTAGTCCTTGAAGCCCAGAGAGGATTTAGAAGACATTATTTTTATGTAACTGCTTTTAATTAAATTGATACTCTTCTCTATCTTATAGAACATTGGTGGAGAAGGATAAACTGCATGTCTCTTCTTATTAAAACATCACTTAGAAGTTACTGATTTATTTACGAGTTGAATAAGTGCGTGTGCATGTGTGTGTATGCCAAAGTAAAGAGGAAATGAAATATTCCTATTATACATTAATATTCCTAAATTTGATTCTGCCATTTTGATTACGATTTACTTCCTTTTAAATTTGCTTTATTGACAGGTATATTTAGACATGAGTTTGTTACAATAAACTCCAAAGTACTTTCTAATTTGTTGGGTTCTATTGGAATTTGATTTTAATTTATTCATTCAACAAATATCTTTTGAGTGCCTACAATGGATCAAAGACTACTATAGTTTCTGAAGGTATAACCATGAGACAAGAATGTCTAAATAATCCTATTATTTATATGAAACCACAAAAGACCATGAATAGCCAAAACAGTCTTGAGAAAGAACAAATATATTGGTATCATGCTCTCTGATTTCAAACTATACTGCAGAGCTATAATAATCAAAACTCTATAGTAGTGGCACAAAAACAGACATATAGATCAAGAGAATAGAATAGAAAGCCCAGAAATGAACCTTTATTTATATGGTCAATTAATCTACAACAAAGAAGGCAAGAATAGACAATGGGTAAATGACAGTCTCTTCAATAGTGTTGGGAAAACTGGACAGATATATTGAAGAAAATAAAATGGGACTACTTTTTTACACTATATATATACAAAATAAACTCAAAATGGATTAAAGACTCTTATAAGACCTGAAATCATAAAACATAGGTGGTAAATTCTTTGGCATTGGTATTAGCAAAAATATTTTGGATATCTCTCCCTGGGCAATAGAAACAAAAATTAAAATAAACCAATGGGACTATATCAAACTTAAAAATTTTTGCACAGTATAGGAAACCATGAACAAAATTAAAAGTCACCTTACTGAATGGAGGAATGTATTTGCAAATGATATATTCCATAAGGGGTTATATCTAAAATATATAAAACACTCATACAACTCAACATCAAAAAAATCAAACACTTGATAAAAATGGGCAGAGGACCTAAAGAGACATTTTTTCCAAAGAAGACATACAAATGGTCAACAGGCTTATGAAAAGATTCTCAGCATCACTAATCATCAGTGATTAGTGATTACCTTTATGGGCTCCCTAAAATTTAGCAGAAAAGGGAAAAAAGTAGGATAAATAGGTAAAACATCTGGCATGCTCAATATTAATAAATGAGAGAGAAAAGAAATAAAGCAGAGAATGTCGATAGGAAGTGCTTATATTAGTGACCCGATTTTAGATTAATTGGTCAAAGAAAGCTCAGTGAAGAAGGGAAAGTTTCAACAAAATATGATAGAAGGGACAAGCCATACATGTTTCTGAGGGAAGAGGATTCAGGTAGAAAGAACAGCAATTGCAAAGTCTTGGTGGTATGAAATACAGCCTAAATGATTTAGTAACTGGGATTACAACATTGCTGCAAGAAGGATTTGAGGTTCAGTTTCTTTTTTGTATTGTTTCTTTTATCCATATGATATGTGCAAATGTCTAGTGAAATTTCCAAAATCAATCTTTTCTTTACTATGTTCAACTTTAATTACCTTGATTTTTTTAATAGATAATTTTCCCAATTATTTTGATTTCTGAATAATGATAGGAAAGTAGGCAAGAATTTTGCATTGACCATTATGCTTTTGAACATATATATTCTCATGATAAACAAGCAAGAATTATATATTATTATACATACATATATGTTATAAAAAGGCTATATATATTCATATACAAATATAATTTTCTTAGTATAATATTTGTTAATATATCTTTCTTATGTATCATACTTTGATTAAAGAAATGATGATTTAGGAGGTAGCATATAAGATCAAATGCTAAAGAGAGGATGAGAAAAATATTTTTCAGTCTTCTAATGTTAATAGCAAAGTCTCAGATTATCAAGAGTCAAGCTGGGAGTTGTAAATTTCACAAAAATGAGATTATTGTTGTAGATAAGGATTAGAAATTAGTACTGAGATGGAGTTGAAAGGGTGATATACATATTTTACCCAAGGTATCATCTCGGACAATTAAGCAAGCCTTGTACCTCCTCTTCCGATTTTCCAGCTGGTGCATATCGCTGCTAATCAATGAATTAAGAAGAATTAAAATAAAACTGAATTCCAAAAAAGTGATTACTGAGAGTGAGAGTGAAAATACTTATGTGTAAAATATTTCAAATCAAAGCCTTGGAAAACAAAACCTCTGAATTTTTGAGAAATGCTATGCACTGTGGCAATGCAAACACAAGCACACCCCTATATCTCTGAACTAACATGTGTGAGGTGTTAATGACCTATAGCTTAAAGTCTACAACCTCCTTCAGGATAAAGAGTGATTCAAAGGCCAGTCAGTTGCAAATACTTTAACCAATAAAGAAGCTGAAGGATTATTCCTGAATGACACAAATTTAAAAGCAGCAATCTGATTCACTTTTGCAAGAAAATGCTTCTAAATAATTTCAGAAATATTTAAGTTTCATTTGATTTTCTTTCTGGAATTTATCAAGTGCTTATAAAATAAACTGGTTTTGATTCTATGCTATATCAAAGCATATTTGGTAAAGTTGCAAGAGTATTTTCTTCATAAACTCCTGTTTTCCTCTTTTAAAATCTTTCTTTTGGGTCCTAGAATTTCCATGTCTGGTTTTATTTTTAATGGAAACTCCCTGAAAAATTTTTGAAAAATCTATAGATCTAATAAATGCTTGGGAAATTTGGGGTGAGGACATAGATCTGCTTCTGCTGCCTTTATCAAAAATAAATGTAATTTCTACTCTTATTATTGCTCAGAAGTAACATAATAAACTACTTCAAGGTTCCCAGCAGATTAGACCTCCAGGGAGAAAAGGATGTAACAGCAACATAATCCAACAATATGAAAGAAGTATTGAGTTAGTTGGCACATGAAAAAGTTTCATATTAAGGAGCAGGTGGTGATGGTGTCTCAACATGACAGAATTGAGTCTAACCAGGGAAATCTGTCTTCCATTTTTGTCACTTTAGAACACAAAGCCAAATTGGAGTGACTTCATAGAAGAACAACAAAATGATTAGGGGACCAAAGGCTTGATTTATGTGGAAAGATTAAAAGAGCACAGAGTAATGTATATTTTGGCTAAGTGATTGCTAAGAGGAGCATGATAACAGTCAGCAAATATGTGAAAGATGTAAATGCCTCAGGAGAGGAAGAATCCTTTGGCAGGATGCAAATGGACAGCTCAAAGAACTAAGAGGAAAAGAATTTGAGTTAAAAATGAGGAGAGGGAAAATGTTCAACGTGAGAAATAATCACATACCTAGAAAATCAGTGAGCCTTCTCATTCTTAGGACATTTGAAGCATTCTTTAAAAACCCACACAAACAAACAGCAAAAAAACAAAACCAGAAGGCTTACTGAAGGAACAGTTCTTTTCTGTGTGATACTATGGGATTGATGCAAGATCAGGTGAATCTCTCTGAGTGGGGACTCTAGTCCTCCACAGAGAGAGGATCCTTGACTGCTTGTGGGAAAGAATTCAAGTGGATGCCAGGGTTAAAGACAAAAGGAAAGTTTGTTAGAGAGGTAATACACTCCATAGAGACGTGGTCTTCTTAAAGGCAGAAAATGAGAGAGACCCTGAGTGTTTGAGGAATTCAGTTTAAATCTGTTTTTCTTTCCAGGTGTGGGTATGCTGCATTAAAGGCATGGGAAGAAAGTAGTAATCTCAGTAGGAATCTTCCTGTGGGTTCCTTGTGGTCTGGCCTTATGCTGATCAGCCAGGTTCTTATGTTTAGCAGCATGCAGCAGGCTCTGAATACAACTTGGTTTAATATATAGTTCTCATGCCTCTTCTCTATATCAGAATCAGTGATCTCTTGAGTCAAAAGAAGAAACAGAGCACAGATGTGTGTGTGTGTGTACTCATGGGATACATGGAATTGGGAAAGGATTGGGGAATGAGGTTAGTTATACCTTGGTTAAAAAATAGACAAAAAAAAAAAAAAAAATAGAGCAAGAAAAATATTTCCTAGCTGCATTGAAATGGAGAAATTTTAAAACTGAAGAGGGAAAAAAATCTCCTATTGGACTTTTGGAAATTGACCAAATATTAGAATCAGCTCCTAAGGTTGTCTTGCCCTTACATGACATTATTCAGAAGATGCAGGTAATTATATCTTAGCTCTGCAGCACACACTTCCTAACTTCAAGGTTAGGAGTTCACAGCATATGCCACTTTGGAGTATGTTAGAATTTTTTATTTAAACGCCTCTCATCCAACCATACATAAAATCGTTTTTGAAGCAGTTTAAGTCTATAACAGCCTGAAGTGATGTTGCATCAACCTTTGTAAATGTAGAGTAAACAATATTGATTTGGAGAAATGGAGAAAAGAGGTGTTTTCATTCTCATGCAACCATTCCTTGGCCCTCTGTCCCTCTTTAGCACACACAGATGCCAACACGTGCTAGTTCTGAAAAGGCAACATTTATAGCCATTTCCACTGGGAAGAAAATGGGGAGAATCTTCCATGGTTAATAAAAGAAAAGGTTGAAGGACAGGGAGTGAGAAGGGGAATTTCACCTCCCTCTGCCCACTCTCCCTCCCTCTTCAGTTTTGCAGCTAACCAACAGGAAGGATCTTTACCTCTAGCAGAAGGTCAAGCACATAGGCCCCTGCACAGCCAGAGCTCTGTGGAGTGACCAAGTGCTTCAGCTGCCATTCTCATGAGACAGAGCACATCTGCTCTGGGATGTTTTCAGCATTCTCTGACCTGGGGCATGGGAACCTCAGAACATTTCCTAACCCAGGTCTCATTAGCTTGATACAATTAGATTACTAAAGAATGCAGTTGACGAAAGGCACATATTATTTATAATTTCCATTAGCAGTAAAAATTGCTCCACACAAAATTTCATAAGGCCATCTCATGTCATTTGTCATACGATTAATCTTACTGGGAGAGGAGGTTGGCATGGGAAAGTCATAGAACATATTTATGCCAAATAATTGATATTTTTTTAAAATTTTTTTTTTTTTAGACAGGAACTTGGTTAGTAGTGTGTGTGTGTGTTTTGGTTACTGCTGTGTGTCATTTTTGGCAAATAGATATAATAAAAACTGTAAAATGTTATTTTTCAACTTGTGAGCTTTTATGAGAATGAGTTCAGGGATAAGTAATTACCATGCTGACATTTTCAGTCTAAGGTCTAAAATGTTATTAACAACACTTTAAGGTAACACACTGATTGAAGTGGGAGGTTATTTGAGGGGAGCTGGGAGTCCTGGACTGGACGTGAGAAATATAGTTTCTAATGTCATATTTGTCAGGTACTTATCTTCAGTGCTTGCAGAAGACACAAAATAATCCTCTCTGTAATTCAGTTTTCTCACTTGTATATTTAGGTGGTGGATGAAATGAACACTAAGAATCTGAATAGAGCTAAAGTCATGTAAAGGAATTGGCTAATGATCAGATGAGATGAGTACAATTTATTGTTTGAAAACTACATACATACATGTGTGTGTGTATATATATATACACACACACATGTATGTATGTGTGTGTGTGTGTGTGTACACACATTATTATTTTGTAATGTGGAATCTTAGATTCTTTTTTGAGGAAAGCAGAAACAATTCTTTTCAAAATGTACAACAAATAAAGAGCAAATCGAATGGACAAAATAAACTTTCCTTCATACAGCTGATTTCTTACCTTCTTGATCTTTACTGAATATTTATGAGACTATTAGCTATTAAAGACTTCTTAATAGGGTAAAAAAGGTAGAAGAGAGAAAGTGTTTTCTTTCTTTTTTTTTTTTTTTCTGAAATGATCCAAAGCATTTCCCTTAACAATCATGCTACTTGTACAGTGTTCTTAAGGAATAAATCCAAGCTAGTTGGGACTATAATGGAATATGGAAATAAGGAATTTAGAGATCACAGAATAGTTCGTTCTCAGTTCTATTATTCTCTCTACTGGCTAACCCACAGTTTTTATTTATAGAGCTCCATATCATACTTCCTGAGAGAGTAATGATCGTAAGTACATGGATCATACTTTGATGCACAAATTATAGAAAGACAACATCAAATTAGGTTTCTCTTTGTTTGTTTGTTTTTTTTGTTGTTGTTGTTGTTTTAATAATCCTTCAATGAAATGAAGACATTCTACTATAAAAAATACAGTGGCTGGTAAATTTTTATGTTAAAATTTTTAAATACTTAGAATTATTCTATATCATGGATCCAAACACATCACTTTACTCATCCATTCATGCAATCATTTGTTCATTAATTTAATGGACATTTGCTAAGTGTATATAACTTGGCAGGCATTCTTGGACATACGGATATGACAATGTAAATAAATGGTGGGATGAGATACATCGGGGCTCTGAGATTAAAAAAAGAACACTTAGCATTTTTAAGATTAGGAGTTTCCCATAAAATGTTGCATTTATGCTAAGACAAGAAATAATAGGATTTAGACAACTGAAAAAAAAAATGGCAAAGGGGGAAATGAAATGGTTGTGGTATGGGGAAAATGATGCACAGAGAAAAGCCCTCAGAAAAGTGTTACAGGAAAGGATCCCTAGGTTAAAAGGCCTGGATGTTTTCTATTTTGATACATAATGATAATCATCCTCCAAAAATGTCGTATCAATTTACATTCTTACTGAAAGTGCACAAGAGAGCCCATATTCCCACAAGTTTCACTACAGCTAGAAATATTAAAATTAGTTAACTAGCTTGTTCAACTCTATGGAGATTGTAGTCCACACAGGGTTAATGTGGATGAGGCACAGACTTTGTTCCCCAGGCACTTATCTTCTAGTTACAGCAAGAACTAGAAAGCAGAGAAAAATAATGAGTTACATGTATTAAGGGCACACCTGTGAAATACACTCAAAAAGTGTTAAGAGGTCTAAGTGGAAGTTGCTAAAGCCTACAGAGAAAGTATCCACTCACTTAATGGAAAAGTAAAGAAAGTATGAGCAGACAGTATCTTGCATTTCTGAGATTACTTTCCAACTTAATAGCTTGTTACAATTAGATTACGAGGTCAATTGCTTTTGCCATAAAAGATCATTTTCAAGCTAAAATATATTATGAAAGGATCTATGCCTGGCAATTGTGAATTGTGATAATTTTTTCATCAGGTTTTCTCACCTAAAATCTTTATTACCAATAAACATGATTAAAAAATTAACACTCATTTACTAAACAATATTATAGACAAATTATGACCTCCTCTTGCTTTTCTGTTTTCAAAAAGCATAAATTCCAAACACTTGTATTTGTAATGATTTCAAATGATAGAAAATTCATTCTGCGTTCAATGTTTCATATTTACAAGTTTATACAATTTCATAAAAAATAGCTCACCTGTGTGTACAGTCATGATTTACATTGAAGAAAATATATATATTAGAAGTGAAATAAAGATAGGACCAAATTTTCCAGAGCCAGAAATATCAAATTTTCCATTTGTATGTTTTGACAGAAAGTACACAAGCTGCAGAATCAGTTAGACCAAGATGTGAATTGTTAGTCTGTGTTTTATCACATTAGCTATCTAGGGGAAACAATTCTACTTCTTTGGAGCTCCATGTTTGATCCTGGAAACTGGAAATTGTAATAACTCTTTCACATGCAGTGACCTCATTTGTTGATTGTAGCTTCCACAGTTCTGGGTACATTGTAAGCATTCAGAGAATAAAAGTTGTTTTGTAAAAATGACTTAAGGGTTGAGTTAATAATTTTGTAAACTAGTATTCATTAGGGTAAAAAGTTAAATATCTAAAGGGATATAGTATCACTGCTATTTTAAATATTATTCAGGGTTTAATTGTGTTGTTTAATTAGGACAGGATGATATTCATACAATTTAAACTACAACTATTATGTTTTACATCATAGAGGAAGGGAATCTCAACATTAACTTTTGTTGAAAATATTAAATCTAAATAGGCCAGTCAAATTAAATATGAAATCTCTATTGCTGCCTCTTGAAATTGAAATTGCATCCATTTTAGTTTTTTAAAGATAACATTTTACTGGTAAATCTCTTTATTAATTTGTTAAAGACAATTTGATTATCTATAAGACTTAGGAAATCAGCTGATTCTCCACTGATTTGGATGAATGTGGATTCAAGTGCTGGTTTATTATCACCTTTGTACCTGGTTATTCTGTTGGTGGATACAACATTATTAATATTTTGTTTGGTAAGTAAAAATGATTGTTTTCAGAATCATTAGCATTCTGAGACACCAAAATAAAAACTATTAAATACATATCAATGTGTTCAAATAACTATATGTCAGTAATGCTCACGTCACAGAATTTAGTATTCTTTTTCACTGGCATATAGTCACATGGGCTGTTCACTACATCCTCAAAAATTTCCTCTCATGACTATTTTTCCAGTAATATGACCAATATTTTTTTATGTTTGTGTTGATTTTGCATTGATTCTTGTTTTCTGTGCAAGAAACAATTCTGGTATCTATTTTCATTACCTCTTATCAAAGTTCATTACCTCCTATCACAATGCAAGATAATTAGATAAATTAGGAATCAATTCATCAATTTTGTGTCACCAGTCAGAATGATTGACTTAGTAGATCAGGTTTGACCTTAAACATTAACAGAGAAGACAGATTTAAAATGTAGGAAAGGGACCCAGTATTTCACAGATAAGTGGATGGGAGATAATCTCTAAAATATCATGATAATTCACTAATTAAAGATTCATTTAAAAATGATGAGATAATTACTTTTTTTATTTTTAAATGCAAATATCCTTGGCAAGGATTTTTTATGTCATTCACATCTTATTCTGAATGAATAAGTAACCAGTTTTTGTTTTCAGTCTTTACTAAGATTAACATCTGTACAATTAGGAAATTGATAAAATGTGAGGAATAATTTTGATGTTGAGTGTTCTGGGTTATACATAGCTTCTGAATTCCTGGAATCCAAGACAAGAAGTTTGGTCAGTATAGATCTAATATTAGCATTCTAGCACATCCGCAGGATTGTAGGCAGCCAGGAGGCCAAGAAAAGGTGCAAAGGTCAGAAGATAAATACAGCACAACAGTCATATAACATGTGACTGATAAATGTTTACTGAATGAATGGATATGGAAGTTTGCTTATAAGTTTGATAGACACAGATTAGAAAAGTAAAATAAGGGAAGAAATTCTACATTTATATACCTAAAGCTAGGTATAAGAATGGGAAGTGGGGTGGGGGAAGCAAGGAAAGGAGATATAAAACAGTAGGGAAAGCATGACAAAACCAGATTGGACTCACCTTGTATCAAAAGTTCTTTTCAAGATCCATTCCTCTGCGAAGTAAATACTTGGCCACCTCCCTTTATTCTCATCTGCCCTCACAGCTTGTCAAGTAAGAAAGCCCTGGTGGTTGAATTTAAAGTTATTGATCTATTCTCACTGAAGCATTTCTCCTTAAGAATCTCATCCTAACTGTTGGATCAGTAAGATAAATAGAGCCAAACAACATATGCTTATGATCTCACTTTATTTCATTACAAGGCATATAGATAACAAAGATGGAGTGGGAACAGACAGCTTAGGCCATATAACACTTATTCATATGGGCTTAGCTAAAAATCACTGGGAAATCTATTTATCTTTTTTACATTTGTTTGCTTTCAGAAAGCATTCAGAACAGTGCTTATGAGTAAACTCCTTAACTGAATCAATTAAGAAACGTAAGCAGGAACACTTAGAAAATTATTCTGTTCTTTTTTGAGAACTTTTTTTTTTTTTAAATGCTTATAGCACCTGGTATTCCTAGGTGGTCTCTCATCCAAATACTAACCAGGTCTGACCCTGCTTAGCTTCCGAGATTAATGAGATTGGGTTGTTCAGGGTGTCATGGCCATAGACAGGAAATCATTCTGGTTTTTTAGATAATGTCTAAATTTTAAAGCAGATAAGGGATAGGATTTGTCCATATAGTTGTTCTACTTTGCTGAGATTCACAGGCCATCTGCCTGGGTTTATATTCACTTTCCCCATGTAAACATATTTATAACCTCCTGAGTAATAAACTTTTTCTGAATTGACCAAATTATGACCTCAAAATTCACTTAGCAAGATTTTAAGAGCTTTCTCCACTTTTTCTTTTCCTTGCAGACTATTATTTTGAAAATCTTCTCTTTGCAGATACTTTTTAAGTTAATGATGTATAGTAAAGAAAAGGTAAATAGTTGATTATAATAGGAAAAAAGAATAAAAATTCTGAGATAAAGATTCAAATTTTACTTGAAAAGACAAATGTAAACCATATGCGTTCACACCCTTTCTACATGGAAATAGGGTGACCCCTTGACAATATATTTTGTTTCTATAGTGCCGTGTTATGGAGAGAGGTTGTAAAGTGTCCAGGTATTTGATGGAATATCCCCTCAAATCCTCCTGATAGTCCAAAGCATAGATTGTGTCTTCCATTGCTGTTTACATGTTTATTCACTAACTAGATGGAAACTCACTAGGTTGAAGGAGATACTTTAATCTGGACACACCCAGAGCCCTGTGCTCTAATCCTGATACGAAGTAGCCAAGTTGCTTTGATCAAGTTTTTTAGCTAAAAAGTCACTGTAAGAAAAAGGGCGTCCATTGAAAGATCTTTCAGGTCCTCTAAATATTATTCTAACATAAACTATCATGTGGTTACATTTTTCCTTGCATACTGAAACATAACTAAAGTTCTAAGATCAGATACTTCTTGTGTTAAATCATGAAAGAATATATCTAGTGAGATAATGTCCACACAGGTAATAAAACTTATCCTTGAAAACACTGTATAGGCCTCCAGACCATTGAAAATGTTACTTTCCCAATATGTATGCTTTAAAAGGGTCATTGTTAATAATCAGTTCTCAAAGACATATTCACATTGTTACATTCCTAGTGAGATTTGATGATCTTGACACATCTAGTGGTTTAAATCCTCAAATACGTTAACAATATGTACATAAAAAAATCATTTGCGATTTGTGGCTCAATAAATCAAGTCATTGTAATATTTTAACATTAGGAACATTTTGATCATCTCACACTATAACAAAGACTGAAGAGTTGAAATTAAGCATCATAAAATGCAGAATAAAATTATAAAGACCTTCTTGTAATACAAAATTCATGGAAACAAAACTCTAATTTCCTGATGGATATATTATATTAATGTAATGGATACCTCAGTGTAGTTAAATTGCATTAAATGGTTATTAATGCTTGAATAAACTTCAAGGAAGTGGGTACTGGTTGAAATGGGATAATATTTTGTTCTGCTAAATTATACGTTAATTGGTATTTCCTCTCTTGTAAAATGACCTAAAGGGTTTAATAAAATATGTGGTAGAAACATTATTTTTTTTTCCTTCTTGAGATATTAAGTCAAGAGTTTAACTGGAAGTGTTTCAAACCTTTCCCAGAAAATTCTTCAGTATTTGTGATGACATGGGTTTCAGGGACTCCCAAAAGTAAATAATTAAAGCTTTTAGTCATCCAAATAATGATAGACTGTATCATGGGAAAAAATGTTACAAATTGAGCAGTTGAGATTTGTTTTCTTACTGCTTATTCCACAGAGAGGAGGGAGGAGATGAGGTGGGGAGAGAGGAGAGGCACTCCATAGGCAAGTACAGCCCATCTTCAAAAGCTGTATTTGATAATATAAGGAACAAGACCTTGCAGTTCATTTTCCTTTTATCAGATAATGAAAAATACCAGAAACCTCAAGTTTTACCTGAGGGATGCGGTGCTTCTGCTATGCATGAGAAAAATAGCTGCAACCAAGTACTTGAATCTGGCCAGGCTAGAGACTTGTTTTGAGTTATAGTTTTTTAAAGTAGAGTTAACCCTGTGATAAGCTCCCAGATGCTTAAAGGGGACAGAGTACTTAAAAATCATGTAATTTTTAGGACCCAACACAAGTGAAACTGGCACAGGGGGCATGTCAGGAAAATTAAGTTTGGGAACATAGAAAGCGTGTGTCGATTTATAGTCCAGAGTTAGTACACTGACTTCTATTTAAACATTATTTAATAGTTTTGGTGTTCAGCTCTTGTCTTGTGGGAGGCACATCTCATTTTCTTTAGGGTCGGCAGTCATACAATGTTACTCAAGTGCCATACAAAAAAGGAAACACTGGCCACTCAATCTAAAATAATAGACAATGTGGACCAGTCACAGGGAATACGTCACCAAGATGAAATATTTGTAGCTCTGTAAAAGTTAAACCCAAGGGGCTGGCAATTCTAAGTAACTAAGACCAACAGGAAGTGACCCTAACTCCACAGTGACACCGCTTTCCAATTGAAACATACTTATCAACAGGGAAGTTAGGAAAAGAAAAACTACAGAAAAGAAGGGAAGAGTCATTAATCAAGGCACCAAAGGGGGAAAGTGGTATGTGCACTTCAAGATAAACAGGGACATTGTAAGGTCAATGTCAATTCATGGTCATTTAAATCTATCACTGAAAGCTATGTGTACCCCTAGGCCATTTAGGACAACCCATATATATATTTTTTCTCTATTCATTCGTTCATCTAGAGAAGACTGAAACAACATTAAAAGGCTAAATCCTCAACTAAACCTGCACAATTGAGATACATCTATATAATCTCATAGTGTAAGTGAGAAAAATAAAGTGTCCTCAACTTTTAGCATATTTAACTGAGACAATACTTTCATGGTCCAGGATTTCAGACTTTGTATTGGATCTATCTTTCTGAGCGTTTTCTATCTGACATAATTCTCTTCAGGGGCTACTGCATTTGTTATTTTTAAAGACACGCTCTGTCAAAACATGACAGTATCTTACTTTTCCAGTGATTTAAACCTGGGAAGTACCTGGCTTCTAATAATTCTAGTTGTTTGTCATCTAGTTTACGCAGATGAAAACTATTGTTGTTTCTATTGTGTGTGGAGGGTTCAAGCTGAAAACCCTGTGTCATTATGTCTTCTCTGGTGGAAACGTAAAGAAATTGTATTGGTCTCCAAAGACAGTGCACCTAATAACATAGCACATGGGAAAATATCTTCTTTTCTCTTAACACTTCCTAGACTGTGCAGAGGAAATAAAAGATCTAATTCCATGCCAGTACTAAATTAAACAAACTGTTTCGTCTACAAGATTTTCATCCAAAAAGTCATGTAAAATATTTTTATCTCCCAGTTAAAGTAAAAACAAACTAACAGCAGTTTTTAGACTACTCTAAATCACTACAAGATGTGATTGTGTGAGCTCAATGGAAAACCTTTGTGAAAAAGTAGACCTATTGCTCTACCACCTTCCTAGCTCTGTGACCTTGAACAAATTACCTAACTTCCCCAAATTTAATTTTTCTCCTTCTTAAAATGGGACATCACTCACCTTCTAAAGTTGTGGTGAGGCTTTCATGGTACATGTGTAAGTTTTTTTTTTAACAGTCTCTAGTTCCTGTCACATGGAAGTATATCAAAAGGAATAATCATTATTATTTATGCCTAACCCAATCAAACCAATTCATCATGGCTGTCTGCTGATATCAGGTGATATGTTATTTACCAACTATACTAATAGAAGTGCTTTTAAGTTAAACTTTTTAATTATTAAACTCTTAGTGTTTTTTCTCCCCCAAAAGTCCATAAAATTTAGTAAATTCTCCTCTTATTAGACATTTACACAACCCTTCAATTCCTATGATTAGAAAAGCTGTTACATCATATCCCCAAGGGAGGCTCACTGTCTCCTTCAGGTGCAATCCACCCTCATCCTTCCCAATCTTATTGATTTAACTCAGAAAATGCCCTACATCTGGTTCTCACCTTTTTGTCACAAAAGTAGATACATTTTTCTAGTAGCATTTGAAATAAAGTGATAATTCTTGGTGTAAGAGAGAACGTGGTAGAGGTTGCCAAATGTTTTCAGTCTCTGTATGGAAGTTTGTAATATCTCTCTGTCTCATTTCATTCCTAATCTCATCCCAAAGCTCTGGTAGGTCTTAGGGATGCATTGTCTAGACAACTGCATTAAACCTTGGAAATCTATTCATTGCACATTTTGTCTGGAGATTTTACCCTGCCCTCCTGCCAATGTTTTATTTTCATTATCTAGGGGACTTTGGAAACTTCTTTCGACATCTGACTCTTGCAAGGTATGAAGCAACCTGGGAAATATGTAGAAGGAACATTCTCAGGTACAAAGACATAAAAAACATAAACTTAGTTTATAGCTGTGATACAATCTGAATAACTGAGAAGTGAAGAAAAAACAGAGAGAGAGCGAACACTTTTTGGCACATAGGAAATGATAAATAGGTTAAAAGAAGAAATAAAAGAGCATAGGGAGGTATCATTTATTAAATGAATTTCTGGGCAAACATAGTTAAGAAATACGTGGCCACATGATTAGGAAAATGATGCAAATGATAATCCACTGAGAATTTTATTCAGATACATAAAATAAAAGGAAATTTCATAGGTCACTTTAAAAAATAGAGATATCATGTTCCCTTTCTGCTGACAAAAGCAAAGTGTTAATTTGAAAGATAAATGAAAGCTTCACAGAAGATGAGGAATCAATCCAAGATAAGAGTTTCCAGAAACGTCTGGAAAAAGTAGAGAAAAATCTAAAAGAAGCAGAATTTGGGGATATGCGTTTTACTAGTTGGAATAACCCAGGGCCTGGTAGAGTCAAAGATAAGCATATAGTCAATGCTTTCTTATGACTGAAAAGTAAGATGTGTGCTCCAAGTAAAACTGTGCAGATAGAGAATGTGAGAGCCTATGGACTTTCAGTGATGGTCACTGTCATAACAGCCAGGCTGGTCATTTGTTATTTCCAACTGTTAAGCTCAGGGGCCAGCAGATTCTTAGCCTTTTTACAGCGTTCAAGTTTATTGCTTTTGCTCGAGTCAGAAGGGGCAAAGTAATCTTTCTAATGTGTTCAATGGCTTTTGAGTGAAATTCTAGCTATGTAGCATCAAATCTAACACAAAATTCAACTAGCTGATGGCAGAGGTTCTCAGGACATAGCCTGCTGCCTACCATG
Organism: Eidolon dupreanum; assembly: GCA_028627145.1. Classification (NCBI taxonomy): domain Eukaryota; kingdom Metazoa; phylum Chordata; class Mammalia; order Chiroptera; family Pteropodidae; genus Eidolon; species Eidolon dupreanum. Next base: position 104,857,356 of record CM053503.1, on the reverse strand, counting down.
GTTGTGGGCCCTATAAATATCGCAATGGAGTTCAGAGTACTTCCTAATCTTGTATCTGGAAGCAGAAGACAGATATCAGGTCAACAAGGAGGTTAATATAACTATGCAGAAGCGACGGAGTGCAGTGGTAACAGATGTCTGACATACTGCTCTGTCAAGGAAAATTTGTGACTATGAAATGTCAATTATTAGTGGCCTAATAGTAGTAACATTGAGGATTTAGACCATATTTTAGATGAAGATAATTATAAAAGGCCCTGGTCTCTCTATTGTGAATTTAGCTTTTAACATGTTGCTTCTCATTGAAAAAAAAAAATGTTATTGAAGCTATTATGTTATTACTACATTCTAGGACAAAATGATTAAACCTATTTTCCCGGAATGACAGATTATCACTGAGTCATCATCCACTCAGACAAAATAGCATCAGACACCAATTCAGTTAGTGCTCCCCCAACAGACTATCTTTTTCAACTTTCATTTCCTCAAATTGTTTTGCTTGTATATCTACTTGTTTGGATCCAATTATTAAAAATGTCTAAAAAATGTAAATAAGAATTACATTTGATCTTTTCTACCTTAGTATTGGCAATCAATAGAGCAATTATTAATTCAAGATACTGTTTTAGTTCATCTAAGGGTAGGACAGGGAAAGATAACCATTATATAGAAATATGCAATTTACATATTACAGTCTAGTTATACAGATGAACTAAACATACATGAAAAGCTTAGTAGAATATTAACATTAGGTATGAATTCAACAGCACAAAGGAGATCACAGAGCAATTCAAGAAGTTTTCATTTGAAGAACAAGGTATAAAATGCTATGAATGCAGGGTAGAGGAAACCATAGTGTCCTGGAATAGGCTGAGAAGATGTCTTTGATGACTGAGACTACAGCTGTCATTAATGATGGAATCAAGAGAAAAAGTAGAGTATGGTCAACGTGAACACAAAATCAGGCATAAGAGCACAGGACATGCTTCCTAATATGGCCATATTAACAAATGACTAGGTTTTGAAGTAGGATATATAACATTTTACCTATTTTTCAAGTTAAGTTTAAGCTTATCTAGCTGATAGTGGATGAAGGCTCAGCCCACCCTGAAAACTCAAATGATTAGAACTAAGATTTTAAGAAAATATTAAAAGAGTGGAAGGAAAGAAATCTATCAAATCTACAGTAAATACGTGTTAGAACAGAATGAGTGAAGCAAAGTTTTACCCTATCCCTTCTCCACACAAACACAATTGCTATGAGATTATTGGCAAGGCTAAAATGTTCTGCTTTTTGCTATTTATCATGTATTGAAGTTATGAAGAAAACATTAATTTCTCATTAGCAGTGTTGAAAATGCTTTTTCTTAAAATACAATCAAGAATAAGGTGTAGAACAAGACTGGACAGATGTTGAAATGAAGGGCTTTAGAGTACATATGTCCAAGTTACTGTTATTGTCACTGCCAGGGATACACATGCACAAACACATCAGCACTGGCTGTAAAAGAGGAAACTGCCATTCTAAGTACAATCTCACCACTTGGAAATACAGGGCTGCCAGAACCAGGGGAACATATGCCCTGCTGGACTTATTAATGGTATTATACTTTTACATAATGCACTGTACTTTGTCATGGCTTCCATTAAAAAAAAAAAAAAAAAAAAAAAAAAAAAAGAAGAAGCTAAAAATTCAGGGCTTTGCTTAATTGCTTAGTCACTGGACTTGTTAATGTTTGCTCTGATTACTACTTTGGGAATTTATAAAACCTTTCAAATGTTTTGAAAACTTTCTCTAGGCAATGCTTTTTAAATAATATCGTAGTTTACTAGTATGTGCCTGCACTGTAAGTATATTATATCATTCCCCACTCTGCAATTAGAATTAAGACTTTTATATTTTAAAATTTAAACAGAAATTTTGTTATTGTATTTGTTTCCACTTAGATTCTTCAGGGTTAACACATTTCCTCTTCCATATTTCTGTAATTCTTTATAAGGCTTAATTTTAAGAATAATTTATCCAATCTCCTCATTTCCTGTAGTGACTTCTCAACTGTTTAGCCTTTAGGAAAGTAAAAATCATGTTTTTCAACTTTATGAAATATCTACAGTCCTCCAGGAAGAGCACCTAATCCTGCTTAAATCAGTAAACAGAAAAAAGTACTGTAGGTTCATCACACTACTTGATGACCTTCCAGAGTTTCCTCAAAGTACTACCACTCCTGCACCCCTTACACCAAACTTGCAAGGGCATTTGAAAAATCCCTGTGTAGAATCTCCTTAAATTTCCAAATATAGGCTTCTACACATTGATTTTAATTAATTATCAAAGATAACATAAGTCATCCTGGAGGTCCAGTTGCTAATCCTCCTAGTCTGCTTTCATCTAGGACATGGACAATTCATTCATGGTAAAATTTAATTTTAGCTGTAATTACAAAAGTTTGAAATTAAATCTCACTGGTGCTATACTCCCATTAATATGGACAAAATAACTGATCTACTTAGAATTAATGTGGGAGACAAAAGTAAGATTTAATTTTTAACTTTTATAATTAATTTGGGAAAATGTTATAAAGGATTTTGTTTCAGGGAGAGAGAAAAAGAGAAAGTTTCAGAGTTTCAACGAAGACATCCCAGCAGTCCCTCAAACCTCATATATCCTTATAGACTATTGTGTAATGTAATATAAACTATTTCAAACTAAAATTAATATATAAGTTCCCAAACTTGAGGAGTTGCAACTTGAACTTATACTACTTTTCTCTCTAACAATTAAAGAAGACAGGAATATGTAACAAAATTCCGAGTTTTTATGGACTATGGGAGAACTAAATAAGCCAATTATACTGATAATCAGGGTGATCATAAGGAATACAACACTCTTACACAAAGGAGGCACCCGCTATTCAATTACCTTACCACATTCAACATTTCTTTATGTTATGAATAGTCTCACTGGTATGTGAAGTTCAAGTTATTAAGGTCCAGAAAATTAAAAGAAACTGACAAGTATATTATGAATCAGACTCTTAGACATAGTCAAGAAAATCTCAACACTTGTTTCTCTAGTTTCACTTTTTCTACTTAATGACAATTGTGGTTTGTGGAATAAAACAATCTCAAGTTTCAAAAAAATTCTAACTTATACTCTGAAGGGAATAATTAATAGAGAGAGAGATTCGTGATACTCTCTAACCACGGAACTCTAGAATATGGACAAGAGCGTCTTTCAGCAAACTTAATGTGAATTACTCCAATGGGAAATTTTAATGAGTATTAGAATGTAAGTGATGTCCATCAGTAAGCTGACACAATAGGGACACTGTGCAGGAGTCGATTATTATAAGAGAAAAATACTGAAGTACAACTTCCTTTTGCCTTAGACATATAGGTGATTGGAGATTACTTTTGTTTTCCTCTTCCTTGTGTATGCCTATTTCTTCACTGTCTTGGTAGCTTATGTAGTAAACACAGATAAAATGTGGTGATATAAGGTTTAGCTATGTTGAGGAAGGAGAAAAGAGAATGAATGTATTAAGTAAGCCCTGTGGATAAATACCACTTGGGGTTAGTAACCACGGAAAGAGAAAAATGATATTATTTAGTCATAATGACAATCTCAAGTTCGATAGTCAATATCTCTCTTATTTTAATGAACTAGATTTATATTTTAAGAAAATTGAAGATTGATTTCCTATAGATAAATTATAAATTTGGCTGAACACTGCATGAGAAATTCCGAACGACCATGAAATAAATGCAGAAATGTTAAAAAATAATGTTGTATATGGGAGTAAGTAAAATTATTATAAACAATGTTCATAAAATAATTATAAACAATGAAATCTAATAATAAGATATATAAATGAAGTATAGTTTTTTCTCATTGAATAGAAAGAGATATGTTGTTTTGGCAAATAATAGAATGTATGGTTCAATGATTAAATTGCCGGAACATTAGAAAACGAGAATTAATTTTAAAAGATCTGTAGTACACCAAATGATTAAAGAGGAAACAGTGACTACTTATCTAATTAGCATTAAATAAATAATTATTCGAGAATATATTTTATAATATTTTTCTTGGTGGTAAATCATTTAAACATAATCCTTTGACATTATTTGTCATAAGGCGATGAAGGATCCAAAATTTTTACTGATGATTTTTAAAATTTATCCCTTTTTAAAGAATCATCTCCCTTATTTAAAAAGGCTAGCAGTTACTGAACTTCACTTCTCAATGTCAATGTAGTATTAACTGGCACATAAAGAATATTGTTGAAATCAATTAAATGTGGAATGTAAACCCAAAGATGAAAGAGAGAATACTAAAAAAATCTAAATGACTTTATTTGGTGAAAGAAAACAAACATTAGACTTTCTCATAAACATTTGTTTGATTTTGGTATACTTCATCCCTAAAAATGTGAAATCGATACAGCTTTTTATCAGGATGAGTTTAGACTAAAATTTTGAGATAGTAAATAATATCAGAACTTCTCATAAAAAATGAATTCTGACGTTAATTTTTAATTGTTCTGTCTCTAGCTTTGGTTAAGATATTATGTTCTGAATTCTACGTTCAGATTAAAATAAAACATGGCTAATCAATTTAAAGGTCCAAATTATATTGGAAACAAGGGATTCAGATAAGTGAACAATTCAAATAAATCATATTCAATTTGGCCTAACAGAAGAAGGAATCAGATATATTTTGTTCTGAATGATTAAGACATTATCTTTGGTTGTTAAAAAGTTTGTCTCTAATCTCATTACTGGTTAGTCATAGTGAGGATACAGTTTGCTATAATAACTAATATTTTATTAATTAAATATAGCTGTGTAATCAATACAAATGTAGTGATATGTGTTTGTCAAAACACCTGGAATAAAAAAGTTATTATACATGCCAGTTAGTTATTTTGGAGAATTTCTGACTAACTGTATAGAATATGAGATGAAATATTTCTGATTTAGAAAAATATAGTATCTTCTGAAGGTTTAGGGAGATAACCTTAAAATATTCACAAACAATGCAAGTGTATCCCAACATGTGAATTAGGATTGGTATGCTTTCACAAAATTCATATAATGAGGTAGGATCAATAGCACCACATCAACTGGTGTTTATTTTTTATTGAACTTTGTGTCAGCTTGTTGAACAAAAAAGCTCTCAAAGTCAAGCTCACCAGCTTTTATTTTTTTTTGGGGGGGGGGTGATTCCTTAAATGACTTATCAAAACTACAAATTTTGTTGTTGATTTTGTAGCTCCCATGCATAAAGCAGTTACTAGTCTAACCCACTTGCTTTACAGGCATTTTTTTTTTTTCTAAACTAACAAAAAAAGACAACCTATGTAAACAACATTGTGCATAACACTTAAGAGTCTGGTTTTTAGTGCGCTATGCTGAATGTTTATGTTTCTCCAAAATTCATATGTTGAAATACTAACCCCAAAGGAGATGATATTGGAGGTAGAGCCTTTGGGAGATGATAAGATTATGAGGGTGGAGTACTCACGAATGGAATTAGGCCCTTATAAAAGAGGCTCAAGAAAGCTTCCTTGCCCCTTCGTTTGCTTTGTGAGGTTACAGTGAGAAGAAGGCTGTCATGAGAAAGACAGTCTTGCCAGACACCGAGTCTAAGGGAGCCTTGGTCCTGGACTTCCCAGCTTCCAGGACTGTGCGAAATAAATGTTAGTTGTTTATAAGCTACCCTGTCTTTGTTATTTTGTTATAACAGTCCAAACAGACTGAGACACAGTATCACTTTGATTGAGTGAAATCATCTGCTCCAACAGGCATTAGTTTTCTGACTTTTGTTAAGTTTCTCAAACTCTCAAACCCTTAGTTTCTTTTTTGTGAAATGAACATAAGAATAGTAGTATCTAACTTCATATTGTCATTGCTAGGACTCATGAATAGAGTCATGTAATCACCAGCAAAATCAAGACACAGAGAGGTTCCATTACCACCACCCCTGAAAACCCTCATGTTACCTTTTTGCAATCAAAACCTTATTTGGTTAGTAACACTTATATAGCCATTAATCTATTCTCCATTGCTATAGTTTTATCTTTTCCGGGATGCCATATGAATGGAATCATACAACATGCTAACTTTTGAGAATTGATTCCATTTGATTGCGTGTATCAATAGTTTCTTGTTTTTTATATTTATTTTGTTTATTTTTATTTGTTATGCATTCTCAAGTTCAGAGATATTTTAGTTCTTCTTAATGTCAGTGATTACAAATGAAGCTGCTATAGACACTGTATAGAATTTGTTTTGATTTTATATAAGAGCATTACTGATATATAATTCACTTGGATACAAACTTAAGGTGTACAATTCACTGGTGTTCAATGTATTCATAGAGTGTGCAATCATCAACTGAATAAATCTTAGGACATTTTTATCACCAGATGATAACTATGTTTAACATTTTGAGGAAACGTCACATTGTTTTCCAAAGGTTCTGCCCCATTTGCAGTCATGTCAGCAATGTATAATGGTCCCGGTTTCTCCACATCCTTATTATCAACTGTTTTTTTCTCTGTGATTTTTATTATAACCATCCTAGTGGTTGTGAAGTGGTATATCATTGTGATTTTGATTTGTATTTTCTTATGGCTAATTATGTAAAGCATTTTTCATGTACTTTTTACTCATTTGTATATCTTCATATAAATATGTATTCACGTTTTTCCTAAAAAAAAAACAAAAAACAAAAAAAACAACGAGGTATTTGTCTTTATTATTTACCTGTAAGAATTCTTTTTATATTCCAGATTCTTGTCTCATTAGATATATAATTTGTAAATGTTTTTTCCATTGTATGGATTGTCTTTTCCTTTTCTTGATGGTATCCTTAGATGCCAAAAAAAACCAAAAAAGTTTAATTTGATAAAATTCCATTTGCCTAATTTTTTCTTTTGTCCTTTGTGCCTTTCGTGCCTAAAGATGAAGATTTTGATTAGCACAAGGACACAAATATTCACTGTATTTCTTCCCAGGACTTTTGTAATTTTAGGTGTTAAAATTAAATCTATGTTCCATTTTGAGTTAATTTTTATATGAGTATAAAGAGTTCAACTTTTTCCTTCTGCATATAGATATCCTTTTCTCACAACACAATATTTAGAAAAAACGGTTCTTTCCCCTTTAAGTTGTCTTGGCACACTTGTTAATATCAATTTACCATAAATATGAAGGCTTATTTCTGGCTCTCAATTATATTTCATTGATCTATATGTCTACCTTTATGCCAGTACCATATTGTTTTGATTACTAAAGCTTCATACTCAGTTTTAAAATTGGGAATATGAGTCTTCCAACTTTGTTCTTATTTTTCCCCCAAATTATGGCTATTTTGGGTCTCTTAATTTTCCATAAAAATTTTAGGATCATCTCATCACTTTCCATGAATAAAAAATCTGGGATTTTAAGGGAGATTACATTGAATCTATAAATCATTTTAGGTAGTATTGCCACCTTAAATATATTGTCTTCTGATCTATGAACATGGAATTTTTTTGCAATTATTTATATTTTTAATTTCTTACAACAATGATTTGTATATTTATTTGTTGTATTCCTGTATTTATCTTTTAAATCTTTGTATAAGTAGTGATATCTTGTCTTTTATCAATGTTATGATTAATTTTAGTTTTATTTTCCTTGTCACTCTAAACAGTGGTTTATACATTTTCTTGATATTTTCTAAGAAGCATCTTTTGTTTCCATTGATTCTCTCCAATTTTTTTTGTTTTTACATCATTATTTTAGTACTTATCATTTTTTCATTTCTTTTGCTTGTTTTTTATTTGATTTGTTATTCTTTTTCAGTTTCCCAAGATGGAAGCTTTGATTATTAATTCAAGAACTTTATTATTTTTAAATAACTTTTTTTACTTTTTACTCACAATTGACATATAATATTATATCAATTTCAAGTGTACAACATAGTGATTATACATTTATATAACTTATGAAGTGATTGCCCTGATAAATCTAGTACTGATCGGATACTCTACATAGTTGTTACGATATTATTGACTATATTCCTTAGACTGGACTTTACTTCCCCATGACTATTTTGTAACTATCAATTTGTACCTCTTAATCCTTTTACCTTTTTCACTCATCCCCTAATTCCCCTCCCATCTGGCAACAATTAAAATGTTCTTTCTGTGAGTTTGTTTTTTGTTTGTTTGTTTGTTCTTTAGATCCATATATAAGTGAGATCATATAGCGTTTGTCTTCCTCTATCTGACTTTCCATTCAGCACAATACCCTCTAGGTACATCTGTGTTGTTGCAGATCACAAGGTTTCTTTTTTTTCATGATTGAGTAATAGTCCATCGTATATATGTCTGACCTTTTCTTTATTCATTCATCTGTGATGGACACCCAGGTTGCCTCCATATCGTGGCTATTGTTAAATAATACTGCAATGAATATTTGGATGCATATGTACCTTTTAAGTAGTGTGTTGGGTTTCTTTGGATAAATTCCCAGAAAAGGGATTACTGGGTTCTTCTTTGTCTCTAATTATAGCATTTTTTAAATGCTATAATTTTTGCCTGTATAAGAATTACTACTCTGATGTTTTTTTATTTTCTTTTTTATGAAATATCTTTTTCCACCTCTTTTTTTTCAGTCTGTGTGTGTCTTTTGATCCCAAGTGAATCTCTTGTATGCAGCATATATAAAGGTCTTGTTTTCTCATCTATTCAGCTACCCTACTTTTGATTAGAGCATTTAAGTCTTTTTTCAGTTGAAGTACTTATTGATATATATGTAATTATTGTCATTTTATTATTCATGGTATTAATCTTTTTTCTTCTTCTTCTTCTTCTTAAAGAAGTTTCTTTAACATTTCTTGTCATACTGGTTTGGTGATGATGAACTCTAGCTTTTTCTTGTCTGGGAAGCTCTTTTCTGGTTGTAAGTCTTTACTTTTCATTACTTTTACTATTTTGTGCCAATTCCTTCTGACCTGCAAAGTTTCTGCTGAGAAATCAGCTGACAGTATTACGGGAGCTCTCCTGTAGTTAGCTAACTGCTTTTCTCTTGCTGCTTTTAAAATCTTCTCTTTGTCTTTAACATTTGGAATTTTAATTATGATGTGTCTTGATGTGGGTCTCTTCGGGTTCAGATTGTTTAATACTCTCTCTGCTTCCTGGGCTTGTGCATCTGTTTCTTTTGCCAGGTTAAGGAAGGTTTCTTCAAATAGGTTTTCAATTTCTTCCTCTCTTTTCCTTCTGGGGCCCCTATGATGTAAACATTGCTACACTTGATGTTGTCCCCTTAACTATCCTCATTTTTTCTTATTCATTTTTTGTTTTGCTGTTCTGATTGGATATTTTCTGCTGCCTTATCTTCCCAATAATTTATTCGATCTTTGCTTCATCTATTTTACTATTGATTCCCTCTAAGGTCTTCTTTATTTCAGTTACTATATTCTTCATTTCTGACTGGTTCTTTTTTTATGTTTTCCAAATCCATTTTTATGTTTCCTATCTCTTTTTTAAGTTCTCACTGAGATCATTGAGTATCCTTACAACCAGTATTTTGACTCTGCAAGTGGTAGATTACTTATTTCCATTTTATTTCATTCTTTTTCTGGAAGTTTGTTCTATTCTTTCATTTGGGATATATTTCTTTTTATTCCCATTTAGTCTGCTTCCCTGTATTTGTTTATATGTATTAGATAGAGCTGCTATGTCTCTCAGTCATAGTAGAGTGGCCTTATGTAGTAGTTGCCCTGTGGGCCCAGTGGCTCAGTCTCCCTGGTCACCTGAGCTGGGTGCTTCAAGTCTGCCCCTCGTGTGGGTTGTGTGTGCCCTCATCTTGTAGTTAAGCCCTGATTGCTGTTTCACATTAACAGGAGGGATTAACCCTCAGGCTAACTGGTTATGAGGACTGGCCAGTGACTACAATGGAGGAGCTGTTATGCAGTTGCTGACCCTACAGAGCATGTCTCTGGTACCTACCCAGTTTTCCCTTTGGGTATGTCATTTGTGGAGGTAGTTGGATGATTCTCTGGTATGGTCTGAAGCTAGCCACCAGGTGTCTTGGTTCTGAGACCTTTTGGGTGGGCTCTGACAAGTTCAGCCACTGCCTGTGCCCTGCCTAGGGCCACTTGGTATGAACTACAAAGTGATCTGTAGATGATTGCCACTTGTTTTGAGCTTAGAGATGCTTGGAAGAGGCTAAGCTTCAAACTGAGGCCAGCTGCCACTAGTGCCAGGCTTAGGGCTGTTTAGCAAGACAGATCAGGCACACCAAGGCCAGATGCTGCTTGTTTGGGTCTTGTGAAACTTAGAGAAATTTTAGGAAAGTGTGCAGCATGAGCCAAGACAGGCCATTTTATTAAAAAAAAAAAAAATCCACCGGAAGTAGCTTGAGTGGGCCCACGAGTTGGGTCAGGTGGAATCTCAGGGAATTACCAGGGCCAGGGGAGGGCTCAACAAAGGAACAATGGCTTCTGTCATCACTCCTGTCTGGGAGAAAGCTTTCCCTCCAGCCCTCACCCTGAAGCCAGATAATTCAATTTTACCCTGGTGACTTTTAAGCTGTTGTCCCAGCACTGGAGCTCAGAGTAAATGAATCTGTTAGTGAGAAAGTCTGTATGCGGGCCCTTTAAGTGGAGTGCATGGAACTCCAGTTGCCTTCTAACTCACTCAGCCACAATCTCCATTAGCTTTTACAGTCAGAAGTTGTGAGGACTTCTCTCCCTCTCAATGGAACCCTGTGCTGGGGGCCTGGTGTGGGGCTGGGATCCCTCACTCCTCAAGATGACCTCCACAGCTGAGATGTCTCTCCTGACTTTTAACTGCCACATGTAGATGGGGGACCAGCCCATTCCAAGTCTCTGCCCCACCTACCAGTCTCCCTGTGGCTTCTGTATGTCCTTAGTTATAGGACTTCTGTTCAGCTAAACTTCAAGAGATTCTCAATGATGTTCCATAGTTGTAATTTTGAAGTGGTCGAGAGAGGTCCCAAGCAGAGTGTTTTTCTACTTCACTATTTGACCAGAAGCTTGATCTTTATTACTTTTAATGCAAACATTTATTGCTATTGATTTTTCTGTCCATACTACGTTAGCTGGATTCTATAAATTTTGATATATAATAGTTCAATTAAAAATGTTTTTATTTTTCTTTGTTATAAACCATTAGTTATGTAGAAGTATGCTGTTTAATTTCAATCTATTTGGAGATTTTCCAGGTATCTTTCTATTATCGATTATGGTCTATCTTAGTGAATTTTCCATTAACACTTGGCGAAATATATGTTCTGTAGTTGTTGAGTGGTGTGTTCTATAAATATCAACTAATTTTTATTTCAGATATTGACAAACTTTTTATTAAAATGAAAGTAATAAATAATTTAGACTTTGCACACTGAAAAGCAAAATTGAGAATATTACATACGTTTTTATATAACCATTTAAAGTGCAACATTTTTAAAGTGTAAAAACTATTCTTAGCTTGTGGGTCACACTCAAAATGGTGGTATCCCAGAGTTGATTGGTAATCTATACTTTGCCAATCCCTATTCTAGTTAGTAGATGACATTCTTAAGATATTTTATATCCTTCCTAATTTTCTATCTACCTGCTCTATCAGTTATGGAGAAAGGAGTATTGAAATCTTCATGTGTAATTGTGGACTTTTTTATTTCTCATTTTTAAAATCAGTTTTTAAACACATCCTATATTTTGGAGCTATCCAAGTACAAATAGTTTCAAGATTGTTATGGAGTCCATGTTTACTGAGCTTCCTGAATCTGTGAATGTATGCTTGTCACCAAATTTGAGATGCTTTCAACTACTGTTTCTTCAAAGATGCTTTATGAAAGAATTTCTTTCTCCTCTTTCACAGACTTCACTGAAAATAAAGATTAAGCATTTAAATTTTATTCCACAGCTTCCCAAGGTTCTGTTAATTTTGTTTTCCATCCCTTTTTCTTTGTTTCATTCTGACTGGATAATTCCTATTGTTCTGTCATCAATTTTACTATGTCTTTCCTCTGTCACTTCCATTCTGCTATTGAACATATCCAGTGATTTTTGAAATTTCAGATATTTTTTTATTTGTTTTCAAATTTCCATTTGCTTCTGTTTTATGGTTTCCATTTCTCTGCTTAGAATCTCTGACTTTTCCCATTATTTCAAGAATGTTCATGTTTACTTCAAAAGGCATCATTATAACAATCTCTTTAAATCTTTTGTATGGTAATTCTAATATCTGTGTCATCTTGAAACTGTCATGTGTTGAGGATCTTTTCCCTTGACAATAGATCAGATTTTCCTGATTCTTGAACAGTCTGTCCTAGGTTTTGGTATTTTAGGTAACTTTGAATTGTATCCTGTTCATTTGGAAAATAAGTTTTGAGAAATTGTTCTTTTTTAAAAAATCCAATTGGACAATGCTGACTTTTGTTGTTTCTTTTAGCAAGCAATCAACTCATGTATAAAATGCAAGTCAGACACTCTTTTGCAGATGGTAAATCTAATGAAAGTTTAATTTTCAAAGTGTTTACTATATTCTTTGTGTCTACCTCTCACTTGAGCAACTCAGAGGATAAGCTGGAGATTTAGATAGTCTTCTATATAGTCGTTCACTTTTCAAATCCTTGACTATGTGCACTGGGTGTGTTATACATATAGACATTTGGGGGGTGAGTTCAGGACTTGTTAGTTTATATATAAAAAAGAGGTTCTATAGCTCAGGTCTCTGAGATTTCTCTGACTCTGCAGCTTCTGTGGGCTGTTTTTGTTTGTTTTTTTTTTGTTTGTTTTGATTTTTGACCTCCCATGCTGTTGTGAATTTCCATAATTCTGGACTTGCCCTTGGAATAAAGAAGAATGAGATAGAGAAAAATATTTAGAATTCTCCTGCACTTTGATTAACAGGACCCCTCTTCTCTGTTCCTGAGAACAGAATGATGGGTGTTTTTCTAGGGTCTTTAGGTACTTTGTGTCACTACTGCACTGCAGTATTGTGTTTCTGCAATGGGGCTGGTTTTGGAGCAGGGCTAAAAGAATTTTTAAAAGGAGAAAATGAAGAATTATCTCTTGAGATCACAGGTGGCAATTTTCCTGGACTTTTGGCCAGAAAGAAGGACCATATGAGATTTTGATAATGATGTTCATCATATAGTTGAATTTGTCTCACAGTAGGGAGATAAAAGAAGAAAGAAAAACATGAAACAAAACATGACCATATTAGTTGTTCTTACATTTTAACATCCTTCCCAATTTTTATGTTCTTATTTACTTTTCAGGTTCCTCAGTTGCTTTTTATATTTTGTCAATTTTTAAATAATAATTACAGTATGCTTACTCCAACTGGAAGGCTTATCTCTTCTGGTTTTAATTCTGAGGTACACACATATACACACACATACTTGCACACACACATATACTTTAAAATAGAAGTCTTACAATAAAATTACTTTATAGTTCTTCATAGTAAATATTCTAATTTACTTAGTTGCTAAAGGAGTAGTTTTTTGTTGTTGTTGTTGTTGCTGTTGCTGTTCTTTTTTGGTTAGCATTAGATAGAATTGAGCTTTTGGGAACAGAGCTCACATTTATGAGTACTTATGGTCTCAAGAGTGATAAATTGAAATTGCTATTTTAAAACAAAGTGTATTTTTTTTTTCCAGAATCTTGATTTCCTTAAAACCATTTACAGAACTTCAGAGACAAATTATTATAATCGATTAGTTACACTGTGACACCTGAATAAATTAAACAATATTTTAATACTAATATTTTATCAGATTTGTAATTAGTTTTTATTTTAAAAAGATAAACTGGCCAAATGTCTCACAAGCAGTCATGCAATATTGCTCAAGGATATTACAAGAACATATCTTTTCATGAATTTTAAAATTATCTGGTCCCCTATAAATGAAAAAAAAGTTCAGTGTATATGCCACAAAATTTATTATTACAAAATGATCTTGAAAAGACATTGAATTTATTTGAGCATATTTTAGAATAATTTTAGCAACACCTTTCTCTACATGTGTCTCACATATATTCTTTAACTTTTAAAATTAAAATTAGTGAGATTCCAAACACCCAAGATATTAAAAATCAACCCCTGTGTCATGGAGTAATTGGGGCTAAGAGAAAAGTTATAGTCCACAAAAGGCTAAATATTGATCCATTCGGTTTGCATCCATTATTGCTGATCTTTCAGGATTTAAATATTGATTGTACACTGCAGTTACGATAAACTAGAGCAAAGTCTCATCCATATTGCAATGCTGGGCAAAAGAAAAAGAGTTTTAACCTCAATAAGCCTGTGGCCTAGTTAGAAAATGCCATCCTCCTTCTAAATCCTTAGCCTGGCTATGAAAAATTAATAATTTATTAAAACATATTTTATTACAAGGCTTTCCCTTCTGTTTCCCTGGCATGATGCCAGTGTACACTATGAAGTAACAGTTGGAAAATGACTTCCACTTCTTCAAATGAGTTGTTTCTTTAGTTTGGCTTAATATTAATCATTTATTTAAAAAATTATGAGAAATATTTCTTAGGATGGCTAAACTTTCATGTTCATTGTGGCTCTCTGCCAGACTCTAAGGTGACATCAGAGTGATGTTACTATGACTATGCCAGCCATCCTAGAATTATAATGCATTGCTCTGATGATATATTAAACATTGACTTGGAAATTGAACATATAATTGGCAGTGACAAAAGGAAGCATTATTTAATATCTTCCAAACCACCTCTCCCTACCCCTTTGAATTGCTTAGGGTCATGTCTTCTCAATGCATTCCCATTATTTCAAACAGGATATTCTGATGTATGGCACACATTTATAAGCTCCTACCAAAATCCCTTTGTTGGAAATATTTTGTACATATTACAGCACTCAAAGGACTTTTCTATTTTTTAAATAAAACAGAATTAAAGACATGATTTTTCCCCACTTTTCCAATAAATAGTACATCACTAGATTAACAATAAACACCTGATTGTTCATAGATCAAGAAAGCATAAAACATACTTTGACACATCTTACACTGAAGTTCATTTGTTTTTAATCTGTCCAGAAACCATATTTATAAACTCTCAGCCAACTTTTCAGAGACAAAATATCCTTCACATTTTTACCAACCCAGCAGAATCAACTTCTTCCATATTGTCTCATTGACAGTTATTTCTTACAATAATCAGCAAAAAAAAAAAAAGTATTATTCTGAAGAAAATCAGAAGGCAATAAGTTCATATCGCCCTTGAGTCACTATTTTATATTTGTTTTTCTCTGTTTCCTGGGAATATTTTTTATTTTTGTTCTTTTCCAAGTATCATCTGAGCTGTTAGGTATTTTCCTAAAATTCCTACAATGTGTTTTCAGAAAGATTGTCTTAAATTTATCATTTTGGGAAGAATTCACAGGCACTGATTTCCATTTTACTTTATTTTCAGGCATTATTTGTCCTTGTGCGTCACAAGAAATGTATAGCTCACAGTTTTATGACAATTTCCTACATTCTGCCTTTTTAAAGTTTCAAATGGTTACGTATTTTTTAAAAAATTGCTGTTAAACGGGCAAAAACTTTTCAGCTTCATCTCTTTCTTCCTATTTTTTTTGTTAAAAATAATGGTGACATTTCAGAAACAAAATTAATTTCTGCATAAACTGTTCACAGTGAAAGAAGATTTCGATTGTGTTGTCCTACAATTAGCAAAATGCACTACAGGATTACATTTGCTTAGCCCTTAGACCAGCTTCCATTTTTACATCTGTTGCACAATTTTGAATAAATGAAAATTTCTCCCTCAATTATATATTTATGATGTTACAATTTTGTTTTTTTTGGGTGAGCTTTCTGGGGACTCCTTTTCCTTTTCATACACATCTCTTAAAGCAATTAGAAATGATAAGTTTGCTTTGCATGAAATCTGTAGCATACAGATTTTAGTTTAATGACAATTATCAAGACAGCTCTTCCCATCATTTTATCTTTGACTAAGACTCGGTACTAAAAGAGATATTGGTGGATAGTGGTAAATGGCAAGAAAACATCTAGAATACATGATATTTGTATGATAATATTGCATTTTAATGAGAGTTGGATTGACTGAAAGAAAATTTTCATGAAAATAGATGCATCATGCTGGCATATTCAACAGTTCTCTGGAGCCATTTCTATCTAAAACTGTTTTCCTTGTCATCTTAAGCCTGAATTTTCTGTGGACTGTTATAGTACAGCAAAATGGTGGTGGTTACAGTCTTGCTATATAGCCACTGAAGGTGGGATTTAGGGGAGCAGAAGCTACATCTTGTGTAATTACAGTAAAGCAATCCATATATATGGCATGTGGGAAAATTACTGTCAATCCTCAGGGCCAGGATGTCTACAGTCCCCTTGAGTGTATCACATTTTTCAAAAAAAATATTACAAATAGTGTCTTAAAATTCTCAGTATTTGTTAAACTTCATTCACTTTAATTATTGTTTCTCAAAGTAGGTTTTCAGAGTACAATATTATTTCTATAGGGCTCTTGTAAAAAATTTGAATTTCTGGGTCTTGTGACAGATCTGCCAAATCAGATTCTCTAGGGTAAGCTCATCCTATTCTGGGTCCTATCACATTCCTAGGTCAATATATACAAGCTAGATATTTCAAGACAGATTCTCTAAAATACTCAGTTGTTTCGTCTTGCTTCTGAATAAAGTAATAAATTTCTGACTATTATAAAGTTATTGGTATTTCTGCATGTTGTAAACACAAATCTACTAAAATAAGCTTCCTTCCTATCTCATACCATACACAAAAATTAATTCAAAGTGGAGCATAGATCAAAATGTAAGAGCAAAAACTATAAAAGTCATAGAAAAGCAGGAATAAGTCTTTGTGATCTTGCATTAGGCAACAGTCCCTTAGATGTGGCACCAGAAGCACAAGTGATTAAAAAATATTGACAAGTTGGACTTTATCAATTAAAAAAATGCTTTGTTCTTCTAAGGATACCATCGAGGAAATGCAAAGACAATCCAAAGGGAGAACATATTTACAAATTATATATTTGATAAGGGATTTGTATTCCAGAACACTTACAACTTAATTATAAAAAGAGAATAACTCAATTCAAAAATGAGCAAAGTATTCAAAGAAGATATATAAACAACCATAATGACATGAGAAAATGCTCAAAATTGTTAGTCATTAGGGAAATGCAAATTAAAATCACAGTTAGCTATCACTTCACACCTACTAGTATACCTAGGATCAAAAAGACAGATAATAACAAGTATTGGCAGAGAGGTGAAAAAATTAAAATTCTTATATATTGTTGATGAGAGTGTAAACAGTGCAACCAATTTGGAAAACAATTTCGCAGTTCCTCAAAATGTTGAACATGGAGTTATAACACACAGCATGTCCACTCCCAGGTATTGGCATAAATGAAAAATATGTCCACACAAAAAATTGTACATAAATGTTTCTAGTAGTATTATTTAGTATAGCCAAAATTTGTGAAGACCCCATATGTTCATTGACTAATGAATGGATATACTTAATGTGGTGTGTTCATGTAATAGAATATTATTCAGTGATATAAATGAAGTACTCATACATTTACAACTTGAATAAACTTCAAAACATTGTGCTCAGCCAGTCAAGAAAGATCTTATGTTGTATTATACCATTTATTTGAAATGTGCAAATCTTTATAAATAGAAAATAAGTCTCTGAGATAACCAGTATATTAGTAGTTGCTTAGGACTGGAGTTAGTACAGGTGTTTTTTGAGGAAATAAAATTTTTCTAAAATTAGATTATGGTGATATTTGAACAACTCTAAATATACTAAAAACATTAAATTGTATACTTTAAATGGGTGAAATTTATGATAGCAAATTATATCTCAAAACGCTTTTTAAAAAATCAAAGCTTCTCAAAGGCCTATCATATCCTAATATCATATTATAAACTATCTGAGTGTCCTGAGATTCATTTTAAAAACAAGTTTTTAAGATACAGGACAATAGATATTATAATCTCAATATTGAAAATTAAGATTATTCTTTAGAAATATTTTCTCCAAACTATTATGTATAAACCATAAAAAGATTGACAGTTATGATTTTACAGATTTAGGAATGCAAGGTAGTTTTGCTTTTTAGTTGAATTTAGACAAATTTGCTTATTAGTTTGCACTAAAACTCTGTGTCATTAGTACACCAATATAAAAATATAAACATGGTAACTTAATTTTTTTTTTAAAGTAGGAATAGCATGGTGATATTTTTGAAAAAAAAGAAAAAACTCACAGAGAATGGAAGAACAACTAGTTGGCTCTAAATTTATTGTGTATTGTGATCTTGAGCAAGATATTAATTTCCTATTTTAATTGTACAGCCAATAAAATGGGACAATAGTACCTATCTCATAGGCCTAGCATGAGAATGAAATGATAAGCATGAAGTATTTAGCAGAGTGTCTGGCATATATAAAATCAATTAATGATATTTATGTTTATAACTATTACAACTGTTTTTTTTTTATTTTACTTTCATTTGTAAGGGTCCCAGGCCCTTCATTATTAGGGACAGTACTGCCTTTGCTCCTCCCTTACCCCAGTCCTTCAGCTCTAATTGACTTTGTGTACATTCCCTGTCCACAGAGATATCTTCCTAAACCCCAGCTCTCATTTCCATATTTTGATATTTCAAGACTCCTTCCAAGTTTCTTTCTAAATCAGAAGTAAAAGTCTGGATATACCTACAGAACTTTTGAGGTCTCAATCTAGTCTAACACATCTTTTATGCATCAGCTTTACCTTCTACTGCTCCTCAAAAAAAACTAATTGGACATCAGTCATGTAATTCTCCATGTATCCTCTAGATACATCCTTTGTTCTTCCTGGTCTTGCTAACTGGTATGGAATCCCCATCCTTCCTCAACCATTGAAATGCAGCCCATTTTCAATGCAAGCTTCAGGAAAATTTTCCTATATACAGCAGCCTCTTTGATTTAGATCCTTACTACTTAAACTTTGCTCCACCCATGAATTATAAGACATCCACTGGGATCTTTTTAGAAATACAGAATCTCAGACTCCACCTAGGGATAGAATCTGAATTTCAACAAGTTCCCCAGGTGATTTTTACTCACATTAAATTTTGGGAAATGCTGACATGAACACTTAGAGGAGTGGTGATCAATTTAAGCTCTGCACTAGAATCATCTGGGATATGAAAATAATAACTTTTGTGCTTCATTCACATATATTTTGTTTCAGCTGTTTTGGCTTTTATTTTACAATTTTATATTCAAAAATTTCTAGCGAATCCAGTATGTAGCCAAGGCTGAAAGCCACCAACTTTGAGTCTAAATGACGTTATTACATATGATTAGTTTTGTTCCTCTAATGTTTTACAGATTATAATCAATTTTAACTAAATAGAAAATATGTAAAATATATAATATATATTTTCTATTTAGTTAAATCATATATATAATATATATAATAATATATATGATTTCTCTAAAAATGCGATAAAATCAAAATCATTCTAAGTTTAAGAACAGTTATAATTTTTCTTGCTACCATTCTCTAGCTCTGGATGCTTATAGCAGGAAAAAAAATTTAATATTTAAAAGCTACTGTTTATTGAGTGTACATTTCAAAATTATATGAATTGGTGATTTATTATTGTCTTCAAATTTTTGAAAATAAAACTGAAACTTTGGAAAATTAACTTGTCCAAAACTACACATCTAATAAGCAGTACCATCAATATATTGACCATGCTTAAATCTATGTCAGGTACATTCTCACATCATCAGATGAATAACAGTATAGAGCAATAGTAAAATCATCACTCTCAGTTCTCATTTCAAAATAAATTTTGAATCTAATCCTTTTTTATTCTCACTCCAATTATCATGCTTCATCACCATTCACATAAATTTTTGAAATAACTGCCCAATTACTCTTTCTGAATTGAATTCCTCAGTTCTACATTTTATATTGTCTTTAGAGACACATCTATAAAATATAAATTGCAACATGTCTCTTTCTGTTCCACTTATATGATGGCTACTTTATATATTAAAGTACTTCATAATTTGACACCTACCTCCATACTGTTGTCTATTCTTTTTCATTGAATTTCAATTTCTTTCATTATCTTCAATGTCTGGTATAATCTTGAAGGTCCATGTCAAAGTCCCATTTAAAGTCTGCTAATGGAATATTACTCAGCCACAAAAAAGAATGACATCGTACCATTTGTGACAACATGGATGAGCCTGGAAAGAAAGACAGATACGATATGATTTCACTTACATGTGGAACCTAAGACAAAACAAATGAATAAACAAAATAGAAACAAACTCATAGATACACTAAACAAACTGAGGGCTGCCAGATGAGAGGAGGAGTTTGGGGCTGGGTGAAAAAGGTGAAGAGATTAAGATGTTCAAATAGGTAATTACAAAATAGTCATGGAAGTAAAGTACAGCATAGGAAATATAGTCAATAATATTGTAATAACTGTGTATTGTACCAGGTAGGTACTAGACTAATCGGAGAGATCACTTCGTAAATTATATAAATACCTAACCACTATGCTGTACACTAGTACATCTGAAACTAATATAAAATTATATTGAATGTCAACTGTAATTTAATATTTTTAAAAATTAAAATAAATAAATAAAATATATACTTAAAAATTAAGTCTGCTAAAATATGGTCTGTATTTCTAAATTCATTATAAATGTTGAAACACTGAAAACTGTTTTGAAACATCTACCTTTATATGAATGGTCCTTTGGGGCTTGGGATAATGTATAAGAGCACAAAGTCGGGGTAGTCTCTTCTTTAAGAACGTTTTATGTCCATGATTCATCATGGGCCTAAAATAATTAATGTTTTCTGCCCAGATTTAAAGTATATTTTAAAACCAGTTTTGTTTTATTTTTAATAAAAAGATATTGTGAGGCAAGAAGTCAGCAAAATTTTTATTCTGAGATCTATTTTCTTCTCTAATGAATTTTTTGCCTGTCAAAAATCTGAAACTCTCATTTGACATGGTTCCTAAACACTAAACGATCTGGGCTACATAGTACATCTCAGTCAGACAAATGAGATAGGAACTCTCCATTCTGTCTAGCATCAAGGATCAGAGGAAGAATAAAGGCAGAAATATCTTAAGATAATATATTCTTAAATAAATATGTAAATAATATATATTTGTTAAGACAATACAATCGAAAGATATCTTGGAGTAACTTTTTGACAGTGGTCCATCGCAAGCTTAATCCTAGAGAAAATTTGGTTAAAAATATTGAGTGAAAGAGACATCACTACTTATATCGAAGAATTGTTTCAATGCCTATTGAAGGCATCTTAATTATCTGTCTCCTCATCTGCATAGACAAACCTGATACCTTATTATGCTTCATAACTCCACACTTAGCACACTGTGTCCATTATTGATGCTCAGCAAATATTAGTCTCATGAAAGGATTAATATTCAACAAATTAAAATATACCCAGATTATATCAAAGCAAAACTGTTTGAAAATTACCATGTGAAAAAAATGTTTTCATCACCTAAAAATCCATTCCATATATAATTGTCACATATTGAATATGACTTTTAATGGACCACGTTAATATTACCATGTGTATCAATATTAGACATATATTTAGAGATGAAGCTAATTACTACTTAACCAAACACAACTGTTTAAACCATGTTAATTTCAACAACTAGTTAATTCTGCATGTATGTGGATATAAAAATGCATAATCACAAACACAAATTTTACTACAGTTATTGACAGAATTAATCAATTACCTTAAACATAAGTAGTTCTATCATTTGAATGAGCCAGACACTGTCTTATTAGATTCTTATCCTTTGGTTAAATCACATCATTTATCTCAATGTTAAATATTCTATCTAGTTTGCATTTAACACAATCAAGCTGCATTTATTTGAGTGATTAAGTGCTAAATAAGTTCCAAGACAAGCCTTAGAACTGTATAATATGGGTGCTATAATAAGTTTTCAAATGCCAATAATTTTTTGGCACTATCTTAAAAAACAATTCCAAGACCTGATACAAATTTGCTTGCAAACCTCACACTTTATTTTTTAGCATTTACCAAGGGAAGTCCTGTAAAAAAATTAGCAAAGTCTCTAACATAGAGTTTAAATTTTTTCTGGCCAATGGAATTCTGCAATTCCATTAACACCAGAGCCTGACATAGCTGAGATTTATATTACCAGAAACTCTCATTTGATTTATAATCTGGTAATCCTTTTATCCTCCATTTATATGCAGTATAACTTGACGTAAGTGCAAGAATGCCTCCATTAATAGAATTCACGAATATTGGACCAAGACATTTTTTAGATCATAAAGCCTCCCTGAAAAAAAGGAAGAAAGAAAATGGTTAGACCTGGCTATTGTGGGATCTGGCTTTAACACAACCTAATAAAAAGAAACTCAGATTAAAACTTCTGATTTTAGAATGTTAGACTGCCGCAGATTTCACTTTAGATGGGCCTGTTCCCTCAACACAGGCCACATAACTGTTTTACCAGTCCTTAGGCTACAAAGGAGTTAGATATTTGTTGTTTTTGTAACAGTTCACATTAAAAAGTTATGTGGACTTATGAAGTGAATGTGTATAAGAAGCAACAAAAGTGGAATCTGAGATGAAAGTTCTAAACATCATACTTAGTCTGGAAAAGTTTGGGGATATAAAAAAACTGAATATAACCAAAGCCACTTCATTTATAGAATACCAATAAAAAAAATAGTAAACTAAAAATCCAAGGTTTATATCTGCTGCTTTCTCTGTTCTATCTAATCTATACTCTTTCCCACCCCCATTATATTCTAATTATTTGTTGCCTGTACTTTGAGCTTGATTTGGGAATTAATTACTTTTAATACTTGCCACTCAACAATAAAATGCTGTTTCTGCCCCTTACTATTCCTTTGAATACTAATTTTGAACAAGTATTACTTTATTTTCATAATTTTTCCTTATGCAGAATTCAAGTTTAAAAATACCTCTTAGATATGTAAAAACTATAGATACACACACACATGCACACACACACACATGCACACATGATATATGAGTAGAAAACTCAATTAGAAAACTATATGTTACATTTGAGGCATTAGTGGGATCTCAAGTGACTTGGAGATACTTGCTTTGTGCTTTTGTGTATTTTCCAAATTTTCTGCTTGAATATGTATTATTCTGGAGTATTCTTACAAATAAATAAACTTTGAAAGTGCCTAGATTATTTATACAGAAAACTATGGTAGAATATAATAATAAGATCATAGGAAGACATTGCTTTATCACACAAAATAGGCACTACTCAGGTAGTTTCGACCATTTTAGTGTTTGAATTTTTTTAATTTAAATATTATTCTCTCATTAATATATGTCTGTTATTTTTTTCATGACATCCACAATACTAAATAAATTATGGTGAAATATGTTTTAAGGTTAATTTAACCACCTAGTTATACCATTAAAACAAATTCCACAAGTAAAGTGAGATAAGAAAAATAATTTACCTCTACACACAATAGCCTCAGACATAGAATGCTAAATGTGGATACCTAATTCTATTAAATTAATAATGAATTATATTTTAGTGATCTTTAAGTTGGAGAAAGAAGGAGAGAGATCAAAAGAGAGATGGAAAGGCAAAGTGAGAGATGGAGAGAGAAAAAAGGAGAAAGAGATAGGAAGTTTATTAGCAATATTTAGCAAGATCTTATGCCTAAATGAAAAGCTTGACACACTATCCCTTCAGTTGATGAGAATGTGAGCCAATTTCGAAATGTCTCTGTGTCTTCTAAAAGAACACTGACAGAATACCACTCCACAAACACTCTGCCTCACAGTTTGAGCTGAATACAAAGCCTGGTTTCATAAAAGTTGTACAACTAACTCTTCCTCTATTAAAGTGCATATATTTATTATTAATTATTATTAAATTTCTTAATTTTAGAATATTCAAGGGCAATGTAGAAATTTTGTTGACTCATTAGAAAAACCTAATGTGATATTCTGTACAATGTAACATTGTATTAAAAGCTGTATTTATAGCATTAATTTTAAGTCCCCATTTAAACTGTTATATTAGAAAAGAATACGAAAAAAGGTAAATCTAAAAGTTAAACTGAGAGCTTTGCCTATTTAGTTTTCCATTTTGCTGAACACACACATATTCTCTCCTCTTTTTGCCTCGTATTTGCCTCCTCTGAATTTTCTTAACTCCCTACTTCTTTTTTATCTAGTTTCTTCTCTATTGCTCTTCTCTATTTTCTTCTTTCTCCCTCCTCTCTCTCTCTCATTATTTTAAAATTTTCTTTTATTCCACTATCATACAAATAGAACTTTGCTTATTATCATGCCATTCTGAATTTCATTCATCTATTCACAGTGATCACCAAAGACAAATTATTAAATTTCTTTCTAAAGCAATTAACATTTTCAGAAATTTCGTGCATTATAGCAGTTCATGATTCAATCAAAATGAATCAAATAAAATATTGGTTAAGTTTTACATTCTACTTCCCTGTGACTTGTGATTTGGTTGTACTGAAATAAAATTAGGAAGTTGCTTGGAATTAATTTAAGCATTATACTGCATTATACCAGAAGTCATCATATGTGTAGTGCATTACTGTAATGCATTATTCCTTATTTTCTAGATAACGATTATCTCTGTGATACAATAATATAATACCGTAACTACATTCAATTTTTCAGCAAAATACATTTAATTCTGGTAATGATGAAGAAATCAGTGCACTACAATATCTATAACACTATCATAATGGACAAAAAGAATGCAGCATTTATACCTTTTTATATATTAGTTTGGAAAAATTCAGTTACTAATTGTAAGTATATATCATCTTCAATTACAATAGGCAAAGTAGGATGTAGAAAGAAAAAAGTTTGGCATTTCGAAGTTAACTTAAATCCTTAATGATATTTTTTTAAGTGTGTGTGTGTGTGTGTGTGTGTGTGTGTGTTTAAGAAAAAAATATCAACACGAAATAGAAAAAGACATGTTCCAGATGTGACCAAAATTATATTAAAATAGTTCATAAAATATTCTTTTGGAGAACTCATCTTCTTTAGGAACTATATATTCCATCTAGAGGCAAGGAAATAAATTAGTAGATCTCTAGACATCATTTTAAATGGTTGATCTGTGACAATTTTCTAAAAAATAGTTTTGCAGAATTTGTAGAGTTAGAAGTACCTGGACTTAATTACTTTTCTTTTTTAACTTACAAACTGTTGGGAATGTTACTTAATTTTTTGATTTTCAATTTTTAACCAAATAATGAAGATTTCACTTCTCAATATTGTTGTGTGGATTAAAAGGTATACTAAAAGTGAAAGTAACTAGCATGAAATTAGTAAGTACACAATATGCCTTTCTTCCTTTCTTTCAGATATGTATTTTCATCATATTTCAGGTATTTCATATGTATTAGGGTAATTATTTTCTTATAACTCTTAAAATAAGAACATAAAGACTTTCTGGTTCTATTTATTTATATCTTCATTTCTAGAAACGATTGAAGCCTTATGACAAAATACTCTAAATCAAATATATTATCTCTGAAGTTTTTAGATCACTAGATTTTCTTTTTTTTTTTTTTTTGATGACTAATGTAAACCATATGAATGAAAAAAATTTATGTCTTTTTATTATTATTATTGTTATATCCTCAGTGGCTAGGAAAATACCTCAGACACAGTATACATTCAACAAACATTTGTTGAATTGAAAATACATCAAATTCAAGTTGTCACCTGTTTTCCTCAATCTGCTTTAATTGAATGTAATTCAGACATGATTTGTTTTTTAAACAATGGACAATTAAATATTTTGAATAATGATGGACAATTATCACCATTTTAGTTTAAAGTACAAAATATTTAAAAATATGTATATATATGTGCATATATATGTGATAGGAATTCAATAAATGTATCAGCCTACTCATTTTTGGAAATAAATCGAGTGCCCAAAATTGATTCATACTATTTGGAAAAAGAATAACAGTTTACTATTATGACCAATATGAGAAAAATGTGAATATAAAGTTAGAAAATATAGTAATTGTCCTCGAGAAGTATTTTTGATGGCAGTTTGAAAAATTGAGTGTTCAATATAACTCTTGTTGAAAATTGGTAGAATACAGCTGTGGAATCTGGGCTCGTGTAAACATTCCATCTATTGAAATTTACAAGAAAACTTGAAGTGTGTGATATATGTTGCCGTATTCTTATTTTGTAGCTTATTTTATAAAAGAACAATATTATTATTATTATTATTATTATTATTTAATTTCTTACAATAGTAAAAGCTTTGTAGAACAAGAGGAAGACAAGGGCTACCACCTGGAGAGTAGAAAGTTTATGGTAAATCGTCAAAGGAAATGAACTGAAGAATCCAGAAAGATCTTGAACAATTATTCCCTCACTTTAATTTTGAATTATGAAAATACTCGCTAAGAAAAGGGACTCTGTCTAAAATAGCAACTGTTTTTTTAAATTCAAATACTTGTCATGTAAAATAATTGGATGTCTGATAAAGAACTACCTGTCATATTTTGCTATTAAAATAATATATTTTTGTGTATAACCAGACCTGCCTTGATGAATTACTTTATCCTATGGTCTCCCTGAGATTTTCCAATAGGATTTGAATAATATTCTTATGTTTGCCATGTTAAATAGTACAGGCTGTTAAACTCAATTTTTAAGAAAAATATTCAGGTATAAAACCAGATAATCTGTATCCCTTTGGAATCAAAAGTCACTTTGCCAAAATATTTTAACACGTGAAATTGCTTCTTGAGAGATGTTTGCCATATAAAATGACAGAAAACTACATTTCCATTATAATTATAACTGACTCGTGGTGCTAAGTTTTTATAATTTAAAGGTATTCTCAACTCTGACAGCCCTTCCACATTGAATTATGCATCTCAAGCTCTTAAATAGTTCTGCTGGCACAAGACAGCTGAGATGAAGTTGTCTTTCTAAAATAATTGCTCCATGGAGCATCCATTATACCTTCAGAAAAAATGTATTACTTGACTTCTACAAATTATAGACTAGCCTATAATGGGTATTTTTGACAGCTATTAGCTTAAAAAAATCTGAACAGTAAAATGAGTATGAATATCACAATGGTGTGCTGTGCATTTTAATACCAACCTTCTCTGTACTTTCCTTCTAAAGTATGATGTAATCATTAATTATTATAATATTGATGAAACTGAACTCATGTTATAAATATAGTATTGGCAAAGTATGTCATTTTCTCACCTAAGAGATTAAAAGCATTAACTGAATACAGTAGATATGGAAGACACTATTCCAGTTTAAAAGTCACAAATGAATTAACTTTTGGTAATGTTTTTCTGAATCATGAAATTTTACTATATTTTAAAAATCATGAATGAGACAATAATCAAAGAAATATAAAGATCATATTCTCTTTTTATTCCTTGGATTCCTCTTCAAAATATTGAACACTAGTAAAAACATGATTCATTGATAATTTGTTAAAGTGTATATTTTACTTCTTATCAATAATTTTATTTCAATTTTTAAAGCAGTTAAAATTTCTCTAATATAAACACCTGCAAATGCTTTTGCAGGGACATTCTACTGTATGGAACAATAATAATCCCATTATTAAAATCGAGAATGAAATTGATAGTTACAATGAGGAGTCAGGGGCCAGTGTTGGTTTCTTTGCTTTTTCTATGTGTACCAATTAAATATAGTATTTGCAAGAAAATAGTTGTTAAAATTAGGAGAATTCTATGCAAATATAGATAAAGTTTTCACATCAAAGGAATATTTTTCAAGATGATCATATTTGGAAGAAATGTCTGATCCCCATGTATGTCCTATTAAACAGTTCACGGGCATAGATGCGTAGACACGCATACCTCCTGTGTGAAGAATCAAGACAACAAAATATATAATTAATTTATACTTATTCCTTATTAAGGATATTCTAGAGGGCTCATTCCTCCACTCATGGCCAGACTCAAAATTTCCTAGATATGTGGTTTTTCCAAATTTACTTTGTTCTAAGTTTATCCTCACCTCTTAGGTTGACTTCCTAGGTTTATAGTAGAAAGACAATTCTTATGCTCTTATCCTAACTCCTGCACTCCATTTGTTGCTTATTGAGGCCTGAGGTAGATGGTAAGAATGAGTAGGATGATAGCAAGAAATGTGACAGTGCATCTTTTCAGTTCTATTTTCTTATGTTTTTATCTGTTATTCAAATGAATTCTTAAGAAGTCTAGAGGACTAGTTTAAGAGATAGAGAAGCATTTAAAAATAAATCATTAACATATTGCTTTAAGACAGTAAGGACAGGAGAGATAAAAACAGAGTACAACAACTTTTTCATTTTGCTATGCTTTAATCATCATACCCTTGATCCCTGCATACTGGTCCCAGCAAGTAAAGATCTAGAAGAAGAAAAATATCCCTGTGTTGAGATTACATTAAAGTGACTACAACTATTTATGACGATCTAAATTAAAACTTCCTATATCCACTGCAGCTGATATTATAAAGTTAAACTTTAACACACTTTTTAAAAATGGGTGACTTTAATTCTGATAGCATGAGATTTAGACTTTGAAAATATTTATCGTAGTCACAAATTATTAAATTTTTAACTAAAATTATTTGCCTAATTACACAGTTGAGGTTTGGGATATGGAATTACTAAACTAATAAGTACCTAAACTGCCCTGGGTAGCAAATCTGTTTAGAGCAACATAATGGTTGTTTTTATTTCAAAGGACTTGAATGATGTATCTTTATATATTTAAAAACTACTAAATATAGGCTTTTTTTCTCTCTCTTTTTTTTTTTTTCAATTGGGCAAGATTACCAAAGTGATGGGTACTAGTCTGCCATGAAGAATCCTGATATATCATTTCCCCCCCAAAGTTAGGCCATTCCTGTATTTAATATGAATAAAGTCCAACATATACATTACATGTACGTGTATGTTTGTGTGTGTGTGTGTGTGTGTGTGTGTGTGTGTGTGTGTGTGTGTGTGATGTTAAAATTATACATAAAACATCTGTTGAAATGCGGCTGAATTTTGTGTAATTCTAATTCTCTCTCTAGATTTTTCTATAGCCTTTAAAATGTCTACAATATAAATTGTTTATTTTTATTTATTTTATACAAGCACTACAAAAAGCTATTCTCATTGTAAAGTTTTTCAACAATAAATATACAGAGTAAAAATTTAGTTTTTTTTAATATCTTGACACTTTCGATCCCATTCCTGACCTCTGACCACAACTACCCAATATTTTCCCTGGGTGCAACTGATGTTAATTGTGAGAATTGCCCAGACCTTTATTTTCTACTTATTTTCTTATATACTTTGTGTGGAGAGACTGCAGGTTATCTATTAATTATTCAACCTCTCAAGATAGAGAAAAAAATTTTCCCAGCTTCCTTGAAGACAGGGGTGTGATGTCCTCTGGTCAATGACATATAAGCAAAAGCCCTTTCGGAAACTTCTTAAGTGGGACAGACCTGGGGGCACATTCCTCTTTACTCCTTTCCCATTTTTCTACCTAGAACTCTGTCAAAGTGCTTAAGGTTGGGGGTTGGGTGGGAGTGGATAACAGTAGCTTGTCTTGCAAAAACAGTGATAAGGGACACACTCTGAAAAAAGAAAGAACAAACCAACCAACCCAACAAACTAAAAAATACTGGACTTCTGCTGATATTGTTGTAATACTGAATGGTTTTGCCCTACATTTCTTTCTATGTGACAGAATAATAGGCCCCTATCTTGCTTAAGCAAATGTTATTTATATTTCCTGAATTCCAAGTACATTTAAAGCTATAGTTATGTTACTTATTTTATGTGACATCATAAGGTAGATATTAAATTTGGTTTATACTCAATGATATTTTAGAGATCTTTTTATTTTAGTATACACATATCTAACTTTAACTTATGTGAATTATTCTATTGTATTAATGAAACATCATTAATTTAACTTGTTAGATGCTGAGATGACAATCAATACTTGCTTATTGAAATTGTTGCAAAAATAATATCCTCGTACATGCATGTATATTTCTGAAGGTGGATACCCAGAAGTGTAGTTCCTGGGTTGAAAACTATGTTTATTTTGAATAATGGTAGACATTTAGAGAAACTCAATTAATTTTTCTTCCCACCATATTGTGTATTTTCCTCCACAAATGCATTAGCCACACTGCGTGAGCAGAGGTCCTGGGAGGAGCTTTTTCCTTCGCTGTGAGCCTGATGTTGTGGGAAATGTGAATAAACATTAAAAGGGATATCACAAAACTGGACTCAAGTCCTGCTTTGAAAAAAATCTAGTGGTGACTCTAAAATCATTTCATCCTGAACATCACATTAATCATCAACAAAAGTACTACTGTGAATGGCAGGCTCTCTTTAGGTCCCTCCAGTTCTAAGGCTGTATGAATTAGGATTCTGTGATCGCTTAGCAACCTCTGGCCCCTGCTGCCTTCCACAGTCACACTACCTATCTCTTTTAGGTGCTCATAAATTACATTAAGCTTACTATCATTTCAAATTATTTATATTCTTAATAGGTTCTACTACATAATGCTTTTTGTTTGCATCCACCTTTTCTTTCTCTTTTAGGGATTATCAATAGTACCTACTCCTTACTATAGTAGTTTGGAGGCAATGCTCTTCCTCCCACTAGAAGCTGAAATGTCCCTACTAACAACAGTTGGTAACCAGTGATCTAGAGTCAATGAATTGAATGCCCCTAGTTAGGTTTTATATATTCAGCAAATGCCTCTAAGGAAAAGGGGTGATTAATTAATGGAATCACCTTTGTTCCGTTGTGGCCATTTCGAATCAGTGATGATGGTTGAGCCTCCCACTGCACAGCACAGTGTTGGGAGCTGCCTTCTTCCTGACCATTTCCAAGTCTGTTTTTCAATCTCCTGATTATCTTGAGAACCCGTAATATCCTTCTAATAAATAATTAAAACTACTGTCTGTTCTTTACAATCTAAAGTATTCCTAAATATTATACCTACCCTCTCCACTAGGTCATTATTCTTCAGGAAGTCTATTCTAGTTAACATAGAAGTAAGTATTGGAAATAAGG
Source organism: Eidolon dupreanum (assembly GCA_028627145.1). NCBI lineage: Eukaryota > Metazoa > Chordata > Mammalia > Chiroptera > Pteropodidae > Eidolon > Eidolon dupreanum. Next base: position 104,826,103 of record CM053503.1, on the reverse strand, counting down.
AAAACTCCCATTGAAAAAGAGTGAAAATAAAGAGTGAAAAATGCTGGGACAATAAAACCCTATGTTACAAGACTACATCGTTGTTAATTTTTGTTAATTGGAAGGAAGTGCATATAATTAGAAATAATTGATGGAAATCTACTTAAGTGGCTAATATATGAGGGACAACATTCACGAAGTGGTATTTGTGAAAGATCCTGTCTTCTCACCACTGTAATAGGTACTACAATGCTTTCTGACTGTTCTGCTTGACATATCCATTTTTAAAAAAGTATGACATTTAGCATAATCAATTCTCTATTTTTTCTTTCCCTGTTGGTGTTGGATTTAATATTAGGCAATTCTTAGAGGAAATAATATAGCTAACTTGCTTCTGCTTTTTCTCTCTTTCCCAATCTACTTAGAAGATGGGATGAGATATATAGAAATGAAAATCAATGAGAATAAAGCTTAGCTAATAAATATTTTCTATGCTACTTTGTTTTATACCTTTACATAAAAATGTTTGGGATAGTGGAGCCAAGAGAGTGCTTAGATTTTAAGAATGTTGTTTCTGGAAACCAGGAAGAACTGCCTAGAGTTGCCCAGCATGAAGGACAGCAGTGATTATTGCAGCATCTAGCACATAGAAGAAACTCAATTAGTATGTGTAAAGGATGGAGAGGAAAAAAGAAAGAGAAAGAAAGAATGAAGAATAAAGGAAAAGAGAGTAAGGGAGGAAAAAAGAATATAAAAAGGTGGACTTTTGAACACCACACAGTAGGAAACTTAGCTTCTTCATACTGTGATGAGTTTTAGGGCCTGCATAGATTCCAGCATACATTGCTACCAAAGTAGTTGGGACAGATTAAATAAGATATGTATGAAATCATATCTCAACATGAAAGCATGATATAAATATAAAATAGACTTAATATGTCAAATTCCTAGAAATCTAGCAGAATCCACTGTAAGGTCTAAGGGCTCAATATCCACATCTGATATTGTCATTGTCTTACTACCAATTTCATGGCCTCTCAGCTGTTCACTTGGCAACCTAAGAATATTATGTCACTGTACTATCATAAGGAATGATGTAGCATATACATCCTTATGACTCAAAAACTGTTAGAAAGTAACTTTATCCAACTGTGGTACCATTTGAGAAATCAAACAATAACTTTGGTGGGGCCAGAAAGTCTACTGACTTCCATTAAAGTTATCTGTTTCATGTCCATGTTTCTTCTCTCTCTCTCTTTCTTCTTTCTTCTTTTATGATTTCCACAAACATCTTTATAGAGACCTTTAAAAACTAGGTTATGATTGAAATTAATTACCAGTGATGACCCTACACACCCTACACTATGATAGAAAGTATTCATACTTTCTATGGAAATCCAGGGTCATATAACAAATTTCAGGAACACAAGGGAAATCAGGTCATAAATCAAGTTGAGTGGAACAAGAAATCTGAGAAGAGATACAGAAAAACTACTTCTCCTTTCTATTTATTCATCTAACAAATATTTCTTCAGTTACTATATTATACCAAAGATATGAGCTGGGCTATGGAGATGTGTATGCCTCAAGCTATAATTATGTCAAGCACCAGTTATGTTACTTTACTTACTCTTAATATACCTTTTATTTCTACCATACTCTAATGTATTCTCTCTAGTTTATAATTGACTTTCCAGTAGAACTTGAATTTTTAGATAAATCTCTCTAGACTTCAATGTTTTCAATAATAAATTGGGAATGATAAACCTAAAGTGCCTGAAGGCCATAGTTTGGGTCATATAAATGTTCCTAATAAAATCAGCATTTCATTGAGTCAACTTCAGCTACGTCACCAAAGACACTGTTGCAACATTGGTATCCATTCTGGTATCTAAATCTTTCCTTCCTTACAGTGCATTAACCCTAGTCAACCCATTGTCTTTTCCAAACTGAGTAGCATGCTGAGTAGTACAGTACTACCATATGAAATGAATTTTTATTCCTACAGTGAACCAACTCTTCCATTTGGTTTGGTTAGAATATAGGAAAGGAAAGCAGCTGTTAGAATAATTAGCCTGCATAAGAGTTTATTACGAACATTGTACCCCAATAAAATAAATATGCCATATTTTCTGAATAATACATGTATATAACATGTTAATCTTTTATAACATACCCTTATCAAAAATAAATCTTATTAGGGCACAAAAATGTTATTGCATTTATTAAAATAGGCAAATCAATTTAAGTTTTCTTATGGTTTGTCAAATTTATAAAATATTATATTTCTCTTCAGATAGAGTTACATACTGTGTAGCTCAAAGATAATCCCTATGGTCTTGGCATATGTTACTTAATTGTCTCAGAAGGAAATGCCATAAATAGCATGCTGTCATCCCCCACAGGCATTGGCTCATCTGTCACAGTGGGAGCTCCAGACAGGGTGAGGTGCTCTAAGACATTTCTTAGTCTATGTAAATCACAGCCATTACTTCTTACCACTTCCCAATTGGTCAATTATGTATAAACATGTGTTAATAAAAATTTGCCTCTGTGCCTCTAAGGTACACACACATAAAGCTATGTGAGTATGATAAAGTATAAATGGCATACATTATTATCTGATTCAGCCTACCTCATAAATTATGATCCAAAGTGCTTCCATAGAAACCTAACTCCAGAAAAGCCTCTAAAGCCAAATACTTGGCGGGGCGGGGGGAAGACAGAATGGAAATAACTTTTTTCCAAGTCTTCATAACTCAGTGAGGAAAACACTCAGATTTTTCTTTTAAAAAGAAAGAAAACTAAAAAATATATTAAATTTCATAAATGCCTTTTATAAACATTTGAATTCTTAATTATTATAGATAGTAGAACAATGAAAAATAAAATCTCATTGTATTAATAAATATAGTAGATGTACTTAACAATAATCTATAAATGTATAGGTTTTAGAAATTGTTAAAAATATATAAATTTTGAAAAATACTTAAATAATGATTTTCTTAAACATGGGCCATACACATTTTGATTGGGTGCTCTTGGTCAAACAATATAATGAATAGTCCAATACAAAGCTATTGAAGTTTATCAGAGAAATATAAGTATGTTGTAGTGAGAGGTACAATGAATTTAGAACCATAAGGCCTGAATTAAAATCCTTACTCTCTCCATGAGGAAGGGCTGTATGACTTTGGAAACATTATTGAACTTTTCTACATGTCAGTAACTTGCAAAAAATTGTTTGATGATGTCACACCAACTCACATAGCTAAAATAAGTAACAAGTGAGATTAATATATGCTGAAAGATAGTTTACAAATGTTGGTAATTATTATTGGTGTTTTAATAAGCATTTCTATTTTTAAAATAATATGAAAAATATACTAAAGAATAATAATCATAAATTTGAGGTTAAATTTGAGGGAGGTAATAAATATAAAATATTTTTTAAAAGTTAATTTACTAGTGTTTCTTAACTGATTAAATAAAATATAAGAAAGATTATTCTTGAACTGAATTAAAATTGGTAGAAATTAATTATTATTGAACTAAGAATTGTATCTGCTCTCAATAAGCAAATAGTTTAGATAAGTGTTTAGAAACAAATTACCACATAAACGAAAGAAATCTTAGAATCTATCTTTTTCTAGCTTTCATCTGTCTATCATCTTTATCTATCTATCATCTATCTATCTATCTATCTATCTATCTATCATCTATCTATCTATCTATCTATCTATCATTTATCTATCTATCATCTATCATCTATCATCTATCAATCATCTATCTATCTAATCTAAATACTTACCTAGTGCCTTTTTTCATCCAGGCTTTGAAAAATCTGGAATTCATTATCTAATGACAATTTTTTTTAGCTTTAAAATAGGGTGGTTCCAAGCTATGTCAACCCATAGATATAAGGGTGAATACTAAAGGTATATCAGGACACACTGAAATATATAATTGCAGAATCCATCAGGACTTGATATCTGGTAGAATAATTTTGTGAGCATTAGAATAAGGTCACATCACCACCCAAAATGTGTCCAATTGAACTTTGGCAGTGATAGAATTTTAGAATTCTGTTTCAGTTTAACAGACGTGATTCTAAGAGTATTATTAATGTTGTTTAATATTTTTGAGTATTCACATCACCTTATTCAAATTGTATATAATTCATATGAATCAATTCCTAAAAGAAATGCCACAGACAATCTAGTAAACTATAAATGCATAACCATTTAAGAATCTCTAAAATATCTCTGGAATTTTAAGATCAAATGTGAGACTGAGATTATATTTATTATTAAATTAAATAGAAGTGACTCTAAATAGACTACATCTGAACAGTAGATCTTGTTTTATCAGCCAAATCATAAATTATTATTTATGAACTGTGAATATAATGAACAATTAAGTAGAATAAGGAGACTATAATGAATATAGGTAGTGGCTATTGACAGTATCATTCCATCATTCCATGTGGATTCAATATAATAGCGAGAGTACATAGCATTCTTTAATGAGAAATTTTTCAATCCTTATTCATACTTGCATTAAACCCTTAACCTACTTGCAACCAACAGAATCTATAAGTAGATCCAAAGGGGACTATGTACCATTATCTGATAAAATTAATAAATGCACAATGGAGAGGTCACTATGCTCTCCAGTTGTTTTTAATTTTATATCTGAGCAATTAATATGGAAATCAATATTAAAAATGTTACTAGATATATTGTATGAAATAAGAACTTTTATTTGTTTGATGACTATGCATCAACCTACCTTCCTACCTTCTTTTCGTTTGTCCCTCCCTCACTCCTTCCATCTTTTCTTCCTTCCTTCTTTCCTTCCTTCCTTTTCTTCTTCCTGTATATTATAATTCAAAACACATTTATTAGATGACTCCTATACAACAACCATGCTGTTAGATTTATCAAATACAGAAATGAATAAAATCGTGTGCCTTTAAGGAGATTTCATATGAGACATATGCTATCTTTCATACTTGGTAAAAGATAAGCTGATTTAAACTGGAATGCTCTAACAAGAGATAAGAACAATCTTTCACAGTAGAATGTAATAATTAACTAAAGTTAATAAATACATAATTATAGAATAACTAGTATAAGAAGATTCTGCTATAAAAACAAAAGCAGTGTGGGTCTCCATCACCATTACAAAGTATTGGAGCAGCATACTACAGGTTTCAGAAACATGACTTATTTCAAGCTGGATAAGTAAAAAGAAATTTATAAAAAGGAACTTGTTACCAAAAGAAAAAAAATAAACACCTAGATTAGAATAGATAAGATTACATATAAGAAGAAATACTGATATTAAAGTAGATTTATCAATAGAAATTAGAGAGTGGTAAATCTATCTTCGAGTACCACAAATAATAATAATAATGTGTACCTATAAAATGCATTCCTTAAGATTTGAAGTTATATGAAGAAATTTATAGATAAAATAAAAATAAAAAGATAACTATAAATTTGTGCTAAAAGAATTTATAAAGACCTTATTCAAGGAAATTGAAAGTAATTTTAAAAGAATGATATTGGATGCAAGAAGAGAAAATAAGTTGATAAGAAATTTGTAATTAGAAAGAAACACATTTTCATTAATGTTAATAAAAAGTCATCTAACGCAGAGTTAACATTTTAAGAGACAGAACTAAAATATTGGATATAAAACAACATGCAAATTGAAATGAGAGGTGCTCTGAGTAATAATATTATTGTGTTATTAAGAAATAAAAGTAAAGAAGTCCTTATTATTAGATTTGGGTAGATTGAAAATACATGGCCAAATTTCAAGGGAAACACTATAAGACTGAAGTAGAATGGTATTCCCAAATCAGTAGGAAAAATAAAGTAGAAAGGGGGAAAAATAATATACAAGGAAATATCAATAAATGGAAACTTAAAGACAAATAATAGATTATAAAAATATAGTGTTGTATTGAAAATAATATTAGAAACAAATTCAAATATACCAATAATTTCAATAAATGTAAATGTACAAATTGTCATTTATAAGATAGTGATTTTCACATTATAATTTAAAAATCCACATGTATGCTATTTAGAATATATACATAGAAGAGCTGAGAGTAACATTATTTAAAATATATAACACAAATATGATTTAAAAACCCTGAGGTAGCCATATTAATCAGTCAAAATGGACGTTAAGACAAAAACAGTATAATGGATAGTCACTACATTATGGTAAAAAAACTCACAGGGAAAATAATTTTTAAACTTAAATGTTATCCATATAGAATCAAAAATATAAATCAATAGATTTGATTTAAGGAAAGTACTAAATATTCAATCATAGTTTGAGGGCTCAAGAGACCTCTTTTAATCACTGATAATAGGTTAGACAGAAAATAATGATAAAGCTGTAGAATAATGTTTGAACCATATATTTAATAAAATAGAGTGAACACAAAAACACTACATATGTATATGAGTACATATACACATATATATGTAGATAGTCTGTGTATATATTCAATCTAGTTTATTAAATATGTTATTCAAACATGTTACAGCATCAGAATATGTCTGTCCTATCTACATTAGCAATAAAAAAATGATAGTGAAATAGAAATATAATACTGTCATGTGCAGTAGTTAAACATCAATCATTTTTTTCAAGTATGCGTAGAACATTAATATAAACTGGCCATTCAGTAGTTCTTAAAAATGGAGAAAAAAACATAAGAACATAAAGAATACAAAATACAATTAAGTTGGAAGTCATAAAAATTTAAATTTAAAAGTCTCCATGCATCTGATAGTATAAGTAAATACTTCCAAATAACTCATATGTAAAAATAAGGATATCATAAAAGGAATTAAGCATTTTGATACAAGGATACAAAGTCAAAAACAGAAATTAATTGTTTTTATCTATTATAAATGAACAATTGGAAAGTAAAATAATATACTTGCAATAATATCACAAGTATTTCTTAAGAAATACATAGGACTACATTTAACATTAATGCTTAGCAACAAATTATTATATAATTGCTATCTATCACAACTTGGGAAATTGAGCAAAAGGAATATTAAATGAAAATTTATAGCATTAAGCATATATAATAGAAAGTAAGCAAGGCTGAAAATCAAAAGTGGTAACATCCTATTTGATTAGTGAGGAAAAGAAAAACACAGGAAAATAAACTTAGAAATCTAAAGAAATATAATATAAAATAAAGGTAACATTAGAAAGTGAAATAGAAAAAGAGGAGAGCATAGAGAATCAAAAAAGCAAAAGTTTGTGCTTTAAAAGTTTTAGTATAATAGGCAAATCATCTACAAGGTTAATGAAGAAAAAAGAGAAAACAGAAATAACCTTAATATAACAAAATGGGAACATAAATGGTATAATTCAATAGAGATATTAGTAAATTTATCCCAATTATTCTGAACACTTTGATAAAATGAACAAATACATATGAAGCTAAAATTTATTAAAGCTAAGTTATTTTTTTAAAAAAATTAATGTTCGTACAATAAAAGTAGTAATTTAAAAAAACCCTGTGGGGAAAACCCCTGGTCCACATGGTTTTACAGGCAGATTCTAAACAATCTCAATGAACAGATAATTTCAATTATGTGTAATAAACAAGAGAGAGTACTTCACAATCATTCCCATTAAACAAGTGTAATCTTAATTTTAAATCCAAATAATCATAGCATAAGAAAACCAGTTTACAGGATGATCTTGCTATGAAAATAGGTCAAAAGTCCTTATATTCAGAGGTCAAACACTACAGTGTAACAAATGATTGTCAATCATGAGTAAATTTAATTTATTCCAGAATTTAAAGGTTAGATTAACATTAGAAAATTTATAATGTTAATATGCCACATGAAAAGATTAAAGGAGAAAGGTGTGAAAATTGTCATAAGACATATTCAAAAGAAGCAGAAAAATGCATTTGATAATATGCAATAACTATCATTAAATCTCTTAGCAAAGTAACCCTTAAGGATAAACACTATTGTCAACTGAAAAAATGTGAAGGATTTCCTCTAAAATAAGATAAAAGAAATAAAGATAACCATTATCACCACTTTTATTCAATTGTGTACTAAATGGTCTAGCCAGCAAAGAAAAAAATAATAATAATAAAATAAATGTCAGATGAAGCTTCTTTATTGTCCTATATACTAGTGTGTTTATTTGTTTGTTTGTTTTTTCCTTCCCACTGTGCCTGACACATTTAGAGGACCTTGAGTCTCAAGAGTCTCTGTTCCAACTCCTTGAACAGGTCTTGTGGCCACCCATCTTGGATAGTTAAAAAACTCAGCCTCCAGGTTGTTATTGGGTCTAATTCTCCCTAATGCTATAGTTATTTCAGTAACTACCTTACCCTTGGGAAAGAGGCCTGTTATAGAAACCCACCTTAACTGAGTTTAACTAATGTCTGTATGCCCTGCACCCCACCCAGTAGAAACACAGAAAGACATAGTAGTGGCTTTGAAACTTCAATCTTTTTATTTCCTTTCCAGCTTTAGCATTTTAAGTGAGATGGAGTATAACGAGTGCCTAATTCCTTATTTTACATATAATTCAGATCTTTTTCCTTTTCCACCAAAAAGTGAAAGTGGCTACAGTCAGTTTAGATACTACATAACAATTTTCTTACTGTTCTGTCTGTTGGAAGCAATGTGCGGGGAATGGATAAATGGATAAACTGAGATAAGACCATGACCCAAAGAGGCCATGTAAAGGAGTTTAGATCCACATTTTCTATTTGAGTGATTTATGTTGACTCCCAACTTTATCTTTTGGTAAAATATTCTCAAAAATCTCCCATGTTGACTAAAATGATTTCATTGTAATTTTATCTGAATATATATTACTACAAAACTAGACTTATTATATTTATAGCTCTTATGCAACTATGAAGCCAAAGCAAATTTATGTTGTTTTCAAATAAAACTGCAAACTAAACCAAAAATGAAATTTAAAAATTAAAAATTAAAATTCAAAAAGGACACATAAATGCAATCAATGCAGGCAAGTGACTTGAAAAGATCGAAATAAATGCTATGATTGTTTATATATACAACCTAAAAATATTTAGTCAAATTATTAGTAATAAGAGAGTCTCGATAGCTTTAAGATAAACATATAAAAATCTATGGAATTTCTGTTCAACAGTAACTAACAAAAAATAAATCAAAGAATAAGTGCAATTTATAATTGTAATGAAAACCAATGAATTTCTAGGAATTAATTCAACAAAAGCTAAACTTAAACTTTTATGGAAAACTTTTATGGAAAAATATATTGGAAGGCACTAAAAAACAAACAAATGGAGAGATAAATCAAGTTAATGGACAGAAGACTTCAATATAGTAAAGACTTCAACTTTCCCAAACTGATATATATTTATATATAGATTGAGAACTAACTATAAAAAAATGTTAAAGATACCTTTTTTAAATTTAAATAGAAAATATAGATGAATTTTCCATTATTTCAGGATAGGGAAGAAGTTCTTAAATATCACACCTAAATATATATAACCACAAAAGGAAAGGTTAATAAGTTTGACATCTTTCAGTCTAAAAATTTCTTGTCAATCAGAATTATCACGAATAAAGTAAAATACAAACAATAAAGGGGGCAATCATATTTCTAACAATATAACTAAAAATGATTAATATCTAAAATATAAGTACACATAAATAAAATTGGAAAATTAAAAAAAACAAACAATATCAAATATGACTTATTAGGATGTGCTTACAGTATTTGGCATAGAAGGGATATTTTATAAATAAATGTCATGTAACGAATAAAATTCAAATTACAAACAGAGCAAGGAAAAATAACAATGTCAGATTTGATTCTTTTTCCTTACAAAAAATGAATGGTTGGGAGAGTGACATTAAGATGACAAAATAGGGAAGTGGGAACAGAAGTCAAATTTGTGGATAATTTTCAGTTCAACATTTTAAGTTTGGGTTGATGTCATAATATATAATAAAATATAAATCAAGAGTTTTGAAGACTCAAGTCTGGCATTTGATAGAGTTGTGGTTCTGATTAATTTAATTGTACTCAGAGTTGTTTTAACTGAGTTGCTACAGACCTCATTTTCCTATAGGATAGTTGTAGTTGCCTGACGTCCTATCCAGAGAGCATCTTTTTTTTTTTTTTTTTTGCTTTCAAAATGTCCCTTTTGAATGAAAATTTACATTGCCACCCCTACGTTAGTTAACACTTTTTCAGACTTTCCATGCCATATTTTGATAAGGGTTTATAGATCCTGAAAATTAATATATAGAATACTCAAATGATTAGATGGAATACCTAAAACTAATCAGGAAAGAAATGCCAGACAATTTTGAAAGGAAATGCTCCAAGGATAGTCACAATAGGTACTCACTCACCATGTTACTAGGGATACAGTATGTGACTTTTTCACTTGGATAATGATTTATAATAACTTTTATAACTAATTGATAATAAATAAAGAGTGGGAAATTCTACCCTCTTCATCAAGAACAAAGCCTTGTTAAATTTCTATTGCTGGAATAAATGAATATTTTGGAATCAAGATCATATTCTGCTGTGTTTCATTTGTAAAAATCATAGCTATAATATGCATTCCAAAATGTCATAGAATTTTGATAAATTCCCCACGTCCATTAACTATGGATTATTGTGCTGTAACGTATGATCCCATATTTGCTGGTATGCACTATAAAGACGTTTATATTAAGCGGTCCCATTGATTAATATGGACAGAGGGTGAAGGAGGTATTCTGACTGGACAGGTTCCATCTTTTGAAGCCTTGAGTATTTGGCCCAATTTTCAATGTCAAATGTAGGCTGTAATTTATTCAGACTCAGCTTTTGTTCTTTCCTACCCCCAACCTTAAAAACTACAGGGTAATATAAAGCATTTGAATTTATTAGCATTCATCAAAGAGTATTTTTGGCAGCATTGTATCACAAAGGCTGTCATTGGCATATATAAAACAATACATGTGCAAGCCTGCAAAGAAAGGAAATTTGAAGGGAATGTTTGTTATATAACTTAAACTGTTTTTTTCTGGATCAAATAAAATTATAGCGGCGCCATGCATAGTACTGTTGCTGAAGGCCATCATAAACCCTGGTTTTCATGGCGTTATATAGTCTTTGCACCATAAAAAAAAATTCCTTCTGTGTTTAAGTTGCCAAAGTATTGAGGAAGCCTGGGAAAAGGGAGGTTTTTTTCCAATTAAAAAAAATATCTACGAAATCAGTTTTTTAAAAGTTGATGAAGCCAAAATTTAGATGTCTTGATGACTGCTCTAAAATCATGATATAGTTGTTTCTGGTTAATGTATTTTAAAAGCAAGGAGACATATCTGTCTGTAATACCAATTTATTTTTAATGTATCTTTATAGAAGTTAATATGCAAATAGCCTGTGCATAATAAAACATATTGTAAGCATCCTGTAACTCATCTATTGTTTATAAATCGAAATCATAAGTTTCTACACTTTTATGTGAGAATGAAAATTAATTTTAAAGATCACATAAATTGCTAACTTCATTATGTATTTGAGACTTTAAAAAATAATAACAGTCTAGGGAAATTAAAATTTGAGTTGTAATTGTATTGATTTCTCATCAGAACATCTACATGTTTGGAAATATCTAAATGTTTTACTAAACCTTTCAATAAAAGAGTCAGATATTTAACTAGAGAGGTATTTTATTTCTCTTTAATTGTGAATCAGACAACATATACATTACATCAAGACGAAATAGCGTAACGATTACATCCATTTTTGATAAACTTCTTGAACTCTGTTACGCAAAATAGATTACAATTTTTTTCTTGAACATGCTATTAAATAGACGTTATGTCCTTTCATTGCAGAGGACATATGATGTCAGTTTGTCCTATTAATGATGTTAACTTTTATCATTTAGCTCAGGTAATTCTCAACATTTCTTCATTTAGCAATTCTTTTCCCTTTTTGTATTAACACAAATTCTGTGAGAAGACATGCTGAGACTCTGAGTATCCTGTTCTTCAGCACTCTTTCATCAACAATTTTTTCATTGGCAATCTTCCCTTAAAGTAACCATATTTGTGGTAAAGTGATGACTTTCTCTATTGTTTCCTCTCTTTCAGATTAGTAGACAGTAATCTGTTAGGAAAAGCCTGCCTACCTCACATCATCCATTCTAATGTTTTGCTTTTAGTATTAGTAAAGATTTATGGATCCTTTGTTAATTCATGTTTGTCAATGTTAATTTTATGGCAAGTTGTCTCTAATTTGGTCAATGAAGGAAGGTCTCTTCTAGATGGCTTCCATAGTCTTTATCATGACTAATTAGTTTTTGAACACTTCAGTTTCTGGAGAAATGACAACTAGGTTAAAAAAAAAAAAAGGCACTCAATTGGATCATTGAGTAAAAAAGAAAAAAAAAAATCCCAGCTATAAAGGGCACTACTGAGACAATTAGAAAAAATTTTAATATTAACTACATTTTAGATACCAGAATGTATTAATGTAAACTTTTCTTACTGTGAAAATGTTAGTGTATTGATATAGAATAGTACAATTGTTTTTAAGAAACATTTGCTTAAATATTGAGGGGTATTCAATATTACTTAAATATATAGTGACATCCATGTCTTTAAGTAACTCTCAAATTTTTCAACAAATGTTATAAAATATAACAGTTAAGTAAAACTAGGTAAAGAGTACTTTTCTGAATTTGGGGTAAAAATATAAAAATTATGTTTACATAGTTATCAGTGGTGATAAAGGAATAAATTTCCAAGCAAATGAAAAATGGTGGATGGATTTAAATGTTTTTTCATTAATGAGAACAAATAAGGACTTCAAGTTATAGGAAATCTAGTTGCTTACTTTAGTTAATAAAGACTTAGTTCTAACACAGCTAAAATCATATGCCTAAGACCAAAAAGTAAGTGTCTAACCAGAAGGAAAAAGAAAAAGTGTGATTAATCAAATTTTCAGGTAAAAAATCTGTTTATTTAAAAATCTTCAGGCTTATTTGGCTTAGCATGATAATCTCAAGGTCCATCCATGTTGTTGCAAATGGCAGCATTTCATTTCTTCTTATGGCTGAGTAATATTCCATTGTATACATGTGTCACAGATTCTTTAGCCAATCATCTATTGTAGGACACTTTGGTTGCTTCCATGTCCTGTCCACTGTGAATAATGCTGCTATGAACATTGGTGTGGAAATATCTTTTGGATATGGATTTTCAAGTCTTTGGAGTAAATACCCAGGAGTGGGTTTGCTGGACAAACAAAGACTCAGGGACATGGACAATGGACTAATGGTTACCAGAAAGTAGGGGATAGGGATGGACTGGGGGATAGATGGGTAAAGGGGTTCAAATATAGGGGGTAGGAGGAGGATGAAGTGGGTAAAGAGGATCAAATATGTGGTAGCTGCAGGAAACTGGACTTTGAATGGTAATCGCACAATAGAATATATAGATGTCAAATAATAATGTACACCTGAAAATTATATAATTGTATTAACTAATGTTACCCCAATAAACTTAAAAAAATTTTTAAAAATAAAATAAAAATTTTCTATTTATAAAAATGTTAATAACAATCTGTCATTATAAATAGTTTTCTACTATAATAACTACATATGGTAAATATAACTGAACTTCTGTAATGTTCAACATAAAGTATAAAAAAGTTATAGATGATTCAGCTGAATATGTACAATATAAAAGAGACTAAGACATTTTGTATATTAATGTATGCCTTTCTCATAACATTAGAAATGAAAGTTCCTTTGATACAGATTTTAGTTAGCTTGGTTCCAGTCAGTTAGGGTCAAACTCAGAAATTTCAACCATATTTTCAAGAACTCCTATAGGAGAAAAAAAAAGTTTTATAATAGCTTAAAAATATTAATGTTTTACCCTTTGGAAGAGGAAAAAATGGAAACAGAAATCAAGTTTCCCTATCTTATTACTAGGTTGTCTGTCTAAATGAAGCTCCATGAAAAGAAAAAGTTAAATAAAATAGCCATGAGTAAAAAATAGAAAAAGATGTGTGTACATGTATTTATGTGTGTGGATATATAAATGCACATACACACATATGTATGTATTTTTATGTAATCCTTACAAAACTCTGATAATACGATAATGCATGGATTATTATCACTATTTTACAAATAAAAAAACAAACCTGAACATAGGAAACTTAGTTCCAAATATGCAATTTTTAAAAGGTAAATTATTGCAATTCACATGTCATTTATGGTATTCTTCTGGAAGGAAAGACAATTTCTTTATAATATATAGGAGATACTGTTTCTCTAGATGACTAAGCTATTTCCATCAGGTCATGGGTGAGTAAAAGCATATTCATTTAACAGGAAGAACAAGTGTTACAAGATACATCAAAGTGTTTGAAATACGTGAGGTGGGAAAAAATTTATAAGCACTCATTATTGTAATACTATTTTTAAAAGTAGTCTGAAAAAGTTGTTTTTTGGAATTCTGTCTTCCATCTCAGAAGCATTAATTAAATTAAATTTATTTAAATTAATCATTGTTAAGTTTGACTTTTTTCATTACAAAGATTTGTAATTAAAGAGGTAAAGACAACAGGTTAGCAGTGCATACTGGATGTGCTGGAAATCAGAATGCATATGAAAATGAAAAAATCCGACTAAACTGTGCATGCCAATAAGTAGCATATTATTAGCACTTTAAGCTCTCCTTTTGTAAATCTAACTAAACTATATTTAGACTTCTAAGCAAGGAAACCTCCTCCTAGGACACTGATGTTTTTGTTTTTCAGTTTTACTTTTTATTTGTCTTTTTTTTTTACTGGATAATTCTTACTTTAAAAGCAAAATCATGTTAACCAATTTTATTTGTTTAAGATTTCACAATACACTTAAATCAGAAATTTTATTTCTTCAAAATGAGTTTAATGAAATTAAGCGGTGAGTTAAATGAATTACCCATTTATCTCTTTCTTCTCTTTTATGGTATTTTGCTAGTGACTGTATATATAAAGAACACAGTGGAAAGACAAAAAACAAAAAAAAATTTGTTTTGTTATATTAGAATCTTTGGTAAGTAATAAATTTTAGAATTTGATATTATTTAATAAATACATTCTATTTAACTGTTCCACAGCAGTTCAATAGCAAATACAATAATATCCTGAGCTAACATTATCACAACTAGAGTAAAAGAAATATAGATGCATGTCAGATAACTTAATCTATACCCACACTAAAGTCAAAGCCATAACTAAGCAGAAGCTTAAAGGTCTTTTTAAAGGCCTTGTTGTTTTTAAGTGAGAAGGACATTAGATATTGTCTTGTGCTGTTTGGCAGTACAAAAGACTTGACCTTGTAAAACTCTCTACCAAGTATTATTTGATAAATAGTTCTCAAAATTTTTTTTGTTTTTTGTCTTTCCACTGTGTTCTTGGTTTCTTTGTTTCCCATTGCCAAAAGATTAGTAGAAAACAAAATGTTGTTTCTTTACCATTAGATTAATTGTCCAGTTCTTACTAGTTGCATGAGGTGCCATGGCAATGAATCAGAATATATAAGTTTTGTGAAGTGACTAGGAGATTAGAACAATGATTGATAATACATGTTTATTCCTCCATGTGAAGTTGACAAACAGGATGGTGGCTTTTGGTGTTGGGACCTATGCACTTCAGTATATTTGCTAATGATGAAGAGGACAACATAAATAGGAAGATGGTAAAATACTCTGACAATACTAAACTATTTTGGTTTGTTAAAAACTAATGAGGTTTGGGAGATGCTCCAGATGGCTATAATCATACTGGAGAATTGGGCAGCCCAGAGGCAGATGAAATTCATTTTTGATAAATGTACAGGAAGGAATATTGAAAAATTATAATCTAAACTCTCCATGTATACTATGATGTTTTAAACTTGAAAATACTCTGAGGAGTAAGACGTTTACTGCTACCATTGCAGCTTCAGTGAAGGTGTCCTCCAATGCACATCTTTTTGGAAACGGCTGAGAAGATGCATGGATGTGTTTAGAAAAAGGTTTGAAAATGCAAATAATAGGGAAAGCTGTTTTGAGACAGATAAAGAATGTTTTACACATTGCAGCAGGATGGATTTCTTCTGGGAAACAAGTGAAAAGTGTCAGAAACAAGAAAGTCACAGAAGCCTGTGGACAGAGCGACTTATTCCTGACGTTAGATTGAAAGGCAGGTTGACAACAGAACACATTTACATATGCCCAAATCTGTTAGTACTATAAGGCTTTTCAGTTTTAGCAACATTTGAACTATGGAGACTTTGTTCTTATTGATGGGGTAGCAACTTTGCAGGCTGACAATTAATACATGAATTTGAAGATTTGACACTTGAAAGTTAAAAATTCAAGACTTAACTATGTTTGGTACTTCACTGTAGGTAACAATTTTTGAATGTGTATACTTCCAGTCTCTTTGTAATTTTTGTACATTAAGAAAAAGAACGATTATATTGGCATATAAAATAACCATGTTTCTAGTTCACCACCGCTTAATAGGTAAAGATAGCAAAAAAAGCATTAGATACATACCCAGAGATTGCTTCAAACTAAAGAAATTCAGTAATAAATTGCTCACACTAAATTTTTGAGTTTGTTCTAAATTAGTAATTGGAGAACTATCTCACATGGTTTGTTTCTGACTCACACTTAACTAAAATGGAAAGGAACATTTTATAAATTCGAGGTTCATTGATAAAGTCAGCAGCTTTTTTTTTTTTTTAACTGAATGAATCATTTACTCTGTTTAGTGAAGGAAACAAAAATATGCATTATTTTCTCAAGGGATTACAATAAAGTCTTTTGATCTGTTAAAGATAAATGAAAATATCAGGATAAATATTCTATAAATACATTGTAGAATTCATGAGAAACCTAGCTTTGCAAGATATAGGAATAAAGTTAGTCCTAAAATATACAAATAAGCAGATATTTAAAATTATATTACACATTTTATGAACACCAAATATGATTAAATAGCCTGAACTTAAATATGACAAATAAACCTATAATAATTATATGCTATATGTTTATATTATATATGTATGAATGTGTATATATGTATTATAAGGTACACAAATTTTCTTCAATCCCTCTACATTATTTTGGTCTATTAATTAAATTGGCATTAGACAGATTAATGGAAGAAAAAGAAATTTAATTTTGTACAGATGGGGGTTCCCCAAAGACACGAGAGACTCCCAATCTTATATGAAACCCTGAGCTAAAGAGATATAAGTAAGAGTCTGGATATCCAAAGGGAAGGAAGACAATTCACAGGAAGATAGAAAGAACGAATATTTGCTAAACGAATGTTTGCCATCATATCCAGAGACAATGGGATGAAAGAGAGGAATTTGAAGAAATAGAACCTGCCAGAGCTTCCCCAGCTTACCCAAACCTGGCCCATATCTTTGTAGTTATCTTTGGTGATAGTTCTCTTTCTCGTTCAGGTCCCTTATCTGAATTATTTTTAGCAGTTAAGTGGGAGGCTAAAGCTCTTCCTGAGTCTTTTGGGCCTTGACTGTCTTCAGCTCAAAACAATTTACATGCCGAAGTGGCATATTCTGAGACATGTTCTGAATATCTTCAGTATTCATATTTGTTTATTACAGTTGCGTAACTGTACGTATATAACTATACTACAAATGTGTATATTATGTAACTATATGTGGGTCACTAGCTTTTGTTCATAATTAGAATTTGCTCTGTCTTTCATTCTTTTGATACATGGTTTCTAAATGAAGAAACCAGTGAAGTACTTTCTGCTTTCTACTGGAACAATTTAGGGTGGAATAGTTCTCTTTTGGGAAGAAACTTTATTTGAGAAGCAGTGTTCAAGAGGCATTCCTCCTAACATCTTTTTGTAACAGGTGTGCATAATGAGCTTTATATTGATTCATGTAAGTTGTCATATTTTTAAATATTTTTTCCATGAAACACAACCTAAACATTAGATTATAGGAAAACTAAACATTTTTGATATTTTCATGAGACTTTAGGGAAACTGCTCTTAAGAATTTGTTTGGATCTATATTAGAGCAAAACTACCTATATATGGGTTTAGAGATCTATGAATATTTCCCAAATGTCGGCATGTTGAAAATTGGCTGGGGAAGCCAAGTGAACCTGCAGTTGCTGAAACAATAGCAATGGGAAATGAATGCAATGAATGAACGGTAAGGAGGAAAGGGGCTGTTCAATAACACTTCTTATCCTAAGCATGTCCCTGTGAATACCACATGTTCTCTCAAGATGTTGAACAGACGGCTTCTATGGGGATGCCCCAGTCATCAACAGTGACGTGATGGAAGGCACCTGAAACTATGATTGAATCCTGCATGCATCTGCATCGCCCTCTGGCTCTCAGCATTCCTAGAACTCAACTCTTCCTAGCAATAAATCTCTTCTAGCACACTATGCTGAAAGTTCACTATATAAACATGCTGTTTCTCTTTTTCTAAATAATTTGTATAAATGAAAATGAATAATATTGGGCACTGGAGTTACAAACCAAAGTGGTTCCATGTGTGCTTCCAGAGTCAATCCACTTCTGTAAAGGGGCAGCCTCGTCCTCTAACTCCACTGGCACTCCAAGAAAGCTATGCTTATTCTAATTCTCCAGATGAAGGACCCGACTATTGTGGTGGAGCTATTTTAAAGTTTTAATTTGTTTATAAAACCTCTTGCAAAATCATTGTTTTTTGGGGTAAAGACACCCACCAATGAGTACAATAACCACATTAGTATTAGTTTGGGAAGCTTAACTTATACTTCTTTTATATTATATTATCTAGAGACTCATACTTTCAGCAGCAAGCAAAGTGTTTTACTCATTTCTTTCCTTTTTTTTAACTTTTATTTTTTCTAGGAGCCCTGAGTTTAGGGAAATGAATAAGAAAATGGCTGGCTGCTTGATCTGCTCAAAAGCCCCTATTACCAGAGGGATACACTCATTCTCTTATCTTGCCTTCCATCAAAGTGAACAGAGAATCTTAGTGTGAAGGCACATAGTGTAAGAACAAATTGTAGTGTGTTATATGTGAAAAAATGGATGAATAAAATTTTCACTGTCGCTATACAATGAAACCACAGCTAAAGAAAGGCTTGGCAGAATTGGGAAAAAATGAGACCCTATCAAACTTGATGTGGTCCCACAGCAAAAAAAAAAAAAATAGAAATATAGCAACATCTTCAAAATTGTTGCTTCTTTGGTTTGGGTCTTCTACAGCATATGTATGTTAAATTATAAATTTGGAATCTGCCATCCTGTTTCCCATGCCACACATTTATAAGAAAGAGTTAACCTATCCTCCATGAGGACAGGGGTTTTCTCTGTCTTTGTTTTTTGTGATTCTCCACAGTCTCTAGCATACTATACTTTACCAAAAAGTATATGCTTAATTAATAAACAAATGTATTAGTAAATGAATGAATAAATGAATAATTTTAATAGAGAAGATGTAGAGAGAGCATTTGATATCTGTGATATGAGGAAAAAATATCATGGTGTAAATCTGTGAGCATGAAAATGGAGGGACTTCTAGTTGCTCTTTTTAAAAATGTAACATTGGAAGAATTCTGTGTTATTGTATCACACCAAATTATATACATTTTTTAATGCCACCAACCTATGTTTTCATGAGGGAGACTGTATAAGTTCCCTTGTAATTCCTGGTTTCTAGAGATAAGAATACAACCTGAAAGAAATTAAGTGCTCTATTATTGCTTGTTTTTTGAAACTCTCTTCCCTTGATATTCTTGATGTTGTCATTCTTCATCCTTTACCAAATTTTATGACCACTTATGTAACTCCCTCTTTTCTCCAACAAAAAGAGATCTTCCCCAAAGTTAAATTCATGTCTCTCTTCCCCATATCTTATAACAGCTTGAGCTCTCACATTCATACAAATGGATCATTGATCTTTATATTTAGCTCTGACCATCCATTCATTAATCAAATCCTACATTCCCATGTAAGATAAGGAATCCTAAATTTCTTATGCACAAAACTGATGTCTCTACTTTAGCATTTCTGTTTTTCCTCCTTGGTGCTATATTTTTGTCTTTTCACCAAAGGTTGAAACATTGACTCAGCTATTAAATGGGTATCAGAATGATTCACTCAATTCTACCTCCATGACAACTCCTGCACCCCATCTCAGCTTTTACTTCTCCACTGTGCAGTTTATCTGGTCATCAGAAGTTTTTTACCTCAATACCTTATGTCAATACTCCACCTTTGAAATCAACTCTTACATTGCTTCCAGATATATGTCTACAATTACCTTAACTTTTTTTTTTTATCGTGAGACGTCAGTTAATATTATTCTCCCACCTAAAAACGTCGATTATTTTTATAAGTCTAGATAACTCAACCTAAACACCAACCCCCCAAATTCAAACTGTGGGATGCTCATGTTTACTTCTCACTTATGCCTTTCCTATACATTAAGCCCAGAAAATCAGGACTTTGAGAACTAGGGTAACCTGGATTTGAAATTTGTCTCCTGTAGACTAACTAGTAACTTTAGATGACATAGATAATCTCTTTTATCCTGTTTCCTTAATGTAAAATGATGATTGCAATGTTAAAATGTTTAATGTTTAAAACATAGGATAATAAAATAAGGTAAAGTATACAAACATATGGAGTATATTAGAGTCACACGTTAGTGGGTTTTCTCAGACACAGCTCCTTTTTTTGACTAAGTTACTTGAATGTAAGAACAACTGATTGATCACAATGGTAGGAAGGACCCAAATTTTGCTGTAAGAGGATAAAAAGTTTTAATCTGTCATTTACTAGCTGTTATGAAAGCTGGTTTTAAATATCAGAGTGTCAGTTATCTCTTCTGTAAAAAGATTCCTACTTCCCAAAAGTGTCTTCAGGATTAAATTAGATGTTGTATGTAGAAGCACCTAATGTGAATTCTGTCTTATAAAAAGAGAAATAAAGTGTTTTCTTCCTTTTCCCAGTGTTTAGCGTAACACATAATGGATTCTAATAGAGGATTATGAGTTAATGATTATTGGTTTAATTAATTGTGTCACTCCATTATTAAATGCAACTTTTAGATCTATGAGTGTGCTTTAGGGAAAAAAAAGAACTTTCAAACTTAAATAATTTATTATCTTATGTTTTTTTTTTCTGGGTTATGTTTTCGAAGATTTCTAAAACACCTTAAACTTTGCAACTATTTCAAAATATCCACTAAAAGTCAATGCCTCAAACATTAGTCTTTGATTTTCATTTTTGTGTCATAATTGTGTTGCTGGGTATATTTTTGTGAGCAAATTATTTTTTAAAACCAGTTAACATAAGAAAGATCTTTTAGATCTACTTTCTAAACTCATAATAACATTTCTCTACCATTGTTTGAAATGAGCAAATATTGCATTTCATTTCGCCGCTGACTGAGGATAGAGTTTAGTTAATTCTGAGATCCAGTAATGGGGATAGGGGGAAGCTAATCTTTATTTCAAATTCATTTCTCTACATATTTAATTTTTCATAGATTAGTGAAATGGCTTCATTACAGGTATTTAGACTAGATTAGTAAATTCATTTGTGCTGATTGAGTCCACACAGATTTGTGATATTTGGCACCTCACATCTACATCTGCTTTGAGATGGAGGTGTAAGATGCTCACTGTGCTGAGCTGTCTTTGTGTTATAATTACATGGGCTTACTTCATGTGTACATTACTGCAATTGGACTAAAACGACTCTGTTTTTCACCAAGCACAGTTTAGTCATGCATCAATACATTTTTAATTAAAAGTGTGTGACAGGTACAACAGTGGAACACACCAAATAATTTTCTCAAACATTTTATTTCTTCAATGATAGGTAATCAGAATCTTGTCTCTGTTAGTCAGTAAGGGTATATTTTTTTATCTAGATGTTTGATTAAATATCTAAAAACTTTATGCTATACCACGGCATTTTGGTTGTAATACACCACAGATATTTTATGCTGTTACATCAAAATAAAGCATTTGTTGTTGACAAAACTAAAATAGGTGACAAGAAATCTGATGAACTTCTTTATTTTTAATTTTAATGTTCATAATGAAGATATGAGAAGTCAGCAGTGATATAAATAGTGGAATCAATTAGAACATGACGCTTCAGAAGGAGAGAAATTACTGTGGAAGGCTTAGACACAGAGGAACCGAGGGAACAAATTCAGGATGCCTGCACTAAGATCCACGACAATATGGTGATGTTGATATTGAGATCTTATAGCAAGACTAATCTCTCTAAATGATTCTAAACATAAAAGTTGGGTGACAAGCAGAAACTACAATTTCTTGAATTCATTACATACATCACAGTGCAAACTTCTAAAAACCAATAAATAAATATAAGGTGGCAAATTTAGTTTTGCTGAGCACACCAGCTCTAATGGTTCAATTACTGATATAATAAATTTAGAGCCTTTGTGAAAAGAAATTCAGTTTTCTTCATTGATCATGTATTTTCAGAATTAAAATTTTTTATATTAGTTTATATTTAAATAATTTATTAATCACAAACTATTATTAACTAACAAACACAAAATAAATTATACTTTAAAACTGGTTATTAATTCCACGTGAGTTAAATTGAGGCCATATACTAGAAATTAACTGGTTTTCTCAATAATATTGTAAGATCCTGTCTAAAGACAACTCTTACAACATATGAAGTAAACAGAAAACAGAAAGCTTTGGCAATCTCAATAAAATTTTAGATTATTTGCATTGGTTATGTATTTAAAAGTTGTCTGAGTACTAAAAATATGTGGTACATTTACATATAATATTTTCAAGAAATCATTTTTTGTACAACCCATATTGCTTTATCAATACGAAGTTTATCACATTGAATTGAACTGTTATGGTCAATAATTTTAGTAAGACAATTGAAAAATATTAATACAAAAGATTCTTTGTTTTGAATTTTTTTCTAATTTATTATGTAATGGCATTAGTAATATCAAAACATTAAATACAGTTATTATTATTAAATAAAGAGCTGACATGATGCATATTCTCAAAGAACATACAATTTGGGTAGGGAACAATAATTTTACAAAGAATGCCAATGTAGAATAATGCATATAATCAAACAAAAGTCATTTTGATTTGGTGGAATGAACTAAGAATTTTAAATTGGAACACAGTGATTATTTGTTCTATGCCATTAACTATTGTCAGTGATGTGGGGCATTACAAACTTATTGAACTTTAATTTCTCTTATATACATGAGAAAATAAAATTAAAAAAAATAAAAATTATAGCCAATCATATCGTATTGAGAAGAGGCAATTAAATTGTGTCTATGACAAGAGTTTTATTAATTGGAAAATTCTACATATACAATTGTTGGTTCATTCAAAATATATTATTAAGCTTCTGACGTAGTCTCAGGATCACTTATGTTGAGAATTGAAGAATGATTAGAAATACTTAAATGAAGGGAGATGGATGTATGAAAATATCAGAGGACGTAATGTATGATGGTCACGACTTCCACATATACAATTCCAGGACAAGAAGGAAGGTATGGGCCATGGACAATCTATTTACATATTTTTCCCAGAGTTATGCATTATGCTAACCTGCATGGCTATATATACCATGGTCCTAGTGAAACCAGAAAGAGCTTTGTGATTTCCAGAAGTGAAATAAGCCCAGTGTAGCTTGGCTTTAGTGAGCTAGAATGGCATATACCTGGAAATAAAAAAGAAGTTTAGGTGAGATAATTTACAATTCTTAGAAGATTGTTTTGAGAATGTTG
This sequence comes from Eidolon dupreanum, assembly GCA_028627145.1. Taxonomy (NCBI): domain Eukaryota; kingdom Metazoa; phylum Chordata; class Mammalia; order Chiroptera; family Pteropodidae; genus Eidolon; species Eidolon dupreanum. Next base: position 104,802,240 of record CM053503.1, on the reverse strand, counting down.
AGAATGTTGTATTTCATCCTAGAAGAGAGAGGTAGATGCTCAGTGGTTTGGGGGAAAAAAGATGAGAGTTGTGTTATAAAAATAATCATTTTGACTGTTTTGTGTTGAATGAATTTGATGGGTCAGGTTTCCATTTATAAAAAAGCTCAAAATAATGGTGCCCTTGGTTAGGAATGTGGAGATGGAACAAAGTACAAGTTGTCAAGAAAAATTGGGGGCATTATAAACAGGATTTAATAGAAATAACAGCAGTAATACATTAAGCTAATTCATCAAAATTTATATTTATCACCTTTTATATTTTAGATGTTATGCAACATTAATTGAAGGAAGGTCTACTTAGACTAAAGTGACTTTAGTCCCTGGTTTCAGAGGTAGTAGAACAGATCATATTTGCAAATTATTGTGTAGATCTGTTATAACTTTTTGGGGCTACCTAAAGGCTTAATGCAAAACACTTGTCTCTATTTTGTTTAATTCAGAACTCATTCAACCTACACAATGAGAAAACACATTTGCAAATTATATATATGCTAATAGTCTCTTATCCAGAATACATAAAGACCTCTTACAATTTAACAACCATAACAACAAAAACAGATAATACAATTTAAAACCGTGCGAGGAACTCGATTGACATTTCTCCAAAGAAAATATACAAATCTTCAACACATGAAAAGAAGCTCCATATGATTAATCATTAAAAAGTACAAATCAAACCCAAAATGAGATACCACTTCACATGCACTTTTATGTTTATAAAAAAGAACTAAAAATAGGTACTCAAACATGTACATGCATTTTTAGAGCAGCACTATTCACAATCATCTAAATGTCCATTGATGAATGAATATATAAACAAAATATAGTATTTATACACAATGAGATATTATTCAGCTATAAAAAAGTAGTGAAATTCTAATATATGCTACAATGTAGATGAATCTCCAAAATATTTTGCCAAGTGAAAGAAGCCACACACAAAAGTGTCACATACTGTACGATTCCATTTATATTCAGAATTGATAAGTCCATAGAAACAAAAAGCAGATTTATTTGTTGTGGGAGCTTCTAGGCGAAGGGAATTCTTTCTTTTATGCTTACAGCACCCGGTCTTCCTAGGTAGTCTCCCATCCAAGTACTAACCAGGCCCAACCCTGCTTAGCTTCACGAGATCAGATAGGATTGGACTTGTTCAGGATAGCATAGCCATATACAGGGGAGGGAATTCTTAATGGGTATAGGATTTTACTTTAGAGTGATGGAAATGTTTCAAGACTAGATAGAAGGGGTGTATGTACAACATTCTGAATGTACTAAATGCCACTGGCTTGCTCATTATTCAATGGATAATTTTATGTGAATTTTATCTCAATAAATTACTAAAATATAAACAAAAACAAATGTGGATTAATGTTTGTGCATGTGTATAACTGCTATTCCTTCAATAACAACCAACTTAATTTTTTCCAATCTATACAACAGTTCAGAAAGTAACTGTAAACTAAATTATATTTCTCTTATAGCATAATTATATGTGATACAGCACAAAAAGTAGTTGAGCCCTTCTCCTGATATGTGTACTGAACAACAGAAAATTTGTCCCATTACAAAGCAAATTGCTAAAACAAACAGTTGGATTAATTAGTAATCACTGCTAAAAAGACATTGATATCATGCAGTGTCCAATATAACAATCTTATTAAAAAATTAATGATGGCTTGGTTTGCTTTCTCAGTTAGAGTGAATTTTCACATCTCATTACTAATTCATATAAAATGTTAGATATTAGATGACATTTTTACAGCTATATGATTTTTCCTGTCTTGGGAGGTAAAGTTAACCAATTTTATTATTTTTTTTAGGTGGTGCCTATTTTCTAAAATAAATTTGACTTATCAGAGAGACTCTTATATTTTATTAAAAACACTACAATGTGGCTTTCTGTCACTCCTGTGAGAAGTTGTAATTGGTAATATATTGTGCTTAAAGGCAATGTGGAACAAATTGATCAGTCTTCTAATAAAATTCAGTTTTTAGATGTTTATCAATTTAATTACTACTTATTTAATGAAACACTTTTGAATTATTTATACATTTTAATGAATTGCAGATATAATGAAGTTCAATAAAGAAAACCAAAAATGCAAATTCAAAACTACTCATTCAAATGAAATATTAAATGAAATTTTTTTCCTCTTATTTAAATGTTAGTTGAGACACACTGACTTATTTAAGAATAAAATAATTATTAAAAATAAAGAAATTTCTGTGAAAATGAGACTAATCTTGCTTTTCAAATTTATGAAATGTATATAAACAAAAACGATTATTGATATTTTTTTCTTCTGAACATGATAAACCAGCTGGAAATCTCAATATATGACTTCTACAAGTGTTAGTGACTTGCGAACAATATTTTGAAAATCATTTCTTTCTAAATGATGTACATTCTTTATAGAAAGTCCAGGCAGGTTTTACTATTGCTATCATATTTTAGATCCCTCTAGTTCTTTATATGCTACAGTTACAGACATCATGGATTTTCTACTACGTGTAAATTGTTACCTTTCGATTCTGAGTAATTCTGCTTTTTTATAACTTTTGCTGAAAGAGAGACCAGAGTTCAGAAGCAAGTACTCTGGAATGTTTCATTCTCTATGCATGCCTTGCAAGATCCCAGGTGGTCCCTTTACCACAAATGTAATGCTGGAAAAGATGCTTAAAAAGAATCTTTATTTGACTTGTTTAGCTTTCTAAAACACTAACACATATTTACTAAATGCAGTTAAATGTTGCAGCAAAACCATCCTATTTACTGACCAAATAAACTTTTAGGTAAGTAGACCTCTATTAAATCAATAGTATTGCATTTTCATTCTATATTTTTATGTGTTTTCCATATAATGTGCTTATTAAACATTTAGTACAGCAAGTCTGAAACTTATCAAATACTAACATATTTTTTCCAGAATCTTTAAAATAAATCAAATTCGTGGGTTGTCAGCTGTAAAATCTCTTCCACTTCTGACTTAATCTAAATTTATAGTAATTTCTTATTTATTTCTACAATTATAAGTGAAGTCCAGGAGTCAGGCATGATAATGCCTTGTTTACAAGTAGGTCTCCGGTACCTAACAGAATGCTGACTCATGTAAGATAGATGCTCAAGAACTCTTGGTTGAATAAAAAAAGGACTCAAAGAGTAAAATTAAATCAGTTGTGACTTTTGTTCCATGTTAATGTTGAAAGCGAGAGAGAGAAGTTTAGAGAGTAAAATAAAAATTAGTTTATAATATGATAAAGGAAAAACAAGATTTTTCATTTTGATTATTTAGGTCTAATCAACTCCTTAATTTCTATGTGATTCAATTGCTTATTTTCAATGATAAAATCCGTAGGTTTTATATATACACACACATACACATTCACACACACACACACACACACACACACACACACACACACATACACACATGTATATGTTTTTAAAGCATAAATGTTCACATTAAGCCAACTGATATTCTTGTAGTTGTGTTCTGTCTTAAAATAATTTCAAACCCCTTATTAAATTAACTGTCTAGAGGATGTTTACACTATACGTGCTTGAATTTAGTTAGAGCAAGTGAGTGAATCATAATAGTGTCAAAGCAATTGAGAACCCTGAGGCATGAGAGAAGTCAGATGGAACTATGTATGTAGTAATTTTAATTTTATATTGAAACATGACCTTGCTTTCTAAAATGTAGTAAATTAGCTACTAATCTTATATCAAACTTTTAGTGCTATTTCTGATGTTCTTCCTAATAAGAAAATAAAGAGTTCACAAATTGTTTAAATTATTTTCAACTCAATTATTTTCCTGTTCTAAGTTAAGATATATTTAACTCATAGTCTATTTTTTCACTACATTTGTTACATTTTACTACAATCTATAGTTCATTTATAACCTATTAATGCAATACTGTGTATCTTCTATCAGGGAAATAAGTAGAATTAGGCAAAGTAGGCAAACAAAAATATAATTTCTACAGTACCTCTATTTCAAGTTTATTTTTGGATGAAATTACTTTTGAAATAACAAAGCTCAGAAAAGGAGAGAACATAACTCTGATTAAACATTGAATGAAGCAGAATGACAAATCCAGAAAATTATGTTTTTGCCCACCCTTGATACCTCTAACCCTAAGGATATGTTTGAATCTGGAGTATAAATCAACTACAATTTGAATGATTTTTAGTATAAAGCAGAAGAAAAAGGAAGAAGTTCTATTTCCAAGTAAGGTGTGGAAAGCTGAAAGAGAATGTTGCTCATCTATCAAGGAGGAAAGGCCAAATAATCTACAAAAGTACTATATTTTAGGGGGTTATGAGGTAACCAGTAGACCTGAACTCCAACAGGTGACAAGCCATTTTGATGAGAAATAGGATAAATGAACTCTTTAATCTTTGGCAGAGATAGGGAGGAAAAGGTGGCTGACATTTTAAGTGGGTTAGAACAAAATATCTAAAATTATAAGTGAATTTTCAAGTACCAAGCTTGGTATAGTATAGCAGATTAGACTCCCTGGGAGCTCCCATCACAACATTGAACCGACACTTGCATGCTTTCTTATACTGGCCTCCATTGATAGAACATGAAAAAGAGAGCAGAGTAGGAAATGTGGTGGTGGAGAGCTTCTCTTCAGGTGAGTCATACATATAAAGTTACAGACAACCTGCTAGGTCCTGTTATCATGCAAAGAAAAGCACTAAGCTGCTGTTGGAGAATGAGGGAATTTGTTGATCCTTAAGGCTAATAAAGGTCCTTGACTTCTAGATGGTAGCAGTAGAAGCAACGTATCTCTTGGGAGAAGGGCAGGAACCTGACTGGGCCCAGAATCTGCACTGATACAAGGCACACGTTAGCTCCCACTGGGCAAGGGGCAGGATGCCCTGATAAACAATTCCATTTACAATAGCATCGAGAAAAGTTAAAATACTTAAAAATAAACTCAACCAAAGGGTCAAAAACTTGTACACTTAAAATTACAAAAAAAAAAAAAAAAATGCTGCAAGAAATTAAAGAAGACACTAGTAAAAGACAGACATTTTGCATTTTGCATTACAAGATTTAATATTGTTAAGATGTCAATACTAGCCAGAGCATAGCAATCTACACATTTAATTTAATCATTATCCAAATCCTCATGACATTTTTTTTCGGAGACAGAAAAATTCATCCTAATTTTTATATGGAATCTCAAAGGATCTCAAAAACTAAAACAATCTGGAAAAAGAACAAAGTTGGAGGTCTTACATTTCCTGATTTTAAAAACTGACAATAAAACCACAATAATCAACACGATATAGTACTGACATAAAGACAGACATATAGATCAATAAAACAGAATAGAGAGCCCAGAAATTATTCTGATATATATGGTCAAATAATTTTTGACAAGAGTGCCAATATTATTCAGTAGGGGGAAAAATGTCTTTTAAACAAATGATGGTGGAAATTCTGGATATTCAGGTGCAAAAGAATGGAGTTGAATTCTTACTGTACACCATATACAAAATCAACTCAAAGTGCATGAGAGATCTAAATGTAAAACCTAGAACTATAAAACTTTTAGGAAAAAACACATATGGGGAAAACCTTCGTGACATTAGATCTGGCAATGATTTCTTTCATATGACACCAAAAGCACAGGGAACAAAAGAGAAAATAAATTTGATTACATTAAATTAAAACTTCTGTGCATCAAAGAATGCAATCAATAGAGGGAAAAGCAACTGGTGGAATAGAAGAAATATTTACAAATTATATTTTTAATAAGGAGTTAATATACAGAATGTATATAATTCCTCAACTCAACAGTAAAAAACAAATTAAAAATGGACAGAATTTGCACAAACATTTCTCCAGAGGAGATATGTAAGTGACCAATAAGCACATGAAAAAATGCTCAAAATTTACTAATCATTATTGAAATACTACTTGAAACCACAATGAAGTACCTCCTCACTTCTGTTAGAATGGTTACTACCAAAACAACAGAAAATAAGAAGTGCTGGGAATATTGTGAGGAAATTGGAACCCTTAAGCACTGATGTTTGGTTTGTGAAATGATTCAGCTGCCATAAAAAATAGTATTGTTGTTCCTCAAAATATTAAAAATATAATCCAACAATTCCACTCTAGGTACATATCCAAGAGAATTGAATGTGGAAACTTGAACGGATATTCATATACCTATATTCATAGCAGCATTATTTACAATAACTGAAAGGTAGAAGTAACCCAAATGTCCATCAATGGATGAATAGGTTAACATGTGTTATTTACATACAGTGGAATATTACTCAACCTTAAAAATAAAGGAAATTTTGACATATGCTACAACATGAATGAAATTCAAGAACATTATTCTAAGTGAATAAAGCTAATCACAAAAGTACTGTATGGTTCCTCGTATATGAGGTACTTAGAGTAGTCAAATTCATAGAGCCAGAAGGTAAAATGACAGTTGCCAGGTGCTGGGGGAATGGAAAAATAGGGAATTGTGTTTAATGGGTATAGAGTTTCAGTTTTTCAAGATGTCAAGATTCTGGAGAGGTATAGTGGTGATGATCATACAACTATGTGAAGATACTTAATGCTACTGAAAGGTATACTTAAAAATGATTAAGATAGAAAATTTTGTTTTATGTGTGTTTTATCACAATTGAGATTAATGACTAAAAAGTTGTCTCTAAGAAAATGACAATTTACATTGGAAGAAAATATTTACAAAACATTTAATAAGGAATTTGCAACCAGATTACTTCAAGAATTTCTATAAACCAATTTTATGAAAATCAACAATCCATTAAAAAATGGATGAAAGGTTTAAATGGATATTTCACCAAAGATGTGCAGATGGTAATTAAACAAAGAAAAATATGCTTAAAGTATTAGTTGTTAAGACATTTCAAATTAAAATGATGAAATATTTCTACGTACTTTTACAATGTCTAAAAAAAAAAAACCTGACTTGACAATACCAAGTGTAAGCAAAAATTCAAAGCAAGTGGAAATTATACATACTCTTGCTGAGAATTTAAATGGTATAGCTACTTTGGAAAGCAGTTTTCCAGCTTCTTATACAGTTAGAAATATACTTACTATATAACCTCACTATCTATGCCTAGATATAAAAATGTACATCCACATGTGTGTTTACAGAATGTTTTATTAAATGTTTATTAAATGTTTACAGAAGCTTTATTAACAATTGTGCCATACTGGAAACAACCCAAATGTCCTTCAGCTGATGAATGGCTAAACAGATTGTGGGATATTCATACAATGGAAGACTAATCAGCAATAAAAAGGAACAAATTATTAATACATGCAACATGGATATATTGTAAAAGTGTTATACTTTTCTGAAAGAATCAAGACACCAAAAGCTAATATCATATAATCCCATTACTATGATGGGATTATATATGATGGGAAAAGGCAAAATATAGGGACAGATATCAGATCAGTGATTTTCAAGAACTGAGAATAGTGTTGGAGACTGACTACAAATGATCATGAGGAAACTTTCAGAGATTATTGAAATATTCCGTATCTTGTCTGTAGCTGTGGTTACACAACTGTACATATTCGTCAAAATTCATTGAAATAAACAGAGTCAGTACATTTTACTAACTGTAAATATACTTCAATGAGCCTTATTTCGATAATGCCAAAACAAGGGAGGGAAGTGAGAGCACTGTTTAGAAAAGATTTTCAAAAAATATTTGGAGGAAACCTGGATCTCCGTGTATTACAAATGAAATAGCAGATCCCATGAAAGAGAAAGATGATAATATGATGGTTAAGAATGCAGTTCTGAAGTCTGGATTGCAAGCACTTAGATGATGGTACCTCCACTCTCAGAGATGTGACCTTGGATAAGTTGCTAAATTGCTCTTCTATGAAACAGAGATAATAGTGTCCTCTTCGTTGGTTTGTTAAAGGGGATTAAACTAATAAAACACATAGAGCAGTGCCTGTCATGTGGGAAGCAATACAAAGGTAGTTTATAAAAACATGTACCATAATGAACCTTTAAGTCACAAACATGTCCATTAATTTTTTAAATAAAATAAATACAAATCAAAGGCAGCCCAAAATATTGGGACTTTTTAAAATATGGAAAGTTCTGGAGGATAAAAAGTACATAATGAAATGAGAACTCTGCGAGGCCCTAAGATTAAAGCAGATTAGAAAAAGAAGTCATAAGCCTAAAGTTAAAGGGTTTAGGCTTGCAGGTCAGTGAGTAATGGGTCAATTCTGATTTCCTCCATGAATGACATTGAAGGAATAATTTATTATTTAAGATACGGATTTTTTATCTTGATACTTGAGATATAACAGTAAGTATACCATAGGGCTGTTGTGAAGATTAAATGAAATTATATATGTGAAGTACTTAGTAAGTAGATAAATCTAGCTTTCAATAAATACTAGCCATATTATTATTATCAATTATTTATTATTATTATTTTATTATTATTATTATTATTACTATTACATTTAGTTCTACTACTTAACACATTATACCATTACATTGCCAAATTCCCTACCAGTTACAAAGCTTTTTTATATTGTGATTTTTTTTTTATGGCATCCTCAGTAATTATCCAATTTACAATAGCAGATTTTATTGTCCTTAATTTAGAGATAAGAAAAACAGGAAAAATGTAAATGTCTTGATCTATATTCAGATATAGATTTTTCTCACCCAAACCTGTATTTATTTTATTATGTCAGACTGAAAAGAGTTTCTTAATTTTTATTGTGATATTGTACTCATAAATTTTTCCTGATTTATTGTGCAGTGCTGCTTAAACTTACATATATTCACACACACACACACACACACACACACACACACACGCACGCACACACACACACACGCACACACTCATAAGACCCCTGTTCATTTTCAATCTATTACATAGCCTGTGGTTCTTTAATGTAACTTTTGATTAATTTGAACTCCTTTTATTCCAACAAAGTCCATTTTTCCAGTTCTTTATAATTTTAATTGGATATGTTTCATTATGTTAAAAATACTGCTGTCAGAAATAACAAGAATAAAAATAGTTAAATAACTTTGAGCTATAAACTTGAGACTTTATACCCAACTCCATTTCTAAGGGTATAAAGATGAAAGAAGAAATAATTAATAAGAACAAAAAAAGTTCTGTTACTGATTTGTCATGTCTTACCTGCCTTTTAAAAAGACACTTTTATTTATTCTTTTAGTAAAATATCCATGGTGCTTGACTAATAAGAAAAGAGAGACAAGTATTGTTCAATGCTACCTCTTAGGTACCTGTCAGAGAAAAGCGAAAAAGCAGCAGGAGGGAGAGTAGTTGAAATATGAAATGAGAGTAAACTCATACATTTCATTAAAATTTGGAAGACTCAGATTTGAAGAGACATAGATACTGTTCATAAGAGTTCACTGATTTAGTCAATTTAGTTCATTTATTTGAGTTCTTTTTTTCTTAGAGACTTCATGATACAGCTATCTGTTAAAGTTAAAGCCAAACTTGGGATTTCAGATTTTGATTCTTGAAAAGAATTTTGTAAAAAAAAAAAATACAGTTAAGGTAGCATACAGTTAAAATAAGTAATAGAAAAATAGCAAAATAATTGGTCACTATTGATTACTATGACAATAAATTTCAGTCATTAAAACAGTATAGATAAGGTACAAAGTTATTTCATATTTGAAATACAGTTATTCTACCACTAGGGAAAGTATTTGCTGGGAGTGGAAAAATGACTTCATGTGTTGTTAATCAATCATCCAGTTAGCTTCCTGCTGGTAGTTGTGTAGATCCATTACTGTTGTGAATATTTTACCTGTGAAATCAGGAAGAAAAGATAATTAGACGCACATTAAGCAGACCTAGGGGGTTGAATGTAGCAATCTATTAATCAATATTGATTGAATATTATAATAAGCATTTTGAAGGGGATGAGTTTTAGCTATATCTTGAAATATGAATAAGGTGGGAATGGCAAGAAGGCAATAGAGTGAGAAAAAGACACAAAAGAAAAAAAATTTCATCTAGAAAAAAATGACATTTCCACAATTTCCTTATTCATTGTAGAAAATTGTATGTCTATTATTTTTTTCAAAATCAACTATACATAGCATCTTTTATCTTTCCATCAAATGTTATAAATATGAAACATGTTAATATATGATTCTGAAGTTATTAAATGTAAATTAATTTCAAAACAGCATCAAGCAATATTCACTGAATCATATATACATATTTATTTATTTCAAAATTACTACTTACTTTTGACTTTGCACTTCCATTCCCTTGATCCAAGCTTTCATTGATTTGAACAATATTTCTATTACCTATTATGTTCCTGATACTGTGCTAGAAATATAAGGGTAAGTAAAAAATGACACGAATCCTTGATTTCAGAAATCAAGGTCTAATAGCAGTGACCAAAATTAATCAAATTGTTCTATAAATGAATATCAATTCGTACTTGAGTTTAGTGTTAGAATAAGAGGTGTGTGGTTTTGCCAGAACATATGAAAGGGAGAGTTGACGTGGTCAGGGATGTCAGGGCTTCTATGAGGAACTAACAGTAGAATTTCAACTTGAAAGATGAGTAGAAGTATTACAAATAGAAGGCAAATCATATGCAAAAAAGGCTATAGTGAGAGGATATATGGCATGAAGGAGACTGTAAGGATGGCAACACGGTTGGATTGGGGAGGCCAAGGAGGAGTTTGGTGCAGGTGAAGTTAGTTATTTCTCTCTTGAATTATTGCTAGACACACTCTAGTTCAGCATAACATTAGTCTCTCTCCTAGGTGTCTTGCCATCTGTGTTTTACTGAAGTAAATATTATCATATCGCTTTCACAGAAAGCCCCTTCCAACATCCCCCATGTAGACACCTTGCATTCAGGCACAGTGTGGATTTCATCATTGCCAGAACATATCCTATCTTTAAATGTCCTTGAATTTGTCATCCTTTCTTTGACCTTTGAATTCCCTTTGTCTGGATTGTCCTACTACCAGCCTGATAATCTAGTCCTCCACACAGTAGAGATCCAGTGTACTCTGGTGTTGAGTTCTTGATGCATCCCCCAAGGGAAATCTTCCCCCTCTGTGCTTGCACCACTTCCTTTGCCTCCTCTGTCCACACCTCCTCCATTTATATGATATTCCTGGAAATAGAGAACTCCTTAGCGTCAGGGATCTATTCTCACTCTTTTAATGTACTATGATGATAAGTATCCAAAAAACCCTCTTACTCAGTGAATGAATTTTTGTCAAACTGAAGACTTCAGTCTGATCATTGGGATAAATAATTTTGCCTGAATTGTTAATTTAAATTAGTTAATTATAAACTGGTTAATTTTAAAGGTAGTCTGATTTTTTTTCACCATTAATTAATTATTTCACCATTAATCATTAACATGCTGAATAAACCCTAATGGAGCCTTACTTTGCATATGTAATTCCTTCACTTAAATCTCAGATTTAGATATATTTTTATTATCATTAAACTACAACCTGAACAATTTATTTAATCTTTCCATGCCTCAGTATTCTTGTTTTTAAAGTGGAAAGAATAATAATTTCTATCTCTTAGGGTTGTTATGAAAATTAACTGGTTAACATTTTCAAAGTGCTTTGAACAGTATCTGGGACAAAGTATTTCCATACCAATTTTTGTTAAATGAGTAAATAAAAATACAAACAAATAAGTCATTCATTGACAACATTTCTGAGAAATATCTATGACCTGTAAGGAGTATAAAGGTTAATCTATTCTAAATATATAGTTCAGGCTTTGCTAAATCACTTATGTAACTACTCATGTTTATCCACTATAACTAAAGAAACACTACCTACTCCTCTTCCAGCATTTATGATTCCAGTATCAGGTACAGATGTCTTCATCTTTCTCCTACAAACCCTTCATACTTTTGAGGCTAGTGATGAGTTAGGTCTTTATCTTGATAGTTATTTGCTACTTTTGACCATCGCTTTTTGCTTTTTGCTTAAAAAGCAAAAATGAAAACAAACAAACAAAAAACAGTTTTAAATCTTATGGCTTCAAAGAATGCGACCCCCCTTATCTATTTTTGAGTTATTAGGAGTACCCAAATCACTTCCCTTCACCTATTCATTGAATACTCCAAATGCCTTTCATATTAGAATTTTTGAGCTTATTAATTGTGTCAGGAATGATATTCCTACAGATATCAACAGGGTTCCCTATCTCACTTTGCTTTATTACCTCCTGATAAACCACGATTTGCTCTCTTCCCTCCCACTATATTTAATTCTATGACAGTAGAGATTATAGTCTGTTTCGTTTACTGCTGTATCTCTATGCCTAAAACAGTACTTGGCACATAGTAAGTACTCAGTAAATATCATGAAAAATAAGTAAATAAATCTATTGATATGAATATAATACAGTTCCCCATTTTTATAATATGCTTACATAACCAATAGCTTCTTGGCTCCCCAAAATGTTGACAGCACTTTCCCCATCACACTGATTAAAACTTACTTCCTGCCCTGAGCTTCATGAGAGAGTAATATGGAAACCCACTTGAGTATTCTGATCCTTGAGCCAACCTATGATTCTGAGAGTTAATATCTGAAAGGGTAATAGTTGATCAATAGGGGTTGGTTGCCGGGAGATAAATGCTCTTGCTTCATCTCATGAACCCTATAAATCATATTCAGTGCAGCACCTCAAAGTGTCCACGATATAATCAAACCATAGTTGCTCATGATAATAACTTATTGGTAATGTATTCTTTTATTCATTTTACCTCCTTTTTGGGGATTTTTTTTTTTTTTTTTTTTCTAAAATAAGCTGCAGATACTCAAGCCCTTGTCTCAGGTTCTGCTTTCTGGATGAAACCTAGGCTAATGCAATTTTCTTGTAAAACAAAGTTCCAAAATATTCCCTGGGATATAATAGGCACTTAATAAATATTTGCAGAATAAATGAATTGGAGAATCCATTATAAAGGGAAAAAAATATCACGTTTTTAGATAAGTTTTATGAGATCAAATTAGTCTTACTTATATTGTCACTTCTTCATTTATAATTACATATCAAATGCCAGAAATGCAATGGCCCAGGTGTCAATAACCTTTTTAATCCTTTTTTTTTCCAGATTGACTGAAAGGATCATGGAATGTTTATAATCAAAGATTTAGAATACTTTCTTTTTTTTTAAGTGAAGAAAAATGATGAATGATAGTACGAAAATTTCACTAGTGCCTTCTACGAAAACCTACTCCTTAGGAAGATTAATGACATCTTGAAGTTTAACTTTAAAACTTAAAAAAACTTTTAAAATTTGTACTTTAAATTCTCTTTCTTGAGAACAATGTTTATAGTCATTGAATTTCTGCAAGTTACTCAGTGGGTAAAATTCAAACCAAATAGTAGGAATGAGAAATAAATGACTTCACATATCTTGGCAAAAGTAAGGTAACAAACCACAGTTAGAGTGGTTTATAGTGATCCTATTCCACATTTTTTTTAAATAGTAAAATAAAATAAAATAATTCACCAAAGTGCTTCTGGTTGGTCTCAGCTTCTACTGTGATTAAACTAGGTTTATACTATATACAGAGAAGTCAGTAAATAAAAGTTCATACAACCCAACTTCTTCCCTCACCTCATATTTCTATTCTTGCAACTTCATCAGTTTCTCATACACATCTTACTATAAGTTTGCACAAACTATACTTAACGAAGAATAATAGATTCTCTTGGATTCATCTTTCAGGTATAAAAACACTTTTTTTTTTTTTTTTTACTAAAAGCCTTCTGATAGTTTATTGAGAGTATTTGAGAATAGAAGAAGGAAAAAAAGTTACTCTTCTGGATATTCAATAATAATGACAAAAGTCTCAGTTCACATTTCTCTGTTTTATTTATGTTTTATTTATGTTTTATTTATTTATGTTTTATTTATGTTTTATTTATTTTTTGATGATAGTTTTATGATAAACTCTTCCAGTATTTATGAAAATGTTAACACTTACCATCTCAGGGACTGAGTTTAAACTGATAAAATGGGTGAGTACAAAAACTAGGCTAAAATTGAAGGTAATTACTAATGATTCTCAGTGCATGGGTACTTTTGTAGATTCCTCTGGGGTCTTTAAAAACCTAGCTTTGGCCTAGTCAAATTGACTAAGATTTAGAAAGTTTATTTTCCATTCTGGTATTTTCCTAACCCTAGATGTCAAAAGTTTTAGTTTTTATTTATTTCTCATTCATTTTTTTAAGGATTAAGAAAGCAGTGAATGTTGAAATTATATTTATCTTTAAAGTAGTTCTTAAGTCATCTACATCAATGATGTCCTTTTAAACTGTGTAAAAATTAAACTAGCATGTATTTTCAATAATTTATTATTTCAATATTACATACTGTACATTAAAATAACTTGTTAATTATGAAGGTAAAATTAGGTGTTACAAGGGAACAGACCAATTTATATAATCAGGTGATTTTATTTTATGAATAATTGAGAAGTACTCTGCTGTAAGAAAAATGAAATAGTACTTTTGATAATGTTTAGAAATATTTTATAACAGATTGATAAAATAATAAATTACATTGCAGAGCTCTTTTGCTTTCAATACACTTCCCCATTTATTAATGTTTTGGAACCATCCAATGATCTTTTGGGAAAGCTATAATAAATAGATTCATCTCCATCACATGAACTACATATAGAAGGCAGTCTAGACCCATTCATTGATTTGCTCTAGGCACAAAGTTAGTAAGTGATTGAGTCTAAGCTTCGACTCAGGTCATTTTCAAATTTTTTAATAAGCCAAATACAAAAGGAATAAAAGGATAGCTTGTTTCTTAGTGAAAGCCTAGGCTTTGTTTCTCATAAAAACATTTTAAATAAAGCCATAACATATTGTCATTATTGTAACAATAGAATTTTGAAATCATGAATAGTGACAAACCCGAAATGTAAATTATTAATCAAATATTATGTCAATAATGTAGAATAGGTTATCCAAGTTAACAAAAACTATTTTTTATTTCCATACCAAATATCTATTGTTATCATTCTAAAAGACCCACTAAAACAATTTAAACTCTTAAGTATACTCAGAATTAAATGTAGCCATTTTAAATTGTGTGGTTGTAACAGCACACACATCTTAGTATAAAAAGAACCATAACTTTTTTAATATAATGAAAGTTTTCTTAATATTTCTATTTTAATTAGCAGCTGAAATGTTTCAACATTTTATTCAAGATTACAAAATCACTGCTAGCATTAGGTTTAGTGTATATATATATACCTCGGTTTGTTTTTCTAAATTTTTTATTATCATTTTATATTAGTTTCAGGTGTATAGTACAATGGTTAGACATTTACATAATTTATGAAGTAATCTCCCCAATTACCCTAGCACCCATCAGGAACTGCACGCAAACATTACAATAATATTAACTATATTCCCTTTACTGCACTCTAAATCCCCATGACTGTTTTATAACTACTAATTTGTACTTTTTCATTCTTTCACCTTTTTCACTCAGCTTCCCAACTCCCTTCCCCTCTGACAATCATCAGTTTGTTCTCTGTATTTATAAGTCTGTTTCTGTTTAGTTTGTTTATTTCTTTTGTTTCTTAGATTCCTCATATAAGTGAAATTATATGGTATTTATCTTTCTCTCTCAGACTTATTTCACTCAACATAATACCCTCTAGTTCCATCTAGGTAATTGCAAATGGTAAGATTTCATATTTTTTTAAATGGCTGAATAATATTCTATTGCATGTATGTATAATAACTTTTTATCCAATTGTCTTTTGATGGATATTTGCATTGCTTCCATATCTTGGCAATTGTAAACAGTGCTGCTGTGAGCATAGAAGTACACAGATCTTTACAAACTAATGTTTTGGTTTTTTTTAGATAAATACCCAGAAGTGCAATTGCTGGATCAAAAGATAGTTTAATTTTTTTAGTGTATTCATATTTTAAACACAATCAATTCAATATTTTTATCTTTCCTATCTTCTTTCTTTCTTCTTTCTATGGACAGTTTAAATTTCTAGAAGTTTACCTATCACCTGCATTGAGCAAAAGGCTACGGCTTTGCATGACCTTTTGTGGCCACACTGGCTTCAGCATCATGATGGCTGGTTACTCTTGATCTTGGTTACCATCAACTGTTGACAATTATCAATGATATTCTCATTCTCGATTCTTCTATAGCCTATTTCTGTAAGTCTATATTTACAACATCATCCAGATCCAAGCTCTTGGCTTCTTCTAGTTTGCCAAGGCTTTTAAGTCCACTTGAGAATTTAATTAATGTTACTTTAGATTTAACTTGTGATATACCTCTAAACTTCATTTGTTTAATAAATATCTACTCTGTAGATGTGATGACTCCTCTTAAGTACTCACAAGTACCTAAATTATAGTCATATTCTCTAAAATACTTTGCTTCTTTCAGGTTGGTCAAATTCTTCTTTCCTTTCGTAAAAGAAAATAATGTTCAGTTGTCACATATTCTGCTCTATTACTTAGCTTATGTTTTATAATCCATGCCCTCATTTATATGTCTTGAGTTTTTATCATCAGTCAGAAAGGTTCAGAAAATATTCTTCATGATTATGTACAATCAAAAACAATGGCTTTTTTCAAGATTCTTTTTTTTTTTCAGGAGTATATCTATCCACCTGTAAGAAAAGTGCATACAAAAAGGCCACCGTTAAGGTAGAAGGAATAGAGTCAACCAACAGATGATCCAAAAGGACAGCAAATGGGGAGAAGGGAAGAGACCGCAGTTAAAGCTCCAATTTATTAGCCCTCTTCATACATTTTTTTTCTATTATTTAAAATTTTTTTTATATTGAACAGTAGTACAATAACTCTTACATTTCTCTTTTTAAAAATGTTTACAGAACACCTGAAAAGTCCAGATATTATGCTAGATTTTTTGGTTCCAACACAAAGACCATGCAGTCTCTATGTTCAACATCCTGACAATTTTATTAGAGGTAGCCACATAAATAGATATTAAAATGTAACAGTAAGATAGTTCTAACTATGAACAGAATACTGTGAATAGAGTGTTAAACTTCAGAGAATACCAGAAATGCTTCATAGAGCTGGCCATTTGATCTTGCCTAAGAGAAATGACTAGAAATGTCAAAGGTGTATCACGATAAAGTGAGGGAAATAATTACAGAGATTATTGGAAAAGGTCACTATTGTGTGGTTAGAATTTCCATGTACCTCTAGGAATTTTTGCACTTTATCAGGGACATTAGCCTCAGAAATCTCAGAATCAGAAATAAATCAATGAGTAAATTATCTAGGTAATCCTAACACACAATTTTTGATAATTTGCATTTCTCTGCTAACATGAAGTGATCAACTGTTTGACTCTATTGCAGAATTAATTAGTTAATGCAGTCAAATTGACCATCAGACTAATTGACTGATTAAATCGATTGTCTTTATCAGGTTGAGTGATAAATAGAAAATATTAAATTGTATGGTTTATTATTAAAACAGGAATTTATTCTCAAGTTTTATGTTTCTTATTACAGATATTCTTATAGGTTTCTTAAAAACATAAAATGCTTATATTTTTACATAGTATTTTCAATTGTTTTTACAATACTATAATGTTATCAAGGGAAGTATCTTGACTTCACTTTACTGTTGAAAAGATTAAGATATATCAGGGTTAAGTGACTGTTGTCCATAGTACAGCTAATAAATGATGTATCTAGAACCTGAAGCCAAAAGCTACTAACTCCAAATCTAGTATCCCTTCTCTCTGGAATTTTGCATGGAGAAAATTTTAGAGTCCTCAATAATTAAAAGATATTCCAAGTCAAATGGCATCGTTATTTTACCCCAGCAATATTTTCTTGACTCAGTGATTAGAGTAGAGATAATATTTCTAATTTTATAGTTGAGAAATAGTGAAGGAAGATGGATAATCTTGCACATTATTAGAAATAAGGTATTATCAAAAATATGTGTCGTAATCATGATCATAAATCTTCTCTGAAATTAATTAGTCATATACCTATAAAATCTCATGTGAGCTTCACTATAATATTAGCTGGGTAATATAACATTCTAAGGCTCATATTCTTTCCTGTTTAACCAGCCGAGCATGAATATTTATTCAAGTACATACAGCATGACTGATACTATTGGAGATAGAAAAAAATAAAAGATGAATTTTCTTTATTCGAAATATTTTCTTCCCTTTCTCTTTTCTTCCCTCTTTACTTTCTTTTTTCCTTTCTTCTTTCTTTCTTTCTTTCTTTCTTTCTTTCTTTCTTTCTTTCTGCCACAAGAATTTACTGAATGTCCACTCTATATGTGGCACATTTGCATGACTATGAATAGTAAACAATGTCTAAAATATGGTCACCCTCCTAGCAAAGCTCACAGTCTAGTGATGGAGACTGAATTTCTACTTATTAAAGAATTCGATAATTACATTCTGATGTGAGTTTCTAACTAGAAGTGTAGTCGTGTACAATATGGGAAGTAGCTGATTAGTTTAATTTGTAAATTGAATTTGAGCAGAACTAGCAACTCAAACCTCTATGAATAAGTGAGAGAAGTAACTTGGTGGAATTGTGATACACTGAGGATCAGAGGTCTTATCTAGCCATGTTCCTCACCTCCTGCATTTTAGAAGACTATTGCTATGCAGAATTTCAAGCTCAGCACTGCCAAATTACCACCACCTCTCTTTTTCTAAGAATCTGGAAAATAAATTATTGCATGAAATCTTCTAATATCTAAAGATGGCAAATAAATCAAGCCTTTGGAAAAGATCATGTGAGTAAAACACAAAACTCATGGCTATCAGTTTGCAAACTTTTAAAAAAATTACATAAGCATAGAAATTATAATGTCATAACATTTTTTAACAAGAACAGTTATAGCAAGTTTGATCAAAATGGAACTTTTTTCTGGGCCTAGGAAAATCACTAAACTATGAATTGAGAAGTAACACAATATAAAAAAGAGAAGAGGGGAAAGGAGGGAAAGAAAGAGTTGAGGAAGGAAGGTAAGAAAAAAATAAAGGAAGGGAGGGAAGTTAAAAATCCCTTTGTTCGCATTTTTGTGATGGCTACATTTTAACCCTCAAATATATTAAAGAGGAAAAAAGTTTGTGTTACTTTTTTTAAGGAGTCAATTAAAGAAATACTCTCAACTTGCATTTTCTTATGAGTGGTTAACAGATGTTTCCCCAAGTTATTGAGTTTACTTAAGTGTCAGAGGCTGGACATTTGTATATAAAATTTCTCTTTAGTAAAAAAGAAGCAAATTAGAGAAATCTTTTACCAGTGTAAATATTTCAAGCTGTAATAAGCTCCATAATGCCCTGGCATAAAATGCTTGGCCAGAACACATTAAGTTTTTCTCTCTAATTTCGGCAACAGTAGTATTTTCTTTTTTGAGTCTGAAATAACAAATCACACTTAGCACAAAAATTATCTACATGCAAGAATCTTTTAAAATTCTGCCTCTTTAGCATGTGAGCCTCATTCCTAAGTAGTTAAATGACAGACTATTAACTTTGTTTTCCACTTCCTTTGAGTCATGACTTGACTTTCAAAACATTTTGGTCAAGCAGACTCAAAGTCTCCTTGCAGAAGAAACATTGAGGAATAATGTACTTCTCTGGCTTTACAGTTTCCCTTCAGGGCAGGGCACATACAAGTGACCCTGGCTTTTGACAAACCTTAGCTGAACAAAACGTAACAAGCCCTGTCTGTTTTGAGCAGAATTTTCTATTCTGACAGATACAGCTCAGGAGCATTTGATGTCTGCTTGCTGGTCATAGATAATAGTGCATCTTGGGACCATTGTCATTCCTGTCAATAAGAAGGCCTGGGGGGACATGCAACAAAGATACCTTTTGATTCACCATTTTTCTTTCCTTCCCAAGACATTTGTAAGCCTGTGGTCAGCTAGGTCATTTTATTTTATCCTTATGTGCCTTGATAATAGCATGATGTCTACAAAAAATTTGACAGGCCATCGATGTCTGTTTCTCTGACTCCTATGTTGTTTTTCAGTCCTTCTCAATGTCAAACATACTTTGAAAGCTACTGATTATGTTGGTTGGGACTATATTTCATAAGGCATCTATTCTTTGATAAAATTAAACTCGTGGGGGTTGATCCTGGAATCTAAGGTAATTTTCTGAGCAACACAAGAGACTGCCACTCTACTGCTAGTACCCAAGTGTTTGAAAAATTGTGAATTCTTTTTAATTCGGATAAACAATAGCTATTAGTACAAGTTTTAAAGCTTAAAACAAAAGGAAACTGCTAAGCAAAAGAAGAAAAATTATAACTCTGTCTCACCAAAATGAGATCTAATCTCCCACTTATCGAATTAGTAAATTATAGTATAATTATAGGTAATATAATGTGGAGGAAAGTCTATATATGAAAAGAATTTACATTTTGGTCAGTCTTAGAGAAGAGACTGGCCATTGTTTTCTAGTTTTAAGAATTAGTTGCAGTATACATTAAGAAATTATATATATATACATATGTGTGTATATGTGCATGCACACATATACATGTATATATGTGTATATATGTATGTTCATTTCTGTGTATATATGCTCACGCATAAACAAATATATAAACATGTGCAAATACATACATATATAATGAAATATATGTTATGCAGTATATGTTGTGAAATAAAAATATCCTTATATATTATGTGAATATCAAAGGGAGTATGTAAATGTCACAGTAGCATGTCTTCAAAGATAGTATTATGTTATAGAGTTTTAGAAGGGTTTTCCCATCATGTTGCCGGTCAGATACTCTGGGTGTCATTTCTCCCCATTCCCACTTTATAGATAAGTAAACAAAGGCTTGAGAACCTTGTGTGAATTTTCCCATTGACACATAGAAACTGACAGAGCTGAGAAGTAAAACCAAATATTTTTCATCAACTCCAAAATTCTTTCCATTACAACACAATAATGTATGTAAAGTTCTCGGCACATAGTAAAAGCTCAGTGAATGTCAGCTTGCG
Source organism: Eidolon dupreanum (assembly GCA_028627145.1). NCBI lineage: Eukaryota > Metazoa > Chordata > Mammalia > Chiroptera > Pteropodidae > Eidolon > Eidolon dupreanum. The sequence goes on along the minus strand of CM053503.1, from coordinate 104,781,108 downwards.
TTATCGGAATTGTTTAGCATTTCTTGAGAAATTCCTGTAGCTCACTGAATTATTTTATATTTACTCCTGGAAAAGAGGAAATTTTATTTGTCTTAAATATAATGAGCAAAATTATTTAATCATATACAAAAAGTAGTTTTTAGTACAATCACATCAAGAAATTCTAGCATTATATTTAATTAACTTAAAATATCAAATCTAAATAATTTTTAGCCTGAAAGTGAATATTTGCATAGGTTTTTGATGTAGGAAAAATACATTACTGATAATGACTTTACTGGTTGTTCTTAGTCTTTATATGGTGTCATGACCTTCAAATAATAACAGGAAATTATATTTGGAGGTTAAATATATATTTTAAATTAGCATCAAAAGGAACTATATGTAGATCTTTTCAAAATATGGAAACTTTATCTCTAATACCTTATGCTACTTTGTCTTGATCAAAGCTACTAAACTTAAATCATCATGTTCTGAAGAAGGGTTCCATTTGGCTTATCTATACTTGTGTGAGAGGAATTTATAGGAAAAGAACTACTAGAATGGAATAGACAGACATGTTGAAGAATAAGTCAAGAGTCCACAAATCAGCATGGCATAAATTTATAATAAATGAGAAAAATAGAATTCTTAGAATATCACCTTAGTTGTGGGACAAAATTAACCATGGACTAAAGGCTACTCTGGGCTTGCCCTAAAACACTTAAAATGAAGCCTTAAGAGAATTCAACTACTCCAAGAACTAAACTAAGTGATGGAACAAAAGAGAACACTATTTTTAACAATACAATGAAATCCAGTAAACAACAACATAAAGTTTAAAATGTGTAAGTTTATCTCAGGAATGCAAGGGCAATTTAGAATTTGAAAATCAGTCTATGGCCATGCTACCCTGAACAAACCCAATTCCATCTGATCTTGGAAGCTAAGTAGAGTCACACCTGGTTAGTATTTGGATGGGAGACCACCCAGGAGGACCAAGTGTTGTAGGTGTAAAAAATAAAAAACAATAAGAGATTGCAAGCTAACAAGGTCTCTGCAATCTGTGAGATCAACCAAGGGTTGCCTCGCCTAATATATATATATATATATATATATATATATATATATATATATATATATATATATATATATATATATTTGAAAATCAAATTAATTATTTTACCTTAACAGATTAAAATGAAAAAAAAGTTTAGAGGTAAAGTTAACACAATGTATGTAAGGCATATATTCTGAAAATTGAATAGAGTTGCTAGGAGAAATTAAATAAAACCTAAGTAGAAAAAGATAACATGTTTATCTATCAGAAGTATCACCATTATTAGATTTAATGATCTGTAGATTTATTTAATTTACACAGTAGTCCTCTCTTATTCATAGAGGATATTTTTCAACACTCCCAGTGGTTGCCTAAAACTTCAAATAGTACCAAACCCTGTATATACTATGTTTTTTCCTATACATACATACATATGATAAAGTTTAATTTATAAACCAGGCACACAGTAAAAGATTAACAGCAGTAATAAAATAGAGTAATTTGAGGATATACTGTAATAAAAATTATGTGAATATGGTCTGTCTGTGTCTGTGTCTGTGTCTGTGTATCTGTCTCTGTCTCATTCTCTCTCTGTCTCTGTCTCTCATAGCCAATCTGATAACTGAGAGGGCTAAGTGACTAAGGGGCATGGAGTGTATGCAGCTTGGATACTATGGAAAAAGGGATGATTCATGTCTCATGTGGGACAAAGCAAGATGGCTCAAGATTTCATCATGCCAGTCAGAATTGCATAAACTTAATACTTATAAATTGTTTATTTCTGAGATTTTCCACTTAATGTTTTAAAATTTAGTCTCATTGAAGTTTATCCTGAGTTCAATATGTTTCAGTTTTAAGATCCAGACTAATATTCTCCCTATCATTTACAAAGACTTTAAAAGAATGTGCAATCTGAGAAAACTTTGCCATGTAGACATCTCTTCACATCTATTAGATTTGACTTTATCCCACTCTATTAAGTCATTTAATATTTTCTACTCTCTCTATCATGAGATGTTACAGGTTAAATGATTAAAGATATCTCTTAGTTCAGCCAAATTCAAATTTTCATTATCCTTTCTTTTTCTCTTTGTACTTTCAGGATGTTTTGAAAGAAGGAGAGGGAAGAAAAAGGCATTTCTCAGATATTGAGAAATATTTTTATTCCTGCTCCTAGTTTGTCCCTGCATTCCATATTATAATTCAATTTAAATATCTTTACCTGTATTGTTGAAAAGGATATCAGAATATTTTTATGCTTTTTGGAGCTAAGTTGCTCTGAATTTCTCCAAATAATCACATATTTTATTTCTAGTTTTTCTTTGAAATAATTATTGTAATGGTCAAGGCTTATTGAGTATTTATAGTATTTCAGGCTTTGGTCTATAGACTTAATAGACATTTAAGTCTGTTATTCTTATGTTATTTGAAGGTGAGTAATATTATATCAGCTTAACTGACAAAATTAAAGAACACTGAGACAATGAGAGCTTAAATAACTTGTCGAAGGTAATTCAGTTTGTAAATAATGGTGCTATAATTTGAACCTAGGTAGCCTGACTTTAAACTGCATCTTTAACTACCATTCTGTGCAATATAGTGGAATTGGGAAGTAAGATATAATCACTTATACACACACACACACACACACACACACACACACACACACACACGTTGATTTTCAATGCATTTTCTCCACTTTCCTGACATCTCACTTAGAAATCAAAATTAGAGCTTATAGGTAACTTTAGAAAAAATAAACACAGTATTTGAGTAAATTATTTTTATTTACCATACATGCTAATCTTGTCTCTTTAGAATGTAAGAGTCTATTACAAGGACCTTAAACTCTAATGAAACACTGAGTTGCCAGAGGAGAGAAACTACTACACAGTGGTTAAATTTGCTGATGGCAAGAGGACAACCTGCCAGTTTCCATGAGAGTCTAGTTATCTTGGTTGATTATACTAGAATTTGATCCTGATGTTTCCAGCAGAGGCTTCTTCTCATCCCACCTTCCTTCCCTTTCTCCTTCTCTCCCTCTCTTTTTTCCTTTCGTCCCTCCTTCCCTCCATAATGCTTGGAATAAATTAATAAAATAGGCATAGTCTCCGGTCTTGTGAAATTGTGCAGCAAGAGAAGGTAGATAACTAAGTAGTACATACTTGACTGCGTAATTACTGTAGTAGTATATATACCCTGCGAAGGAAAAATACAACTACTATGAGAGTTGTAGGGAAGGCCTGCCCAAGGAAGAGATATATAAACCAAAAAATAAAATAAGAGAAGAAAGCCCTCCTTTTGTGGATTCGTGAGAAATTCTTCGATCTATATAACATAAGTGGAATAAATTTTTAAAAGAAAATTTATATCTTTTAACACAAAGTTTCAGGGGAAAAACATGGAATGAATTAGCATTATAGCATAATTTACAAAAGTTTTTATATACTTTTGGAAAGTGATTTAACCTCTCAGAGACTTGGTTACTTCATCTGTAATTGGTTTTAGTAAAACATGTTTGTTTTATTATTTGTTACATATTTGTTGAGAGGATGAAATAAGATAGCTTCTCAAAGAGAACAAGATAGTGCCAAGCACATAGCAGGGATGTATAGTTGTTTACTTCTTGCCCTGTTTTTAAAAAAGCAATCATTATTTTAGCTAATATAAGGAATTTGTCATCTCAGTCAATAGTCAAGGAAATAAATTATTATCTACACCCAAACTACCAGAACAGCATATGCTGACAACCCTGGCCTTATTTCTTTATAATCAATTTATTCTCTTTAACAGGTTTGTTACTTTCACTCCTATTAATGGACAAATATAAGAGAGAACAGACTTAGGAAAGAATAATAAATTCAGATATAAAAGATCTGGAAGTAAGGGAATGAAAACTTGCATTTCTACAGTGTCATGAATCTTGGGACAGGCATACTTCATTTCACAGCTTTAATCACCAGTTTAGGTTTTCACTTTGAGGTCTTAATCTTTGGCATGCCACTCAGTCTGGCCAAGTCTTATTGGAACAGAGATTCAGGTTGCCCTATATTTTTCTAAGCTTCTCACACCCTCTATCCATCAGGGCACTTATGGATATCTCCTTCATTTCCTATTTCTTCCTTTCATATATTTCTTGTGATCTCACACTATGTTTGCCTCCACTTTCATGATCTACCCTGTGTGCCAGTGCTTTACAATGGTTGTGTTTGTCTTTTGCAAGGTAATTGTTATCTAATGAATGAATCTAATTTGCTAGATTAATATGAATAGACTGAGGTTTGGGTCAGTTGCATCTTTTAGCAGTTCTGTTTAGTTTGTTCTTATAAAATATTGTCAGATTCTGTCTTCACTAAAAGTAAAATGATTTTATCTATATCTGCATCTAATTGGTAGCTGTATCTGTGTGTGTGTGTGTGTGTGTGTATGTGTGTGTGTGTGTGTGTGTGTGTGTACCTTCATTGCTAATATTTTCTATTTTAGCTGTTAGGTCATCCATATTATCTTTGGTTAACCCTGAAATATAAATATTATTGAGAAAAAAGAAATGTAAGAATCACATATTTGTCCAAAATTGTAAACGAGGACATTTCAATTGCCAAATTGGACTGTTTGGGAAATATCTGTAACTCTTTTTCCATATCAGTCTTCTCCGTGGTCTTACCTCTAGTGCTGGTTCTCATTATTTCTTACTGATTATTTCAAAGCACTTCTGTTCACAATCTGGTCTAAAGTTCAGTATCTAACATCATCTCTTTGGGCTTTTTCTTATATACAATATGCTAAAGTTTCTCCAAAATTAAGCATATGCAAACCATTTGATGGATGTTTGGCAAAAAACTACAGCACCATTTTTTTCCAAATTAAAAGAATTTATTATGATGTAAACTTATCAAAATAAAACATGATGTTATATCATAGTCTTAATATAAATAATATTGATTATTAAATATTAAGAGCAGGATTATTTGGTTTTCAATCTTTCTCAAAACGATCTACATCTGGCCTGTTGACAGCTTGGAGCATTTTTCAGTGTCCACATTGTTATTTTTTTAAGTCAGTATTTTTATTCAACAAGGCAACTTTACTTATAAGTCTTTGGTAACTAATTGATTAAGTCAACAAAAATATTTATTGAACATTTACTATTTGCTTAGAAACAGTCTAGATACTTGAGTACATTAAGTCCATGAGTTATAGCAGACAAAACTCCCAACCTTTGAGACCTGTGAAGAACTTAGATATTAAAGGAAGAAGGCAGACAATAAATGATATATGTAATGAATAAGTAAATTATTTAGTACATTGGAAAATGCTCTGGGCTACAAAATGATAGAATAGAGTAAGAGGGATAACAAATGCTTCATGAAATTTGTAGAAATAGGGGTTTCAAGTCAGTCTTCATCGAGAAGGTGAAACATGAGCAAAGTCTTGAAGGAGGTGACAGATTTAGGCAAGTGAATAATTGTAATAAGAGTGTTTAGTCAGAGGAAACAGTAAGAATAAAGGCTTATGGCTTGGCAAGTCCAAAAACCATTAATGAAGCCAGTGAGGTTGAATCAAAGTGAGAATAGGGAAAATAATAAGAGAATAAACATTTAGAAGAAGCATGGAGTCTCACAAAAGACTACTTTCAATGTATTAAAAAATACTAGAGACAACTCTCATTTTCAAGATTTGGTGAAAAATACATTACAATGATAAAAATCACAAATTAACATGTAATTAACATGAAAATACCTATATTAGAGGTCTTGTATTTGCTCAGATGAATTTCTGTCAACTTGAACTGGACCTCACAATACTTTTAGTATATGGGCAATCTATGAGACTACAATAAAACAGCAAAAAAATGAATTTAATATATTTTTAGTTCCATTTAGTACTGTGGTCCCATTTTCAATAATACATAACTAATTTATTTTACCCAGTGAGTGAAGAACATCACTAAGTGATGATAAAGATTTTTTTAAATGATTATTATTTTTGTTATCATGTCCTAAGTGATGCTAACTCATCCTCAAGTTAGAAATGTTCTCCTTAGAATAGTAGATTTCAAGGTGAAAATAAAGATCCTTTTTTCTCAAATAAATATATGTAATTGTACGTGATTGTATAATAACAAGATTATACATAGTCTCAGTTTTTAAAATTTTATTCAACATGAAATTAAGTTATATTATTGAATGCAAACTGAGCTCTGTAAATAAAATTATATAGGAATAATTATTCAGGTACAAACTCTTTTATTAACTTGACTAGACCTTTCAATGGTCCATGAGTCCTCACCCCAAAGTAGTTTTGAAATCCATGTGACAGCTAAGAAAGTTGCCTTGTTCTAAATGAAATATTCTCTTTCCTATAGCAAGATTTTTGCTAACCAAGTTTTCAAGGCCCAGTTCAAATTGCAGTTTCTCCATGAATTCGCCACACCCCTGCATGCATTCCCATAGCAAACAGTTGGCATTTCTCTTATAGCCCTTACCACATTTTGTATTGATTTTTTTTCTTCCATCTTTAGGATAAGAAAAGTTAATTTTTAGTAGTATAGTTAATTACTTACATAACAAGAACTAGACTATAGATTTGTTAACTCTTAGTCAGTGTACTACTTACTGTACTATACAAAACTACCTCCTAAATCTCCATCAAATCTAGCAGATATTCCATTCTTATTATTCTTATTTTTTATTATATATTTTATATTTGTCTGCTCTTTCTCTCCACAGGGAGACACAGGGATAGTCGTTATAATTTTGTGAAGACCTTAAAAATACGTTACTCCTCAAGATATGAAATATGTCTAAATGATGATAAAGAAAAGGAGGATGAATAGGGAGATAGAGGAAGAAAGAGAAGTAGGAAGTAGGGAGGGAACAAGGTAACAACCATAGGTAGAGCAAATACTATCATCTCTTATAAAGAACACACATTTCAAAGATAAACAGAGATTCTATACTCTTACCTTTGTCTTGGAGATAGAAGAGTGGATTTTAACAAATCCACAGAGCAAGTGGTATTTGTCAACAACTGGGAATCATCATTAGAGAGAATTGGTTTCCTAATCACATCAGTGGGGATAAGGAAAAAAATATTTGGCAGAAATGGCAATGTTAGTAAATAGTTCTCAAGTGACTGAGACAAATGGTGGCTTCAGTCAAAACCTCTGAATATCACTCAAAACAGCATTTAAAGAATAGTAATCTGTGTTTCCCATACTATGCTTTTATTATCTTCTCTCAAGTTCAAATTGTTTGTGTTTTCCTGTTCATCCCAAATATGAAACTCAGAATTTATATCCTTCACAACTGGGATTGCATCTGTTTAAGTTCATTTTCTTCACTTGTAAGTCCCCATTAGATATTAAGCTCTTTAACGGAAGTTTCTAATTAGTTTCAAAGGGGCCAGAGGGCAAGGCAGTTACTTGATTCTTCACACATGGCACTATTAACCCCAAAGAACTGACTGAAAATCTTACACTATGCATGTGTTTTGAACAATACAAAACTCTAGAAAACTACCATCTTTAAAAATTATATATACCCTGAAGTTTACTTGAATTGACAATATTTATCCTCTGTATTTTCAGAAATAAACAGAGAAACCCTTAAATACCAACAATTGCCTTTGATTGTTGATATTCGTTGGCAACTAATCACAACTCCTCTGCAAGCCCCATACTCTGACATGTAAATATGTCAAAAGAAGCTAAAATATAATTATCTGAGCCTCTTGTACACTTCATGACTCCCATAGATAGAACCAGAAAGTAGACCAAGAGTAAAAAATCAGTGAAGAAAAAAACAATGGACAATGAAGTTTACCAACAAATATGTTGGCACTCTTTTAATGGTCTACTTTGTGTGATGCTGATGGAAAAATTCCATATTGATAGTTCCTGTTCAAGATATTTTTACTATAAAGTTTGGAAAAATACAAGTTTTATTTTTGCTGTACAGCCAAAGGAAAATGACACAACCTTTCTGACCTCTTACTTTTTTCCTGAGACATGTCTGCTTTTGATTCTATAGCACTAAAGTAGTTTGAATATTAATGTAGAGAACTTTTGTAGAATCAAAGGAGCTTGCATTAGAAAGAGCTTAAACTGTTTCTAAAAATCATAAGTTGCAAACTAAGACCCCCTAAGATAAATCCTGAACAAATGTATATTGCTCAGTTAACAGATTGCTATTAAAAAAAAAAAAAAAAAAGAATTTCACATCCTTAAGGTGGTCTTGGGTCCAACAGTTACCAAAACCCCCACACCCTTTTGTCATGTATCTCAGTTGAATCACTTAGATGCATTATCTGCATGTCTTCATCATTTTATGAGGAGGGAGACTGAGACTTAGAGTGAATAAGTTAGTCTGCCCCTAACCACACAGCTAGTTAGCAGTAGAGATGGGATTATAACCTAAAGTTCTTGGTTCCCAGTTCAGTGCTCCTACTGTATCTAAAAGTTTTAATGTGATAGAGTAAGTATAGTGTAGGGTGACATAATTATTACATGTAATTGGATTTCTTTCTCAAAATATTGAAATTCTCAGAGTACACACAAAGACATAGGTTGTTTCTCAGGACAATAGGATTAATATGACATGACTGTATCTTGCATCTATATTTCTCTTACTGCTAGAAATTCTAGTGACCCACACAGTGAATGAACAATTCAGCCACATTCAATCACTGATCATCTGGAGAAATATGCAAGAGGCCATGATGGACATGGTAATGTATAAAATATTTTAACTGTTAAGTGGGGTAAACTGGCAATTGAACTTACTAGCACTCAAAGAGAACCTAAGAAAACAAAAGAAGTACACAGATTGTCATTTTGTGAATATGATGAACAATATAAATTATGAAGTGACCATGCAACTCATTTTAAAAAACAAAATTGGTGAACTCCAAAAATTTCTTTGCCCTACTGGTTTGGTTTTGGTGCTTTATATTAACAAAGCCAAGTGTAAGGTGGGTACTTCTTTTAGCATTACATGTAGGTCGATCAGAGAAATTTCTTACCTATTTTACTTTCTTGTATAGTGGAAGCAGCTTTTGGAAACAGAACCACACTATTAAAATGGTCTGTTCATCTAATTCTATTTTGTAGTATTAAAAATCCCTCCTCTGGATTGCAGACTCACTTGACTTCTTTGGCATCAAGAAGTGTTTAAAAGCATAAAATTGAAAATGAAAGACAAGATGCTTAGTAATCTACTTTATGTGCCAGGCTAACAGGGGACTGTCAAGGCCAAGTGTTTCCCTGCAGATGATTCATTGACAACAGGGGCCAGCACAGACACAGAAGAACCAGAGCATCAAAATCCTTAGACCCAAAACACTTCACCAGTTAAAATGAGAATTTATATTTCTGGGTGTCTTTTTCTTCCCCCCTTATCATTACCAATTAATGTTTATTTCCTCCTTCCTAGAACTTTCTGCCACTGTTTGTTTAATGGTGTGTATATTCTTTTATAATAAGTGCATAATTATTATGTGTGATTAATCCTGTATGCTCTGGAAAACTGTTAGGTTTTCTTATTTAACCAGAGGGAATGTCTTTAAGCCTTTGTGTTATTCACATATAATGCAAGTTGACAAGAACTCCTGTGAATGGAGCAGAATATAAAAAGTCTGTATTTAAAAGTCTGTGTTAAAGTAACTGTAAGGATGACATTATTTTTCCCTTTTATGACCATCCTTCTGTTAACTCATAAGTACAGAAGTGTTTTCCATGTGACACAAGAATATTTTAGAGATCAGAGTAATAGGCATATTGTGTTTCACAACAGGATAAATTATAAAACATGATATTGTTTCTGATAATAAAATATGGATGAGAGTGTAATCAAAACTATTTATGACATAATTCTTGATGCATGGAGACCAGTCCCAAGACTATGATATTAGATGATAGGTAAACAGATAGGTAGATAGACAGATATATAGATGGATAGATAAGTGATAGATGAGAGAGAGAAAAGACTATAATATATTCTTACAAGACAAATAATAAATTGTTATTTTAATGAAAGTGGTATCTCTCCTCAGATTTTCAGCATGTGACTTGCAAAACTGCCTTTCTTAGTAGGCAAAGGGACTTGACAAAGACACATGCTATTTGCCAGATTTCTGTTCAAAATTAGATGGACAAAGGAGCCAAACAGATGGAGACAAAACTATCAGCTTTTGTCCTTTTGGTGGAAGAATATACTTTATGAATCATACAGTCATAGGCTATACTGTAAAACTGAGACCTCACTCCACAAGGACAGTCTTTATCTCCAGTTTATGAAATGCTTAGGAACAAACAAAAATACACATATCAGATCAAAGTAGGAAAGAGAGAGAAAAGCTTAAGCTCTACGTGCCCTGTTCCTTACTTCAAACAGATCAATTAGATATCTTATTGCTTCTCCAGTAGGAAAGAATGACTTAAATTCTCTTTTAGAGTCACTTTTCAATCTCTGACTTTAAGGCCATAATTACATAGTGTCTTCATGCTTGTTGAAAATTTATTTTATGACATTGATTGTTTATTCTGGCATCTTTTACTCTTTGAATTTAAGTGATTTTGATTCAGATGTTCTATTTTATTAATTTTCAAATTTAACTAATTACTACAGCTTTTTAGAATAGTATTTTCAAAAACACTTTGTTTAAATTCTTCTTTGAAATATTTTTTGGCTCAACAGCAATAAAATAAATTTTAATAAATAAAATCAGTTTACAGCCATGCTACCCTGAACCAGCTCGATCCTGCCTGATCTTGGAAGCTAAGCAGAATCAGGCCTGGTTAGTACTTGGATGGGAGACCACCTAGGAAGACCAGGTGTTATAGGAGGAAAAAATATAAAAAATAAGGGATTGTAAGCTGACAAGTTCTTTGCAATCTGTGAGGTCAACCAAGGATTGCCTCACCTAAAATAATAATAATAATAATAATAATAATAATAATAAATAAATTAATAAATAATAAAATCAGAACAGATATAGGATAGAAGAAATTATAAAATCATTTACACTTTATTAAGTGTACATATAGATAATGATAGTGGAGATTAAGATTCCACAACCACTGGAAAACTCTTGGGAAAAAAATAGCAATTCCCTCATATAGGTAAGCTGAATGAATAAACAATGATTCCACCAATATCTACAGTTTTTAATGTAACAAATGAGTTCACTTCTTACTACTCTAAAATAGGTTGGGTTGATGGCAATACTACTTACAGGGGAAAATGCATAACTAAATTGTTTCTGTTTTGTTTTAGTAACACTCAAGATTAGAGAAACCACCCTTTCCAGAAGCTCTGTTTAGGAAGAATACATATTTTTTTGAGGTGGGTGGAGGGCGAGGGAGATGGGAAAAGGCATATCAAATTACTTTATTTGAAGAAATGATACAAACGAAACACAAGTAGATGATTTAGTACAGGAAGAAGATATTTATGTTCACTGCAGCACTATTCATGGTAGCCAAGACATGGAAATAACCTAAGGGCTCTTCATTAGGTGATTAGATAAAGAAGATGTGATACATATATACAATGGAATATTACTCATCTTTAAGAAAAGATGAAATACTGCCATTTGCAACAACATGAATGGATCTTGAGATTATCATGCTTAGGGAAATAAGTTAGATAAAAAAATTGAGAACCATATGATTTCACTCATATGTGGAATATAAAACTGAAAGTAACAAACAAGACAAACAGAGACTTATGGACACTGGACAACAGTTTAGTGGTTACCAGAGGGAAAGCAGGGGGCAAGGGGGAGGTAGAGAATGGTAAAAGGGGTCAAATATATGGTGATGAAAGGAAATTTAATTTTGGGTGGTGAACACACAATGCAATATACATTTGATGTGTTATTGAATACCTGAAACTTTTGTAATTTTCTTAATGACTATCACTCTAATAAATTTAATAAAAAATAAAACAATTTTAGCAAGCTAAGGATATTTATTTTCATGTTTATTAAAATGATGCAAATTATGTTTTATACTCAAAAGTGTCTTCAATCCTCATCAGTAGCAATTCTAATAATTTATTCTCTGGAGTTATGGTTTAGTTTATGTTATTGTTTAGTGAAATAGATGGTTTCTGGATCCATGAATTTCACATGAACACATCTTCTTTGGATGGAAAAAAATCACAGAATGTACTACCAAATTTATATGGTGTTCCATGATAAGTTTGGCAGACGTATAATAACAGAATCATCTACCTCTTTAAAAACAGTGAAATTTTGAAAACTGTCATTGCAATCTATTGAAAGCCTCCAATTTCTCACTTTTGTTTTTGTTCTTTGAATTTTTCTAGCATTGGGAAAAATTTTACATCATTCTTACATAAACAGTATAATTAGTAAAATAACAAATATTATCAATAAATAAATAAATATAGCTGTTTTTTTCACATCTGGTTCACAGTTGTAATCAAATTGGTTTCTTACCTGACAAAAGCACCACAACATCACAATGTTCGTGATAGACTCTTTAACATCAATAAACTTAGTAGCTCAGCCTGCGATAATAATTATTTATCAGCACTTTCTGTTTTATCACTTAATGAAGAAAAGTATCAAATTTAGTCCATTAGACTTTAATTTATTTATGTTAGTACATCTTTTAGATTATTTAGTCATAATAATTTTACTTTTTAACATGATATTTCCAATGAAGAAAGTATTGTGCTGTTTTATATTCCAATATAAGCTCCTTAATTAGTATAACTACTCCAAAAGTAGCTGCATCTTTAGAGTATATTTGTATCCAAAATTTAACATCCAAATTACATTCGTCTGCAGTGCAAGAACTCATAGCTTTATAGAGTGCAGAGGAAGTTATGTTTGTTAAAAATTAAAGGAAAAAGTGAGAGAAAACTTCCAACCTGATCTCATCAAATTTAAATTGTCTATATAGTAAAAAGACTGTCCTTATAGCAATAGTTGTGCATCAATCAAACTACAATGAAAAATACTTTGCTAGCATTATTTGTTCTTCTAACTAGTCCTCAGTACCTGAATATGTTCAGATATGTGACTGAAAAGTGGTACTTTAGTTATCTTCTTTGTAGCAATAACTGAACATTTTCAAGCAGACAAGTGTGATGTGGTGTTTTATTTGTCTTTACAATCATTCATTTTTTTTCTCAGTCTTAGCAACCAAAGTGCTACTTTATAAGAAGCCCACAACGCATTCGTGTTTATACGTAAAACAGTGAACATCTGCGTTTGCAAACTTTTTAATAATCTCTCTTTCAAATAGTTCTTTGGTTTGGAACTTAAGTTTTTATGCCTTTTATGATAATGCCATTTAAGTTTTGAAAGTTTAATCACCTCATTAGCTATTACATTTCCACAAATAATGCAATATTGTTTTAGCAATTTATCATCAATTATGTTAAATATATGACAGGCCACACTTTTAAGTAAAATTGGTATACACTCATTTGATATCTATTTCTTCAGAATCATTTCTATTGTCACAATTTGGTTTATTCCTGTGGCTGTGTTCACAAAGTTGAAGTTTGTTTTGCCATTTCTAAATTAGAGTTAAAATGAATAATACAATGTTTACTTCCCTAATGTAGCTAAACTTTAAATTAAAAAAACAAACTTGATGAAAAATTTTAATGATTATATAAATTAAAATCATAGTAAGTTGGCACTTTTGGTTATAGCTATATAACAACTTAAACTAATCATACTTTGTGTCATGTTTCAACTGTGCACATGTAACTCACCACACAACTTTGATTAATACCCATACTTCTTCATGTTATGTTTAACAGTAGGATACCACTGGTCAGTTGCTTGGTTGATCAAGGCACTATAAAAATTTCTAAATATTTATTTCAGTTTCTATGTTTATCTCCTTATAGACTGGTAGCAAACTGTGGCCTGTCATTGACCATGGGCCATTACTCTTTGAGATGCATCCTGGATGGAGAGAATTTCAGACAGATATAGAAGTGCCAGTAGGTTTCAGCTTGTCCTCCCTCTGCTCACACTACATGACACTTTTTCTGTTGACCTAGGGCCACTATAGGCCTATCACCAGATATTCAACTGAATTTCAAAATTATTTTAGATCACTGACTGCTACAGGCTTGCCATGTTCCTACTCTTTGAACAGGTGTATCTACGGTAGTCATTCTGTCCCTAGCTCACTGTTATATGGTGCAAGCATGTGGACACACGTCTCTTTTCACTTCACAAGTCTCCAGACCACTGCGAGCCATGACCATGGAGCTCCAATCTTATCCAGAGCTGATGAAGATCCTGAGACACTGACTTTTCTTTCTTCTGGGACTTAGGATTTTATAGATAGTGGTCCATCCATTTGTACTCACTTATTCTACTTAGTTTGTTCTGTCTTTATTCTGGTCTTTTTTTTTTTTTTCTCTTTGTGATCATCAGATTGTACTTATTTACAGGCAAATTTTCTATTTTTTCTTTCCTGATTTGTTTTGGGGAAGAAGGGTGTCCTCATCATTGTTTGTTTTCTTTCCTTCTTTCCTTCCTTTCTTTTTCTTATACGGTTTATAGTTTCTTAGCTAAGATTTTTTTCCCTTATTCCTTTATGTATCTCCCTCCTATTGTCTTACCTGTATTTAATAACTACCTCATTATTTTCAGCAGTTTTAGGGCACTGTTGCACAACAATCTTAAATTCTCTTTCATTTTGAATTCTTCAACCTAGTCTGATGTGACTGTCCACATTTTTTTTTTTTTTTTTCCAAATCATTGCTCTGTTCAACTCAGATAAGTGTGAGTTTCTTTGGACAAAAGACATGCACGTTCCTTTTTATTTAAGGTATCCCTTTTGTATTCTTTTTCTTTTGCTTGAAACACTCTTCCTGGTTAGACATAACACACCAAAAATCTTTTATTCTCATTTTGTTTAATATGAGTAATAACACACACATATAAAGTTGCATAAAGAATGCGTTTAGAGTGTTAAGTATGAGATATACACCCATGTAGCAACCAATCAAATCAATCAATAGAACACTCCCTGACCCCCTGAGACACCCCTTAAGTTGTTTTGTGATCACATACCTCCTTATAACCTTTATTTTGTGGTAATTATTTTCTCATTTTTTTCTTCTTGGTTTTAAAATGTTCATCAGTATAGATCAGTTTTTCCTTTTTAGATCTTTAGATATATGAAAACATATTATGTAAATTTCTGTTTTTTTTGTTTCTTCATTTAACATACGTTTTTAGGATTATGTTATAGTACATAGATGTAGTTCTTTCATTTTTCTTGCTGTATATCAGTACCACTCAAAGGAGTTTGCTCTCAAGTGATCAGTTCACAATAAATGAAAGTGAACACACAAGAATGTAAAATTAATGTACAGCATTTTCATTTGAAAAATTTTTCTTAAAAAAACAAAACCTAGAGTTATTTGTAAAGTAGTTGATATTTTTATTCTGATACAAGCTCTTTATCTCCTCATAGACCGATATGAAGCATTTCTTGCACCAGTGTTAGTTAGTGAACCAAACTATAAACAATACTGCTGTATAGTATTCCATGTTTTATTATTATTTTTTTTTCATTTTACTGTTAACTGACAATGATGGTGCTTCCAGTTTGGAACTGTTAAAAAATTAAACTATTCTAGCTACTTCTCTAGTATACAATCAAAAGTAGATTCACTGTTTTCTCAAATGTAATGGATATGAGGTAACATTTTTAAAAGCAGTTGGATCAATTTTTATGTCCAGAAACAGTGTATAGATAATCCAATTGCTTCATGTCATCAACAAATAATAATGTCAAATTTTAAAATGTTTGCCAATCAGGTGGCTATATATGGACATTGTGGTTTTAATTGATATTTCACTATTATTATTTTAAGGTATCTTTTGAGGAAAAAAAATAATTTTAAATGGTTGAATCTATTAATCTTTTTATTACTTAGTTATGCTGTTTTTTTATATTGCTTTTTTTCTTTATTAAGAGAAACTTTTCTTACCCAATGTAAGAAGTATTTTTCTATATTATTCTCAAAAGTTAATAGTTTTGCATTTCACACTTAAGATTATAACCACATTAAGATGATTTTTGTGTGAGGTAAGGGTTCAATTTTATTTTGTTTCCGTATGTTTTCCTCGTTCTCTATAGTTACATCTTTGTCATCAATCAAGCATTTATGTATACCAGAATGTGTTTTGGGGCTCTCTTCACTTTCATTGCTCTTTTTTTCTATCCCTGTGTCAATATAATAATTACTATAGATCCAAAATTATTCTTGATATCACGTAAGTCATATTTCCCTAAGGATTTGTCTACTTGCCTAAATTTTTATGTTTAATTTCATAAAGTTGTCCACAATATCCTAGACTTTGTGAAACTTTTCTTGTAGAGACTCTGGATACTGTTCTTTTCCTACGAAGAGAGTTGGTGGCTTTGCTTTAGAAGAAAATTGACCTGATTAGACTGAAACCAAAATCTCCAGCTTGCCTCTGAGTAGACAAATCTTCGTTTCCCTTGCTGCCTTTCAAATCTAGTTTACACTGTTTTCAGTCCACCTCATGAATGTATGTTTCAAAAGTGTGCTAGACACATGGGATGAAATTTTTGCACAGAATTTTTGAGTCCTTTCTTTTCTTCTGAATCTCATTTACCTTTTCTGAAATTTCATTCTGGCTGTCACAGTTCTTTTACTGCTCCGCCCCCCCCGCCCCGCCCCGCCCCGCCCCGCCCCGCCGCCTCCCCCACCCCCCCGCCCCGCCCCGCCCCGCCCCGCCGCCTCCCCCCCCCGCCCCGCCCCGCCCCGCCGCCTCCCCCCCCCACCCCGCAAGAACAATGAAAAGCATTCTACTGGAGTTGTTTATACCACTGCAACTACCCTCAGTATAAAGCCCCAGAACAGAAAATACACATGGCTAGCCAGTAACTTCCTTTACGTGTTCGGTCCTCTTCAAAACCAGTTTTTGTTTTGTTTTGTTTTGTTTTTTACTTTCCATATCCCAATATTTTACCCAGATAGTACAGTTGTTATCTGTGAAATGTTGGTTTTTCATGAAATCGTTTTTCCATACAAAATGCAGAAACCCTCCTTGCTGTTTCTTAAAGGTCAGCAAATGTCATCCAGGTCCTCAAATTCTCCTATATTTTACCTATCTTGTCTCTTTTATTTTATATATATTTTTTAAAGTTTTCTTTTTTTGGAAGGTTGTTGGTCCAAGTAACTTAATTTATTTTCACTGGATGGTAAGTCCTCAGGTGATTTCCAGAGTATGTTGATAACTAAAGTAAGTTCCCCATATTAGCTAAAAACTGTCTTTAAATGATATGGACTAGACAGGCATAAAACTTATAGAATCCTAGGGTTTATTGTTTGGGGCATATATAGAAAAATTCCATACTAAAAGGAATCTGAAAATCTAATTATCTAAAATGAGTGTTACATTATAGAGAGCTTAATGTAATTATTAGGATGATCCCGTGCAACAGTTTAGAGCACCAAATAGCATGGATGAGGATGAGGTTCAAATCCTTTCAAGTGTCAACTGCAGTGTGGTGCCACCTAGTGGTGCTTGTCAATCAATTAAAGTATTAATAGAGGAGATTTTTCATTCTATGGCTTACTGAAAACCAATTTTGTTTATATATACATATATATATACACACACACACACATATATACAAATACACACACACACACACACACACACATATATATTTAATTACTTTGGGTTTTAATTTTATATATCTACATTCAAACTCCAAGCCTTCATGATAAATTTACTAGAAATGATACTATAATTGTGAAGCCTCCTCAGGCAAATATTTTTTTTAAATATAAACAAAGTTAACTAATTTAAAGTTTACTTTTTCAAAATGACTGAGCATTTTTTGTCTCTATTAAATTTCCAAATATAAAACCAGCTAACTCTAAATTTTAAGAATAAACTTCCACTTATTCCCAAGAAAGTTATTTATTATGTGATTGTCTGTTGGGCTCACTCAGAAAACAAGAAAAAATAGTACAAAACAAAACAAATTCACAACAATTTGCCCTCTTTTGGATACCTACTCACAAAGCATGTCCTCTCAAATGTCCTCCTTCTATTTTCACCACATAGAAGATTCATAGATTATCTAGTTTTCTCTCTTTCAGTAACTTTCACTCTTATTGCTTGTTCCTTCTCCCAAACTTGTATTTTTAAATAAGAGCAAATGAGTATTGTGCATTTATCTAGAAGACAGTGAGAAAAGTTTGGGCCTCTGAAAATTTAAACAATTGTGCTTATTTTGCTGTTATTATCAGGGATTAAGACTATACCCTTCTCTCCTGTGCTTCCTTACTGTCAATGTCACATCTTTCCTTTCTTTGACATGTTATCATCAGTCATTTTGACTATTAAATATCTTTTATACATGCTCACTCCCCTCAAACCTTATAACCTGGTTAATTTTCTTATCAGCATGCACTGCTTGGTCCTATTGGTTAAAGGCAATTTTATCCTCTCAACATACCCAAGTTAATTAATGCAACCAACAGGCATGCAATTTCACCTTCATCTATGAAACACTGAGAGTAACTAGACAACGTATATATATGAACATTATGTTATGTTGTATATTATTTTATAGGAAATATTCAGAAATATTTTCTACATTTTGCATATCTAAAAAATAATAAATATATTGTCTTCAAAGTTAATCTCATAGTAACATCTCGATGTTAAGCTTATATGATATTTTTATTAGATAACTACAAGCAAATTAGTAAAAGAACATTTTATTCTGATGACTTTATTCTTCTGTAATGGAATAATAACAACATGTAAATATCTCACCCAACGTACCAGGATATATTATCTGAAAAGAAGCTGAAATGCAGGATTATTGTAATAAATACACTGTGCTAGAAGCAGATTCATATAGATTTGAAATCATAGAGTCTGGGAGCTATACAACTGCTTTTAAATACCAGCTTTGAAACATATTTCAGATATTAGTGATCTTGGACAAGTTATTAATTCCTTTGTACCTCATTCTCTTCACCTGTCCAATGTGCCAAATAAGGATGTTGTAAGAATTAAGTGACTTAATGAATAAAAACATTTAGACCATGACTGATATATAAGTATAGTGTGTGTATTTTCTAATATTACTGAAAAAGATAAAATATGTTTTATGCATCATTGTTACTTTTTATTGTTATTATAACAATATTATATCATTATATATGCATACTGCACATATCTAGTAATGATATTACAATATATATATTTATATGACAGGTAGAGGATATATCTAATTTCTCTTTCCTTGGAGTCATGATAGTACTATGCTGGGATAATAGTTGTCTAGTCAAGAGTACAGCAATACTTTATCACTTACGTGTTCTCTGACAGAATAAGAGGACGTTTGTCTTCCATTAGGACCCAGAAAGGAATCAGACATCTGTCCCTCTAAGTGTGAATGTGCGCATTTTCACAAAGTCCATTTGCAGTGGTTAATGGCAGGTATTTTACTTCTCTGCTATTGACAGAAGACATCATATTTGGGCACCAGAGTGGCTGCCCAAGGTCACCCAGTTAATTGGAATAAAGTCCCCTCTGTCTTGATGTTAAACAGTTTGTCAGCCACAATTCCTGCTACTTAGTGACCAGAAGGTCTTTATATGGAAAAAAAGAGAAAAAACAAAAACAAAAACAAAAAACAAAAAAAAACATCAAAATTCCCAAATGTATCACCATGAAAATAGTGCATCCAAACTGTACTATTCAGAGTGCATATGGGAAACAGCTATAATTCTAGGAGCAATGTATTGTATTTATGGACCACCTTTCTTTGGGGTAATTTGAATAGTGAGAATTTTCAAATTAGGAAAAATGAAGTGTAATATCTTTGGAGAGAAAATTAATTTTGAACATTTAGAGAATAAGATAAGGAGACTATATCACTTGAATTAATTTTGTACAAAGTCTAAGTAAAAATTTACATCTAAAAATAAAGAGAAAATATTTTTTTAATTTATCATGCGTTTATATAATTATATACTTAAATTGCTCCAAATAAATTCAGCTTTATCTACTTAGCACAACTTTTAATGAAACCTAGCAAAAAGAACCATTATTATGAAAAAGAGAGAGAGAGATAGAGAGAATGAATTGTCTTGGAATTTATTCCAGGATTTATATAGTCTGAAGGAAACAACTAGGTAAAAAAAAAAAAAAAAAAAAAATCTAGGGATAGAATATTTATATTATAACAACCTCTATTTCTAAAATGGTAACTTTTATGTTTGTATTATTATTAAACTTGATAAATATTTTGCCCACTTAGATATTGTAGGAATAATGACTGGATTATTTAGAGTAATATTACTATGTAAATTTCAAGAATCTTAACCATATTTGATTTAAAAAAAAACAGAAACATATCATATGTTTCAGATTAACACATTGGTTGTATCATATCAACTGTTTCAGAAATTAAGCCTAATAAATCTATAAGATTAAGAGTACTTCTAAGTAAATAGTGTAATGTAGGTAACAGCTTTATTACTTAGTTTGTAGCCAGAGATACCTCCAACATTTGTCAATCTTTTTTGTTGCTAATATTTCTAAGAAGTA
Source organism: Eidolon dupreanum (assembly GCA_028627145.1). NCBI lineage: Eukaryota > Metazoa > Chordata > Mammalia > Chiroptera > Pteropodidae > Eidolon > Eidolon dupreanum. Next base: position 104,760,452 of record CM053503.1, on the reverse strand, counting down.
TTAATATAGTATCTTCTTTACAAAATAAAACAAGATTATTTCCAGTTTTAGGACCTACTAGTAGTATAAGATAGCTATTTCTTACTATTATTATTAGTAATACTAATAATAATACTACTATTACTATTAGTTTTATATATATGCACATTTTATACACATATATACATATTATAATATTTAATAAGAAATGTATTATTTATATTCATTATAAATATAGATATGTATGTATATATTATCATATATGGATATGTGGATATATTTTAAATATGTGTGTATTTAAAAAATATGTATATGTGTACATATATACAATATTTTTAAATAAAATATTTTAAAATTATTTTTAGTAGTCTTTGGAAATATGGTGGAGTGAGAGACATCCCAGATTTCTCCCCTTGAATCAACAATAAGTTTAACATCTAAAACTCAACAAAAAACAACCAAACTACACACCAGCATGTCTGAGTGTGGAATCTGTGCATAAGAGCTACCACGGGTGTAAGGCGATGGACTGGTAGAAATAAAGATGCTGCCTCTCTCAGCCACTAGAGCTACTCGTAGGAAGAAGGTGGGGGAGAAGGAGCTGCGAGTTCCCTGAACAGCCCTGCCTGGGAGTGCAGCTCCCCGTGGCTGGCCAGTGGCAGGACCTAGTCATTAGGGCAGAAGGTAGAGAAGCAGAACAACAGAAAAACAACATTTGAATTTTACCAGGAGCAGTTGTAAAACCAAGGCTGAGCCGCAGCCCGAACCCCCAAACCAGAGGGTCCTTCCTCCATACCTTCTGAGACGGAACACCATGGAGCCCCAGGGGAATCTGAGCAAATGCTACTGAAACTGTTGCTAACACTGACAGGGACTGAAAGCGAAGATAAAGAGCATGATTAAACATCTATCAGAAAATAAAAAGGCATTTTTAAGGCTTTATATAAAGCAGGGATCCAAGAGGCTTAGATGCCACATCTACCGGAAGACAAAAGAAAAGTGCCTTCTTTGCAGCAGGCTAAAGAGAGACTTTTATATAATAAATCTTCTTTCTAGAAAAACAGCAGAATACATTTCCATTAATGTCCAGGTGGAGAAATAGTCCATTAAACACCATGAACAACAAAGGTGACAAGGCATCTCAGAAAGAAAAAGAAAAATCTCCAGAAAATAAGCTTGCAGACAAAGAAATATGCGACTTAAATGACAGAGAATTCAGGATAGTACTTCGGAAAAAACTCAGTGAGCTCAGAAACGAGTCATATCAACAATTTCAAGAATCGTAAAAACACCTAGAAGAGCAGAGCAATGAGACTGAAACCTTCAAAAAGAGCCAAATAGAGTTTCTGAAGATAAAAAAAAAAAAAAAAAAAAAAAAAGCACTACAAGAGTTGAAAAATAAAATAACAAGGTTGGGAAATAGAGTTGACCAAATGGATGAAAGGATCAGTGATATTGGAGACAGAAATCCACAAATAAATCAGAAGGAAGAAGAGAAAAACTGAAGAACGAAAAATAATAAAAGAGAAATTCAAGAACAAGCTGATACCATCAGAAGAGGAAACATAAGAATAATGGGCATTATTGAAGGTGAGGAAAAGGAGCAGGAACTAGAAATAATTTTCAGACAAATACTTGATGAGAATTTCCCAAATCTAAGGAGTGAGCTGAAGCTTGGAATTCAAGAAGTCAACAAAACACTTAAATATCTCAACTCAAAAAGGCCTTCAACAAGACACATCTTATTAAAATTATCAAAAATCAATGACAAAGGCAGAATTCTCAGGGCAGCCAGGAAGAAGAAGACAGTAACTTTTAAAGGAAAACTCATTAGATTATTGTTGGACTTCTCAGCACAAACCTTACAAGCCAGAAAGGAATGGAATCAAACATTTAAACTATTAAGTGAAAGGAACTACCAGCCAAGAATAATGTATCCAGCTAAGCTCTTCTTTAGATATGAAGGAGAAATACTTTTCCAGACATACAAAAATTGAGAGAATTCTCCACTATGAGGCCTGCACTACAGGAAATACTGAAATGAGTCAACTCACCTAAAACAAAAGGACAAAAAAAATAAAAAATAAAAAATAATTAGGAGTAAAGTGACTATCAGGCAAATAGAAGCAGAGGAGTGTAGCCTTTACTGAGAACAAGACATTATGAGCATAAACAATAAGAAAAGAATTGTTATAACAAGATAGTAATGAATGTTCAGAATGCATATGGACAAATTGAGGCAACAATGACTGAAAAGAGGAGGATTCAAAGATACAAATTCGCAAAGGGAAATGGAGATAAGGCACATGCAGAAGAAAATGGACAATTATATATATATATATATATATATATATATATATATATATATATATAGTTGTATATAATATAACTATCCTTTACATATGCATAATAGTAACCATACATAGAAGTTTCAGAACTGAAGTATATAACATAAAACAAGAAGAACCAGAGGGAAAACTCACAAAAGCCAACCAAAATAAAGAAAACAGAAACACAAGGACAAGGAAGCAATGGAAACACTGAGCTACCAGAAAGCAAAAGATAAAATGGCTATAAGAAGACTTTATATTTCAATAATCACCCTAAATGTAAATGGACTGAACTCACCAATAAAAAGGCACAAAGCTGTAGAATGAATCAAAAAACAAAACCCAAACATACGCTGCCTCCAGGAGACACATCTCAGCTCCAAAGGCAATTATAGACTTAAAGTGAAAGGGTGGAAAGTGATATTTCAAGCAAATGTCATTCAGAGAAAAGTGAGAGTAGCAATACTACTATTGAACAAAATAGACTTCAAAATCAAAAAGGCAAAGAAAGATACGGAAGGCACTTCATATGATAAAGGGAATCATGCTCCACGAAGACATAACACTTTACTAATAACTATGCTCCCAATCACGGAGCCCCAAAATATGTAAAGTAATTACTAATAGAACTAAAGAAATAGACCAAAACACTATCATAGTAGGGGATTTAAATATCTCACTGTCAGATATGGACAGATCATCCAAACGGAAAATTAATGAAGAGATAACATCCTTAAATGACACATTAGACCAACTGGACATAATTGACAATTACAGAGCCTTCCATCCCAAAACAGCTGCTTATGCATTCTTCTCTAGTGGAACATTCTCAAGAATCGACCACATACTGGGACAGAGAGATAGCCTCAACAAATATAAGAGTATCAAAATCATACTAATTGTATTCTGTCATCATAATGTTTTGCTACTAGAGATCAACTGCAAAAAGAGAGTAGGAAGAAGCACAAATACATAGAGATTAAGTAATATACTACTAAAGAATAACTGGGTCAGGGAAGAAATAAAAAGAGAGATTAAGAGTATATAGAAATGAATGATAATAATAGTACAATATATCAACACTTTTGGAACATGGCAGAAGTGGTCATAAGAGGAAAATTCATATCATTACAGGCCTATCTCCAAAAACAAGAATGAGCCCAAATAAACAACCTAACACTTCATCTTAAAAACTAGAAAAGGAAGAACAAATGAAGCCTAAAATCGGCAGAAGAAAAGAAATAATCAAAATTAGAGCAGAAATAAATGAAACTGAAAACAAAACAAAGTAAAAAAAATAAATGCAACAAAGAGCTGGTTCTCTGAGAAGGTTAATAAAATTGACAAATCCATGGCTAGACTCACTAAAGAAAAAACAGAAAGGACACAAATAAACCAAATCAGGTATGAAAGAAGGGAAATTATGAATGATATTGCAGAAATACAAAGGATCGTACAAGAATACTATGAAAAATTCTATAACACCAAATTTAATAACCTAGTAGAAATGGATCAGTACTCAGAAAAATACAACCTTCCTAGACTGAATCAGGAAGGACTGGAAAATCTAAATAGACCTATCAGCAGTATGGAAATTGAAACAATCATCAAAAAGTAAAAATCCAGGACCAGATGGCTTCACCAGTGAATTCTACCAACATTCAAAGATTGAATACCTATTCTCTTCAAACTCTTCCAAAAAATCAAAGAGGAGGCAATACTTCCCAACTCATTTTATGAGGCTAATATTACTCTGATACCAAAACCTGGTAAATATAACACACACAAAAAGAAAACTATAGACCAATATCTCTCATGAACACAAATGCAAAAATCCTTAATAAAATACTAGTGAATCGAATATAGCAACATATTAAAAAGATTATGCACCACAATCAAGTAGGCTTCATCCCAGAGGCACAGGGATGTTTCAATATATGTAGATCAATTAATGTGACACACCAAAATCAATATAGAAGGAAAGTACTTTAACATAATAAAGGCCATCTATGACAAATCTCAGCCAACATTATACTTAATGGTGAAAAACTAACAACCTTCCCTCTAAGTTCAGGAACAAGACAGGGTGTCCACTATTGCCACTGTTATTCAATATAACATTGGAGATCTTAGCAAATGCAATTGGACAACAGAAAGATATAAAAGGCATTCAAATAGGAAATAAAGAAGTCAAACTGTCACTATTGCAGATGACACGATTCTCTATATAGAAAACCCTAAAGACTCCACAAGAATACTACTAGAAACAATAAGCAATTACAGTAAAGTCTCTGGATACTAAATCAACATTTAAAAATTCATGGTATTTCTATATTCTAATAATGAAGTGTCAGAAAAAGAAGTGAAAAAAATAATTTCTTTTGCAATTGCAACTAAAAGAATAAAATACCTAGGAATATATTTAATGAAACATGTGAAGGACCTATATAATGAAAACTACAAGACCCTATTAAAAGAAATCAAAGAAGATACAAAGAAATGGAAAGATATTCCATGTTCTTGGATTGGAAGAATCAACATAGTTAAAATGACCACCTAAAGCATTATACAGATGTAACGCAATCCATCGGCATTTTTTGAAGAAATAGAACAAAACATCATTAGATTTGTATGAAAGCATAAAAGACCCCAAAATGCCAAAGCCATCCTGAGAAAAAAGAACGAGCCTGTAGGCATCACTCTGCCCAACTTCAATTTATAATACAAAGCACCAATAATTAAAACGGCATGGTATTAGCAGCAAAACAGACACATGGACCAGTGGAACAGAATTGAGAGTCCAGAAGTAAACCTATATTTATATGGGTAAATATTTTTCTACAAAAAAGCTAAAAACATACAGTGGAGAAAGGAAAGCCTCTTCAATAAATGATGCTTGGAAAACTGGAAAACCATTTGCAAAACAATGAAACTAGACTGTTGTCTATTACCACACACCAAAATTAACTGAAAATGGATTAAGGACCTAAATATAAGACCTGAAACAATAAAAGGCATAGAAGAAAACATAGGAACTAAACTCAAGGACTTTGGACTTAAAGAGGATTATATGAATTTGACCTCAAAAGCAGAAGAAGTAAAATCTAAACTAAGTGAATGGACTACATCAAACTAAAAAGCTTCTGCTCTCCAAAATAAATTGTCAACAAGGTAAAGAGACAACTATTTGAAGGGGAAAATATATTTGCATGCAATATCTCTGATAAGGGCCTAATATCCAAAATATACAAAGAACTCATATGACTCGATAAGAACAAAAAAATAAAAGAGCCAATCAAAAAATTGGCAGAGAACCTGAATAGACGCTTCTCCCTAGAGGACATACAAATGACCAACAAATATTTGAAAAGATGCTCAACATCACTAGCTATTAGGGAAATGCAAATCAAAACCACAATGAATAACCATCCCACACCTGTTAGGATAGCTATAATCAACAGGACAAGTAATAGCAAATGCTGAAAAGGATACAGAGAAGAAGGAACCCTCATACACTGCTGGTAGGACTGCAAATTGGTATAGCTACTATAGAAAACAGTATGGAGGTTCCTCAAAAAACTAAGAATTGATCTCAAAAATGATTCTACAATCCCTCTACTGGGTATTTACCTGAAAGACTTGAAAACCCATATTCAAAAAGATATTTGCACATCAATGTTCATAGCAGCATTATTCACAGTGGCCAGGTCATGGAAGCAACTGAAGTGTCCTACGATAGATGATTGGCTAAAGAAGCTGTGGTAAATATATACAATAGAATACTACTCAGTCATAAGAAGAGATGAAATACTGCCATTTGCGACAGCATGGATGGACTTCGAGATAATCATGCTAAGCAAAATAATCCAGACAGAAAAATTTGAAAATCACGTGAAATCACTTATATGTAGGATATAAATCTAAAAGCACCAAATGAACAGGACAAATAAACAGAGACTCGTGAACAGGGGCTATAGACTAGTGGTTACCAGAGAGTAGGGGATGGGGGAAGTGGGGTTAGTTAATCGGTTAAAGGGGGTCAAATATATGGGAGTAAGGTGAGGGTGAAGTGGGTAAAGGGGATCAAATATATGTTAGTTTAAAGAAACTGGACTTTGGGTGGTAAACACACAATAGAATATACAAATGTCAAATTATAATATATACCTAAAAATTATATAATTGTATTAACCCTTTACCCTAATAAACTTAATAAAAAATTAAAAAATAAAATAAATATTTAAAAATCATATATATATATATATTTTAAATTTCTGTAAAACATATGGGGAAGAGATTTAGACTATGTTCTTTGACCAAGTAAAGATTATGATACCCAGGCCTACACAGAGCAATCAAATCAGAGTTTTTAGGATGGAAATGAGGCATCAGTGTTTTTTAAACTTCTCATACTTGAGAATTACTACTATACTTAAATATAATTCAAAATCACCTGCAAATTCAAATAAATCCTTACTATTAGCTTATTTCATTGTCATATTCCTTTTAATGGTTTGACTGAAACTTCTAGTTAACCTATATCTTACTCTAAAGATAATAATGGTTTGTAGTTTGCATTTTAGACTTCTTTTTCTTTCTTTCTCTGTTTTTTTTGTTTGTTTGTTTGTTTGTTTGTTTTGTTTGGTTGGTTTTTTTTTGCTTCTTCAGCATCTATAACTAGGAAAAGTTAAATTCTAAGTAGCTATGAGTTCTTGAAGCATGAGTTTTATACTTCCCATATAAATAACAAATATAGAACGCCTTTGGAAATTTCACATAATATCAGATTGTTTTAATTTTCACCTTAGCATTAATATTGTGTAATTATATTTGTATCTAATCCTTCAGAAACAGTGGCTTAAACAACAGCAATTTATGATTTCTCCCGATCAGTTGTGTGGGTTGACTAGATAATTCTTCAACTCCTCTCATCTGGGATCATGCATGCTCTATCATTCAGATGAAGACGAGAGTCACATTATACTTGCCAACACGGGTTATATGGCCAGCCTATAGAGAGGAGAATAGACAACTAGACTCCACTTATTAATGGCAGAAGCAGCTATCAGCAATGTTATATTACAAAGAGGTAATATCAATGAGAAATATCATTATAAAGATCTACCACAAATATATATGCTCAAAAACTCATACACTTAGGTTGTAATACTTTCAACTTGCCTATGAACAGATCAACCAACTTTGAAAGCAAAACTTCACTCAATCCACCAATAACATGCTAATCCCAAATGATGCATCAATAGCACAGTGTTTCTTTTCTTCCTCTTTCAGAATTATAGTTATCAGTTTTGTGCTCAAAATATGCACATGATAGCAATTTCATCTGTGAAAACTTGGGCAACTTATATTAATCATTATAACTGAGTACAGATCCTTTCTCAGCATGATTCATAAATATCTGCAAGTTTTAAAGCTCTTTATAATAACATTAATTTAATCTGTAAAATGACATTTGCTTGCAATAAATTCCATTTACAAATCTGAATAGGCAATGAAGAGAAAGTGGTTGTGTCATTGCAAATTTTTAATGGAGACTGAAAAAGAATGACGCAATGGAAAACATGGAAATATCTTCTTGCTTCTAAAAGATTCTGAAAAGCTATGACACTAATAAAGATGGAGCTTGCTTAGATGGATTTGTCTATATGCCATTTGCTGCCAAAGACATGGTTATTGGACTAAAAATCTATTATTGATTATTCAATTTAATGTTCATATATTTAAATTTTATTCAGGTTGGAGTGATGTTGAAATTTGGGTTTCCCATCTTAGCATGCGACTGCTGTGGTAGACAACAAAAATAGTAAAATAAAATTATCTTCGGAATATAAAATGGCCATTGGATGGGCTAATTTCCATTTTGTGGTTTATGACTTCTTCTTAATATCTGATAATGCAATTATACTTCAGCAAGGAATGAATCTTCTCTTCATAAAGTAAGCCATGCCCAGAATATTGATGATTTAAATGAAATAATATCATAGCTTAAAAAAAAAAAAGGTCTTCATTTAGAGACGGTTTTTGCCTTGTAAATATCTATCATTTACAGCTAGAGAGCTTATCTTACTTTCTTCTCCAGGAATAAATGTGTAAGAATAAGAATTTGGTTTAAAATAGTTTAGTGTAGTATTGTTAAAGTTGATCTTGCTTTCTTTTTCTTTGCTATATTTTACATTGTAACACTTAAAGAAACATTTGTTTTTTCAGAAACAAAGAAGCGTCTTAAAACTACTCTACCTGATTTGAATCTTTCCTGAAATTTGATCTACGTATTTTCTGGCAATATATTCTTACTGACCTTCACACTAAACTTCTATGCTAGATTTATAACTCAAGGGGGATATCTGATATGAAACTACTGTAAGTACTTTCCTTTTTAAATTTCAGTTGTCAAGTCACGTTATCTAGTTTATACTACTCTGAATTATGGTCAGTGCTTTCCTGTTCTTTGCTAACACAACATCTCATAAAATCACACAGAGTAACATAATATAACAATTGATTTTAAGAGACCTCTTATTATACTTGAAATCCAACCAATGTTTCAATTTAATGGCAATAGGTGATTAGAGAAGAAATGACATTCTTATTTCAGAGATATTTTCACTTGAATGTATTTTTAATGCTTTCATGTCTTTTATTATTTTGACAGGTTTTCAGAAGCAGTTTTATGAGCCCTTGTTTTGGGCTTGATTTTTATGAAGAGAGACAGGGACATATTTAAAAATTTTAAGAGCACACTATTATAACATAATACGATTCAAAAAAAGAATTCTTACAAAGTTATTTGGATATTTACATTGTTCATCAAACTTTCTAGTTAAAATTTCAGAAAAATGACTAGGAAGCAAATTATTTTCACTGAGTAATCTTTTAGATGTTCTCCTTAGTAGCATGCAACCTGGACCAGCTCAGACCTCAAACAACAATTATTTTGAAAAAAAATCTGATGTCATGGCACTAGCATTTGCTAAGAAGAGTTTATATATATATATTTAGGCACATAATAAAGTCTTTAATATTTAGAAGCAGAAGACTGAGATCAAATAATAAAAGATGCATAAGCAAGAATGAATGCTGATTTAAAAAATATTCTTTCTGGACATTTTAAGTGCTTAAAAGATATGATCTTTATATAAACCACATTTTTATGAAAAAACAAACACATCTCGGTCCTTTTCCTATAGTAATATCATTTATATTGTAAATGCTATAAACAAAGTATACTCGCATATATTGCACCCTTTGATCCTCACTAACATTTGCAGCATTTATTTTTCCCTTTAACTGGTAAAAACAAATATGAAGATCTCTAATATGAACTGATTCATGATCCCACAGACTTAAGTGGCAAAATCAAGTGGCCAAGACCCACTCCCAATAATAAGGTCAAATTGCTACTTTACCACAGGTGACAGGTTGTGACATGTGCTGGTCTAATAATCTTATAATAGTGGGTTTATCCTGCATGCATGATTAGTCAAAACTCCAAGAGGTTTTTATTTGTTTGTTTTGGTTTGTTTTAAATGTTTATCATTGCATTACACTTGTGTTTACATTTCGTATGTAGGTTTCTTACCCTTGTAATGTAGTAAAAATTTAAGTACTGAAAATAAACAGAAGTTATGAATCTCCTGTTGCAGTGAAGTTGGGAAGAGGCAGATGCTGTAGGGCAAATATCTATCAAAACAATACAGAACTGATATATCACCTGCTATGTACATAAGAGCCTCTGAGGAACTAAAGGCACTTTAAAAATTCAATTTGGCTAATCCCAATGAAGAGCAATGAAACAACAGATGATCACTGCCCTTATTAACAATTTCTATTATACTGAAGAAGGACTGACTGCTTTCTACTCAAGTATCATAAATCTGTGACACAACTGAGGCTTGTGGGATACAGTAGAGAGCTGAGGAATGAGGTAGAGAAAGGCAATGGGAAGATGGGAGAACTGGAAAGCACACCCATCACCTAAAACTATTAAAAGAGGAAGAGAAAAAACCACTCTCTTTTAACCTCACTAACAACTTCCAAGAGCCAGGGTCTGCCATGGTCACATGTTTGAGAAGCCCACTTCTCTTTCTTCATGTCTTTCACGTTTAATGTTTTAAATGTGTTTAATTTTGTAACTGGTCACTTTTAAGTTTTGCTCACTGTATCAGAAAATTAACACCTGAATATCGTTCATACTTTTGGAAGAACGGATACCAATTTTACAAAGGTTTATCTTTTTTTTTATTTCTCTCTTCAAACCTAATTACCTAAATAATAATAAATATAGTAGCTATCTTTTAGGGAGAATCTATACAGCAACAACTACTCTTAAGATGTGTTTTTACTCTTTATGTCATTTACCTCTCATTACAAACTTACAACTGTTACTATATGCTTATGATGAAATATTATTCGGCCTTAAATATGAAGGAATTCCTGCCACATGTGACAACATGGATGAACATGAAGGACATTATGCTAACTGAAATAAGCTAGTTATATAGAAGGACGAATACTGCATGATTCTACTTATATGAGATATCTAAAACAGTCACTCATGGAAGCAAAAACTGCAATTGTAGTTTGCAGGGCCTGAGGGGAGGGGGGCATGGACATTTGCTACTCAAAGGCATAACATTTCACTTATGCAAGATGAGTGAATTCTAGATATTTACTGTACAAAATGGTGCTTATAGATAATACTTAAAATTTTGTTAAAAAGGTAGCTCTCATGTTAATATTATTACCATAACAAAATAAAAATTAAATATATCCTTATTTTAAAGATGAAGAAGCGAAGGTTAAAAGATGCCAAAGAAATATTCCATGATTATATAGATAGTAAGTGATAAGTCAGAACACATTCTAGGCTCTTGAGACATATATAGACAGAAACTACAGATGGAGATTATAATATTTATATATTTATTGTATATTTATTATATATTATGCATTTATTATACATAATGCACATTATTATAGATACAATATGTAATATATATGAGGAGGGAGAGAGAGAGAGAGATAGATTTTAAGGAATTGACTTATGTGATTGTGGGGCCTGGTAACTCCTAAGTCAACAGTGTATGGCTACTGGCTGGAAACTCAGGTAAAATTTGAAGTTACAGTCTTGAGTCCTAAATCTGTAGGTCAGACATCAGACTGGAAACTCAGGAAATGTTTTGAGGTATGTTGCAGTTTTGAGGCACAATTCCTTCTCTGAGAAACCTCAGGTTTTGTTCTTAAATCTTCAACTAATTAGATGAAGTCTACCCATGCTATTGTAGGTAATGTCCTTGAAGTCAAATGTGAATCACATCTACAAGATAACTTCACAGCATCATTTAGATAGTTATGACTAAAGATTTCTAGCTGAGGCGGTACATAAAATCAACCATAACAATATCTAAAACCCAAACCATGTGTTAAACAGTAGCATAGCAATGCCTTCAGTATTAGACGTTTTTGAAGTTCAATATCTTACTTAAAATTATGGAGTATAAGTTTTTGGTATTCCAATTACCTTCAATACCTTCAATGTATTTATTATTATGCAGTAAATACATGTGTGCTCATGTGTTCATGTATGGATTATATATGCATATATTTACTGATTCAGACTCAGACTAATAGCTGGCCAATCACAATGAATATTTTTTAATTAAATGCTATTTTTCTAATTGAAACATCTTTTAAATTATAAAATGTGTTTTAGATAAATTTTATTAAATAGTAATTTATGCTATTTTAGTGATTAATACTGTATAAACTGTTTTATGTCAAAGAATTCTGTAAATTAAACATCTCTATCTATATATTTTCTTGAGATTTTTTAATCTATGTGCCATATAAACATTTTATGAACTGATATTTGCCCTCCTCGGGTTAATGAATAGAACCACAAATTAAATTTGATATTTATCATGTATGGTATTACATTACCTCAGTCACTCTGTCCCCTTTCAAAATCATAGCAGAGCAGAGGTGCCCAAAACTGAAGTCTTATTTGTTTGAGGTGTTCACTTCTATTTGGTTATGCATGACCATCTGAATTTTACTGTTACTAGTAACATGCTTTTAGCTTTCTATATTGAGTAAAATTTAATTCTGGTTATTTCCTAAAATTAATCAATTCTAATTGAGTGGCAAATGATAAGATTATTACAACACATGTTTGTAATTTGAAGGATAAAATTGTTAATATTTTTTTTTTAAAAATCTGCTTGTGTAGGCTTTTCTATAAAATTAAATTTCTATGTAATTCTAATATCTCAAAAATGTGTTTTGCCCCAAATAATGATTCATTGAAATTTCTGATTTTCACATCAAAATTTTGGTTAACTATTTTATAGATAAATTAACTTATGTAAACTATAAAAAAATTTGGACCAGATCAATGCGTCAGTAATCAAATTTGGTGATATTTCAATTATAGTCAATACTCTACTTAATATATTGTAGTAACTACTTTAATTCACTGAAAAAATGTGCTAATATTTTTATAAAACTGAGAGAAAAATCTTAGAAGCTGTCAATAGTCAGAAAGACATTTGCTATCGTAGTGATTTTTATGATAATTATAAAAATATAGACATTAAAATATTATGTAAATTTTATGAAGTAACAAAGTCACATAGGTTTTGAGCAATTACACCACATTTGCTCATTAACAGGTCTACATTAACATAAATCTCTTTAAAGATTTATTTTCTCTTTGTATTGAAGAACAATAATTTTACTGATATATTAATGACCTAATTGTGACTAGCCAATCCCATTTTTATTTGAAGGATGGTTCCCTTGATCCATTCAATAAATATTGTATGTGGGAAAAATAAATTTGGATTGATGGGCAAGAATTATAACCACCATGTACAGATTTATGAGTTGAGGGAATAATGTGATTATGCAAAGAAAAATGAAATGATGCTTATGGGCCCTTGATGAACAACGCAGGGTATTTGTATTTAGTATGTCATGGATGTGGAAGGTAGTAGGAAGAATGTTTTATGAAATGCTCATTGTTTTGTAAGTGCATAAAGAGTCAGAGTAATGGAATTCTGTGTGTTGTGCCTTTAAGGGGAATATTTTCTATTGTCAGTGACATAAGATAGACTGTTAAAGCAGGAGAATCTTTCTTCAGAGATTTTCCAGATTCATATTTCTAACTAATTTTAGTTACCAGCAATACAATTTTTATAAGATTACATTGTTCTAGAAATCATAGTCCAAAAATCCAGCAGCCAAAAATAGTCCTATGTGATAAATCCTGAGACAGGTAATCATCAAAATAATTTAAATTGACATTCCTGATATCAAACAAATGATCCAAAACTTAATGCAATGTAAAGTGTGTCAATAACATGAGAGTTGATCATCATATAAAATATAATTTGAGCATAACACAATAAAGATGAATAAACTTAGGATTAAATATATAAATGTATATTAGTATAAAAATATATGTATTTTACATATACATATATATGTGTATATATATATATATATATATATATATATATATATATATATATTTAGAATTAAAGAAAAATAAAATGATCTCTGAGTAATTCTGCAGTAAGCATTTTTCCCTCTTTCGGCTGAAATTTATTTCCCTTGTCTAAAAGTACTCCAAATAGAGGATAGGCATATTCAATTTTACATCCATTAGCTAAGTATGAAAAAATGGGTTCAATTTTACATCCATTAGCTAATCAACAGCAATTACAGTTGCAATTACTGAAGTGCCAACTTCAAAAACTCCAGAGCTTAGGCTCTCCTGGATGGAGTGAAGCGACAGAAAGTATTGGCGAAGATAAGTTTCAGCACTACGTGGGCATATCATTTCCTTCACATCTTCACTAACATAACAGTAGTGTTGGAACAAATAAGTGAGTGAAAACTGAAAGAATTTTGAGGAGCATGTTAGAAAATGTCTAAATTGCCTTGAAGAGATTATTAAAAGGAACCTAGATGTTAAAGATGCTGTTAGTGAGAGCTCAGAAGGGAGTGGGGAATTTTTATTGAAAACTGGGGTTAGAAGGATCCTTGCTATGGAGTGACAGAATACTTACTGCAGCTTGTCTCCCACAGTTATGTAGAAAGTAGAACTTGTAAGTAGTAAACTTGGTTGTGTAACTAAACAGATTTCCTAGAAAAGTATTGGAAGTAGTCACTGTTTCTTCTTGCAGTTTATAGAAAATGTTAAGAGGAGAGAGACAAACTGAGATAAGAAAGGTTAAGAAAAAACAAATGAGAACTGGGTGCTTTTGAACATCCTCAGCATCTCTACATGGCAAGGTGCAAAAATTAAGAGATTCACTTTTCAAGAAAGTGTATTCTAGGAAAAAAAAAAGAATATGACTCTACCACCTTCTATTAAAACCTCATGAAGATCAAAAAATACTCAGTCATGCAGAGGGCATTTACAAGAGATTTAAGATTTTATCACACAGATCTCAAACAAATAAGAGGGTCTCTAAAAGCTTAAAGAAATTGTTCCTCAGTCATCCCAGCAGGAGCCAAAGGTAGATTACCTTGAAAATATCTGTGACTGTAGCTTTGGTCTAATGAAGTGGACTTTAATGAAACACATGAGAGACCTAAAAAGTTCTTGAGGAAATTATTTTAGCAGAAACAATGCCGGCTTGGACTAAAATGTATTAAGAGAATATAAAATGAAAGGTGGCTGCTAGACTCACATCCCCAAATTTCTCTCTCTCTCTCTCTCTCTATATATATATATATATAGAGAGAGAGAGAGAGAGAGAGATACACACACACACACACATGCATACACATATATACATATATAAATATATGTATATGTTATGTTCTAAATATCATCTCTTTATATAGATAAAATATACATCATTTAGAACATAATGGTATTTGTTTTATTAATTTTAAAAATATGTTTTGATTTAATGCTGAAAAAATTATGTGTGTGTGTGTGTGTGTGTGTGTGTGTGTGTAGCCTGACACTTGCAATTATTCCATTAGTCTTTTCTGAAAAAGTTACATTTATATTTAATTGCTTTTGTTTATTTTAAAATTAATATTGATTTTAATATTCACTTTATCCTACTTAATTTTGGCTTGTTCTGCCAATTTTTCCCTTGGATTCTTGAGAAGACATGTATATGCAAGATTTCTTTTTTGTAAATAAATATGATTAAAATCATAAATCTCTCTCTCATATACAACCATGCTTGTCTCTTTAACTTATGAATTATTTTGATAAGTATTTAAAGTTTCTAAATAGATTTAACATTTTGGGATCTAATTTATTGCCTCTATTTCTACTGACATTAGGGGAAGTTTTATATAAAATATTTTAAATTTTTGCCACAGACAGATATTAGTTATTAATTTATAATTAAATCTCTATGTTATAGAATACATTTTCTATATATAAAAATTGGTTTTCTTAAATTATTTGTTCATTTTATCTAAAACTACTGATCCACATATATTACAATCTTTCACTGTGGTTGTGAATGTTTTCCTATATTCCTACACAATCTGTCAGTTTTTAACTTTAATTATTTAGATTTTTTAACTAAGGTAAGAGAGGGCAGAAAATTGAAGAATTTTGTTTCTTATTTCCATCATTTCAATTTTACTTTTACAAGTTAACTGTATTTGTATAGCGATCGATTATTTTTCAATGACCTTTCTAATAAAAAAAAGGATGTATGAAATCTTGGAAGTGATTGGTATAAAATTGGATCCTAGGGATAGATCATAGTAGACACAGTCTCTACATTTTATCTGATCACCTTCACCATCCCTAACTTTTTGTGAAGAACCCATCACATATATATTAGTCATAAATTTGTATACATTTTTTAAACATTTATGTTTTAATCTACTACCTTTTCAGCATAATGCATCCTTTACACATTTTATTTACGCATATATTTATACTACTTTTAATTTGTTCTCCCATCTAAAAAGCTTTCTCTAAGGGTCAAGGGACAAAGAAATCTGAACTATACATGGACTAAAAATGCATGACCTTATTGTCAGTTTAAAATTTGAAAGCATGGTTTAGATAATATTTATTATTGATATGACAATGAGTTAGTTTTTAAATGGATCAGGGATTTCCCAGAAAAGATACATTAAACCTTTGGGTACCAAATAATCTGATGTTATTCTTTCTTACATGCATATAGTTGTATACTACAAGGGCTACTTTATTTACATTACACAGGAGAGTGCCATTTAAGCCATAAGTATAACTCTACATAATTCAACTTAGTTTAAACATCTTGCTGGAAGAACAGTAATCAAATTTAGCTTCAGGACATACTGTAGACTAATACAAAAGCTCTATATACACAGTTAAGATTATACTACAAATGTGGTTCCTATTTTATTATTTGATGAATGGTATGTCACAATGTGTTATGTGATTCTATAATAAAAGATGCTATTATAATGCCTCTGCCCAGAAAGACAAAGTTAATTTTGGCGAGAGGACTTGAACTCTCAAATTCTAGAGTTAAGGAAGTTGCCTCAGGTCCTGTTCTTTGAGTTCTTGGAGTGGAAGAAAATATACATGGGCATCCAAATCAGTTCTCCCAACTGTATTTAGCTTCCAAATTGTATCTTCTAGATGTTATGTCACTGATATCAAATTTTACTTTAAAAAATACATATAGAGTTATATGTCTGTAAACCGTCAAAGTAGCTATTTCTATCAAACTCAGAAAAAAATTCCATTCATGAATAAATAAGTGCAGTAGTTTAGATTTAAGTAGGAGTGATGCTTTACATGACCCAACCACAAATCACTTTTGGATAATAAGCATTTTCCTTGACCCATCTCATTTCAATTAAAGCTTTTTATGAAGAAAACATCACCTCCACAAGGGTAGTTGAAAAAAAAATAGTAATCATGAAATACTTTAAATTAATTTATCAGATTATATCATTGGCAAGTTGGACTTGAACAGTTGAGCTACCAGTAAGTATACTTCATTGGATGGAAAATTCTATCAACAATCCATTTGTATTCCAGAACATGATGTAGATAAGATAATAGTGATTTTGTGTGGCTCATAAGGAATAAAATCTATGTTAGGTAGCTAGTCAGACATGAGCTACAGAGAAATAAAGAAATAGGGGCCCAGCTATGTAACCACAGAAATTTCCTTTGAAGACTTTCCTTAAGGACCTCCCAGAAATACTTTCCTTTTGGGGGTATAAATTACCACAAATCCCAGAGCACAAAGGCCATAAAAACTGCTGGCTAAACCAGCTACAAACGCATATTCAGAAAGTACTGCTTTTAACTTCAGCCTCATGATACCATTGTTATAATCTCATGACTAAGCCTAGAAGTTCATGAATCTAATTATAACAGACTGAATTCTGGGTAAGCTCATGCTTACTAGGCAAAGTTATATAGCAGCGAAGTGTCGATCAAGGTGACTTCACTTGCCAATCACCTAGGGATACCTTTGGGATCACCTCATCACAGCCCCCAAATATAATGCAGACCTTTCTCTCTCCCAGGGTTACAGCTCTCCATTTCTCCTGGCTGAAACCAATACCCTTCCGTATGGATATGTAACCTCATTTCCACGTGGCTAGCTGGTTTTAGGCTTGATCCGTCTTCTACCTAATAATGTGTTTTTAATAAACAAATATTTCTCATATTCACAGAGTTGAAATTTATTTCTTTGGCAGTGAAAAGGACTTAGACATGTGTGTGTTACTAGAACTCCGATTGCTCCAACAATAACATCTGGTTCTAAAAACTGGAATATACCTTTGATACAAACTTAATTTTTATCTTAAATTAATTTAAAATTTTATTTTATTGAATTGTAAAGAAGACAGCCTAGCCAAAACAGATTTGTGATGAATATTAATTTAGTTTCTCACTTTAAAGAGATTATTTTTGCCATATTCTAATTCTGTGTAACAGTAGTCTTAACGGTGTGGTCAGTAATATCTTTTTAACCTATAAGTACAAAATAAAAACTCATGTTTTTATTTTTTGCATTATTTACATTGAATACTTTAAATTAAATCTTTGAGATTTCCAAAAACTTGGTGAATAAAAACAAGAAACACAATCATCTGAAAAAATAGTTGCAGTAGGAACTCTGAGATGAAAAATCATGATTGACTAAAAGGAGGCGTTTAGAATTAAAGTATTTAACAATGGCATCACTATTGCGATGCTATTAATAACAGACAATTGGGACAGAGTTCATAATGACTTAATCCCTAGTCCATTAACTTTTATGAATTTAATAAAAATCTATTAAAATGAAAATATGCCACATTGAAATTACCAAGCTCAGATGTGCTTATTTTTGATGAGTTTTTAGAATGCATTCTGGTATGAATTTCTACTATCTAAGTGAACTGTGAAACAAATTGTTTTATTTACCATTATCCTAGATTTTTTTTAGCTTGTCTCTTTTAGTTATTCATAGAAGCCAGTATGCAGTATAACAAAACAAAGTATTACAGAAACTTCAAATTATTTTCTCTGAATTAGTAGAAAACCAGCTATTGTTTAATGAACCCTGATGCTGCAGTTACTGACAGTTAAAACAATATGTTAGAAATAAATGTGTTTTTCTCTTTTAAAAGCACTTACCATTTGCTACCGTAAAAACCATAAGGTCCAACATATATTTTCAAATGATTTTGTAATACACTGAGAAAGCTATCCAGATTCATTAGAATGATAGGTTGTTGTTTAGAGAAAGTTGTGATGAAAACTATTGTCTTTCAAGCCATAAGTAAACTGAGTTAGCAGCAGCTATGCTGGGGAAAAACATTCCTAGTACATTTCCTATCAATGTACATTAAGATCTTGTCTTCTATTACACTTTTACTTCTACACAGAAATGATAGACATATTAATATCTCTGAGCATGGTTAAAATGTGTACCTGTCTTTCTGTTTGTAAGTTTAAAGTTTTTACCACTTCAAATCTAAAATATTCTACTTGCTTTAAAATATTTACACTAGCTTTTTGCAATTTGGATTTCCAAAAATTTACTTTCTGCCTTTGTGTCATTCTCTGCAAACTACTCATCTTTTCTGTGAGTTACTTTTTATTTGGACATCTACCATTGAATTCTCCAGCAGAAAACATTAAGAAAAATAGCATTTACATTCAGTATGATTTGGATGAGATAATACATTTTATTATCAACTTTGTTTGTTAAAATGATCTTTTTTTTGCTTTTCAGAATATACTCAATACACATGAAGTTTCAATACATATTTTCCAAAGAGTATAAATGCCTATGCAATTAAATCAGAAAGGAATGTGCAGTAAAGGAAGAAAGTATGGTTTGTTTTGGTTAGAAACAAACAAAAAAAGAAAACGTTTTCTCATTTGGCTTAAAGAATGTTCTTAAATTAAGAAAATTTGTTTCTAAAGAAATAGTAGAGATAATGGGCGGAGAAGGCTTCTTTTGTTTCCCCAGCTCTATGGGTTTCTGTTCCCAGATCTTTCGAAATGTAGGTATTTAAGTGAGAATATACTTTACAGCAGTGTATTTTAACTGTCACAGTAAAGGTTGATAATAAATTTATAAAGTGAAGAAATAAGCAATAAAATGAAAAAAAGACTTGGCTGAACATAACAATCCAAATAATAATAATAATTAATAATAATAATAAAGGAAAAAATAGCAAAATAAGGGTTGTAGTGACTAACGTTGATTTAAGACCTGTTATCTGGCAGGCAATAGAAAAGACACTTTCCTCCTAATTTTATTAAATTGTAAAAAATCTATGAAATAAATGTGAACAAATTCCCAAGAGATACCATGCCTAGTTTAAAAAGACAAACTATCTAAGAGACTAGGTTTTATATTTCTCACAGAGAATGAGAAGAAGTCAGCAAGAGTGGGAAAATTTGGTAAATTAGAACTAAAAGTGGAGAACAGATGACCAATGAGGCTTCAGTTGCTCCTTTAGAATATACATCATGGATTATGGTTATAAGACAATTTTAAGATTCCACAACATTTATGATGAGATCTCTGGGAGGTTCATGACATTATATGCAAAATTATGTATGTATGTGTACTTTACCAAAAGGTTTTAACAGATTATCAAAGAATTCCTGTGCCTAGCTCCCAATATTTTAAAAAAGATGAAAATCAGTGTTTTAAAAATTAAATGGTTTCCCAAAACAATAATTCATAAAGATCTATGCACTACTATGTTCATGGCAGCACAATTTACAATAGCCAAGCTATGGAAACAACTTAAATGCCCATCAACGGATGACTGGATAAAGAAGTTGTGGTTTATATATACAATGGAATATTACTTAGCCATTAAAAAAATGAAATCCTACCATTTGCAGCAGCATGAATGGACCTAGAGTTATTATGCTGTGTGAAATGTCAGACAGAGAAAGATAAATACCATATAATATCACTTTTATGCAAATCTAAGAAACAAAAAGAACAAACCAATCAAAAACAGAATCACAAATATAGAGGACAATCTGGTGACGGCCAGAGGGGATGAGGGTTGGGGTACTGGGAGAAAGCGGTGAAGGGTTAAAGAAGTAGAAATTAGTAGTTGATAGATGGTTACAGTAATGGGGAGCGGGGCATAGGGAATGCAGTCAGCATTAATGTAATGGCTAGGTGGAGAATCAGAGGAGAGAAAGAGTGATTAGGGAGATTGTTTTATAAACTATATATATATATTTAACCAATGTACTGTATACCAGAAACTAATAATAAAATAAAATTTTTGAAAATTCAATGTTTTCAATTTTTTAATGGAATCAAGAAGTGAGGAAGCTTAGAACTGGGAACTGCATCCACATTCAGTCTGCACTTGGATAAATCTCAAAGCCTAAAATGCAGTGCAGTGTCCACTAAGGAGAAACATCTTCAGGAGAGAACACAGATCTTGACAAGATTGCAAGAGATCTTAATAGAAGAAATTTGAATAAGGTTGTCCTCCTATAGGTATTAATGTACACATTTCTTGCTTAGGAAATTAAGTTACACTAAAACAAAAAATTAGAAAGAGGCAAACCTAGGTCTTGAATTACACTTTTTAAGTTTTTTGTTTGTTTGTTTGTTTTTTTTGTTTATTTATTCATGTATGTATGTATGCATTCATTCATTCTTTTGTTTGTTTGTTTGTTTGTTTGTTTTTGCTACACGAAACAATACAAGTGTAAGAGCACATACCCAGAGGAAATGTCTAGGATCCTCTAATAAGATGACAATGCAAAGGACAAAGAGTGCAAGATGTAGCAATGTAGGAAACATCTGAAGATGCTGATAAATAATATTAAATTTTTTTGGTTCAGTTCATGTCAAATAATAGCATGCTATAATTTTAAACTCATATTAAAATAATTTTAGAAATACAAATACATATAGTACCATTATAAATCTATACAAACATCTCCATCATTACTAGAATTTATCAAATTTGGAAAGTAGTTTTTAAGTGTGTGTCCTAAAGTATCCAAAGGGTAATGCGCTGAAATTGGGAATTAATTCCTACACTCTCAGTATATAGTGATATATTTTGAAATGTAAAACAGATTATCATTTGGAAGGTGACAGCTTCAATTTGTCGTTGAATATCTTCTGTTGTTTATTTACTAACAAGTCATTTTTTCCACCCACAAAGAAAATTTTTTTAAGAATTACTTCTTTAAAAAATTATCTTTGAAAATAAGACTGTTTTCTTTAGAATATGTAAATCAGAGGCCCATGATTATGTTAGTTGTAATATTCCTGAAATCATTTAAACACCATCATAATATAAATCTTTTCACACTATACCTCATTTAACAGCCATTAACACATCTTTTATCTCATCTCAGATCAAGTGTACCTACTAATAATGACTTAATTTTATTACTTATCAGATGTGAT
Source organism: Eidolon dupreanum (assembly GCA_028627145.1). Classification (NCBI taxonomy): domain Eukaryota; kingdom Metazoa; phylum Chordata; class Mammalia; order Chiroptera; family Pteropodidae; genus Eidolon; species Eidolon dupreanum. The sequence continues at coordinate 104,738,224 of CM053503.1, read as the reverse complement.
TTTACATTATCAGCAATCTTATATCAAGTCTGTGCAGTTTAACATGTAAAGCTTCTACAATAAGTATTGTTCATGTCTTGATATATCATTTTGGGGCTAAAAATTAACATCAGTCAAATTTAGAATATAATAATATTAAAATCCGCCTTTTGTAAAACAAAAATAAAAATATTAATAACACTAAAAATTTAAATTAAGATAAATTATAACACTTAAAAAAGATACTAAAGCAGTGAACTCACTATGAGTACATATAACAAAACTGAATATATATGTATTTCAAGGTTTTACACAATCATAATACACATTATTGCCATAAATTCTAACAAGATTAAATCAAGACGAATTTCTCAGAAATTTAAAATTAGCCTTCTTAGACTAGTACTGATTTACATAGTCAAAAGAAATCCTATTTGAGCTAAAACTCAGTGTGAATACCTATACCTATAAAGTTTATTTCATTCCATAATTGGCAGAATTCTAGAGTTTAAAATTAAGAAAAAATAATTCATTTTAAACATTGTATTTAGTCTATAGCCATACTACCCATCTGATCTCAGAAGCTAAGCAGGGTCGGGCCTGGTTAGTACTTGGATGGGAGACCACCTAGGAAGACCAGGTGTTTTAGGTGTAAAATAAATAAATAAATAAGGGATTGTAAACCGACAAGGTCCTTGCAATCTGTGAGGTCAATTAAGTATTGCCTTGACAAAAAACGAACAAACAAACAAACAAACAAAAACATGGTATTTAATTAAAAATTCTTTAAACTTGACTTTACTTCTAATCACTTCATGTCTAGTAGGGAATTATGTGATAGTATATAGAAATACGATTGATTATTATTTTCGACTTTTTATCTTGTTACTTTACAAAATTTGCTTATTAGTTCTAGTGGCTATTATATAATTCTTTATTGGGTTTTGTAGATTTCTTAGGATTTTCTATGTACCTGCTCGTGTCGCCTGCAAATAAACAATGTTTTATTTATTATTTTCCAAACTGTATGTCATTTATATCTTTTTCTTGCCAACTTGAAATCAGCAGGACATGATGAGAGTGAATATTCTTGCTTTGAATGATATCAGCTTGAGTTTTTTTTTTCTTTTTCTCCTAGTTAGATTTTAATAGATTAAGGAACTTCCCTGCATTGCTAGTTGAAAGTTTTTTGTTTGTTGTTGTTTGTTTGTTTGTTTTTATCATGAATGAATGTGAAGTAGTTCAAATGTGGTTTTCTACATTATTTATATGATCCTATTATTTTCTTCATTTTATTCATTTGGTGAATTATACTGATTCATTTCCAAATATTATGCTACCCTTGGTTTTCTTATATAAACCACATTACCCATGGTATATTATTTGTTTTATGTATAGTTAGAATCATTCATAAATGGTTTTCACTAGCAAATTCAAAGAATTTTAGCAAACTGAAATTTTTACTTTTTTCTATCTTCATGGGGGATATTGGTCTGTAGATTTATTTGGGGGGGATGTCTTTGTATAGTCTCGGTGTTAAGATTTTATTGATAAAATGATGTTTTAACATTTCATGTTATCTTAAATGTTGGCTTATTAGTTATACTTTTGTTTTATTTATTTAATTATTGTTGGAGTATAAACTTAGGGAAAGTAGAAATTAATGAGAGTAGGGTGAGTACAGACACAGAAACTCAAATTTTCTGGAACTGCAGCCCTACTATATGTACGAGTAGATATAGACAAGATAGTATAAACCTCAGAAATTATGAGGATTATAAAAAAATTAGAAGCAAATCTTTAATCCTGTTTCCCATTCTGAGCTCCAAGGACTACGAAACAGGTGTCCTAGTCTTGGCCTGAGATCTGTAGGGTCGCTATAGCTGGTATTTTGCATACATATTTTACATACTTTGGCATGATGAATAAAAAATCTGTTGCAAGTTTACTTGTCTACATCAGGTGGTAGCAATTCTGAGAAGACAACTGGACAGGGAAAAACTGAGGGTTGGGCTGAAAAGGCTATGGTATGCAGGAACCTTTTTTCAGTAGACAAAGGCAAGATCCAAGATCATCAGCCATGAAATCTAGATGAGACTTGCCAACCCTCATAGGATAGTCAGTGACCGTGAGAGCTTAATTACACTCAGATGGATCTGAGAGTCCATGAGCCTATTCAACAATGCTGCTTCTCTGATACTAGAACAATGCATAATCCCCTACTCTCTGCATAATGAATTCAGCTCCTGTCAATGATAAAGAACAGAGAAGGAGGGTGAAGAACTTCTGAAAGACTGAATTTAATCCAAAATAAACTAAACTATGATTTATAATAACTAAAAATAATAAGTACATTTATATGAGAAATTACTAGATTACACTGAGTATCACAGTAGGATAAAAAAAAATGGTCTTTTCTAGAGGGATTATGACGCTAAGAGAAAAGATAAATTTTATAAAATAAAAATTATTTTTCACATCTGTGTGGCAGATTGTAAATCATGACCTTTACATGTGGAATACCAAGATATTGTTGAATAACCTCATTCTATTATAAAGATATTTTTTTCTTAAAATAATCTATTCTCAATGTTCTCTTTAATTCTCAGGTTATGTGTTAAAATGTGTCTGACACTCCCTCCAAGGCAAATAGTAATACAGGAAGCAATTTACAGGAATCTAGATTATTTAGTTATAATATGGAATATCTGAAAACTAACTTGGTAAGAAATTATCATATATATTTTTGTATTGCAGGCAGCCCTCTAATTTATAAACAGAGTGAGCTTCAAAAGTTCATCTGCTAGGAGACTTTTAGCTTTCAGAAGATATTTTCCCTCTAGAAACAGTGTTAGATGTAATAGTTAGGTTATTACATAAGACCAAAAAGCCTATCAAATGAATAATTACTTAAATATAGTTCAATAAATGTGTATTGAAAACTTATGGTAAACACTGCTTGACTACATATAAGTAAAGAACAAATAGGTGAAATATGCATAAATCAGTGATTGTCTGATAATTAGGTTATGTTACATAAGCAATTTAAAAAATCTAGCTGAATTGAAAAGTATTTCAATTAGATAGCCAATTTTGGAGAAATCAAATAACTCAACAGAATGCAAGTTTTTATGGATTCACAAGATCTCTTATAAATAAAAATGGAAAAAAGATGCAAGTTATCTTGTGTACCACTAAAAAAATCTCTATTGCTGGCTATAGCATGAAATTTCTCAAAATTTTATAAATATATTAATAAGTGACGCCATTTATTCATTAATCCAACTCATCCTTACATTTATCAACCTAAGATTTGTTGAATAGCCACCACAAGTCAGATACTGTACTAGTTGTTTTGAATATGTACATAAACAAGGCAACATCCTGTCTTGGGGTCGTCCATTCTATCACGGAAGAGATGGAGTCAGACATGCATTTATACTGTAAGGTGAAAGAGCTTGGGGCGATTCAGAATTCTCTGGGACAAAGATTTTCAGAGATGATTTCCTGGAAGAAAGGAGTATTTTATCTAAATCAGCTTCTGTAGTTTAAGTTTATAACCATTAACGTGTAATTCAGATCATTATAAAATAACTATTTAAGTACTAGAAATTTTTTGTTACTATGATATTTTAGCCTCTGTCATAAATAATGTGAAAATGAGATAGAAGTTATCTCTGTCTGTATTCATCAGACTTAGATCTAAGGCATACAAAATATTCACAGAATTTATTTAAAATGTCCATGTTGAAACTCAGATTGCTCTAATGTGTTCAGATTGGTATAGTAAATGTTACAAATGTTCTGGTCTCCTTTACTTACCAGATATAAAATCTGAAGCCTGAATCCATGATAACACATCAAGCTCAGCAAATCACTGGTGGAGGCCAGGCTTAAAATAGTTATGTCAGCCACAGTGAGAACAAACTTTTTTTGCACTTAGGTTGCCAATAATAAACAGTAATCAAATTTGCACTGAAATTATGGGAAAAGGGAGGATACCATCTACATTTTTTATTTCCTTGGACTACTTTCAACCAACAGGTTTCATTTTGTTCATTCACGTACAATATCCATATCTTTGTCAAAACGTACATAATGACCCTCTCAAACTTTCATGCCATGTTATCATCATATTTATTTTGTAATGCTTCCTCATAGAACTTCAAGATTTTACACATGCATCTTCTTAAACAAATACCTTCTTAATAGGAACAGTTATATAAAAATACTAACATATACTATATCAATTTACAGATGAATTTTAAAAATAACTTTTAGGATATGTATGTACATGTATGTGTATGTGTGTGTACTAATAAAACTCAAACAAGATCATAGTGTATGTATAAATAGTAATATATGTTGCATACATATTCGTTTTACTAGTCATAACAGGTAAAATAATACTTTGTGTGTAGAAAAATATGGATTGTGCATGCAATGTTATCTGAACAAAAATAAACAAAGCTTATGTGTTTAAATGTTCTATGTTTACCTGTTATGGAATACAAATTCTTAGGTTATTTGTGCTCTTGAAATCTACTTTTTAATATTTTTAGTTCATAAGTGATTATCAGTCACAATTCTCACTAATCCACTAGTCATCATCTAAATTCTTTCTAGGTTTGATATCTATATCCATCCAAATCCTCTCTCAGACATTGTATACGAAGGGTGGGAAGGGAGAAGGAGGGAGGCAGGGTGGGGGGGAAGGAAGGGAGAGAGGGAGAGAGTGAAAGAAAGGGGCTGGGGAAAAAAAAAGATTTGATTAAAACAGCTAACATTTCTCCATCACCTTTTCAACAAATAGCATTATAATAATAACGGACACTCACATGTGAAAACTATGAAACACAACCTAAACCTCATACTTTAATCAAAATTAGCTTATAATGGATCATAGATACAAATGCACAATAAAAATCTATAAAACTTTTAGAAGAAAACATAGAAAAACTTCATGATCAGGAGCTAGGTTTTTTGACATGACACCAAAACTCTTTCTTAAGAAGTTGATGAATTGGACTTCATAAAGATTGTAAACAGTACGCTGTGAAAGACACTGAGATCAAGAAAAAATAATTAAAGGACAACTATAGACTGAGAGAATTAAATATTTAACAAAAGTCTTCTGTTAAAAATACATAAATAACTCACAAAATGCAACAGTAAGAAACACAAGACTATACTGATAGTAAATAAGAACCTGAAAAAATATTCAAAATTTTAGGAAGTAAGAAATGCAAATTAAAATCATAATAGAACATTACTACATATCTCTAAGAATAGCTAAATTTTAAAAAAATGGACATTAAGTAAAAAAAAAATTAAATGAAGATGTGGAGCAACTGAAACTCTGATACATTGTTGGTAGAGAAGACAAAATGTTAAGAGACAAATTAGAAAATAATGTAGCAGCAGTTTCTTATAAAGTTAAATGTGCACTTACTATATGACCCAGTAAGCTTGCTGTATGTTGTTTACATAAATAAGTTATTTTCACACAAAATTTATGCATAAATAGCAACTCTATTTATAATTGTCAACAATTGGAAACAACCTAAACATTTTTTCAATAGATGAATGGAGAAACAGACTGTGGTTGTTCCATACAGTGAAATAATACTGAGTAATAAAAAGGAGCACACTACTGATTCACACATTAGTATAAAAAAAGTGAAAGTGAAAGAGACAGTATCAAACAGTAGTACACTTTCTGGTTCCATTAAAATGGCATTCTCAAAATGACCATATTGTGATGAGGTAGAATGGATCAGTGGTTATCAAGGGTTCAGGGTCTGAGAGAATTGTATAAAAGGGTAGCATGAAGGACATTTGGGGGACGATAGAAACTGTCCTGTATTTTGATTGTGGTAATGGTTACAGAAATTTCAAAGTTATTAAATTTATAGAACTCTATACCAAACAGTCAATTTTACTATATGTTAATTTAGAAAAAGGAATAGAATATTATTTTTCAGCATTGAGGTTTGTTGACCCTTTTATGTTATTATACATCCATCAGTTTCTCTACTAGTTTCTAGTTTTTTGAAGGTAGGAATTATCTTATTATTTTTAATGAACTTTTTAGTTGAGATTTATAGAAAAATTGTGAAATAGTTCTCATACATGCCACACATTTTTCTTGTTATTAACATCTTAATGTTAGTTTGGCACATTTGTTACAATTAATGAACAAATACTAATATTATTAACTGAAGTCCATACTTTATTTCATTTTTTCTTTTTTTAATTGAATGTCTTTTTTCTGTTCCATGCTTCCATCCAGGAAACCACATTACATTAGTTGTCATTTCTCTTTAGGATCCTCTTGATTATGATATTTTCTCAGACTTTCTTTGTTTTGATGAACTTGAGGGTTTTAAAGAGTATTGGTAAAGTATTTTGAGAATGTCCTTCCATTGAAATTTCTTATGAATAGATGGGTTAAATATTTTGAGAGGTAGACCATAAAGGTAAAATGCTATTTTCATTACATCATATCAAGGGTACATATCATCAATATGTCAACACTGTTGACAATAGGCAACATTAAAATTGGCTAGGGTAGTGTTTATCAGAATTCTTCTATGTAAAGTTACTCTTTGGCCATCTTTTCCATATTTACTCTTTAAAAGTAACATCTAAGGAGTGAGGAGTTATATATCACCTTATAGAACAGAATAGCTATATACATTATTTAGAATCTGTCTGTACAGATTTGTCTGTTTCCTCACATTTAAATTACTTATTCAATCATTTATTTATATCACTACGGTCTCATGGCTTTTTAAATAATTTGTGTTTTAATCTAATAATACTATATTTTATTGCACAACCAGTTTCAGCTTTAATCATTGCAGACTTTTTTGATTGGTTCCTGTGTTCTTTTGACATAGTACCATTGTTGTGGATATACATTTTTTCAATACTTTCTTACTTTCTGACACTGCAAGATACTCCAGGATCAGCTGGTTAATTTTTGCCCCAGTCACAGATTCAGTCATTTTTGCAAGGATGCCTGTTTTTTTGTTTTTTTTTTTTTGTTTGTTTGTTTTTGTTTTTGGACGAAGTTATTAGAAACCAAGATCTGAGTGCCACCTGTGCTTACTGATATTGGGGTGTATTTTCCTCCAGGTTGTTTCAGCTGGCCAAAATCAGAAAAAAGATGTGTGTAAACTAACTTGTATATATAGACATTGCTATAAATATTGTAATATGTAACCACTGGTATTTATATTAAGTATACATAAGTTCATACAGACGCATTCAACTCTAATCTATTACCACACAATCATTCTAGCCTCCTCCCTATGCTTGTCTGTAACCTTCCATTCTGTCAGTGAAAAACCTGACTTCTTCCATATGCCATTCTTGGTTACAGTTGTTCAATTCCAGCATAAATGTTTAGCAGTATCAGAAATGTTTACATATAAACCCATAGGAACAGCTTTATCAAATCGAGCATATTTTTTATGTACAATTACTTTTGCCTTCACTTTTACAATTTACACATTTTCTAAGTTTCTTAAGTCATTGACTCTCCCCGCCTCATCACTCTTCACTGAGGCTTATTCATACATTTGTAATACAGTTAGATTTATTTGTCAGATTCTGTTCCTCAATGGGATGCCTCAAATTCCTAAATTATTTTCTAAAATGTGCATATATTAAGGTAAACCTTTGCTCTAGAAAGGTCTGTGGATTTTGATAAAGGTCTATGAATAGTGTTATATGTCTATCATTAGAGGATCATATAGAATAGTTTCGGCACACTAGAAAACTCTCTGTGCTTCACCTATTTGACCTCTCCAGTTCCTTTGAATCTTTTAAAAACCTTTTTAATCAGCCATTGATCATTTTAATGTCTTTATAGTTTTGCTTTTTCTAGAACGTTATATAATTGGAATCATATAGTATGTAACTTTTTCATGCTGGCTCTTTGCACTTTGCAATATGCAATTAAGATTCATCTTTGTCTTTTTATGACTTGATAGTTCATTTCTTTTTATCACTGCATACTATTTATTGTATGGTTGACCAAGTTTGTTTAAAACATTTCCAGTTGAATAATTTTAGTTGCTTTAAGTTTTGGGAAGTTATGAATAAAGCCGCTATATACATTTACATGCAGGTTTGTTTGCTTCTTTGTGAACATACATTTTAAATCAGTTGGGTAAATATCTAGAAGTATAATTTCTTAAATGTACAGTAAGACTACATTTAGCTTTGTAGGCAACTGCCAAACTGTCTTCTGAAGAGGTTATACCATTTTTCATTCCCATATTTTTGCCAGCAATTGGTATTTCCAATTGTTCAGAGTTTGTTTAGTCAGTCTAATAGATGTGTAGTGGTATCTGATTGTTGTTTTAACTATTCAAATGTCTAGTGACGAAATATGTTGTCTCTTTTTATATGATTATTTGCTATCTGTTTATTTTCTTTGGTGAACATTTTTTAAAAATTTTTTAATTGGTTGTTTTTCTATTGTTAGATTTTAATAATTATTTGCATATTTTCAATATATGACCTTTATCAAATATGTATTTTCCAATTATTTTCTCCCATTCTTTGATTTTTCTTTCCATTTTCTTCAGTGTTTTTCACAGAATAGAAAATTTTAATTTGATGAAGCTTATCTTTTTTTTTTTATTAATTTTGCTTTTGGTTTATCTAAAATCCCATCACAGATCCAATGCCATATATACATTCCTTATGTTTTTCTTCTAGTTGTTTTATAATTTGCATTTTATATTAATCCATTCTGAATCAATTTTTTTTGTGGAAGTAGAAAAGCCTGTATCCAGGTTCTTTTTTTTTTTTTTTAATATAATCACATCTTATTTCTTTAATTCCATTTGTTGAAAAGACTATCTTTCTCCATTAAGTTATTTTCATCCTTCAAAGATCAGTTGACTATATTTATGTGGGTCTATGTTGAATCTCTCCATTCTGTTTCTTCTAAGTGCATGTCTATTCTATGCCAGTTTCACATATTCTTGATTACTATGGCTTTATAGTAAGTCTTTAAAGGTAGTTTCAGGCTTTCAAAAATTTTTTCTGTTTCTTAGTATTGTGTTAGCTATTCTGAATCTTTCCATATAAATTTTAGAATTAGTTTACAATATCTACAAAATGTATCTACAAAATTGGTTCACAATACCTACAATATCTACAAAATTTCTTTCTGGAACTAGTTTCAGATGTATCAAAACTATAGATCAACTTTGGAAAATATTACAACTTCTTACCCATAAACCCAGACTATTTCTCCATTTACGTATAACTGCTTTGATTTCTTTATTTCAGTATATCATTTTCAACATATAGAATCTATATAAATTCCGTTGTATTTATAAGTATTTTTATTTTTTTGATATTGTAAATGTTATTAGGTTTTAATTTATAAATCCAATTTTTTCAGTTCTGGTATATAGAAAAGTAATGTACCTTTGTGTATTACTCTTGTATCATAGAATCTATCTATAATGAGTTATTAGTTCCAAAAGAGTTTTTTAATTATTTTTATTTGTTGTTCTCTAAGTAGATAATCATGTCACCTGAAAAAAAAAAAAAAAGCTATATTTCTTTTTTCCTTGTCTGTATCTCTTTTATTTCCTATTTTTTTTTTTTTTTTTTTTGGTCTAATTGCATGAGCTAGAACTTCTAGTACAACGTTGAATAGCAGCAGTAAACCTTGATGACTTATTCCCAATCTTTGGAGAAAAGCATCAGTTTCTCATTAGGCATAATTTTAGCTATAGGTTTTTGTAAATGGTCCATATCAAAATGATATAGCCTTAGTTTGCTGAGAGTTTGTATTATAAACAGGGACTGAATTCTTTCATTCGCTTTCACTGTATCGGTTAATATAATTATATATTTTTTTATTTTTTTATTAATTGATTTTTGAATGTTGAAACAGTCTTGTATACCTAGAATAAACACTATCAGTAGTTGGTAAACTTCTTATCTTGCTATATTTGATTTGCTAATATTGGGTTAACCTTTTGCATCTATATTCATGAAATACTGGTCTGTAGTTTTTCTTTCTTGTAATATCTTTGCCTGGTTTTAGTATTAGATAGGAAGTGTTCTGGTTGCTTCAATTTTCTGAGAGGAATTATAAGGAATTGGATCATCTTTTCTTAAAACGTTCATGGACTTCACCAATGAATCCATTTAGTCTTGGTGGTTTCTTTTTAATTTTTGAAAATTTGTTAATTTTTGACTATATTTAATATATACACATCTATTCATATTACCTACTTCTTTTTGTGTGTATTTTATTAGTTTATCCATGATCAGTTTATCCATGTTATTAAATTTGTGGGCATAGAGTTGTTCATCACATTCATTTATTATTGTTTTGATTTCAATGGAATCAGTAGCACTGGGTCTGCCTTTATTTCTGGTATTTTGCATCATTTTCAGCTTTGTTTTTCTTTTTTTTTTTAGTTATCCTGACTATAGGTTTATTAATTTTGTCTTTTCAAAGACCAACTTTTTAGGTTAGTGATTAGTTGATTTTCTCTATTGTTTGGCTCTAATTTTTATTATTTTGTTTCTTCTAATTTCTTTAGGCTTTAAGATCTTTTTCTAGTTTCCTAATGTGAAAGCTAGGACTTTTAATTTTTGACTTTTCTTCTTTTCTGATATATGCACTTAATATTACAAATGTCATTCTAAGTGCTACTTTCAGTGCTTTCCACAATTGTAGATGCCATCTTTTCATTTTATTTAGTTTAATATATTTTAAAGACTTCCTCTTTGACCTACATGCTATTAGCAGTTTAATATATTTCAAGACTTCCTCTTTGACCTACATGTTATTTAGTAGTACATTGTTTAGTCTCCAAATATTTTGGGATTTCCAGCTATATTTTTGTTATTAAGTTTTAGTTTAGTTCTACTGTGGTCTTAGAACATCCTTTGTAGGATTTATATACTTTTAAATTTGTTCCGGTGTATTTTATGGTTCCGAATGTAGTCTATCTGGGGAATGTTCCATGTGAACTTGAGAAGCATGTATATTTTATTGTTGTTGAATGAAGTGTTCTATACATGTCAAATAGATCAAGATGATTGAGGGGACTGTTCAGGTCAACTATATTCTTACTGATTTTCTGCCTGCTCTATCTATCAATTATGAAAAGAGAAGTGTTGATGTCTCAACTGTAATAATGAATTTATCTGTTTCTCCTTACAGTTCTATCAGTTTTTGCCTCACATATTTCAATGCACTGTCATCAAGTACAAACATGATAAGGATTATTATTTTTTTCTTGAAGAATTGATCTTTTTTTATTATTTAATGACCTTTTTATCCCTGATTAGTTTCCATATCTTGATGTTTGTTCTGTCTAAAATTAATATAGTAACTCCACCTTTCTTTTGATTAGTGTTAGCATGGTATTCCTTTCTCCATCCCTTAAAAGACTTTGTGTTTAAAGTGTGTTTCTTATAGATAAGATATAGTTAGGTCTTGTTTTTATATCTACCTGATAATTTCTGTCTTTAATTGCTGTATGTAGGCTATTCTTATTAAGAGTGATCATTATGCAGTTGAATTAATATCTACCATGTTTGTAATTCTTTTGTATTCATTGCTCTTGTTTTCTTGTTTTTTTTTGGTATTGCTGCTACTCTTATTCTTCTTTCTCTTTCTCTTTCTCTTTCTCTTTCTCTTTCTCTTCCTCTTCTTCTCTTCCTCTTCCTCTTCCTCCCTTTTTTCTCCTTTTCCTTCTTCTTCTTGTTTCTTCTTCTTTTTGTCTTCTTCTCTTCCTCCTCTACCTCTTCCTTCTCTTTTTCTTTCTCTGGTTTTGATTGATCATTTTTTGATGCCATTTTCTTTCCTCTCATAGTATATCTATTACACTTTTTCTAAATAATGTTTACTTGTTCCTGTAGATTTTGTGTTGTAAGTTTATAATCATTTTAAGTATATAATCAAATAACAATGTACTGATTCATATGTACTGCTTGGTGATACAGATACCTTATAACAGAGTGCTACCAGTTCCTCCCTCCAGTGTCTTATAAAGTTGCTGTGATTAATTTCAGTCATGCATTTACTATAGTCATTCAATTCGTTGTTGCTATTACCATAAACAAACAGTCACCTATGCGATCGATTAAGAAAGAGAAAAATTTAAAAATCACCTTTATTTATTCTTTCTCTAATGTGCATTCTTTCTTTATATAATTCTGAGTTTCTAACCTATATCGTTTTCCTTCTTCCTGAAAAACTTACATAATTTTTCTTGAAGGCAGTTCTGCTGGGGACAAAGTCCCTCGGTTTCTGTTTATCTGAGAAAGGCTTTATTTCTCCTATACTTTAAAAAAGTAATTTTATTGGTTATACAAATCTACATTGGTACATTCTTTTTTTTTAACGCTTTAAATTAACCACATTCTCCTCTTGCATCGACAAAAAGTGCAATACAATTTTTATACTTATTTTTCTATAAATAAAATGTGTCCTTACTCTGGTTGCTTTTAGATTTTCTCTTTGTCTTTGATATTCACTAGTTGGAATATGATGTACCCACGTGTAGACTTTTTGATATTTATTCTGCTTGGAGTTCTCTAAACTTTCTGGATTTGTAATTTGTTGTTTGTCATTAATTTTGGAAAATTCCTGGGCATTATCACCTCAAATACTTCTTCTGCGTTATTATCTTCTGTTATTTCGATTGTATGAATGTTATACCTTTTCAAATTGTCCCACAGTTTCTGAGAACTATTCTGTTTTATTTTTTTCAGTGCCCATTATATTTTAGAAATTTTCTATTGATGTAGCTTGAAGCTCATTGATTCTTTCCTTGGCTTTGTCCAGTTTACATATGAGTCCATCAAAGGCATTCTTCATTTCTGTTATAATATTTTGGATCTCTAGTATTTCCTTTTTGTTTTTTTCTTGGGATATCCATCTTTCTGCTTATATTACCCTATTTGTTTTTGCATGTTGTCTACTTTTTCATTAGAACCCATAATATATTAATCACATTTATTTGAAATGTCCTATCTGATAATTCCACTACACTGCCATATCTCAGACATCTCTGACACTTTGCATTATCTCTTAAGACTGAGTTTTTTCTTGTCTTTGACATTTCTTGTAATTTATTATTGAGAGCTGAGCACATTGTACCACATAATAAGAACCGAGGTTAATATGGCTCTGAATTAGGCTATGTTTAATGTTTGCTATCTGTACTTGTCTGAGGTTTCTATTTCCTCTACTGTTCCCCCCCCCCGCCCCCGCCCCGTTGTCTTAGGGTTTCTCATAAGTTTCATTAAATATAATGAGTTAGTGATAATCCACTGTTATTTTATTGAAATATTGTTGATATGATTAGATGTGAGTGCGGTGTTATATAATCCTATGATTATATAGTTCTTTAGTGGACCTGTGTCCTTGCACTGTCACCTTCACAGGTGTTTCACAGCTTTGATTCCTCCACAGGTGATAAAGGAAGAGAGGACTAGAATCAAGTAATTTCCCATCCCTGATGTTGGATAAGTTGTTAAAAAGAAGTCTTTTTTCTTGCTTAGTGGTCCTTTGCTATGGAGAATGGTCTGGTTGTATTTTAAAAAGGTTATTTTGTCCCCGTCCTTGCCAGAAATGAGAATGTTTTAATTGGACCTTCACTAGTAAGAACCTGGTGGATTTCCAGGAAGTAAAACCTACAAAACTATGGGACCCCCCATAAAACTGCAGCCCCAAGTGTTTCTTACTGTAACAGTAGTCTCCACTTCAGCAATTTGTTGAAGTTATCATTTAAATATTTTTACCATAAACTAGTGGCTTCTGTCCAGGTAATATGATCTAATCTTGGCTCTAATTCTTTGTATTCACCTGTCTCTTCAGATTTTGGAGTGGTGATATGTCTCTGTGGCCTCAATTCTCTCAAAGAACTAAAAACTCAATTTAATTTCTTTTTGCCTTTTCTCCTGTTATACATGGGAATGACAATTTCCAAGATATTTATATGCCAAAGCTGAAACAAGCAGTACCATTATCTTTTCAAAATTTGCTTTTGTCCCTTCACTCTCTTTTTTTGTAATTATAATTATACATATATTAGATATTTCTCAAAGTCCTATATGTTTCTTAGTCTTAGCTATATTTTTTAGACCTTTTTCTTTCTATGTATTCTCCTGGATATAATCTATTTGTCTAAATTTCTAGTAATGAATCCTTTCTTATGTTTTGTTTAAACTGCTGGTAAATTTATCTGATGACTTCTTAATTTTTTGTTCTAGAATTTTTATTATTTTATTATAGATTTCAAGTTTCTGGTAATATTTTTCATTTCTTGATCATATTAATGTAATTTACTTTTAAGTTCACATCATAATATCATCAATATTTTCTCTTTTTTTACCTTTGTTCATGTATACATGTTATTTGTTAATTTTTGAATAAATGTGAGATACTATATGTTTAAAAAAACTAGAAACCCTAGATATTATTATTTTCCTCTATAAATTATTGACCTTTCCTAAAAAGTAGTTTAAAGTTGGGTAGATGTCATTGATCTACTTAGGACTGAGATGTTTCTAATCTGAGTTTCAGCCCTTCTGAGGTCACAATGGAGAATTTGCATATCTACCCAGGCCCTTTCTCTTTGGAAGTCCCTGGGTTCAAACTCCAACTATTGTTTCACCTGTGCTGTGAAACTATCAAAAACTCTCCTTAAGTTCTTATCCTTCAGTTGCACATATCTGCTTAGATTTTTAGACTCTGAGTAGATATTTATGCAGCTTAGAAATTGGTCAATTCCTTGAGGATAAAAACAATACAGAATATTAAATTTGCTACTCTGTACTTCATTTGAGATCTCAGTTCTTAAAATTTTGACTTTATTTTCATGGAAAGTTTTTCCCTCCAGACTTGTGAATTTCTTAGGATTTTCCAATATCTTTTTTTCTACTTATGCTCTGAGTCCTGAGCTACCTCGGAATTGGGCAATGCCTTGAGATAAAATACAGTGGATAATGTACTCACCTCAATGAAATTTTTTTTCGCATATTTCATGAATTATTGCATGACTGACTCACCCCCATTATCATGAAAAGCCTACTTTGTCCAAATTTTTAAAAATAAAGTTGCTCTCTCAATTTTGTCCCCCATAAACTTTCACATATGAATATTATAATTTAATTTTTTACAGAATTTTATGTAAATTATTTTTCTATATTTTATTGTTTTCTTTATTTTATGCTATAGTGTAGTAAAGAATTTTTACTAATGCTGGACCTAGAATATTGTTGCTGCAAGGGGAATTCATTGCAATACATCTTTTTTTTTAAAAAAAGATAAAACTTGTGTCAATCTATAAAATTATTATCATTAATTTTTACTCTTATTTCAAATATCATCCTCTATAGTTTTCTTTTCTGAGTGCACCTAAGCCAGATGTTTTTATATAAAATATTTCAATTAAAACACAATTAAGATCCAGAGTTTATATTCTTTAAAAACAGACTAAATGCTTTTTCAAGGAAATAGACAATTGTATTTTTGAACAAGATGATTTAATACATAAAATATATTGATTTTTTCTTCATCCCCCAATTGTAAGGATAAATAGAAAATATAAGTATTGAGAATTATTCCTATTAAAATTAAAATAATTTTATATACCACATACCTGAATTTTAAAATGTGTATCCAAATGAAAACTAATTTTGATAGAATGAAAAATTCAAAGATTGTTGAAGGCTAACCCATACAACAATGTTTTTTAATTAATTGAATTGAGCATGTAACTAATAAAGTTTAATAAAGATTATGGAATGTTAATGATAGTTTTGCTTTATTTTTAACCTAGAAATAGATTAAACATTCAAATAAAAAATACTTTGTGTATTTTATAAAATGCTTTGAACCAAATTTTGCTCTCTAAAAGTTACATTTTCTTAGCAAAATTTTCCCTTATATAATTAAAATGATTATATTTCTGTTATTTTTTGAGGATCTTACAGTATTTAAATTTTTTAGTTAAATAATTAGATAATATTTATAGTAATAACAAATACAACATCCCTTGTAAATGTATTATTGCCAGACATTGAAAATAACAATTTCTCTAATCTTTATAACCACTCAAAAAGGCATATGTTATAAGCTCCATTTTTTAGAATGTCAAGGTTTATAGATTACCAGATCTCATACAACAGGTAAATGGCAGAACCAGGATGTCAGTCCAGGTATCCCTGATTCTAAATTCTCTGTCACTTCTGTAGCACATGTACATCTTTTCAATGATGTTAGTGGTAATTTGGAAAGCTCAGCAGATCCTTTCCCGTACATTTTAAGGGATATAAGCTCAATGAAAATAAAACAGGTGATATCGTTTTTGTTGTTTGCATAAAACATCTTATGTTTCAGACATTCGAAAGAGGTTGTTTCTTACAATACCTTTGGAACAATCATGCCACCTGCAGTCATTAAATTGAAAGCCTAGAATTTATAAAAGCAGAAGTAACACATGACTTGGGAATGGGAAAAGGCGTGGTGAAATATAACCTAACAATCCTCTACTTACTACATTATATCAATAATATTTGTTGCAAATTTCATTTGATGTGTTGAATATATTCGAGAAATGTGACCTTTGACATTTTCAACATCCTATTAATTCTCAATCTTTTCTGCTGGCAAATCTTTTTCAAGCCAGTGATTACTGTGCAAACCAGTTATAAAAGCAAGTCATAGAGTAAAACAAATAAAAGAGGTGAGTTTTTGTTCTTTAAAAACAAGCAGAGAGTAATTGTTTTGAAGTTACTTTAAAAAGTGCACGCTTAAAATTATCTTAAGTTCCGAAGTGTCTCATCTGCTTTCTAATTTTCTACAAGATGCTTTTAATATTTTAAGATTTATATTAAACCACAGGGGTCTGAAAGATTTCAGGAACTCTTACATATGCATCAGATATAAACAATCAAATTAATAAAGGAAAATCACAATTTAGATGTTAGTTGCTATAAATTTATCTGCCATTCCTTTAATTGGGGCTCATAGTTTTCCAATTCTAATTCAAAAATTACAAATACAGGGAGGTACCCACTTCGAAGTAGCTGTCATATTCTAACTTTCTTTCCAGCTTCCAGTCATATGTGAAAATTTTAAGTTTTGGTCACAAACAACTAGCTGCTTTAAATAATAACAATTTGGTAATGTGGGAGATCTGATTTTTTTTTTAACAAAATGAAATACTAAAATAGTAAAATCTTAATAATTTGGATGCTTCTTCTTATATTTACATAGGCTTTATTGTTTGGAATGTTAATGCCATAAGCTAATAGAACTATATGCTTCTTTTCACACTAATTTAATTTTAAAACAAAATATGTTGTTAGTGAAACTGTCATTAATACCACTTTGCCAAGGGAAGTGTAATCATAAATAAAAGTCCCAAATGCTGAATTTAAAAGTGTTTTATACTTATAATTTGTTTTAAATCAATTTTTCTCCTTTCCAAAAAGAAAACTCTGTAAACCCATTAGTGCATTATGTCAGCTATTCTTTATATTGTTAATATACATGTGTGTATATCATATATATTATTTTTTCCGTCAAAATTTACTTTCTTCATCAAGACAAAACCTGACTCAAAACACGGTTAAAGAACAAAAGAAAAAGATAAAGCTAAGATAGAGTAGACAATCTGAAGTGTTTATTTTTTATATCTAAACTCTACAATACTCCTTAGGTGGCCAGATCGCCCAGCCATCCTATACCACGTATTTCATGTGATACAAGAGAATGAGTGCAAATGAAAGACTATCCTTATTGAAGCAAGCTGCAGAGATCTTTTCTACATTCCCTTTATTATGAAGTTAAATCAGCACTAATGGCTATATCTATTTAATAAAGCATCAGATATATAGACGTACAGTTAATCCTCCTTGCAATACAAGAATATCAAAACCTTGGATCCATTGGAAGGAGACTTTTTGGAATAATATGGAGGAGACTTTCCATATTTAATTTTTATAGATAGAAATAATCCATGTAAAATAAAATATATATTTAAAAATTTTAATCCCTACTTAATGTGAGTTATAATAACAATATCATCTGGGAACATAACATTTTTTCATACAGTTCATAGTATTTCTCAAATATCTTAATTCATCATTCACTGTGACAAAAATGATTTTTGTGCATCTTAGTTTCATAGGTTATAGAAGAAAGTGATATAAAAAGGAAAACAGCAAATTTTCCTAGGAAAAGTCCTAAGACTTCTTCTTTTTTATAGGAAAACAAATAACTTTTTATACCTGTTATGGAATTACATTATAACTATAGAAAACCAAACTTGTTTATTGTATACTTGCTAAACTTTTATAGATCAAAGACAAACATGTAATCAACACTTGGATCATTGAGATTCCTTTTTTAAATGGGATATCAGAATATCCTGTAAGGTCTTAAAAGACATAAGAAATTCTGTAGATCAAAATAGTTGTTGAGTTACCTATAAATTTTAATGTACATAAATTGAGAACTTTCTTCTCCAACTCTTTTTTTTTTATTGAAAAATGATATATGCAAGAAAGTCATTTGAATTTTCAAGAGCCAACTGAAAATTTAGGGATTTCATAGGTTGGAAATATTTCCAATACAATTACTTAAAATGTATGACTATGCTCATGTTTTTGAGGGACAGTATTCAAAACCTTCAAAAATAACTTTCCATCTCGAAACTATGGATGTTTAAAAATAAGCTGAAACAAATTCAAACATGCAGGAAAGACAAGCCACAAATAATTTGAAAGTGGCAAGTTCTGTTGTTAAATTATACAGAGATATAACTACAAGATTAAATAGCTATTTAGATAAATTAGGTTCAAAAAAGTTGAATGTGTAAAGATTAAAAAACAGATGACTGTGGTTTGGAATTCCAGCTCTGTCATTTACTAGCTGTGTAGTCTTGGATTTCAGTTTTCTCAGTTGTGAGGCAGGGATAATGGAATGTGTTTGGATGGAGATTGCTTAGCACACTATAAGGGATCAATACATTTTACATGTACTTACATAAACCTTTACATCCCACTTCACCATTTGCCCTGCCATATCCTTATCTTGGTTTCAGGCTTGTATGTTTAAAGGAAATCTCTTAACTAAGAGTAAGAAAATAATCTTGAGCAAGAAAAAAAAAATCCAGACGTCATAAGTACTGAACACTGGTTCTAATCTCATAGCACCTGTAATACCAAAAATTTTAACTAAGAGCTTTGCTTTGATTTAATCAAAAATTAAAATATCATTTTGGTCCTACTTTGATATGGGTTATACTTTCCATTCAACTATATATAAACAGAATTCTCTCAGTTGTAGCACTCAGTCTAAAATGTATGGCAGTTTTCACTACAATTACTTTCTCTGAATGATTATATGACAGTGGAACAGAAGAAATTCAGGTATCATAAGAGCATAAACTATGTACTACTTCCTGCTTATAAGAGGTAGCTGGAAGTTCACTTACTTCATGCATTCTATTTAAGTAATGCCTTTACGGAAGTAAATATCTAGGTACTGACTATGTTAAATAGAAGCTTTGAGATTGTCTTAATTATACATTTCACCTTCTAAGTCCTTCATCCCACTCCGCATCTCGTATACTACTCTTGAATAATTTATAATCGTATTTTGTTTGATTTACCACTTACTTTCAGCTACTGAACTAGAGTTTAAAATATCCAATTTTCTATTCAACAAAATTTGAAAGATAGAAGACTTGTAGAAAGGATCTATAATCTTAAATAAAATTTTCTTTATACACACACATACACACACACACACACACACACACACACACATACATCTTCCCTCCCTACAAACACTTAAGATAAGGCACATCTTCCAATTACATCTATAATTCCAGATCACCCTATTGCGTTGGATCATTAATCACAATTAAATAGTAAATTAAATTAATTATGTAAATATTAGTTTAGTGACTGACTTCCCCACTGAAGTATGCTTTTTGAGGTCAAGAGCTGTATCTGCCTCATTCATTCCTCTGTTCCATGCATCTAGAACAGTGTTCAATATGCATTTCTTAGATAAGTGAAATAAAAATGCAATAAATGATAACCCATTTCTGACACTTGTTTGTCACTAAAATTTTGTTGTTGCTAAAACTCATCTCATGTCTTCAACTGAATATTTATATATTATGATACTTGAATTCTCTGACAGACCTATGAAAATAGGTCTATGAGTTTAAAATTGACTCACAATATGTGTTTTATATTTGGTAAAATTTCTTCTAGAATTGCAACTAAACAATAAATGAACTAGTAGGATAATATCATTAGTATTTCATTTGTCTCATAATTTAAAGGCAATTTATTCTAAATTTGTATTGTCAAATTTTTATCTTAAACTTTAACTAAAAATTATATGCAATGACATTTTCATAAAGTTTAACAGAAACAATCAATAATATTACAACAGGTACTTAACATGATAATAAATGTCAATGTACTTTATAAATCAAAGTAGAAAAACATCTTTTGTTTTCTATAACCATACCTAATTTGCAATGATTACACTCTTAAAAACAACCACATTGTTCTGTCTAAATTCATAAACCAAAAGTGATTTTTAACCTTTCTATTTAATTTGTATGACTTTAAACAGGTAATATTACATAGAATATTAGAACAGATAGAATGGGTAGTTCTATTTTGTCCTTTTGATTGCTAAAATAAATAAGATATTATATAATATTATATGCATTTCAGAGTATGAATAGATAAAATTCTAGATCAACTGTATTGAAGTCATAGTTTTATTTGCCAAATTCAAAACACAAAACACAGAGCACTTCCACATATAATATAGATGTATTCTGAGATTTTGCCTTTACAGGAAAATGATGGAGATAGCCATAACCATGGATGTGCTCTGGATATCTGTGTTAAGTGCACAGAATGTAGTAACAATTGATACCAGTCCTTGTCCTTTGTTGTCGTTGTTGTTGTGGTTCCTCTAGTGGTAATAATACATGCTCTCTCTCTCCAAATCAATTGTACTTAGTTATAGTTTTCTTAATTAAAAAAAAAAAAACTTTTGTGCTTAAAATAAATAAAACTGTTCTTCCAACCCTCCTGTCCCCATTTTCCAGTAAAAAAAAAAAAAAAAAAAAAAAAAAAAAAAAAGATAATATTTAAAACTTTGGGTTATTCTGCAATATGGCAATTTACAGTATGTAACCAAGTGTTGCAACAGAAATAAAGCAATGGAATAACAAATCACAAAGACACCCTCAGGACAGAAGGTAGAGAGAAATGTTAAATTAATGAGCCTATAAAACTGCTGCAAATGAAACGTGTAAATACATTGATCTTTTTTTTTTAACCTAATGGTTTTCTTATGATTTTTACATCACAGAAAAACCTGTTCTATTTGCACCAGCACAGCTTCTTAGTAAACACTGTTCTTTCTTATCTGCTCGATGCCTTCTCCCTAGGCTATGGCAGATTTTTCATTTAGCTAAAAGCTCGGTAAGAGGTCTATGAGAATGATAATCCTACCACGGCCCCAGCTGGCATTTTCATGGGGTAGATGATTAGTAGAACGTTTTCTATTCGACCTGGAGAAATTCTCTCAGTGGGAAGTTAACATCCGCTTACTGTCTTCACCAGAACACACTCATCAGTTCCCCATCTGACACCCAAGAGCAGAAGAGGCTGCTTGAATAATGGATAGAATAGAAGAATATCTGGCTTTTTAAAAATAGTATCTGTGGTGAGTTACAAGCCCATCTATTGCTTAATCTCCAGTTTTTAACTGCTTGTCCTTATGCTATCAAGTTACTTAGACAACTAAAGGTTTGTGTTCTCCAAGGAAAGGGAAAACTTTCATTAATACATTTTCAAAATGTGCTGCCTTACTGACACTTGCCTTTTGGGGGTGGTTTAAATGCCTCCTGCAGGATAATTGAAATGGAATTCAGGCTACCTGAATGTGAGGAAATAGTCTTCCCAATCTAGCTTCTCTTTTCCTACAGAACCCAACCACCCTAGCTCTGAAGTAGTTAATATTTATATGTCTGCAACATATAAATCCAGGAAAGCATTATGCAGGATTTTATAGCCAGAGGATTTTGTATAAGCTTAAAGGAAAACGTTTAAATCACCTAATTTAGCCTTATATCTTTTTTTCTTTTCAGTTTAGTTTTATTTGATTCCCCTTGATTGTCTGTTCTCTGACCCGATGCTTCTATTGCATAATAAAGTTTTAGGGAAAGAACATTCGTCCTGTGTAAATCTACTTAAAGAAGTTTTCTCTTTCTCATACTGAGAAACATAACCCTATGTCGGTCTACTTGACCCAAAAGCATTCTCCACTGAAGCTACTCAATAGGAATATGAAACCTGCTATCATTCGAGTACAGTGTAAAACCTAATGACTTCAGCATATGCACACCAAGTAATAGCAAATCATACTTTGTACACTTCACCTTCTTTTTATAATCCAGCCCTTTGTATGCAGTAATGAGGTATGTGCTATAAGGAAGATTCTTTAATAGGATTTAATGCACCTGTGAGCAAAGGCATTTTAGCTTTTTATCCCCAGAAGCACTGTAACTGAAAGCCTTTAATACTGATGTGATGGAATATAAATGCAGAAATATTATAATAACCAGAACTTTTCAAAAAGTTTACAGTCTTTCTGTGACAGATTATTTAACTGTGAGTCAAAATTATGCCTTGAGAGAGGTGTAAATAAGGGCATATGGAAATTTTGTGAGGGACTAACCAATGCTTGTAAATGTTTGTGACTTAGAGCCTGTGCTAGGATCAGCTACACTTTATTGGACTTCTTGGTCAGGAAGCTTAGATCCCTGTATTTTCTCACCAAATGTTGCAGGAAGAATGCCTTTGGGAACCGGCCCTATTTTTGGTAACTTCCTGCAGCAAGTGAATAGACTCTTTTAAAGAAGGAATAAACCTTGTGTTTGGGTGAATACTTTATATGTAAATAACTTTTCATATGCAGCAGATATCAAATTTGGATTCTGTTGGTTTAATGAGGAATCGTCAGCTATTTATTGAAAAATGTATGCTCATTTTTAAAAAGTTTGCTAATAAAATTTCTGATGCTTAACTCAATACTCCAGCTCCATAAATTTCCTACTGGATATGTCACTCTCTTTTTCCATTAAATAAACTCTATTATTGAAATGATACCACTGAATTACCTCCATTTTCCATTTACTGAAGTTTTCCTAATTGTCTCATTCCTTAACAACCTATAATTATTAGCATCTCTGTATTTATTTCTATAACAGAGATTTGGCTCTTTAAGACAGAAAACTGTTGTTAGTTTAATGTTGTGCATAGTGAGAAAATTTGATTCTAAACATCAAATATCATGAGGTCAGGGCATATCCATCACATGCCAGAGGGGATGGTAGTGCTCGATCACACTGCAAAGACTGAAGGTCAACTCTGGAGCCCTGTGTGGTTTGGAAAGCAGATATCAGGGCAGGTTTTTGAGTAGTTTCTGGATCAATATGTCCAATACAAGGTAAAGAGAGGTCACTTGTCACAGCTGAGAGTCTCTGGAGAAGAGGGAAGTCAGGACTCAGGGAGGCATCAAAACTGACGTGCCTACATCCTTTTGTAGCCTGCAAACAGAGAGACATTCTTTTACTTTCAATTGATGAAGTTTCTTTTAATCCTGATGTGAAAACAGGAAGAAATAAGATTATTTTTCTAAAGAGACATTTGTTTCTAATGAGAACTGTGATTTCCTTATTGTAATAAATGCATAGTCAAATATGTTTGCTTTACTTACCTATATTGATTCACCGAGTAGTCAACAAACTCTGAATATATGACATTCATTTAGTCATTCATTTGGCAAATGCTATCTGTGCATCCCAAGGCAAAGCTGAATGAAAAAAGATGGAAAAGTCATTGCCTTTGCTTCAAGGAGCTTAGAGTCTGAAAGATGTAACCACATAAATGAATGTTGACTGGCAACATACTGCACACTTGTTTTCTGATTACCATAGTGTAAGAAAAAACGTAAAATCTTTTAAAAATGTCTGACAATGTTTATGCACAAAGTTCTTCCAGGGAAACTTTTTGGTCTATGCATCTATGATTATAGGGGCACAAGGTTATAGGGGAGAGGGTCCAATATATGCTATAAAGAGTTCTCAAAGGGAATCCCTTTTTCATAGGTTTTAGACAAGATCATAAGAATGCTTCTTACTCTCTTATTTCTGGATATACTTTGCAGCATGTTCTCAAAATGTATTTTCTGGTATGTATGCTATATATCCTTTCTTTCTTCCTTTTGTGAATAGGCAAAAATTATTTTTTAACTGACCAGTCACTAAGCATTCAAATATATTCACAAAAGACTATATATATATATATATATATATATATATATATATATATACAGTCTATTGTAACACAAGGTAGTAATAACTTCTTGACTAGTTTATGAAGAATGTCCTTTATGTGCCTGAAATCCAAGAGAAAAAAATGTGTTATGACCACAGTTATTTCAGTGTTATAGGGAGTTAGAATCTATTAAGGGTCTTAAAAAGGCATATATCTTGACACTGAAATGTATAGTTATTCTTATCTCTATAAAGTGTCACTGAATGGGCAAATAATAGAGAGGAGAAAGAGAAACATTCCAACATACATAAACTAGTGTCTATATGTTTGTTCGTGTGTGTTTAAAATTGAATACACATTAACAATGCAGAAATGGAGAATATATTATGAATTATAATCAAGAAAGAATGCATACTACCATAATTGTTTTTCTACCAGAAAAGCAGACAACACTAAAAATATTGGATCCCACCAACACTGTGTAAATTTAAAAATGTGTAAGTCATATACAAACTGCAAATTTTAATTATGGCAATGTGTTCGGAAATCATTTTATTCAAGATGACTGTGAGGTTTAAATTAAGTGAAATAACATACATCAGCACATAAAGCAGAATTTCTGGGAATATTGTCTTACTTTTCTTCTTTTATGTATCTAATAAACAGATGATCATTATTTAGCAAAAAAAATGTTTTTAGTGATACAAAGAACAAATAAAACTTTTTCGTGTTAGAGCACACATGTTTGCCAAGAATAGAGGAAAGGTGAGTCTGTTGGACATCACTAACATTCTCTTGGAAAATTAGTGTGCCTGAGTAATCAAGCTATGCAAGCTACTACCTTCTGACACAGGAAAGTGACCCAGTAAATCTTTAGAGAAAACCGTTTTATCTTTTGATTACACCCACCTGCATGCGTAACCCCTTCTTTACCTGAAAAATGGAGGGTAAAAGACAAGTAGAAAATGGTTCCTATTTCCACGGGAGGAAAAATATATTCTATTTTTTAAACAAACTCTTTATGGAGTCAACCGAACATCATATACCACCAGTTTATAGTGCACCACTGTCAAGTACAAAAAGGCACTTATCATTTTTAGTGAGAGGAATAAATAAGGAGTCCACTGTAATCATCCATCTGACCCATATGCCAAGACTCTCAACAGGATAGAACAATAATAATAATAAAAAAGACTTATTTTCCCAAGACGGAAACAAAAACGATGAAGCCACTTATACTAAGTGATGAATGCATCAATTTCAGACTCTTTTCTAAACTGGTCTACTAGTTTTCAAACAATTATTTAAAGAGGTAAAATCTAAACAGTAAAGTAGGAAAAAAATCAGAGTATAAATATGAGTCTATCAGAAAGAAAGAAAGAAAAAGAATGAATGAATGTACAAAGAAATCCTAATAGATGATACTTTGTGCTCAGGGCTTTAAAGGAACTTTCAAAATAGCTATTCTTAAAGTAGGCTCTGAATGAAGAAACATTTTCAGGCAAGTGAAGTAACATTATAAATTGAGTTGGATCATTATATTTTATTTTTATAAAGGTCAAAATATTGTTACTAATAACAAAATTCATATTCTTAGCCTTAAAAATGGAATTTTAAATGTTGAAGATTAGTAAAAATCATGATAAAATTGGTTGCAAAGCTATTTGTTGTAGGTTCACTAATAAATCATAAGCTCTAATTTAAAATATTATATTTGAAAGTAATTTCCCAAATTTACAATTTAATGTGGGCTAGATCAGCTCACAGCTTTTAGTAATAAGATATAAATTATGTAAAATACAATAATTTTATTTTCTTAAATATCAGCATAAAGTTATGTTGAAAACTCACTGATTAAAGTCATAACAAGAGTTATAGAATGGCCTAAAACAATATATGTAAATAGAAATAAACATGAAAACAATGTATTTTGATCATTTTTGTTAAATTCAGTATAGTAAAAGCTGAAATATTTCTTCAGAAATATTAACATTTATTAAGAAAGATATAAATAGTGATCCCATAGTAAAATATGATCACACCTTTATGTAGTTATAGTTCACATACAATGTCAGAGTTCCAATAATTCTTCCTCTGTGTGACTTAATACATAGAAATACTGAAAGTTTAGAAAAATTCACCCTAATATTTTAAGGGTAATTACTTATTTCCTGACACATGGCATAATATAAAAAAGGCTTAGAGTAAGACACAAAACTTCTGAAGCTCTAATTATGCATTAAAGGTGTTTTTTTACTTCAAATAAATTTATATTTAATGCCACATCTTGTTTAATGAAACCTGATTGATTGTGAATATATGTTGAATGACTTAATTTCACATTTATAAAAAAATAAGTTTTTTTATTGCATTAAACTTGAAATAAATAAAACTCTAAAATTGTATACTGGTAACAATCATTCACGGCATAAAATAAATTTCTTTTGCTTCATATATATTTACAATTTCATAAAACTCCTCTAATTGATAAGCATCTAAAATATGTACTAGTTTAAATTTCAATTTGTTTATAAATCTTTATGACTATTCTTGATTGGTACATGAAGATACACCTGAATTTAAAGTGTCTAAGTGCTGACCAACACACAACATGATACAGGAAATGGTTTACATCCTGGAAGAGATATATTCTTATAAATATCAAGCAACATTTTGTCCATGCGGAAATATTTGGCTTTGAGCAGGAAACTAAACAGTACAACATTTTAAGGAAAAAAAATATCACTTTTGATGACAGGAAAAATGTAGTTGCAAATAACAACCAAAAGACCCTTGCTATTTCTTTCTCTATATAATCAATAGAAGCTCATTATTTAATAAAGAAATGATTTAAAGTGTTAAATAAAGTTCATCTGTATTAAAGTACACATGCTTGCAGAAAACAGAAGAAAAATAAGTTCTCCTGGAAAGTCTGTGTGCCTGGATCATAAACAAGACACACTAACCAAGCTAATAGTAGCCTCTGACACCACTGAGACTTCGCTATGTGGTGTTCCCTAGACTTTCATCTGTGAAGGCCAGTTATTTCCCGTTGACCATTGCTTTGAAGTAAAAGAGAAAGGATGAGAACTTCCAAATCAGCACTGTAGAGTAGGTGCTTCCATTTCTGGTTACATTTCTCTCCTTGTTGGTGATGCCAGAAAACTATATTGTGGTAGTAATAAAAGGGGGCATGGAGAACTACAAGTTAAAATTCTTGGGAATTATATGTTATATGTTTATTCAGTCAAATAATTTTACTAATGTACAATTTTTAAACTATTTTCCCCTGGGATTAATCTAATCAATTTATTTGTCCACATTCTTGGAAAATAATGAGCATAGAAATTCAACCGACAAATGCCCTTTTCCAACAATATAGAAATATTATTTTGTGCTACTTATCTGATTATTATTCCTCAGCTTCAAATAGGTACTTCTGTATATTAGGGCTAGGAATAAGTTTCTACAAACTTATTTCTCCAAACCCAAAGGGTTCTTATTAAGCTTTCTCAATAGAATCTTAAAGAGTGGCTGGAAACCGGCACAAGGGAGAAGAAATACTTCTTGTTATGTTGTTTCCTATTCCTATCAACATGATGACAGCCACTGTTCTTTATTTTGGAAGTAACAGTTAGTTATAGGTTTTAGGATTATCCTCCACATTCCCAGACCTAGTTTATTACCTTCCTTCAAAAATACTAGCACTAGGTGGCTAAAAGTCCCTTCTCAGAAATCTGATTTCCATTTCTGTAGAGAGAGTCTCTGGGGATTCTAACCCACAAAAACCAGCTACACAGCCCTTTTCTTTCCAGCATCCTGTCTTTAGGAGTCGTCTTTTTTGGCATTCTGACTCCTTAGGTTCTTAATTTCTGAGTTTCCGAGCCAGACTTTCCTTTCTCAAAGACCTAACTCTCTAGTCTATGGCACCATTCTTATAAATTTCTTGGTTCCAATAACTCCACCATCTTCTCTCTGTTCTGCAGTCCTAAGCAAAGTAGCTTTATTCTGTACTTTTTATCTCCACATTACCTCAGTATTTCTATTCTGCCTCTCTGGACTCCAAAGTCTATCTAACCAATCTCCTATGTTAAATTCTTTACACTAAAATAATTGTTGTTCCAATTTTTCTTACTTGATCTTGCTGTATAACACTTCCACCCACACTTAGCTAAACTTTTTAAATGAATACAAATTTGATTTTTAAATACATATATCAGCTGAACTAAAAGAAAAGAAACTATAAATCTAAAATATAAAGTGAATATAGAGATCCTGGGTGATAAACATGTACCAAAGTTAGTTTCCAGTTTGAAGTTTTCTGTCACTCCCTGGAGATCTTATGCTTCCAGTTTGATGATTGTTCAAGGAACAGAAAATGAGATATAAATACTAGGGAAAAACTAAAGAAAGAAATCTAATACAGTATTATCCTAACATAAGCCAAGGACCCAATGTGTCACAGTTAGATAAAAAGGGTGAATGAGAAATAAATAATTTAACCTGGAAGAGAACTATACCCAGAAAAGTTGTCTATCTTAAACTCGGCACTGAATGTGTAGAAAACACTTTCTCTGAAAAGTCATAACCTTACACTGGCTTTCACAAAGTTTTGTCTTCTGAATTCATGATTTACAGCCTGAGAAGTATCAAGTAAATAATTTAATTAAAATGATCTTGAGACAGTACTATCCTCAAGGGAATTATTGTGAAATATAGATATTTGGTTAAGAAACTCAATTTCAATCCAGGTGACAAATACTTCACAAGATAATTTACCAAGAAAAATACCAGCCTTAATCATAATTAAAAACAACACACACACACACATGCACACACACACGGCACTATAATGAGAACCAGCAGTTAAAACAAATAATAGAAAGGTGCTATTAAATATTTCAGATACCGTAGTTATTAGATATGTTATAAACAATTATATATAAAATATATCTAAGACAATAGCATAGACATGGATATTTGCATGATGCAGGCATAAATAAAAAAATAGTTCTTTACAAAAGAAAGAACTTATAATTAACTTAAAATACTGAAGAGACAGATTAGAACTAGTCAAGAAAGGTATGAAAATTATCTGGAATGTAGCTAAGAGAGACACAGAGACAGTGACAGAGAGAAAGAAATATGGAAAGAATCTTAAGAGATATGGAGAGCAGAATAATATGGCTCTAACATTAGTATAATGGTTACTATTGGGGTGATGAGAAATCTGACATTGCCCCAGCAGCATGGAGGGGGTCCTCAATTCTTTCCTGCTGACACAATAAAAAATTAATGGTCAGCAAGATCTAGAAAAAGTAAGATTATTGAAACTACATTTTAGAAAGAGACAGGCCATGCTAAGGAAGGCTACAGTCCTGTGTAATTTGGGAGGTGAAAAGATGAAAGAGTATGCTCCAAGGGAAAAGAGGGTTTTCAGCAAAGAGAGCTGTGACCACAAAGAAATGGGAAATTCTGTTTATATTTTGGCCATGAAGGGAGGTTACAGGGGTGGTATTAGATGATCTGAAGTGAGGTCACTTTGACTGACAGTTGGCTGCTATATAATCCTTTGCCTAGTGTGCATGTGCTTACCTAGAATTCAGTCTGTTATAATTAGATTCATGAACTTCTGGGCATAGGTATGATATTATAATGATGGTATAATGAGGCTGAAGTTTTGGTCAGGTTAGGGCAGTACTTTCTACACATGTGTTTGTGACTGGTTTAAGCCAGCAGCTTTTATGTTCTTTGTGCCTTGGGAAATAGGGATAATTCATAATCATAAAATGGGTATTTCTGGGAGATTTCTTTGGTTAAAGAGCTGGGCCTTCATGTCTGTTGCTCATGACTACCTAACTATCTAACATAACTAGAGTACCAGGAAGGAATAATAGCTCAGGAAAAGAGGCAATATTTCAAGAAATGGCTGATAATTGCTCATAAATTAGGAAATACACAAATCTACATATTCATAAATTCAAATTCAAATGAAAACCAAGAAAGATAAATGAAAGAAATTCACATTTGGATAGTTACTATCACATAAACTGAGAAGATTTTTAAAACACTGTTATTACTAAGATTTTAAAGAAAATCAGAGTGAAAAACAAAATGGCCACTAAATAAATGGCTGATATTTATTGTGCTGAGGGAAAAAGTGGAACTATATGGTATAAAAATAAAACCTGTCATCTCTAACTACATACCTAAAAAAAGTAGATTTTAAGAACAGATGTGTAATAAAAATATAAAACAAAACACAAAAGAGTTGACCACTAAGAAGATTTTTCTAAAATGAATTTGAAAAGTAGGAACATAAGCAAAAGAAAAATTTAGATGAAATAAGAAGAAATGAATGGTGCTAATGGTAAACGTATGGATAAACTTAAATTTTGACTACTTAAAACAATAATAACATTTTATTTGAGGGTTAAAGAAGGATACAAATAAATTATAAACAGGAGTAACACATATTTTTGGAGTTAGATAATCCTAGTTAAAGTATTCTAGAGTCCCTATATCATTCAGGTAAAGATATTGTGATGGTTAATTTTATACGTCAACTTGATTGGGCCACAAGGTGCCGGATATTTGGTTAGACATTATTCTGGTTGTGTCTGTGACTCTGTTTCTGAATGAAATTACCATCTGATTGTCCTCTCTAATATGGGTGGAACTCAAACCTGTTAAAGGCCTGAATAGAACAAAGTTGAATAAAAGTTTGCTCTTTCTGCTTGACTACCTTTGAGTTGAAATGTTGGGTATTCTCCTACCTTTGGACTTGTACTCAGACTGGAGCTTACATCATTCCCAGGCTTCCCTGATTCTCAGGCTTTTGGACTCATATTAGAACAATACTATTAGTTCTCCTGAGTCTCCAGCTTGTCAACTGCAGATTTTGAGACTTTTCAGTCTCTGTAATCACATGAGACTGTGTACACACACACACACACACACACACACACACACACACACACACACATGTATGCACACACACATATATGCACACAAATATACATATATTACATATATATATATATACACACACACATATATATATTCTGTTTCTCTGAAGAACCCTGACTTAAACATGTATAGAGGTTAATTTTAAACTTGGTTATATATGCCTGCTGAATAACTAGAAACTAAAATATAGACTATATAACTTCTAAAAAGTAAAGAAAATTTCAATAAAAATGAAAAGTGTCCAAAAGAGACTTAGAAAGGGGATGGGGGATGAAAAAAAGGCACAAAAATAAAAGAAATAGAAAACTCATAGTATTCTGATATAATTTAATCCAAATATGTCAATAAGTAAAATGATGTAAATGAGATAAACATTCCAGTTAAAAAAGAAAGCTTGACACACCTAATGCATATGAACTTAGAGCAATTGAAAGTCAAAGGATTAATAAACATAGGCCAGGCAATTACTAAGCAAATGGGAAGCTATATTACTATCAGACAAAATTGACTTATGGCAAAAATTATTATTAGAGATTAAGAAGCCCCTTACATAATGATAAAATATTCACTTTAATAAACTGCAATAATTCAAAATTTAAACATACAATAACATAACTTTAAAATATATAAAGTGATAATTGATATAATTACAAGACAAAATCAAATTCTTTGCTGTTATCATCAGAGATTTACCATAATTCTCAAATAATGTATTAGAAAAACTGACTTAAATGAGTAAGAATATAGAAGAGTTGAACAGTACAATGAATATGCATCATAAAATGGAGATTCATAGAACAATATATTCAAACATTGGATAACATATACTACAAACATATGTAGAAAACAATTATAAAAAGTAAGCATGTGCTTTCCTCATAAATTTAAACTAATTGACATACAGAATACATTATTTGACTACAATGGCATTAAGATATAAAAATTTAAAACAATAACAAAAAACCTCACATTAGGAAAATTAAAAATGTATTCCTAAAAAAATCATGATTCTAATAAGATAAATAATATACATTAGAAATTAACTTTAACAAGTACAAGAATACTCTGATTAAAATTTATGAGATACAGCTAAAACAGATGTTAGAAGAAAAATTATTGTCTTAAAAGCTTAGAATAGAAGAGATTAAATTTTCAGAAAATAATAAACAAAACATTTAACTTTTTCAGAAATTTTAAGTTAAGCAACAGATTAAAGTCTCAAAAAGTAGAGAAAATTAAAAATAAATAATTTTATAATTTAATGAACTGCAAAACAGAAGATTAAAATTATCCTATAGTGGAAATGTTTTTTTTTCCAAATGAAGTCAAACTTTATTATATTAATAAAGAAAATATTAGAAAAGACAAATAAACAATATTAGCAATACAGAGATTTTATAACTACAGAATCCAGATAAAATTGATAATACAAGGTTTATACAATAAAAAGTAGAATAATTGATAATTTATAAGAATACAATTTATAAAAATTTAGTTAAAAATAGCACAATCTTGAGCACTCACATATCTATTAAATCAAGTAAATCAGTGTTTTAAAAAATCTTCCCACAAGAAAACACTGAGGTTTAGATAAATTTAAAAGTGAATACAACATCTCTTTTAGTTATAGAAAAAATAAATCGACTCATTTTTATGAGGCTAACTCAATTTGACACCATTTTAAATAAGGACCAGTAAAATTAAAAAGTGACAAGCTAATCTTAGTCATGAACATAGAATCAATAATCTAAAATATCAGCAATCCAAATCCAGTTATTATTAAAAGTGGAACATATCATATTCAAATTGTTTTTACCTCAAAAAATTCAGGGTTTTTTCAATAACTAGAAGTAGAATGATGTAATCCATCATATCAACATATTAAATGAGAAGTCATATGATACGTCAATAAATAGACCTTCAATAATAATGAACATACATTCATGATCAAATTTTAACAGCTACAAATATACTGGAAACCCCCTAACTTTATAAGTTATCTATTAAAAACCTGCCACAGACATTTACTGAACAATGTAATATAAAATTTCTAGTATCAAAGATCAACCCACAAGAACCTATCGGGGGTCTGGCTCTATAACTCTTTCTAAATTCTATGAATACTTGTATCACAGGGTTTGAAATCTGACTTCCTCAGCATCTTTCTGTAGAGTAATGGGAACCCAACTCAGAAGTGCTATGCAGTCAACGGTTTGTGAGGTAAATTTCGAACAAAAGTACAGGTAATAAGAAGGAGTGGGCAGATAAATTATTTGTTTGTTCCTATCTTGTGACTCAACAGATTATTCTGAAGTGTAGTGGAGACTTTCAACATGTCTAGAGCTTTCCTTTTGAAGTTCTGCTCAGTATTACATATACTTTATTTACTTATACTCCTTCCCTGTTCTTTTCTCCCCTCACTGGGACTGTGAAGGAATTACATTTTACCACCCAATAATGCAATAGAATCCATGCTTTTCTTTTTCTCTATGGCATCCAGTAAAAATATTATTCAACAATTAAATGAATTACATGTACTATATATAATGAAACACTGTAGAGCAAATAAGACAAACTTCAATTTCAACCATAAATATATGAATTTGAAAAACAATGTACAATGAAAGGGAAAGTTGCAGAAAGTACACATGGTATCCTTGCATATATATAAATTTCTAAAGTAGATAAAATTAAGTAATATAAGTTTTATAATAAAAAATTTTGTAAGATAAACAATTTTTTAAAGCAAAGAAATGATTAAAACAAAATTTATCATAGTGGCTATTCTGTTGGAAGTTGGAGAAAAATATGAATGAAGAAAAGAAACATAAGGACTTTTAAGATACTGATAAAGTTTATTCTCTGGGCTAAATGTTCATTTTGTTATATTTGTAAGCTGTACAAACATGTTTTAGACATATATCCCTTATCCCCTTAGGACTCTGTATTCCCATACCTTCTGTTAACTTCTTATTGAAATTTCCTGCAATTCTTTTTGAGAGAGGTTTCTCTGACATGAGCTGTGTGCTCTGCCTACATATCTGGGAGGCGTACATATCTGCCAGGAAGTTTATCACTGCCAAAGCATCCAAAAACAACGCCAAATAGGAACTGGTAGATATTCAACTTCCACACCTCTCAAATGAGGTATTTCTAAAGTAGTTCTATATACATCTCAGCTGTTTCCAGCAGCAATCAGCCTGTTACTCAAAGTAAACCTCTTCATTTACCTACAATTTATTGACTCTCTTTTTGTTGCTACCAGGCTCCAAAGACAGCTTCCAAAGAGCCAGTGTTCATGCCTTTGAGTAGTCTTCTCTACTTCAAATAATGGAAGTGCACACTTTGCAGTTATAAGCCTAAAACTTACAATAATTGTCTGCTTCCTCTTTAGTACTTTTGGAAATTCTGAGATGCCATGTAAGATGGCTTAATATACTACTACTGGAAACATCATATTAAGAGACCATGTGGAGAAGTCACACAAAAAATAAGAGACCCTAGGATTACAAATACAGAGAGCCAGTCTCTCTGTATCCAGCAGAAGTCACTATTGGCTGCAGCCCCATGAGAAGTCCCAAGTGAGATCAACTGAAAAAACAAGCAGCTGATGTCAATCAACACACAAAATTATGAGATATAATAACTGGTTGTTCTCATAAGCCAGTAATTTTGGAATGAGTTGCCACACAGTAGCAGAAAATTATACCACTTCTCTTTCTGCTCTCCCTTGCATGAAGATGCTTCCTGTTATAACCTCTCAAACAACCTGCACTCTAAATCTAGTCTTAGAATTCACTTTTAGTAGAATCCAAACCTAGACAATATAATTAACAATTCAAATAAAGTCAAATCAGTATAAAATAAAATAATTCATATCTAATTTTTACACACATACATATGAGGAATCTTTCCTTTTTGGGGGGGGTATAGAAAATGGAACTTGGTGAGCAGAATTTATTCGTTAATGGATACAAAATAAGATCATGGCATTATCATATATTGTGCAAAAGGGTATATGTTGAGATACTTGTATTCATTTTTAAGTTATCATTTTTTTTTAGGCGAGGCACCCCTTGGTTGACCTCACATATTGCGAGGACCTTGTCAGCTTGCAATCACTTATTTATTATTTTTTTATGCCTACAGCACCCTGGTCTTCCTAGGTAGTCTCTCATCCAAGTACTAACCAGGCTCAACCCTGCTTAGCTTCTGAGATCAGACAGGATCTGGCCTTTCAGGGTGGCATGGGCATAGACTAAGTTATTGTTCTTATTCTTCTTCTTTGAGAAGCAGTGATAGAGGCAGGATTAGGCTATTGGAAACATGTTTTTTTCTTTTTTATTAAAGTTTAAGCCTTCTGTCTTGGTCATTTGGAATGCTATAACAACATACCACAGACTGGATGGCTTATACACAAAAGAAACATTTCTCATGTTCTAGAGGCTGCCCAAGATCGAGGCTCAGGCATATTCATTGTCTAGCGAGGACCCCTTCTCTCTGTGTCATCACATGGTGGAAACAGTAAGGGAGCTCTCTGAGATCTCTTTAATAAAGGCACTAATCCCATTCATGAGGACTTCACTTTTTTGACCTAATTATCCCCTGAATACTCCACCTCCAGATATCATTACATTGGGGATTAAGTTTCAATACATGAATTTGGGGTAGGGGGAACAAGCATTCAGTGTGTAGCACCTTCTTTCTTTAAATTGTATATAAATAAATGTTTATGATACTGAAGGAGCATCAGTAATAGAAACATGGCCATAAGAAAAAACAAGGTTTAATTTTTTTTAATTTATTTAAAATTTTTACTTTTTAAATATGTGAATAGGCTCAAAATGTTTTTCTTTGGAGAAATTTAAAATACGACAGGCTTTCATCCTTATGAACAGGTCACATGTACAATCTCCAGAAGTAGAAAAATATAATAAATGATATCTCATTGTTTCTTTTAGCCTCAGAAAAAATATAATAGGTCATTTTCTCATCTGCTAATTCACATTTTATTTAATTTCTCTTATTCCACATAACAAAAGCTATACTTAATAAATAGCTTACTTATTAACTAGACTTAGCAGAGAACACATTTACTTTTTTCAGTAGAGGAGTTAACTATTTAGTTAACTATTTTACTTTGTATAAAACATTTACCACAGTCAAATTTTTAATAACACTACTTATGTTATTGAGAAATAAAATTAAATAATTGTTGTAAATATTCCTAATCTATCTAAATATTCCATCACATATACCTTTGAAACTCTATCTAGTATTCGAGTTCTTTAAAATATGTTTTCCTGTGACATGGTTTGAAATTTGGATAGCTGGCCTTTGAATTGTATAAATTATAGAAGAAAATCAGCATAGTCGTCTTTTCCTGGGAAGTGGAGCAGTTAATATTCAACATGAAATGTCTAATCTTTAAATACATTATAATCTAACTGCTTAGGATAATTTTTGCATTAATACCTTAAGAGTCTGCAAAGCCTGAAGGATGGGATTATTAAGATGGAATTTTAATGTCAAAATTATCAGCGAAGTGAACATATTGCTAGTGTTCATAAAAAATTGTATTCAATTTCTGTATGATTTGTTCAAATAAGAGATGAGAATATATTTGATTATACCTAGTAAGTAACCCCAAATTTGATCAGATGACTGGAGGTCACTGCTACACAAGGGCTGTCAACCTCAGAGATTAGACTATTTAAGAGCTGAATTTACTCTAATATATAAATTTACCTACTGAGATATGCATAAAAATGTAGTTATAATGTAATTAAACTGTTGGAATATTTTGTAGTGAAAATAATAAGAAAAGAAGAGTATAAAAACAATTTAGAAAATAATATAAATGATGATTAATTTATTGGAAAACAATGCAAAGAATAGAAAACTTAGATTTTATTTTTTAAAGCTTTGAGATAACTAAAACTAATATATGCACAACAGATTTCTAAACTTAAATCCTATTTTATTTAGCAGACCTTTATTAGTGTTCTGAGTAATCTATGATATAGAATTTATGGTGGAAAGACAACTAATACAAAAAAGGCAGTTACAAGATAGCATTTAACTGTACTATTTTTGGTAATTGTTTTAAGGCAAATACATACTTTGCAGTATTTTTTTATAATCATACTTGTCAGTTTCTTAAGGAAGATTATCCCTGTAGCCATATAAACTTTCTCTTCTGCATTATCAAATACCTCCAATGATGTGCTCATACATAATCATTTATAACTATTAATAGAAACTATAATAAGCAATCAATAGTCATTATAACTTACAATTATAATTTTTTATTCCACTGGTAGGGGGATGTAGAAACTTGTCTTATGTATTGGCCTTAAGATACAAAAGCTCAGTAGGTACCTTTCTTAGAACAATGCACATTTGTAATTTATGGATG
Organism: Eidolon dupreanum; assembly: GCA_028627145.1. Taxonomy (NCBI): domain Eukaryota; kingdom Metazoa; phylum Chordata; class Mammalia; order Chiroptera; family Pteropodidae; genus Eidolon; species Eidolon dupreanum. Next base: position 104,700,468 of record CM053503.1, on the reverse strand, counting down.
TTCTTTTATATTCTTGTAGATATAAATATACAGTTACATTTTCCCTTTTCCCCAGTGCTACATAATTATAACTTGTAATATGTAAATATTTATGAATTCACAGGATGTTCGCTAGGAAAGAAGAATGTTATACTTGCAGATTTGTCTAGTATTTGCAGAATTCAGAGCTTATTATTAGGCTTTATGTTGTATTGCAAAATGTAAAAATACATTGTTATAAATTTGACTTGTCTAGAAAACATACCATCTGGTGTTTCTGTTGAGATTTGAGGATTATCTTGACATCCTTTATTATAAAAACAGATATTACAATGTTTGTTAAAAAATTTGACTCCCCTTATTTTTATATAAGTCAATGGAGGACATAATGCCCTGCATTCTACTTTATAAAATATGATTTTAACATTAATATAATGAGATCCTAAAATGTATATGGTGTTGAAGATCATCTAGCAGGAATGGCACACTAATTATTTGGCAGTAGCTGTTTAAATGCAAATTAGACTCTATGACTATTATAGATTAAAGGATACTTATCAGTCCAGTGAAGAAGAGCACTTAGCTGACTATACACCATGGTTCGAGTGTGGGAGCCTGGTGGCAGACATGCTGTGTATTTGCCTCCCTACATCTAGTCAAAATTAAAGATCACTAAAATCTGGTCAAAAATAAAAATTCTAATTCCTAAAATATTTCACTGAGTTATCAGACAGATCTTCTTAATATATGTCTGTATATTTGCTCAAAAGTCTAATTCTTTCTTCTTTGAGTCAAAATCTGATTTGGAATCTATTAACTTTCTCCACCAAATTCTAATCTATTACTAATTTCAAGCATGTAAACTAGATATTTGAACAGTAACAATTTTAGATATTTATTTTTTCCAAATCAAAAGTTATCAATTGCTTCATCTTCTTCACCATACCTAGAGTTTGTTCAAGTCTTTCTTAAAATATTATTTCCTGTACTATGTCCTCTAGATCAACTGTTCTCAACCTTTTAACACCTGGGGCGGGTGCTTCTATGAGAATCTAAAGCATAATGATCTGAGGTGGAGCTGAGGCGGTGATGCTAGCGCTGGGGAGCAGCTGCAAATACGGATGAAGCTTCGCTCATTAGCCTTACGCTCTCTTCCTGCTATACGACCTGGTTCATAAGAGGCCACAGACCGGTACTGGTCTGCAGCCCGGGGGGTTGAGGACCCCTGCTCTAGATGATATTAACAGTTTAAAGTTAAAAAAAAAATGATTTATCTTCACAAAAACTCAATACTTCTACTTAATGCAACATAAGATCCCATTATGTTTCATGCTATTTTCTTCCTCTTAGGTCATACTGCCATTGCGATTGAGTCTAATATTTAAATTTTGTTCTAGTAAATCATATGTATTTTTTCCAAATATTAGGTGTTTGCTAATTTCCTCATCTGATAAAAATCACAAACATAATCTTGTGATTGTTTCGTTATCAGCCAAGAAACACAGTAAGCATTTTATCTTGATTATATTATTTAAAATCACCATAGTCATAATTTTATCTACTGAATTTAAAAAATTAAAAAAAAAAATACAAGAAATTGAGTGACTTGCTTAAATATGTGACAGCATTACATTTAACCCTATTTATTTAGTTAGTTTGGAAAAATTCATTTTTTTCAGTTGTTATTTGTTTATTATGGGCTTTCTTAGGAGACAAGGAACACATATTCTGAAATTATTTTAGATATTGAAGATTTATTTTAAGTTAAATAGACAATGTTAAATAGAAAACTGAGAAGTTACACAGCAATTCTTGAAAAAAAAAGTTTCTGCAGATGTTCAACAGCTTGATTGTCTCAGCTATGGTATTCTTTAACTTATTAGGCGAATGTTTAATGCTTATCATTCTTTTTGGGGAAGAGCTTCCTTCCTCCTTACAGTGGATTGAGATATTATGGTAACTCAAATCTTTTCTGTCTCTGGGCAGCTACCACTAATGCTAAAAAAAATTACTCTCTGCCTAAATATTTCTGACTAGTTTCATCTTGAGCCTTTTATTTTAATACTTGATTATTGAAATTTAACTAAGCACATTTTATTTATTCCTATTTAATTCTCACAATAACCTTAATGTGGACATCATTTTAATCATCAAATGACAAGAAAAAGCTTGAGGCTTAGAGAGATTAAACAACCAAATTGACCAAAGATCAAATAGGTAGGACATTTCTTAATCTGGATTCATATTCAGGTTTGAATCAAAATTTTAGGCACTAGCTCACAAACCATTTTATCTCTGTTGCTTACATTCTACTATCAGTGATTCCCTGGGTCCTCTGTTCACATTCCAAAGAAGTTTTCAAAGGATGTGTTAACACCCTACTCTTCTGACAATCCTAAAGAATTTTAGAGATTTTGCTAAATGCTTTACTTGAGTGAAAATATAAGGTGTGTGTGATATTTCTTTGATCCACTAGTCTAACAAATCAATCAAGGAAATAAATCACAATGTGTTTTAATGACATATCAAAATGTTAACAACACATATATCTGAAAATCCATGACGTAATTTTGGAATAGACCTTATACTCGTGTTTTTGCATCTAGAAACCACAAACCCCCTTTTAGGTAAATAAAAACATCTATCCAATTTTCTCTTGTATAGATTCCCTGATCATTTTCCATGATTTTCTTTTTGTTATTTATGAAGCTACTCAATTGCGTACATTTTCAATGCTCCCACAAGCACTCTCCTCTGCCTAGAAACCATGAGTTCTGTGAGATAGCTGCTCTTTTACCATTACTCTCCTTCTTAAACTTTACACCTTATCTCTTTTTCAGTTTTGAGATTGTTTTAAATGTTTCTCAATGGATATTCAGTTGTCTTCAAGTAATCACTATTAAAAGTAAAGCTTTTCTGTGTACTCACATACTTGTATAAAAAATTAAAAAAAAAACTATTGGGTCATATATACATATTAAATTTTGGGAGTTAAATCCTCCCAAAGTGTGTAATAAATTGTATCACTTTAGTATACTTATAATCATGCATTGATGCTGTATTCTTATGACCCACTTTCGAAAATAGGATTTAAATAGTTATTTTTCTTGTTATTCTATATTAATAGATAAACATCTCTGTAGTCTTTTGATTCTGTAAACAACTTAAAATTGTCATTTTGTTTCCTTTGGCATTTTTATAATTATCAATTAATTTATTATTATTCTTCCTAGAACCACCCTTAGAGCCATACTATATTTTCATTTCTTAATTTGATCTTGCTCACAAGTTTCTCTCTTCACATTTTGTTGATTTCTTTAAAAAAAACTTTAAGATTGAAATAATATATTTAGTAAGCTCATATATATATGGACAGGTAACTTCATTAGTTACAAATTCAGCCATTTCTCTAGTGGATGCTCTCGCAGTTACTTGATCAAATTTAAAAAAATCTTAAAAATAAAATGTCATTTTAATGTATGTAAATTAATTTTTTCTGAATGAAATCTTAGCAACTATTGGTAGCATAACTATTATTATTTCTATTATAAAGATGAGAAAACTGAGGCTAAAGGCAATGTGATTTGACCAAAGTAACAATTTACATGATGGCATATATAGAATTTTAACTCAAATTGTTGTTCCTCAAAAATAAGAAGTCTTTCTGAAATATTTCTTCGTCACCTTTCAAGCCCTAACAAAATGTCTTCCCCACTAAAAAAATCCACTAATTAATTCTATTGATTAAGACTTTTAACATACAAGAGTCTTCTATTCAAAATTCAAATACCCTTAGAGATTTAATAATCAAGCTGTTAAGTAATTAAACCTTAGTAAGAATTAGCTTATCAGATTGCTTTTCATCAACCACTAAGTGAGAAGCAATGGACCACAAAGATGCAGCGATTGGACAGGATGAGAATCAAAACACAAGCAATTCTGAAGGGGACTGACAGAGTATAGCACAGTTGAGAGCATAAAATTCTGGGTACCTAGCATAAATGGTGAATATAGCTAGCAGTGCTATAGTTTACATACCAAGAGAAAATCAATTATTTCACAATGTTGTCACGTATTTTTTCTTGGCTAAAGACATAAACTAAAAAACATTCTATATTAATTGGGATTCTACCTCTATATTTCCTACTCTCTTATCCAATAGTTGCAAACATGCTCTTTTTCTATAGACCGTAATGGTAAGACTAACTTCACTTTTACTGCTGTGCTTTTCTCTTCACCTGTCATACAATTTCAAAGATTTCAACTCAAAAACAAAGAAACAAGTAACACCTCCCAATCACTCAAGCTTGTCTGACTATCTTCACCTCTTTTCAGCCCTGGGGAATTGATGCTCACTCCCTTGCTTATACCTTACTGCAATGGACACAGGCTTATGTCATATAGTCATAATTCCTTTCTACAAAATTTTTTTTATGTCTTCCTACTTCTCTTTGTCTTATATGTCTTGATGATAGAGACTATCACATTCATCTTTGCATTCCTAATACCTATCATAATGCTTTTACCTTATGGTCAAGACTAATAGGTATTTACTAAATGGTTAGTGATTTAACTACCTTGGCAAATATCTCAATATGAATGTAAATAGACATCAATATACCAAGTGTTTCTTCCTTTCCCAATCAACCTTGAACCTGTGCTTCATCTATTTACAACTTGTTTTATTATTTGACAGATTAATTGCTTCATAGATTTTTAAAGCAATATATTTGAAACCAAAGAACAGATGTAAAAAGAACTTTCACCATGATGAAAAAATGAAAATAAAACAAAAACTGAATTGCAAAACTTAAGCTATAATTTTTCCATTGAAAAACAATAATAGCTTTTATTTAACTTATAAAAACTATTTAACTTAGTTTATAAGCATGTCAATAAATTATTATATTTTTTATTCACATTGCTTAACAATACACATATTAATCAAATTGAGTCAATGAAATATTTCATCAAAATTAGAAAAAAAAAGAGGTTAGATGAGTGTTTGCATACCAAAGAAAACAGAAACCATCAATTTTCTGATGGCACTTTGAAATTTTTATTATTTTTAAAATATTTAACTGATTTTTCTGGCATGTTATAGTCGTGGATCATGTTACCTATGGGAGTCCATAGGCTAGACCTTCTTAATAAAGGTATTCATATATTTTTATGAGTCTTTGTTTATCATAAATTATAATAGCATACTACCCCACACATGCTAATACATAATATGACTTTATACACTTGACTCACTGTTTTTCTCTCCCAAGCTCTAGTTCTATCATATTGGCAGGTCTGCATTTAACACATGCATTGAAGACCATTTTTGCTTCTGTGGTTCTTGAAAATTTTACAAGTTTTGACCAAACAGGATGTAAAATTGTTTTTGAGTTTCTGCCATGAAATATCTACTAACCCTGTCATTCTTCTGAAAATACTGTGCTAATAAATTCTGACAATGTGCAAAACATAGTGAGAAGAGGAATTTTTTCTTCCCACGCAACTTTCCTCCAAGTGGTAGAAGAGAGAAAGAAAAAGGAGAAAAAGACTCGACAATTAGGTCAGATAGGCCATTTTTTTACAGAAGGTTACTTCTGAGCCTTACATTTCCAAATTTTATATGGGCAGAATCACTTTTAAAGTTCCCAGACAAGGATAATTCTATAAATGTTTTGAAAGCAAAAACAACAATCTAAAAACTAGTCAATAATAAAACCTGTGTATTTTTAAATTTTGATAGCCAGCTTTTTAAGTCTGTCCTTTAGCTCTTTTTCAACTAGCTTCATACCTCTTAACATTAAAGGTACTCCTGTTCTTCTTGGGTGTTTTTAATCCTAGAATGCTAGATGATACAGCATGATGACTTTTATTAGAGAATCACGTCTAAGTGAAATATGTGTATATACACACACACGCACAGTGGATTTCATATTCAAACATCAATTGTAACATTACCTAAAACTAAAGTATAAGGAAAAGCATGAGGGACAACCATCCATTTGTTCATTATCGAGGCTTTGATGGAATGTTGACTCATTTAACAGCTATGCAATCTTGATTAGATCAGGAAAGGTCATTGGCACATATTTATTTTTCTCACAGATGCTGCAAATACAAAAGAAAATCTAATTGTCTGGGAAAACATTAAAAATAACAAATAGCAATTTTCCTTAAGCCTGATCTGAAAACTCTTGGTGACTATTGATACATGCACATAAGTGGAAAGCATTGTCTTTGTACTTCTCTGCATTACAACATTTATGGTGATTTTCCTCTAAAAGATGTGACATCAGAAGCACCCCAGGAGCCTAGAATCACAGTCATTATAAAAGCAAGCTTTTGGCTGCAAGGTAGTGAAGAGAATGCCGGTGGATCAAACCTGAAAGCCTTGCTTTTGAAATTAAATTAATGCAGTAGGCTCAGTCAGAGCTGAGTTAGTGTGTACCAAACACCACAGAGTACCTCACAGTATAGACCCTCCTGGACTTTAAGCAGTGTGATTCTAACCAGATACGTCCCAGATTTACCAGCTCTGGATAAAAACTTCCAAGCAAAGTAATACATATATATCAAAATACTTAGCAGTTTTGTGAAAGGTAAAAAAAAGGAAGTTTGTTAAATCTTCTTTGAGATGTAATGAGCACCTCAAGATTCTGCCTGTCTGAAGAGAAAAAGGATTAATGTTTAAAGTCTTTATTCCACCTAACTCCATCAATTTCATGTCACTAACACATCAAAAGGTGCAATTTTCAGAAAGCTGTTTTCTGCCTAAGTCTTTTCATTGTGATTTCATAACACAATTCCCTCCTTAGGCCCTCCCAGCACATTGCACTCTCTCAATATATGCACTGTTTGGACACAATGCGTTCCTGTTTTCAGTTAATTAATACATCATAAGGAGCTTTCTAAATTACAAAGCCCCCAAATCTCACAAACAAACAAGCTTAGGATATTATCCCTGAGCCATGTTTTCACTGCCTTTTTTCTGTTTTTTCTTTTATTTGTGTAAAATACATTTTGACTTCAGTGCCACCCATAAGAAAACTTGATATCCAAATAATATCAAGCATAATTCAAGTAAAGTAAATAAAAGTAAGAAGAAAACATTCACAGCTCAGCATTATTTTTAATCCTCCACATTCTTTACCACATCTCTTAGCACTTTTCATTTAGCACATCTCTGTGGGAAAAGATAATTTTTGTTTATTATTTTCTTTCCCATTGAGAGAACAGTCTCAAATAGGCCGCATCCACAAGATGTAATAAATCTCTTTCTAAGTATCAAAGAGGTTAACTGGTTTCAACTCCACCAATTATTACTATTTAAATTAATAGGGAAAAACCATAATGAAGTCACAAACAATGGTTATTTTTAAGCCAAGAAAATGATCCTTGTTTTAAATGTGTTACTGTAATTTCCATGAACATAATTATGGTTTTATAAGATAGGACAAGATAAATTTTTTATATTAAAATGGAGCACCTTTTAAACACAGGTAGAAATATAATTTAAAATTTAATATATATGTATACATATATAAAACTTTTCAAAAATTGATTAAATTCAAAACCTCAATTAAAACAACAATGATATCTCAGTCGAGCTAAGGGCTATCTTAGAGTATCTCATTCTCCAATTAAATCTAATTTTATACAGGTCTGATATATGTTGATTTGAAAACAAAACTTTTTTTGATTATTCAAAGGCAATTTTAAAAGTCACTATTAAGGAAATAGAATAAAGATTTACTATTATATGTTAAAAATAGAAATGATGATAAAAACCTGTAATGCTTATAAAAATTAAATTAACAAGTATTTTTAGGTAGTTCCAAAGTAATACAAAAATTAAAGACATTAAATATGAATCCCTTAATTTCAAATTCAAAAATGTTATTTGTAATATTTTAAAAGGAAATGGCCTATTGATTCCATTTGTCTAAAGTAGAAGTTATTCATGATTTTCTTATGGCAAACTGCTTGAGTTTTATAGCTTATGCTTAACAGTACAATTGCCCACCTTAACAGTAGGGATAATGTAATTGTGTATGTTATGAAAAAAAAAAAAAAACAATCCCACGAATGATGTTTATCTTCTTTTGTCATTCTTTCTTGAAAATTAAGAAAGGTTTCTTCATAGATTATAAAACTAAGAAAGTGTGAAAGTGCATAAAACTTTTGACAATACACTACTCAAAAATATGTGCATAAAGCAGTCATTAACATGAAATCACATGTTAGTGTGAAAACCCTCAAGGAAGACAGACGATGGGTTCTAGGGTACATACTACAGGTATCTCATACATAGAAAGCAACTAGTTGTCAAGAACAGAGGATAAGCTGGGGAAGAACTTACTGCTAGTGATCTTTGCTCTTTAGTGTTTGGACACTGCTAGTTCATTCAGCTATAGAACAAGCAATCATGCTAGTCCAGAATTGCTAGAGGTGCATAATTACAATGATCCAATCTTAAAATCCATCTGGAAGGAATGTTATTAAGAACGCGTACAGAAACCAGCCTTTGAGTGCCTCCTCCTCCAAACTCTCATCCCACACTATGTACTTGATAATTACAACTCACAGAAAGAAGATCTTGGAAAGATCCATAGTCAGCGCAGAGGCATTGGGAAGTTCCCCCAGGAACCAAGCCACCTGGTGAGGTATAAAAGAGAAGAGGTTAAAACACACTTTATAACTACAGTGGGTCTTTGCTTTGAGGTTCTCTATCCCCCTTTATTTTCTAAACTCTTTTAGAAGGGAAAAATCCAAAGCTTAGTTTCTGCCCTTTTACCCATATTCCAACATTTGGTATCACAAAGCATATAGCTAAGCATATAGCTATATATAAAGCATAAAGAATATTGCTAAGACTTGCAGGGTAGTATGAAGTCATAAAGTGTATTAAGAAGACATCTCAGGATCACTAAGATCATATAAGTAGAAGAGCACACTGAACAAACTACCACAGAGAAAACAGTTAATAGTACAGAAAAGACAGAAATTTAAGCCAGACAATATCCTTGAAGAAAACATGAAACAGCCTTGGGTAACTTCAAAGATAATTCAAGCAGAAATCTGGGGATTTAAATAAAAATAATTATTGAAAAAAAAAAAAGAAATTGACAGTTTGATTAGTCAAATGATGTAGCCAAATGACAAAATGTGTGAGCTGAAAAATCAAGGGGAATAATTGAATGAAAGCAATTAGATTTCATATAGTTAAAGAATTTAACACATACCTTTCAGAAAATTAATTTTTCAACAACAAAACAAGAAGTAAATATCTAGGAAATCCTAATATGAATAAATATACATATGTGTTATAGCAGTATATGTACTAAATATATATATACATATATTTAAGTATGCATGAATATATAAATGTCAATCTGTGACCTACTACTTTATATATAATAAATTTAAAAATGAATTATTTTCTGCTCTCCCATAATTTATGTTGTTATAATACATTTTAATTCTAAATATCATATAAACCCCCTAGTATGTGATTACTATTTTTGCATTAGACAGTGAATTATCTTTTGAAGAAATTAAAACCAAGGAAATAATGTCTTTTCTATTTACTTTCATTTTCCCCATTTCTGCCACTTTTCACTTCTTCACACAGATCAAGATTTTAATCTGAAATCATACTGCTTCTGCTCTATGATTATTCTTTTGCATATTTTGTAGGCAGTCTGCTGGAAATATATTCACTCAGCTTTTGTTTATTTGAAAAAATATTCTTTCACTTGACTTCATTTGACTTCATTTTAGAAAAATTTTACTGGGTATAAAATCTTGATTTGACAGTTTTTTTTTTTTTTTTTTATCCAGTACTTTAAAGATGTCATTTCATTGTTTTCAGACTTGCATCATTTTTTATAAGATTTTTTTCTCTTATTCTTATCATTGCTTCTCTAGATATAAAATTTCTCATCCCCTAACCCTCTCCGGCTGTTTTGAATCAGTTTGATTATGATGTTAGCATTCTTTTATTCATTCAGCTTAGGGTTAAGGTTCTTGAATGCATGGATTTACTTTCTTTTATTAATTTTCAAAAATTTTCATCTATGATTTTCTTTAAATATTTTTTCTGCTTTGCATCTCTCTTTGTCTTCTTATGTAACTGCAATTAAATGTTTTTTAACCTCTCACAGCTCTTGGATGCCTTGTTATTTACCAATTTTTTATACTCTATGTTTTTCATATTTTACTTCAGACAATTTTTGAACCATGTTCAAGTTATTGATTTACTCTCAGTCATGACCTATCAAGGCATGAACCCTTTGATGAACTTCTTTATCTCTAATATGACGATCTTTTTATATCTAACATATTTAGCTCTCTCAATAGTTTTATGTCATTGATGAAATGCTTCTTCTGTTCATTTATCTTCTCTATCTTTCTCACTATATTTTTAAATATTTTATTCGTAGTTATTTTAAAATCGCTATGTAGTAGATTTACCATTTGGGCCATTGCTAAGCCTTATTAAATAGGTCGCTTTATCTCTTGACAATGAGGGATATTTGTTTTGTTTTGTTTTGTTTTAGGTATTCCTTGTACTTCTCAATTAAATATCATTTGTAGAAAAATGCTAAAGACTATAATAAATATTATTTTTAACAGAAATGAACACGGTTTTTCTTCTGTCAGGACTTTAATATAGAACATTGAGTCATTTTAGTTAAGAGTTGATTTGGGTTTGGGTTTTTCTTGCTGTCTTTTTCTCTCTCTCTCTCTCTTTCTCAATCTTTCTCTCTCCATACGCACAAACGCACACACACGCACCACATTAAATACAAATCATCCCATTGATTGAATAGTAAATATCAAAACAGAAATTAACATTGAGGGAAGGCCTTCAGTGAACACACAAAAGCAAAAAATACAAGGAGATATATTGATTTTGACTATCAATTAATAATATATCTTTAATATCAGCATAAGTCAATAAAATGAAATAAAAAGTAATTATGACAAACTTGAAAAGAAATATGCAACGTAATGGACAAAGAAGGGGGATACTTAATAGAATCAAAACATATAAAACATATTTACAAATCATTAAAAAAAAAAAAAAACATTCCAAAAGAGAATATCTAAATACCTTTGAAATAGCATGCATTATACACTGACTGATTTTAATTTCCCAAGGTAGAATTATGAATTAGATTAGACTTTTATGATAAATTAACTAAGATATATAGAAATAAAGTAACTTGCCCCAAATTGTACATATAGTGAGGTAACAAATATGGGATTCACCCCACGGGACATTTCATTTCCAAAGAATTTAATTTCTTTCACATCAGTGCTCCTTAAAGTGTGGTCTCCTGATTAGCAGCATCAGCTTCACCTGAGAACTTGTTAGAAAGGCAAATTCTTAGACCCTATTCCACACCTACTAACTCAGAAACCTCAGAGGTGAGCCAAGCAATCTGTTTTGAAAAGTTCTGCAAATGATTTCAATGATTCTAAATTTGAAAATCATTTCTCTGGACCATGCTGGGATTTGTCTAATTATTCTTATGTGTATATGTGATTATGTATAAATATTACCTATGTACTAAAATAATTTAGAAATAGAAATAACTGTATCAGAGTTAAGAGGAGAGATAATGCCAAGAGGAGGGTCACTTATGGGAGCCAATTGCAATATACATTCAATATTGATCTCTAGGAAAGAGACTGAATCTTAACATATTCCACCAGGACTACTAAAATAACATTAGATGGTAAAGAAATTTCAAACACACTGTTTTTTATTCTACATAAAGGAGTAAATTCTCTACCCCATTAAAATTACCCTGCACTATGAGATATTTACAATATATTTAAAAGTTAAAACTTCCTCATAATAACAGTTTAAGTTTTTGCTAACATCAAAACCCAGCGATTAATAGTATAAATAAGCAGTTTAAGATAAGTGTATAAACTCTTGCTAGGTCAGTTAAAAATTCTGCGAAGTTGAACAAGGTTCATAATTACCTTGTACCCGAAGTTTTTTAATCTGAAAAGTAGGGTAATACTATATTACCACTTTATTTAAAGGAATTAATGAAAACATAATATGAAAGGGACTCTCCTAATATGTGAACTAACTTCACTTGATCTAAAAGATTTTTGGAATTAGCAGAAAAACATCTCCAGTCTCTAACTAGCAAGGTACTATGTTGAGCAATGTGACTAAAATATACATTCTAGAAAAATGTACACTGATAGAGTACTTGTGCTTTTAATTGTGTAATTCCATTGATTTCCATTATAATTTCAAAGTTGTTTTCAAATAAAATAAACATCAAACTTAAGAATCATTCAAGGAACATGTAGATATTGTCAAAATATAGTTTATGTACATTTATTCTTCTGCAGAGTGCTACAAGGAAAGTTAGTTAAATGCATAATTAATCCACATAATCTTGGCACATTATTAAGACAACAGACACTTTAAATGCTTTGTTTTGTTTTGTTTTGTTTTTTTTGTTTTTGTTTTTGCCTGCAAACCTTTTGGTTTCTAGCACAGAGTGGCCCTTATTAAAAAAAAAAAAAAAGAAAGAAAGAAAAGAAAAGAAAAAACAACTAAGTTTTCCATAGATTCTATGGCAGTAGTATACAGCCATAAAGATTATGCCAACTGATTGAGCATAATTCACCAGCTAGAAGAGCCATAAGATTTTATTTTAGACAGACCTTGTGCTATGTAAGTAAGCTGCTCTGAATTAACCTTAAGTATTACAGCATTTTAAAAAAGCAAGTCCCCTTCCTGCTGTTTTACACTTTAATTACTTCTTTAATCTACTCATTAGTTGATTAACTTATCACTACTTGCAATAAGTACCTGTTCTAAGTAGGGGAGAGCTAATTGAACCAGTGGTCTTTGAATGCTTCCTGGCTGCAGCCCAGCAGCTGGATGCTCGACTTTGGGGGCAGCAGAGGGACTTCAAATTCTCATATTAAATATCAAAGAGCAAAGTTATAACACTACCATCATTTGTTAAATACTTTCCAGGTAAATTGCTGTAAATTATTACCTACAATTGATTGATACTTTCCCTTCTCAACTTAAAACCATCCTTAGCCTATGAGTCTTGAATTCAGGAAAAAAGTTCTTTATCAGCTAATGGCAATTACTGGCTACTGAGTATCTTGCCAGTTGCGACCATCATACCTGACCTTATATGAAAAAAAGAAATATGTGCATTTAAGAGGAAGAAGATTATGAATATTCAGGACCTTAGCAGAAAAAAACTAAAAACTTCTCCTCTTTGAAGTATTTGTATAGAGTTTAAGAATACTTACCTCATGCAGAAACTCTAAAGTTCATGTTAAATATTACACCTTTTAGATTTACTAGTTCTGTACTTTACTTTAATTCATCTCTGTTTTAGCCATATATTTTACTGGTCCAACAAAGAGACAATAGTAGTATTGCATAAGAAGGAAGTAATTTATCAAGTGATAATGTTCTCATAATTCTTTCTATAAAAGATTTAGGTTTCACTCAATACTTAACAGCATTTAATGAAAGTTTAAAGATCAAGAAGATTGAAGAAGAACTGACAATAGAAGTGCTGCCAAATTTCCTTGGATGAAGGGGGAGGATTGTTTTTCCTAACTCTCAGAATCTTTTTGCAGACAACTGGAAGAGACTTTGCTCAGGTCGCCTCCTCAAGTTTTTCATAAAATGGGAACCACTACCTTTTCTTCCCTTCAGCTGTAGTTTTGATTGAAATTTAATGAGGCACAAACTGAGTGCTTATAAACAAGAATTAAAGTAATTAATGAACAATAATCTTTATACCTTCTACTTCCATTTAATTTAAGGACTTCATGGTGCCATAATGAAGCCACAGAGGTAACTACTAGCTTTCAAACGGCATAACCTGAGGCAATGATGGGTAATGTCCCAGTTTTGTAACAAAGAAGAGATTTGGAAAGAGAATGATGCAATCTTGATGCCAATCAGCTAGAATTATGAGAACCATAACCGATAATCCTACTAGTTAACATGTTGACAGCAAAATACTATATATTGATAGAGTGTTCATTATTAGGGACTCTATCAGGCACTTTGAATTTATTTTATTATTTAAGTCTTAAATAAATGTTATGATTTACATTTACAGCCTCTAAATCTCAGAATAGTTAAATATCTTGGGATTACACTACTGGTAAGAAAGGCAGCTGAGAATCAAAGTCAGTTCCTTTTAATCCAATGCTATTTTTACTATTATTTTTTTTTAAACAGGTTGAAGGATTTACTTAGCTTCCTAACTAGATTTCAGCATGTTTTGTAAAATCAACAGAAGACTAATATAGCAAATTCTAGCCTCACATTTGATTTTAGCTGGTGTAATTGAAAAAAATATAATATACTATCAGATCTTATGTTTCCATGATTATAGGGTAAATAAAAGAGTAGAATCTCTGTACTATTACTTGTTGGCTCTATATGCCTGCTTAAATTATATTTATAATAAGAAATATAGAAACAAACTGAAAAAAATGATTATCAGTAAGTAAAGCAAAAGAGGTAATTTTTAAGTTTACTTAATAATATAATCTATTTCTATTTAAAAATTCCAGGAATCAACAATATTTATTGAGCTCCTGGTATATGTCAAGCATTTCTAGTTACTTAAAATAAAGTTGCAAATAAGGGGCAAGACTCTTGTTTTCCTCAAGTTTATTCTATTTGGATAGAGAAAAGGAGTTTGCTGGGGAGGTGTACACTAAACAGATAAAGAAATAAATGATTTCAGACAGTCACAAGTAACAGGTGGTCATACAAATTATCTCCGAAGAAATGGTATTTCATATGACATGTAAATGTTGATGGAGGTGGCTGTGTGAGGTGATGGATTAATATAAAAATGTAGCTATGTGAAGAGTATTCCAGGCATAAGGAAGAACAAATGAAAAAGAACTGAAACTGAGAAGAGTCAGTATATTTCAGGAACTTTGAGAGATCCAGTGTGGTAGAAAAGTGGAGAGCCATATCAGAGTCAATCGGTCAATGTGCAGAGGTAGACTGAGTTCCTTTCTGTTATGTTTACTTATCTTAATGTCCTTTGGTGGTACAATTATAATTCTAACATGATTTATTGTTTCATATAGCCAGGTATCATTTTTAAAGCTAATTTATTGATCTTAAACAGAAAGTGATTTAAAGTAGGAAATTTAAGTATGTTACAAGAATGCCTATCTGAGACTATAATGTAAAAAGTTTTTAAAAAATCCATTGAAATAATGATCAAATTATAGATATTAGGTATATCTTGTATTATATAAGTTGTGATATTTCCTAGATCAGAAAGAAGTCATGGGGTGGCATTTTTTAAATCCTCAGAAAATACCCTTAAAGTGATTTTCCAAAATGTTAAGTTTGACAGGCAGTAGTTCAAGAAAACATCTTTAAAAGCAATTTTAAAGGAAATTAGAATTGGCTTAGTAAACATTTTCATTAGTTCAGTAGATTTCCCCAAGGACCCAAAGTGGCCAACCTGTATCTTTATGGTTTCCCCTACTTTTCTTCCCACTCACTTAAGATGAGGTTAGCTTTAGAAGACCTAGAAAATGTGGAAATTAATTAATCCAAGATCATTCTAAATTAGGTATTGTAAATAGTTTCTAAATGTCCTTAGGTTTGTTTCAATTATCAAGTAATATTTCCTTTTTTTCAGTATACTACTACTCAATGAGATTAAAAGATTAATACAAAAATTAATCAAAACAAGTTTTTAAAAACCTAGATTGTTATTCTCCTATATCAGATAGTAAATTACAAAAGTGAATTAGTCATTCAAAAATAGGTGGAAACTAACTAACTGTATATTTCAGTCGCATATTTCAGTGTGTGTGTGTGTGTGTGTGTGTGTGTGTGTGTATGTGTGTATACATATACATATATATACATATATATATATATCTCATCAAAATATAGCACTGTATATGTATATAAACTAAATATAATCATTATAAATATAATACTGCATATATATAAACTAAATATAAATGTTTAATCTACATATATATGTAAACTAGAGATGTATATAAACTAAATATATATTACATATTATATAGCCTATGTATATATTACCTGCAGTTGAACAGGTAATTAAAGAAAAAATTAGGCACTTGTTTCTTCATAGCATCAATATACCAAAAAAGATACAGGCACTCATTTTGAAATAAGTAGTGTAAAATGAATTTGATATTCTTAATTTGATCAAATTCTTCTTTGCTGGCACACCAAATTAACAGTGGAGATTTGAAAGTTGCAAATAATCTTAGCTGTTCATCCATTAAGTTGTAATTTAGACATATATTCCCAGGAGTTAGGACTAGTTTCCAATTATAGGATTATTGTCTAAGTGAAAAGACATAGCCCTCTATTAGCCTTGCAACCTGAATTCTGAAACAGAAAGGTGGATGTTACACCTTTAATATAGTTATGAATTTACTATTTTAACATTTAAACTTATTTAATACTTAAAATTACTATTTTAATATTTAAACAAATAGGAATTCTATAATTTACCTCCTTTCATAGTTTCTGTTTCAAATATGATTCTCCAAGTCTATCTAAATGGATTAAGAGGAATATAAATTTCATTTTTCAATTTAGTTGTATGCAGACATGAGAGACATTCGATTAAAATGGTTTGAGATTATTATTTAGACATTAGAGTCAAGGTTATATTTTCCATGCTTCCTATTTTACTTTGGGCTGCTATAACAAAAATGCTACAGATGGAGTGGCTTATAAACAACAGACATTTATTTCTCATAACTTTGGAGAGTGGAAGACCAAGATTAGGGTGCCAGCAAGGTTGTGTTCTGGTGAAAGCCTTCTTCCATGTTGTAGCCCCCTGACTTTTTTTGTGTTCTCGCATATTGGAGAGAAGAGAGAAAAATCAAACTCTCTGATTCCTATGAGGGCATTGATCCCATTCATGAGGACTCCACCTTCATAATCTTATCTAATTCTAATTACCTTCAAAGACACTTACTTCTTAATACCATCATATTGGTAGGTAGGGTTTCAACATACAAATTTTAGAGGAACACAAATTTTATGTCTATAACACTTCCTAAGTCCAAAGTTGACAAAATCTCTTCACTTCACTATTTAGCTTAGCCTCTCTTCACTTTTTTTTTTTTTTTTTTTTTTTACAAAATCTAAAATCTTTCATTCTACAGTGGCCTCATGTCCACAGATGAAGTAAGTTGGGCACAGAGTTTGAATGAACACTCGCTCAAATACTGTAGAAGTGAAGAGAGAAGGTCAGTCCACTAACCACACCACCTTTGAATGCTAAGCTGCATGTCAGGGTCTCATCTGAGATAAGTGGTCCTGGTCTCTTGGCTTGGCCTATGTCAGTTTCTGCTCAAAGTAAGAGTAAGACTGCTTGACTGGGGAAGGAGAAGGAAGATGGAATGAAAGGATGATGGAAATTAGTGACATTTTTCTCTTTTTCTAAAAATGCAGAGAAGGATTTGGCTCATTGTATTTATAACCTTTCAACCTCCCAAAAATCTTTTTTGGTTTGAGTTAGTACTTATTACATGTTTTATTTTTTGGCAAGGGTTGCTTTTGCTTGTTTTGTTTTCATTAGGAACTCTACTAGAAGATTAGCCTCAATTTGATGGCTAAATCAATGTCCTACTTAAAAAATGATCATATATAGTGAAAGAAGTTAATATTTTGCCATATTGGCTTCAAATCTCTTTCTTTCTATCGAATAAAATGTTAACAGTTAAAGTTCCATGCACCTCCAATCCTCTCTCCAACTGACCTTCTCGGAGGTAACCCTTACTATGACACCAGTGTGCCCAATCTCATTTATATTTTGTATTTTTAATACTCAAGTTTTATAAACATAAATATGTAGCATTGCCATTTTCTTATTACATGTACATAATTTCTTTTGTAACTTGTTTGTGTCCCTCATGTTTCTGAATGATATCCATGTTAACACATGTTGATTTAGTTCATTTTAACAACCATATGTTTTAAACTGTGAAAAGCACACTCTTAAATAAAGTCTCTTCACAGAATTTTCAAATTCAAGAGATATGTTCTTTTAAAATGAGTCTATGAAGAGAGAATAAAGGAGCAAAAAAAAAATCGTGATGTAGTTTGGTTAACAAAATTATAAAACATGCATATTCAAAAATGTATCAATAAAATCATTACAAATATCCTAAAATGATTATTATCTCAAATACTATTGTTTAATATCTAGTTCAAGTGCCTTAAAAGTAACCCGCTGAGCGAACATATTTTTAAAACTTCCTAACTTAAGATGTAAGATAATACAGATTCCTATCTTTTAAATTGTATTTTTGTTTTGATTATGATTTTTAAACACAATTTTACTGTATACTTGCCTTGTTTTTTTAAGAGTTTTCTTAGAATCATTCATGGTTTGTGGTTCTGGAAGCCCTCCAGTTAGGTTCTATATGATAGGCACTTTGGACTGTTTATGCAAAAGTTTAGTCAGAGGCCATTAGCAACTTATCCTAAATGAAATAACCACAAACCATAACAACTATTAATATAAACATATAAACATACTTTACTTAAAAAGATCTCATCTGAACAGTCCCCTAGTAGACTTAGCATTCTAATGCAATGCTACAACTACCAGGAGAATATAACTGGTGAAAAAGTTATTTTGACTCAGTAACACTTGAATTCAAAGACTTAGACCTCTTATCATTGAAATTTTACTTTGGACAAGTTATTTTTTTAATACCCATTTATCAAATATTCCCTATATCTAAGTCAGAATATGTAGGTGCTTTATATGCATAGTTTCTAATCCTATTACTTTATGAGATGGGAATCAATATCACTACTTTTTAGCCTCCAATGAGAATCCTGAGGTTCATAGGTTTAAGTATTTTGTCCCAAATCCTATAGCCAGTAAATGGTAGAAAAGGAATCAAACTGATGTTTTGAGTTATGCAATTTTTACTAGTTAAATTTTCATACATGTAGTAGATTGAATAGTTTTCTCTTCAATTCCTGACTCCTGAAATCTTCAAGATGGACTATACTTGAATATAGGGTCTTCACAGTTGTAAATAGTTAGGGATCTAGCAATGAAATCATTCTGAATTTAGCATGGGTCCTAAATTCAAGGACTGGTGTCTTTATAAGAAGAGAGAGGGTGAAGATAGGATGGAATGCCATGTGAAAATGCGAGCCATGGTTGAAGTTATGCAGCCACAGCCATGGCATGCCAAGAGCCACCAGAATCTGGAAGAGCCAAGGAAGAACTATTCTGTAGAGGCTTTAAAGAGAGCATGGCCCCACCAACACCTTGATTTTAGTCCTCTGGCCTTTATAATTGTGAGAATAAATTTCTGTTGTTTTAAGTCACCAAGTTTGTGGTGATTTGTCATGTTATCCCTAGTAAACTAATATAATGCCATGATATCTTTATCTGTGAAGAAGAGACTAAAATATTTTCACATAGTATTAAATAAAAAGCACTTTTTAGATCCCCAGGACCAAAGTGGACATTCAGTACCACTATGAAACAATGAAACTACTAAAAACTATAACAGAATCTGGCAACATCTTAGATAATAATGAAAAAAAAAAGTAAAGAAATGCACAAAAGGAGACTCCATTGTGCCTTTTCATGGAATCATTGTATATAGCACCTCGTTAAATTTATGCAAAGCGAGGAAAGTTGCTTGGTTGATTATGTCAACGGTGAATATTCCTAATACTATGTGGTAAGAGGAAATAAAAGGCTATTCCTGCAATAGCTTGGAAGAAAGCAAACTAGTTTAAAGAATATTCATTGACGTTATATATGAAAATAGCAACTGATATAGAAAATAAGATGGGTTTCAGAAGAGAAAATTAGAAAGCTTGTGATTCAAATTTGATTCAGTTAAATGATGAAAAATGGAACAGCAAGACATGTCGTTATCGAAGGACTAAAATCAATCACAAGACACAAACTGAATACAAATTTTTAACTCTTCATGCTTTATTTAAATAATATTTACATATCATACAACTAATCCTTTTAAAGTACATAATTCAATGGTTTACAATATTCTCTCAGAATACAACCATCGCTGTAAATAATTTGAAACATTTCCATTCCCCCCCAAAAACAAACAAAAACTTGTACTCTTTAGCAGTCACTTCAATTCCCCTCTCTGGCCAGCTCTAGAAAACCATTAATTAATTTTCTCTCAGTAAACCTGTCCATTCTGGATATTTCATGTATGTAGGATCGTAAAAATATATATAATTTTATAACTGGCTTCTTTCATTTAGCATAATCAAAGTTTATCTATGTTGTAGCTTCTATCATTTATTTTTACTGCCAAATAACCTGAACATCAGATGAAGTCTGCCTTCCTAAGGAAGCTAAATAAGATTGTTTTAAATCTCTAGTTTCCCAATCCCATAGTTTAATGAAGCCTGAAGTCACCTAATCCTCAGATTTCTATAGATGAGGTATGTATGCATACTTTTCTGGTACCTTCAGTCTCCAGAATCTAAAATGATTGTCTTATTCAAACTTCAACAATATTATGCTGCATTCAGAACCTTTATTAACATACACTTGCCCAAAACAGAAAGTACCATATAAATGCCAGAATTTAAAGAAGTTGTTAGTATGTATATGTGTATGTCTGTGTGAGTGTGTGTGTGTGTGTGTGTGTGTGTGTGTGTGCGCGCGCGCGCGCGTACGTGTAAAAGAAGTGTGGGATTATAATTAGCATAATCTCAATCTTTAAATATAAGAAAAAGTCCAAGAGAAAACTATAGATCAATCCCTAATATTAAAAATGTTTAAATTTAAATAAGAGAGATTTTAGTTCTCATTACATAGAAAACAAAAAATAATTGCTTTTTTTCCAAAGTTTAAAATGTAGTGCTGAATTTGGATGCTGGATGTGATTTGTTACTTATGGAAGATATAAACATAAATTATATACATAACAAAAACTCTGATATCTAAATTTAGAAATCTGTCAAGATAAAATCTATCAGATTTGTAGAACCTGAACATATTCTTAAATTAAAAAAAGAGGCCAAACTAAATATAGGTCATGCTCTTTCATATAGCCAGGTTTAATGTACCTTCAAATTAGTTGTTAAAGTATATGGAGTATGATAAAAAAAAATACATATATTCATATATGCATTCATGTGCATAAGCATAATTTGGAAACTGGGTAAGGTATAAAATCACATATTAGAAAAAAGAACTATATCTTTTCATCTTTATAATTTCAGGAGTATTTAAATTTTACTTCTAAAATCAAAAAAGTGTTAATTGTGGAAAGCATGCCACTTTCTTTGACAATGTTTTCATAAATTTAATATAAAAGTTACATCATTAATTATCTATGGCATAAAAAATATATTTGGGATGTAGTTTTAATCTCTTCTTTCATTTAATCCTATTGCAAGCCAAATACCTGAAGATCATGTAGTTGATGCTTCTTAGGTCACATATACTTAACTTGAGGCCCTTCAATGACTTATAATAAATTGTAAAAAACCTTGACTTTTAATGTACAATTGTAGGTTTTTATATATTTTTCCTACCAAAAGGGCAAGAACTTGCATCAGATATTCAGTGGTGTCTGTGATTTTTTTTTTAAAGGTTAAGAACCAGTGTCTTAAGTTATATTTAAGTAGGTTTAGACCTGTTAAAAACATTAACATTTAGCAGATACAATATATTGATGCAATTTAGCATAGACAATAAAATTTAAGTCTGTATAGGATACTGTACATTTAAAATGGAAAAGGCAAATGTCTGTGCAAAATTTAAAAATAAATGTCATTTTGCTTCTAATAGATATACACAGATATTTGGAATAATTGGTGTACTCCCAAGATACAATGAGTGCCAATAAAAAAATTCATCTGAGACCATTTTTCAGATGTGTTTCTCTGGTTTTATATTGATATTGTTAGTTATTTCATAGCAACCAACACCATAAAGCAATCATAAAGACTATCAGTACCAAATATTAGTCACTGATATGAATGCAACAAGAAAAAAATTAATTTTTAAATGGACATTGATTCTTCGCCATAATCAGATTTAACTTTACTTTGTATTATCACACATTTCTGTTTTTTCATTCTCTATTTTATAGGGATTAAAATTGAGATAATGAAGGAAGAGAAAAAAGAGATTTTTTTTTCCACTTTCAGGAATAAATAAAAAGATGTTGGAACTCTCCTAGGAATTGTATGAAATTAGTATAATTTCAATCCTTAAATATAAGAAAAAGTTCAAGGGAAAACTATAGACCAATCTCTAATATTAATAAATGTTTAAAACTTAAATAAGAGAGTAAAAAACGATTCCCATGTTAGGAATATCTCATTACACTCAGTCCAAGTTTAACCTGGCGATATAAAGATGGTTTAACACAAGGAAATTTATTAATAAATTTGTAACAGGTTGATGAAAATTGTAAAAATATTTGAATATATATAGGACTCATATTTTGATAAAATTCAACAAACATTGCTAATATAAATATATAAATAAGAAAAGAAATCTTCTTTAGGTGATAAAGACAACTTATTTTAAACCAACAGCTTCATTATATTTGCTAGTAAAATCCCATAGGAATTTTATCTAGATGTGCAAAATGAAATTCTCATTATCACTTTGCTTTTTAATACAGTGCTGGTTGTTCCAGTCAATACAATAAAACATTGCAAAAGAAATATAGATAAAAGTTCTTGAGTGGGAGAGACAAAAGAGCCACTGTTATGAGTCAAATGGGTTGCTTTTTTGTAAATATTTTTTATGATCCAGAACATTTTTAATTTACAATGCTTCTCACAGTTTGCAAATATTTAAGTATATTTAATTTTTTTAAATGATAGTCATGTATTTAATATGAACCGATGAAAGAGGTACCTGTAAAATGTAAGGTTTTTATGTGATATTTTGCTATTTTGGCAAAAACGGATTCAGATACTTCCAAATTTATACCCCAACCAATACTGTATTATTTATTTTTTTTTATTTTAAAATACAGAAGCTCTAAAATACATTGTTGAATAAAGTTGTCAACTGTCAATATTTCAGAAAGTCTCTTTATTCTAAAATTGTCTCTTCCACATTATTTGTTAAAATGTCCTTGATCTTCTGAGTAATGGTGTGACCAGATGATTTTAATTTTATTTTTATATCCATATTTTGCAAAGTGAAATAGCTTAATAGATAGATAATATATGTAAACAGACACAGATACACATATACACACATTATACTATTAATCATTCTCCCATTTTTCTCCCTATACTTAATTGGTTTATGAAAAGTTTGGCAAGTATAGCTTTTACTGTTGGCTTTCATGAACTAAAAAGTTCACCGTAACTAAAAAGCCAGGAATTTGCAGTGAATTTTGTGTAATAAAGTAACAAAAATAATGCATTTGGTAATCTTTCAGTAACTTAAACAAAGCAAAGCACCTCTATGAAACAAATTCTACCTTATTAATTTATCACATAGTACTGAGAGCCATTTTTGGAGGGAATAATGCTTTAAAGTGCTGTGGAATCCGCAGCTAAATGAACATGCTCCTTTTAGCAATTGAATGCCAGAGGCTAGGAGATCCAAACAGGATAATTTAAGGATCGATCAAAAGAATGTTTCATGTAAAAAACTTGGAACAAATATATTATCCTAATGCCATCAATCAACAAAAAGCAATTAATACATGGCACTAATCATATACTAACAATGGCTGTATTATTATTACTATAAATCTGTTAAGGATATATTTAACTGATATGCTTCATAAAATTAGTAATTTCACTGATGTAATATTCTGTTCAAATAATACTTATATAATTAATATGCTAATTTTTTCTACTGAAAAATTTTTAATAAATATTTTAGAAATACACTTTTTCCATCTAAGCTGCCACTAAACAAACAAAGTTAGTAAAAAAGATTAAAGGAGAAAACATGGAGATTTTACCAAATGACATCTAACTGAACAAGTACAACTATTTAAACATTTTTATTACCACATTTTAGTGTGGTCACATAAAAATGTTAAGGAAAGAGCAGACAAGGTAAAATAAAGGTGTAAAGCCAAGGATTGGGGATGAAGATTATTAATTGATATCATTTGAATAGATTTCATGGTAAGTGTTAATATCGTGTTGATTAGATCATTTAAATGTAAATGAGGCTGAAGTCTTGGCTGCTATCATCTAGAAAACAGAAACTATTAAGAAAATTTTGAAAAATTGCGTGAATTCATCAACTTTGCTAATATTCAAAATCAAACATCATGTGATTAGAGTGAACTTCCACTGGAACTCAGTTTTTAATATGAACCGATTATTTTATATTTACCTTTTTGAATTAGAAAAGCTGGCTCTTAGAGATATAAACTTAGGTTGTATGCTAAGTCTTTAAGAAATATGTAAGTTGATTATGCAACTTGCTTTCATAGATGAAGTTATATTTATCTGAGTTAATGCAGAATGATTAAAAGGAGAACAACACAAACTTTTTCTTAGAATATATAATTCAATATAGGGACATAACATTTATCTAGTGATGATTATCCTGTTACATATCAAGGCAAAAACAGTCTCAAATTGGGGAAAATGAAATTAATTGGACGTCAAGGTTTTTAAAAAATATTTATCATAATGATGAAGAAATTTAATAAGACATGAGCAATTAAAGAATTCTGAAGAATTCTTTAAGTACAGTAAAATTCATAACAATTCTATATTATTTAGAAGCACATACACATGCAGGTGTGCATGCACACAAACACACACACACACAACTGGCAATATTAAAATACTAGTAACTCAGGGTGCAGGCTAGCTGAGTTGGCATTGAACATAGAAAGGTAAAAGATTAGACATTTAATTACTTTGATCTGTCATGCCTTGTAGCTACGTGTCAGCCTAAACCAACACAAATGACATGGAACAAAGGTCATGGCTGCTTTAACATAGTAACACATTTATAATGGTTGATTAATAAGTGTGTTGAATTGAATGCATGCTGGGAACTGAAAATAAACTATAGAAATTTGGTACCTATAAATGTTTTACATATTTATCATATATATGTCTATTTGTATTGATATGAAAAAGGTATATAAATATATAAATTTAGATTAATATATATATATATATATGTCAACTATGTTTATTGAGAGATAGAAATAATTCTCTATTTTAAAATTAAAATATTGAAATAAATATTTTACATCAAGCAATAGACTGTTTTTTTTTTTTAGTTCATTTATGAAAAAGTATAGCTAAATGATTATAAAATGGTATATGTGGGATTGAAACACTAGCTGGTTGACTGCTTTTTTAAAAAATGTTTTCTCCAGTATTTTAGCATAATTTGCACATAGTAGTATGAAAGTGGTAGAGAATTTTGAGCAAATGAAATAAATGCTACTATTATTTTGCTTCACTCTATTTCCCCAAACTGCAAACATTTCTTCAAGGTTTACAGACATTTTTAAGAAGAACAAATGAAAGAAAAGAAAACTTACCTTCCATTCTAATAGTATCTGGAGCTTTGCACTGTAAATCAATTTCCAACAATGCTTTGAAGTTTTTGAATTCTAGAGATTTGCCATTTTCTGGTTCCACAGAAAAAAAGCATAACTAAAAATCTACTTAACTTATATATTAGAATTTGTAACCAGAGGCCTGTTTATTCTAGGCAACTTTTTGGGTTAAAGACTGGAACTGCTTATCAATATAAACTACTTTTCTCAAAGGTCTAACATATTATCAAATATCTTTTGTTTTTCTATTATTGGTAGTGATGATATTAAAAAGAGAAAAAATGAATCTAAAGTTTAATTTAGGCATATTCACTGTTCAATATGTTATTGAATATTTTAGTATTTTAATAAACATATTGAATTTTTACTATTTCTTCAAAATGCCTTCCCATGAAACTTTTTCTCTGCATTTCTTTAATTTGATCTTAATTTCATAGACATTGGAATTTGAGCATGTCCACATTTTGTATTCTTCCAAGGTTATTTTTTCTTTTTGTATCAAAATAAAATAACTCAAGTTCCCTTCTGAATAGCACAGTAATTCCAATAACTCCATAAAGTAATCCCTAAGAACTCCAGGGAATGTAGACATCTCCTAAGTTTGTATATATATTTTCATTTCTGGCTGTAAATTGCTGCTCCTAGGCAATATTTTGTGGCCTCAGCTCTGCTTTTCTGTGCCCCTTTAAAAATCTGCGTTTAACAGTATTTTGGAAAAATGTTACTGTAGTTCCTCCAGAAAATATCATTAGAGAATTAAAATTAAAAAATGTAATATTGAAAATTGTCTAGAAGATCTCCTCTCTGCTAAAGTTCATTGGTTTTTACCTTACATTGGGGAGGTCCTTGTTGTTTATTTCTATTTTTCACATTTGTATTGCTAGTTCTTTTCCTCCATGGGCACCTCTACATTCAGCTCCTCACTTCCCTCTGTATCCTTCTTCAGACTTTCACCATAAGATGCTGAAAGTTCCTTCTTAATATACAAATTACCCCTCTGCTGAGATGTCGATTTCACACCATTCGATTGGTATAACCTTTCTCATTATAATGAGAATATTTAACCTCTTATAAAGATATGGTAGTTTTCTTAGTCAACAAATATTTAGGCCTGCTGCCAACATAAAACAAAGGTACTTGGCTTCTATATGCATGACTAAGAGGGTTTATCAAAATGATTCATTTCAAGGTACAGAAGTCTGCCACAAAGACTAATTTCAGCTCTCTCATTTAGAACCACAGGAAGTAATGTGTAGACAGATTAAATGTAGCAAAATTTTTCTCCCTGAAATCTTTTAATAATTGAGGTCAAACAAAAATTGAGGTACCTGAATACTTAAAATAATTAAATTCAATTAGAATTAGAGATAACATTTCTCCCATTATTTATTTTAGTTTATAATTAAAAACAAATAAAAAAGAATTCTGTTCCCAACTATGATGAAGTACTGTTTTAAAATAAAAACATCCTGCCAAGAACAACTAGAAAAACTGGATAAAATACAAAACAAACAAACAAACAAAACAGCTCTTATAAGTAATTGGAGAGTCAGGGCAAATATCTAGGTGATATTGAGAAATGATAGAAACCAGAAGATAATTAAATGACATTTTTAAGTATGAAAAAATTAATAACAAGTGACAACTTAAAATTCTATCTCCAGTGAAACTACTCTCCAAAAATAATTGCAAAATAAAATGTGTTCAAACATAAAAACAGAGAATTCATTCTTTCTAGCTCAATAAGAATGTCTAAAGAAGGTTCTTAGGACAAAAGAAAATGATTTCACACAGAAATATAAATATGTAAAAAAAAATAGACAATAATAATGCTAGTATTTTGGTCTGAATAAAGACAATGACATCAAATAATATCAGCAATCATGGTATTTTCACATACTAAAAGGAAACTAAAGACCAGTTAAGAATGCCCTCGAGTAGACATTGTTAATATCCTGTGTGATGAAATGGAAGCCCACATAAAGCTA
This sequence comes from Eidolon dupreanum, assembly GCA_028627145.1. Classification (NCBI taxonomy): domain Eukaryota; kingdom Metazoa; phylum Chordata; class Mammalia; order Chiroptera; family Pteropodidae; genus Eidolon; species Eidolon dupreanum. The sequence goes on along the minus strand of CM053503.1, from coordinate 104,672,917 downwards.
TTCTCTTTCACACCAAAGTATGATCGTTATCTCAAGGGAACCATCAAGTTCATATGCAATTATTGGGTTGCAAGCTGAACTAGCCACACATTTCCTAGAACAACTTAAAAGAATGACTGACAGGGCAATATGGAAATTCAAATTTGGTGTTTGGCAGACATTTGCTTAGAATAAGCCAAATGAACTATCACTTCAAGGAAAAATTGTTTGTTTCCAATCACAAAACTTGAATTTTCAAATAAAAAGTAGAATTGTTGAAAAATTGTATCTACTAACATGAACTTTATAGCCCCCCAATACTGAAACACTTTCTGGTTAGATTGGTAATAATAATTACAAATATTAATGTTAATGAATAATAAAGTGTATCTCTTGAGAGATATATATAACTCAGCAAACTGATGCTTTACAAAAGATTAATTCATATTATTAAGTTGTGCTATCATAAAACTAATCATTTCAAATGTATCAATGGTAACAGCATATGCAAAATATACTGATATAGTTTCAGATACAACATTGCAATTAATGTTCAAGAAACTATCTCTTGAGATTTATTGTAGCAGCAAAAAAAAAATATGTGCAATTACTTAAAAAGATTGTTAATATTATCCTTCCTTTTTCTATTACATGTTTCTGTGAGACCAGATTTTCTTTACATATTTTAATAAAATAAATATTACAAGTATATCTGAATAGAGAAGCAGATATAAGAATCCAGCTTTCTTTCTTTAAATCAAACAGTAAAATTTTTGCAAAAATGCAAAATAATACTATTTTACCTATTTTTTATTTTTATAAATATAATATTTTTATGAAATATTTTTATGTTAACATACAATGGACTTTTATAATTATTTTTAATGAATTACTAAAGATATCTTTTAAAATTTTCTGTTTTAATTTCTAATATGTAATTTTGTATAGCTGTAACCCACAGAAAAGAAAGCTCTTTGGGTACCTGAACATTTTTAAGAATGCAAAGAGTTCTTCCAAACAAAATGCTTAAAAAACGTTCTCTAATAATCACAAAAAGCTTAATAAATAATCCATCACTAACAAGTTAAGAAAAAAAGAATAGAGATTTGAAAAATATAGCTTTACCAATTCAGCAAAAGCAAAAATGTAAAGGAAAAGATGGCAGAACAAATTAATAAGCAGAAACAAAGATATGATGATAGATTTTATTTCAAAACTATTAGTAATTCCATTAAATATAAAATACTTAGTACTCTGATTGGAAAGAAGAAAATTGTTAGACTGGATTTAAAGAAAAATCTACCTATACCTTATATGGAAAATATGTACCATTGAAATAAAGGTTAAAAATAGTGTAACTATATTAATATCAGACAATAAAAACTTTAAGGCAAGAGGAACATCACATAATGATAAAAGGGTTAACACTACAAAGATATAGTTGTTCTAAATTGGTATGTACCTAATGCCACATAGCCTCAAATTATAAACCAGTGGAACAAAATGAAAGCCCAGAAATAAACCCAAACTTGTAGGATCAACTGACCAATAAAGGTGTCAAGAATATACAATAGAGAAAGTTGAGCATCTTCAACATATTATGCTGGGAAAACTGGATGTCCACATCCAAAAGAATAAAATTGGAAATTTATTTTATACCACACACAAAAATTTACTCAAAATGTATTAAAGAATTAAATGTAAGATCTGAAGTTGTGGAAATTCTAGGAGAAAACATAAAGGCAAATCTTCTTAACAGGATCAAGGACAGTCACAAGGGTCCTAAATAAATATAGGAGGTAGTGTGATCAAATTGACTGCTTTTATTCGAAAAAGGTGAATCAGGCCTCACCAGGCCAATTATTTCTTGCAGATGACTTCAAAAGCACAGGCAACAAAAGTAAAAATAGATAAGTGGAACTACATCAAACTAAAAGCTTCTGCACAGCAAACAATCATGAGTCAAGGGGAAACCTATGAAATGGGAGAAAATATTTGCTACCTTGTATGTCTGAAAATAAGTTAATGTCCAAAACATAAAAGGAACTCTTACAACTCAAGAGCAAAACACAAAGAAAAGAAACAAGCCAATTTTAAAATGGGAAAGGACCTGAATAAACATTTCTCCAAAAAAGACTTGTAAATGGCCAACATTATATAAAAAGATGCTCAACATTATTAATTATTGGGAAAACCAAATCAAAACCACAGTGAATATCACATCATATCTCTTAAGGTGGCTATTATAAAATAAAATAAATTAAATTAAAATAAAATAAAATAAAATAAAATAAAATAAAATAAAATAAAATAAAATAAAATAAAAAGTGTTGGCAAGGATATGAAGAACTTAGAGCCCTTGTATGCTGTGGGTGAGAATATAAAATGGTGAAACCACTATGAAAACCTGTATGGTATTTCCTCAAAAATATAAAAATAGAACTATGATATCATCTAACAATCCCACTTTTGAGAATATACTCAAAGGAAGTGAAATCAGTATCTTAAAGAGCTATCTGCTCTTCAGTTTATTGCGCAGCATTATTCACAATAGCCAAGAAATGAAAGCAACCCAAATGACAATCAACAGACAAATGGATAAAGAAAATGTAGTATATATGTACAATTGAATATTATTCAGCCTTGAAAAAGGAAATCCTGCCATATATGACAACATGGATGAACTTGGAGGACATGCTGAGTGAAATAAGCCAGTCGCAGAAGGAAAAATCCTGCATGATTCCACTTATCCAAGGTATCTAAAATAGTTAAACCCATAGAAACAAAGAGTAGAATGGTGGCGGCTGTCAGCGGCAGAGGAAAAGAGGAAGTAAGAAGTTCTTCAAGGGGTATAAAGTTATGTGAGATGGACAAATTTCAGTAATATACTATATATTAGTTTCTACAGTTAACAATTCAGTATTGTACATTTAATATATGTTAAGAGGATAGATACCCAAAACAAAATAAAACAAAAACAAAGGGTAAGAAGAAATCTTTTAGAGATAATGGATATTTTTAATATCTAATTATGGTTGTGGCTTCATGTGTACACCAATCTCCAGACTCATCAAAGTTTATACATTAAATATGTTTTTGTATATGTTTTTTGTATATCACTTATACCTCAACGAAACTGTTATTTATTATTTAAAGAAAACTAGCAGAACTAAGAGAAGACATAGAAAAATCTAGAATCATAATGAGAAATTTTAGCAAACTTCTCTTGGTAAATGACAGAATAAACAGAGAAATAAATTACAGAAAATCAGATATGATATAAAAAAATAAAAACCATAAGTAACAAATGACTTAAAATCACAATGGCAATAAGTAAGAAAATGTTTTAAAATGAATAAGAGAAATAAGAGATATTCAAAATTGTACATAACACCATACTTATAGGGAAAATTATAACCTTGAATTGCTATGCTAGAAAAAAGAGAAATGCAAAAATCAATGCTGTAGCTACTCAACTTAAGAAATTAAAAATATGTATACAGAAGAAAATAATGAAAATGAGCTGAAATGAATAAAATAGAAATTAAATAAAAAATAAAAATATTGATAGAGTTTAATTTGGTTCTTTGAAAATACTAATAAAATTAATAAACACTTAATAAACTACTAAAGAAAAATTTATTCAAATTACCAAAACTAGGTATGAAAATCAGAATCCTATGGATAAAGATGGCCACAATCATTATTTAAATTCAATAGTATATTGGATGTCCAAAAACTAGTATAATAAATCAAGAAATGGGAGTAAAATTTGTATGTATTGGAATAACAAACAAATAAATAAAAGCATCATTATTTATAGATGATTCTATTTTGAATATGGAAAATCTAAAATATCTATAATCAAACTAATAGAATAAATAAAATTTTCAAGATTGCTGTATATGACATCAATTATAAGCTATATTTTTATATTCCAGCAACAACTAATTAGAAAATTAAATTTGAAATCACTATTTACAATAATTACAGAATAACTAATATAAAGAATGTAATAAGTCTTTTAAAAAATATAATCTTGCCTACTCTGCATTTTGTTATAATTTTAGAATCAGAGAGTTTAGAATATTGAGATAGTTCAAGTAATTTTATGAAGAACATTTAGCTATTAGGATCAGATCGGTGGCTAGAATTTGTTTATTTCCATCTATAACCCACTTGCTGAGTGTTTATCGTGTAATAAACATCGTGTGTTACCCTAAGTGTACTGAAATTACAAAAGTAGACCTTCTGCATTATTAACCTCCCTTTCCAAATGGTTGTGAAATAAGTACTACTTGGAGAAGCAAAGCCAAATTTTACAGGCCAGGGCATTACTGTTACCTCTATTTTCCAAAACAGCAAGATGCTACAGTGTTGTGGATTAGATTGGACTGGTACTAGAGACTTTTGTTTGTAGTATTCTTTTCAAGAGGTAATTCTGGACAATTTCCAGTCTTCTACACTAACTTCTTACCCTACTACAATTCATTTGCATAAAGTTATGACATTTTAAAGGACTTATCTTCTGGTCAAAGTCTTTTCATTTGTTTGTGTATCTTGGGTTCATTGAATTCTTCTTTCTCTTCTTTTACAGATTCAAAAGTCCTATTTGAAATCAGATCACAGATTCATCATCTAGATAAGAAGCAGGTGGCCAGTAGCCAGTCCATTGCCCATCAATGATTTATACTGACTTCACAGCAGTAAACATGTTAGTCCATTTTAAGTGTTGTCTACTTAATTTGATTTTATATGTTCAGGGAATTGATTGAGTCAATTGATTATTTTTGTATGATTCATTAATTAACCTACTAATATTTATTCAGCACCTGATGACCATAATCAAGAAAGAAATTTTGCCCTTAGCCAAATTTACATGCATTTAAATAGTTATTTTTTATGGCATTATAAGAATAAAAAAGGAATCCTCTAAAATAAATATATGAAGGCTTCATATGGGAAAACACATAAACATAGAAACAAAACACAAATTGTAATTTTTTTAGTAGGTGAGTTTGACTAACATGTAACTGCTGTGTAGTCAATTCTTAAACAAACATTTATAGGAGTTAGTCTCATTACAGCAATCAAACTTAGTAATTTTCTTCAAATATACTGATATCATTAAGGACTTACACTTCAGTGGACAGAAAATTTCACCTGAGAATCTTGGAATCTATAGAAGAAATAGTGGAGTGTAGATTAAATAATAAATATAGAGTAATTGAAGTAGGTAATAAGACTGGTAAAGACAAGTTTATAATAGCTAAAATAACTAAATAACTAAAGAAAAAATCATGCAACAATGGTGCAAAATATCATGGGAAACAGGATACAAGAGAAAAAATGGGAACTCAGCTATGTGAATGCTGCACCATTAATTCAGGGTATCACTGGAGAAATAACTTTAATGACCACTGTCTAAATCTGGTTATTTTTTTGGGTGGGGGGTATTTTCTTTGTGTTGTGCTATTTCTAGGTTGCGGGATTTTTAAAAATTATATTTTCAACTATCACGGGATTAACAAAATAAACATATGTATTCCAAGAAAAGGAGTTCTTGAAGCATCTGTTCTTAAATTCTCTTAGTTTAATTTTTGTTTTTCTTATAGAAAATTACATTTTAGATGTTTTTTAATTTCAGTCTGTTATGGTAAAGAAATACTAAAATTGAAATCAAAATATAATTTACTTTTTAAATGGAGTGATTAGTAATATGGTAAATAAAAAGAGTAATATCGATGATAATATACCTAGAGAATTTAATATACCTTGTGAAAAAGAAAATTATGACAATATTGAGAAATCTTTAAATCATGCAACTGTCTCAAAACAGAAGATGTATTCTGAGAAGGAACACCTTTTCACCTTTTATGTGAGAATTAGTTGTCCCATATTAGGGAAAAAAAACCACAACAATTCATCAGGGAATTTGAGTTGTCTGTTTAAAAGTTATACTACACTATAAATGTCAAAAGCGTCTTATGAATTTCTTAACATATAAAGAAAATACTTGGAGAATCAAATTTAATATTATTTGCCTGTTTAAAAATATTAATAATGTACAGAATAACACGTGCTTAGCTAAATAATGATCTAGACTTGATGCCATTTTGGTAGCAAAGAGAAATAAATAAGCTTGGGGATTTCAGACAACCAAAAATTTTTTAAAGCAATTACAGTATATATAGGAAGATTCCAAACTGAGTTTCATTCCTGAAAAGAGGTTAAACTGATTAGGTAAAAAGTTTGAAACTGGAGAAGCATTGCCTATGATTAATGTAAGATATTTCAAGGACTTTGTGATTCAGCCACAAAAATAAACTGCTTAAAAACAAAGATAGAATCACTAAGGAATTATAAAACAAAAATATAAAAACTGATTTACAATTAAACAGAAAGAGAAAGGCATATTTTTTGTACAAATAAAATTAAACAGAATTTTAAAGAAATGAGAGGATTCAAAAACATGGAGAAGACCTAATTAAATACACACACACACACACATATGTATATATATATTATGTACGTATATATATGTGTGTATATATATGTGTGTGTATATACATATATATACATGCACACTGAATCATTAGTGTACTTTAATTAAACAAAATTAAATCAATTTTAAAATGTTTATTATGGAAATGAAGGAATGAACTTTGAAAATAGATATCACTTAAATTGTATTAATGCTTTTTAAAATATTTTTTATAAAGTTGTTTTTCACAATAAATAATAAGTAATGTTTAGTAACATAGTCCAGTATGTAATAAAGAAAAAGAAAAGTAAATTATAGTTCTTAACTAAAACAAACATGTTGAGATTTTTATAGAATCTAAAATTCAAACAATAATTATTAATGAGAAAAAATTTTTTTTTAATTCAGATAATATCATAGTTATATCAAATCAGGTTACTGTCTACTTCTATTTTCTTTAATGACTCTTACGATCACATATCACTCATGTACACATGTTTTCCATTATAAATGGGACCAGAATAGAAAAGTGGGAATGACACTGCTAAGTATAGCTGGAAGTTTACAAAGAACAGGTGGTAACAAGGCTGAATATTTCACTGACAGTCTATATAGAGTAACATTTCCACAATCACTGGAAATAAACCCAAGAGAAGTTAAAATACTGTCAGCAAATGATAGACTGTTCCATAAAAACTAGAAGAGAAATACACCCACCATTTGAGAAGCCAACAAGCTGTTCAGCAGGTCATTGAGACTACACAGTATGTCCTAATTCCTGTAATACAAGTTTCTCTTTCATTTCTTACAGGGTTTTTTTAAATTTAATTGTAATAAAAAACACATATTGTAAAATTTACCACTTAATGATTTTTAATTGTACAGTTCAATAGCATTAAATATATTCCCATTGTTTCCCAACAGGTCTCCAGGGCTTTTCCTTTTCAAAACTGAAACTCTATACCCATTAAATCCCAATTTTTCCTTTCGTTCTGCTCCTGGAAACCACTATTCTACTTTCTGTTTCTATTAACATGACTATTTTAGACCTCATAATAGTGAAATCTTACAGTATTTGTGTGTGTGTGTGTGTGTGTGTGTGTGTGTGTGTGTGTGTGACTGTCTTCTTTCACTTAGAATAATGTTTTCAAGGTTCACACAGGTGGTAATATGTAATAGACTTTCTTTTTAAGTCTGAATAATATTCCACTGTATGTATATACCACATAATCTCTTGGCTACTGTGAATGATGCTGCTTTAAACACAAGTATGCAAATATCACTTTGAGATGCTGCTTCCAATTATTTTGGATATATACCTAAAAGTGGGAATTCTTGGATCATGTGGAAGTTCTATTTTTACACTTGATCTTAGCCAAAAAGCTGAAAAGGCATTGGAAGTTCTATTTTTGATATTTGAGGAAGCACTATACTGTTTTTATTAGTAGTTTCATCATTTTACGATTCCATCAATAGTGTACAAGAGTTCTAATTTCTCAACTTCTTCACAAGGTGTATATGTTTTTGGTACTAAATATTATGTAATAAATTATCAAATCAAGCAAGAGATCACAGTTTCCAGATAATTTATCTTAAACTAGGGTTGAGCAGGAATTAATAATACATGTTGAGTTAGCCTTCTATTCAGTACATATCAGATATACATATATCTGAATTGATTAGTTTCTTGACAAATTTCTGTGAAATTACAGGTTAGAATGTGATCTTACAAAATACAAGGAGGGTGTTTTGAAACTTGCAAATGTAAAAAGAGAGGTATTGAGGAATAGAGAGTATGGCCAGGAGGATACACTAGAATGGGAAGCTAACAAGATGTCACATGAGAATGCTGGGAGTATTACAGTTCACGCAATAAGTAATCTGGGCTTGAAATGGGAGATGGAAAAGATTAAGAAACATGCTTACTTGCAAGTGCTATGTGGTACAAAGATAGGCTTTAGAGCCAAAATGACCTGGGTTTTGCCACTAATCAATATTGTGTGATGTTTGGCAAGAAAAAATCGATCCATCAGAATCACAACATCCTCATATGAAATTAGAAATAAAAACAAATAAAAAGTAAGAATTAAATGTGAAACAATATGAACTTGACTAGCCCACTGTCAGATACATAGTAGGTACCCCATGTCTTTGAGTTGTCTTCCTATTTATGTTCCAATTTATACCTACTTTTCTATTTCAACATCAAAGGAGCTCTGATCTGCAGCTTCTGATATGAAAACTTCAATTAAAAATATTCCTTCAGTGTAACACAATGTAGTACTTTAGAAGCAAATGATGATTTTTCCATGCTTTACTTTTTTTACATAAAGTCTCTTATCATGGTAAAAATCTATATTGAGAGATAAAACACCAGACAACATTCTAAATCTCAAAATATAGATGAATATATTTTGTAGACATCTTAGCTAATTCAGGCATATTAAAAAAATCTTTGCAACATTTTTTATAAAACATATAGCAAGGCTATAAGGCTCTAAAGGTTTAAAATCAGAGAGATACTAAATAAGATTCATAGATAAATTTTTAGAGAATTTTTTATTATTTTTTATTAATTTTTGAACAGTTTTCTTTTAGGAATATCCATGATTGCAAATAGAATCTGTGGTGTTTTCTGATATTTTATTAATGAATTTATTATTCTTTATCCCAATTTTCCACAGATTATGTCTCTTTAAAATATTGTTGATATCAAGGAAACGTGACAGAGTGAGAGACGCCACCAGATCACTCTCCTTGAAACAACAATAAGCTGAACATCTAAAACTCAACAAAAAGCACTCAAACTGCACACCAGTACGTCTGAGCATGGGATTTGCGCATAAGAGATACCACAGGTCAGATCACCGGGTGTCGGGTGTCCCGCGGTGGACTGGGAGAAATAAAGAGGCCGCTTCTCACAGTCACTGGAGATCCCTGTAGGGGGAGTGGGAGAAGGAAAGGAGAAGGTATGATGACTTCCCTGAACAGCCCTGACTGGGAGTTTGTGAGTTCCACACAGCCAGCGGTAGGGCTCAGTCATCAGGGCAGAAAGCAGAGAAGCAGACAGCAGAGAAACAACAGTTAATTCTTACCAGCCGAGGTTCCAAAACCGAGGCTGAGCCACAGCCCCCAAACCCCAACCCAGAGAGCCCCTTCCCCATATCCAACAAGACCAATCACAGTGGAGCCCCAGGAGAATCTGAGTAAATGCTAGCAAAACTGTTACTAACATTGACAGGGACTGAAAGTGAGGGTAGTGAGCATGATTAAATATCTAAAAGAAAATAATATAAAAGCATTATATAAACTCATTATTAACTCTTTATATAAAGCCGGGATCCAAGAGGCTTAGACGCCATCTAATGGAAGAAAAAAGAAAAGTGCCTTCTTTGCAGCAGGCTAAAGAGAGACCTTTATATAATAAATCTTCTTTCTGGAAAAAAACAAAAACAAAAACAGAATACATTTCCATTAATGCCCAGGCAGAGAAATAGTCCATTAAACACCATGAACAACAAAGATGGCAAGACATCTCAGAAAGAAAGAGAAAAATCTCCAGAAAATAAGCTTGCAGATATAGAAAGATGCGACTTAAATGACAGAGAATTCAGGATGGTACTTTGTTTCATTCCGAAATGAGTCATACCAACAATTTCAAGAACTGAAAAAAACAACTAGATGAGCAGAGCAAGGAGATTGAAACCCTCAAAAAGAACCAAATAGAACTTCTGAAGATGAAGAATACATTGCAAGAGCTAAAAAATGAAATAGCAAGGTTGGATATAAAGTCAACCAAATGGAGGAAGGGATCAGTGATATTGAAGACAGAAATCTAGAAATAAATCAGAAGGAAGAAGAGAGAAACTGAAGAATGAGAAATAATGAAAGAAAAATTCAAGAACTAGCTAATACCATCAGAAAAGGAAACATAAAAATAATGGACATTATCAAAAGTGAAGATAGAGAGCAAGGAGTAGAAAGCAATTTCAGACAAATAGTTGATGAGAATTTCCGAAATCTAAGGAATGAGCTGGAGCTTGGAATTCAAGAAGTTAACAGAACACTCAATTATCAGAACACAAAAAGGCTTTCATCAAGACACATTGTATTAAAATTATCAAAAATCAACAACAAAGACAGAATTCTCAGGGCAGCCAGGGAGAAGAAAATGGTAACTTATAAGGGAAAAGCATTAAATTATCCTTGGACTTCTCAGATAAGACCTTACAAGCAAGAAAGGAATGGAATCAAACATTTAAACTATTAAGTGAAAGGAACTACCAGCCTAGAATAATGTATCCAGCTAAGCTCTCCTTTAGATATGAAGTAGAAATTAAGACCTTTCCAGACATACAAAAATTGAGGGAATTCTCCATATGAGGCCTGCACTACAGGAAATACTAAAAGGAGTCAGTTCAACTAAAACAAAATGACAAACAACAACAACAACAATAACAAAAACAAAAAAAATAATTAGGAGTGAAGTGACTATCGGGTAAATAAAAGCAGAGGAGTGTAACTCTTACTAAGATCAGGGCATTATAAGCTTAAATAATAAGAAGAGAATTGCTATAGCAAGATAGTAATGAACGTTCAGCATACATAGGGACAAACTGAGATAACAATGACTGAAAAGGGGAGAATTCAAAGATCACAAAGGAGAATGGAGATAAGGCACGCACAGAAGAAAACTGACAACTGTATATATACAGTATTATCCTTTTCATATTTGTAATGGTAATCTCACACCAAAGATTCAAAACTGAAGTATATAACATAAAACAAGAAGGACCAGAGGGAAACCCCACAAAAGCCAACAAAAATAAAGAAAACAGAAACATAAGGACAAAGAAGCGATGGAAACACCGAGCTACCAGAAAGCAAAAGATAAAGTGGCTATAAGAAGACTTCATATTTCAATAATCACCCTAAATGGAAATGGACTGAACTCACCAATAAAAAGTCACAGTATTGAAAAATGGATCAGAATATAAAAACCAACCATATGCTGCCTCCAGGAGACACATCTCAGCTCCAAAGACAAATATAGACTCAAAGTGAAAGGTTGAAAATGATATTTCAAGCCAATGTCATTCAGAGAAAAGTGAGAGTAGCGATACTTATATCAGACAAAATAGACTTCAAAATCAAAAAGGTAAAGAAAGATACTGAGAGACACTTTATATTGATAAAGGGAATCATGCACCAAGAAGACATAACACACCAATATTTATTCTCCCAATCAAGGAGTGCCGAAATATGTAAAGCAATTACTAACAGAACTAAAGGGAGAAACAGGCCAAAACACTATCAAAGTAGGAGACCTAAATTCCTCAGTCAAATATGGACAGATCATCCAAACAGAAGATCAATAAGAAAATAACATCCTTAAATAACAAATTAGACCAAGTAGAACACTATTAGAAACAATAAGCAAATACATTAAAGTTTCTGGTTACAAAATCAACATTCAAAAATTCATAGTGTTCCTATATTCTAAACAACAGTGTCAGAAAAAGAAATGGAAAAAATAATTCCTTTCGCAATTGCAATAAAAAGAATAAAATATCTAGGAATAAACTTAACGAAACATGTGAAGTACCTATATAATGAAAACTACAAGAATCTATTAAAAGAAATCGAAGCAGATACAAATAAATGGAAAGATACTCCATGTTTTTGGATAGGAAGAATCAACAGTGTTAAAATGATCATATTACCTAAAGCATTATACAGATTTAATGCAATCCCATTGAAATCCCACCAGCAGTTTTTAAAGAAATAGAACAAAAAATCATCAGATTTGTATGGAAGAACAAAAGACCCTGAATTGCCAAAGCCATCCTGAGAAAAAAGAACAAGCCTGGAGGCATCACTCTGCCTGACTTCAAATTATAATACAAAGTGGCAGTAATCAAAATGGCATGGTATTGGCAGCAAAACAGACACACAGACCAGTGGAACAGAATCGAGAGTCCAGAAGTAAACCCATATTTATATGGGCAAATAATTTTTAATGAAAAAGTCAAAAACATACAGTGGAGAAAGGAAAGCCTCTTTAATAAATGGTGCTGGGAAAACTGGATAGCCACCTGCAAAAGAATGAAACTAGACTGTTGTCTATCACCACACACCAAAATTAATTGAAAATGGATTAAGGACCTGGAATATAAGACCTGAAACAATAAAAGGTATAGAAGAAAACATAGGAACTAAACTCAAGGACCTTGGACCTAGAGGATTTTATGAATTTTGCCTCAAAAGTAAAGGAAGTAAAAGCTAAAATAAATGAATGGGACTACATCAAACTAAAAAGCTTCTGCTCAGCAAAAGTCATCATCAACAAAGTAGAGACAATCATCCAAAAGAGAAAATATATTTGTAAGCAATGCCTCTGATAAGGGCCTAATATCCAAAATATACAAAGAACTCATATGACTCAATAACAACAAAAAAAACAAATGATCCAATCAAAAAATGGGCAGAGGACCTGAACAGACACTTCTCCCTAGAGGACATACAAATGACCAACAAATATTTGAAAAGATGTGCAACATCACTAGCTATTAGGGAAATGCAAATCAAAGCCACCATGAGATACCATCTCACACCTGTTAGAATAGCTATAATCAACAAGACAAGTAATAACAAATGCTGGAGAAGATGCAGTGAAAAAGGAACCCTCATACACTGCTGGCGGGACTGTAAATTGGTACAACCACTATGGAAAGCAGTATGGAGATTCCTTAAAAAACTACAATTGATCTACCATATGATCCAGCAATCCCTCTACTGGGCATGTACTCCAAAGACTTGAAAACCCATATCTGAAAAGATATTTGTACACCAATGTTCATAGCAGCATTATTCGCAGTGGCCAGGACATGGAAGCTACCAAAGTGTCCTACAATAGATGATTGGCTAAAGAAGCTGTGGTACATATATACAATGGAATATTACTCAGCCATAAGAAGAGATGAAATACTGCCATTTGCGACGATATGAATGGACCTCGAGATAATCATGCTAAGTGAAATAAGCCAGAGAGAAAAAGTTGAAAATCACATGAAATCACTTATATGTGGTATATAAATCTAAAAGCACCAAATGAACAGGACAAACAGAGATTGTGCATTCAGGGACATGCACAATGGACTAGTTGTTACCAGAGAAAAGGGGGTAAGGGAGGAGAGGGGAGGTAGATGGGATAAAGGGGGTCAAATATATGGTAGCTGGAAGAAACTGGACTTTGGGTGGTAAACACACAATAGAATATACAGATATCAAATTATAATGCACACCTAAAAATTATATAATTGTATTAACCAATGTTACTCCCATAAACTTAATTTAAAAAAAAATATATTGTTTTGTGAACAATTGTGTTGCATTGGCCACATGGATGTCTGTAGTCTGCAGGCTTTAGGATAAATATACAGAATATTACTGAATGTTTAATATATTTAACTTTGTGTGGTCTTATTTTTAACTCTTTTCTATCTTAATTTTTTTCTATTTTCAATTTTTGTTTATTTTATTACTGATATTTGGCACGTTAGGCTATTAAAGAATGATGTAGAAGTAAAAACGAGTAGTTAATGCAGTATTCTAACTTTATATTAAAATAGAAAATAGAAAAATCAAATATGGGCCCTCATTGCTTCTGTACAATTTCAGTACACTTTGAGCCAGCATGATTTCTTTCTTTAGTAATTATTTATTTACTGCTATACTGACTAGTTAGTTTCCTGTTTAAATAAAGATGTACTACCTGTACAGAAAAGAGGTTCAATCATGGTTGATCAAGTCTATGTGACATAAAGCTTTAAATATGTTGTCTATAACATGAAGATAACATCTGCTCAAAATTTCCTTATAATAATCACATAATTAAGTTAAATAATGCCACATGTCTTTCCCAATCCCTACCACTGTTGTCCTTCAGTCTATAAATCTTTGGTAAACTCCAACCTTTTATAACTAACTTAGTAAATACTGATAATAATGGAAATTAATAGACAAGAAAAGTTATAACATATTTAATAAATAAAAGCTTGATTTTTTTAGTACATTTTATAACAGACTGTATTGTCCCCTTTCTCTGAAACATTTTAATAAAGTGCTCACATACTCTTAAAGTTCTTACATAAAAATAAACATGCTAAATCAGCAAATAAATAAAAGTTATCCTAAAAATACCTATAACAAAAGATAATGACTCAGGTTGTTTTTTGTCGTGCAAGCAACTCAGTTTATATATTTAGAAATGTGGTAATTATCATTAGTTATATTCATTACATTCAAAAGTAAAATAAGTTGAATTGGCATTTATTTTTTCATGTTTATAAAGAGAAAAATAAGTTAGCTACTTGACAGATCTTGACCATTGTTGTAGGCCCATCTGTACCTGTGAACACATATAAAACTGTCTACTCAGACTAAAAGACAGTTCCCTCATTATCACATCTTTTCTTTAAAACTGAAAATTCAATGAAGAAATGGAAGCATTTCAAGAATCACACTAGAAGATAAAATCCACCTTTGCCAATAGGAACATATTGCAATATTATAAAGTTATAATCTGGTTATCATTAAATAATTCAAAATGATTGCCCATATTCAAAGAAAGAGATTAACAGATATTTTCCTTTTGTGAACTTTAAAAAAATTATTTATTTAAATTAGTTTCAAGTACACAGTACATTGGTTAGACATCTATATAGTCCATAAAATGATCCCCTAATTGCTCCCTCCCTCCCCTCGCCCTCCACCTAGCCATCATATTAGTGCTAGCTACATTCCCTCTGCTGTACTCCCCATCCTTGTAACTAATTATCAACTACTAATTTGTACTTCTTTAACCCTTCACCCCATTCTTCCAGCCATTAATAAGTTTCTTTGATATATAGATCAAGTATGATGCTAGCATTTTTTACCCAGGGGTAAATACCTCTCAAATTAAGACATTTGGAAAAAAAAAATTTTAAAAAACAGAGTAAACTATTTTGATTGGTATATTTATAGACAGGCATATTCTTGCTTTATACATGAAACTGTTGAATACCTCTTTTATCACATGGTTCAGGCTGCTGAGGCTTGCTGCCATATTGTGAGAGGGGAAGAGCTGCACGAAGTATTTACTTTGACAGTGTTCATACTGTGTTGAGGAGAGAAACTGTGGAGGAGATTGAGAATATGCTAAATCTTATATCTGCCTAAGAAGAAGAGGAGAGGGCAGTCCTTCTCATATAAACCAATAGTTCATTGGGGTATTAAAATATTTAGGCCAATATAATCAGAGGAGGTGATTTTCCCAATGGAGAAAATACCCTCTCTCAACATGAAGTTTGAAATTTCCAACCTAAAACTCATTTTAAGTTTGAGATTAAGTGAGATAAATGCTGAATTTTGCAACAAAAAAACAGACTACAAACTAGCAGTCTGTACTTTTGCATATTTGGTGTGGATTTACAAATTCTCCATTCAAAATCTCTCTTTTGCTAACTTCTCTCTTTCTAAAGAAGATATTTGTAGGTATGAGAAATAGAAAGATTACTGGTATAGTTTAAGAGGCAGTTGTCGTATGATGATGAAGAAGTGTTTATGTGTGTTTGACTGGGTACATTCTTCACTTTGTTACCATATGTGCAACATGGTCAGATGGTTAATGAGTTTTCAGGGCTGAAATGCATCTGGTCCAACTTTAAACTTATGGTTTATAATACTTCACTGGAAAGCATGTAATTAATCTTTCATTGGATAATCTACCATAACTCCTAAACTAATTAAGAATAGCTATTCGTTTTAACAGGATTTGAAAATTAAGTTTTATATAGGTTAAGAGGGAACAAAGCCTCCATCCACATTGACAGAAAAGTAGTAACATCTCAGGTAAAATTGACCTACTTCCTTCCCTTCACCCAATCCTGTCCATAGAAATGTGCCACTTCATTGAATGTACGCTGTCAAATAGTCTTTCTCTTAGGAAAAGGATAGTCTCTTACTCATCTTCGAATTCTGAGCATCTGGCATAGAGTAAAACCATCAAAGGTGCTTGTTGATCAAAATATTACAGGAGTTAATTCAGAGAGATTCCACTTGAAATCTATGAATTTACACAAGTATTTTGGCGATTATGTGTACAATTATATGTGTATAGCAATATACAAACATACAATTACAATGTAATACAAATTTTACAAGTGAATAAATTAAGGCACAGAAATTTTCAAAAATATATAAAGTCTGACTGATATTTATGTTTCAGTTGTGATTCAACGAGAATCTATTGCTAAAGCTGAAACTCTTATTATTATGATACATGAGCCACAAAGTAGTTTCTCATATGGGTGTAACATGAATTTCTTAACCATTCTTATCTTCTCAATTACACTGGCTATTCTAATTTATTATAATAATAAATAATTGTAAATAATAAATTGCAAAGTATAATTTATATTATAATAAAACCCCCACAAGTGGTGTTAGGGAATCATGCGATATGTGCATTTCGGAGGCTCAAAATGCATAATTTCTTTGTAAATCATAATAATTTACAATACCAACAATATTGTAAATGTTGCAGTTTGTTATATCTTTGGCAGCATTGATCACTTAAGAGCTTTTTCCACCAAAATTTTGCTAGTGTTAAAATTAATATTATTGTTTTAATTTAAGTATTTAATTTTAGGTGAAAAGTTTTCCATGTGTTTATTTACTGGTTATGTTTTTGCTTTAATTTCATATTCATGTTATTTGAAAATACATCCTTCCATTTTTAGTGTATTTCACATCAATACACTAAATGATGATGAATTAATTAATATCAATGATCTTAGAACTTTATTATACTGTTCATAATTTCCTTAGCCTTTTGCTTATTTTTTTTAAATGTACGGTTTTTAAAATAATGTTTAGTTTTCAAATCGACTTACTTGTTTAAGAAATTCTGTTTTGCTTAAGCTCATGATATTTTGACTGGAAATTTGATAAGAATTCATTAATTTTTTTCCATTTGAATGACTTTTTCTTATTTCTTTAATCAGGAACACATTTGGGTTTATTGAATCAAATGTCCCTCTTTCATTTGAATATAGATCTTGAAATTAATGTTGCACAATGTCTATAAGCTTAAACATTATCAACACATATTTGCCAAATGATTAAATGTCTGCCACATAGAAAATACTCAATAAAAATATATTTATTAATTCATTTATTAATTCATTCATAGGTACATTCGTTAATCCAACAAATATTTATTTAAAAAAGACTTTCTATCAGGGTGCTAATGTCCAAGAAAAAAATATTAAAACAAAACTGCTGTCTTGACTTCAGAGTTTATATAAACCTAAATCAGTGTATTCTTTATGTTTTAATACATACATTAATAATTATAGTATAGTTTATGCCACACATACAAAAATAAAAATACGACTTAACCAATTTAAGAGACCTATATAATGGCAATGAATAATTGAAATTTGAAGCTTAAAAAATACATACATAGTTTACCATGGCAAAAAAAGAGAGAACTCATTAGCAAAAAGTCTAGTAAAATATACATAGGAACTGTATGTGGAAAATTACAAAACAATGATAAAAAATGTAAAAAATACATATCCATGAGTCCATCCTGATATTAATAAATTAATTGGGGAAAAGATAAGTTTCCTATACAAAAGAGTCCAAATAATTTATACAGTTATTCTGAAGAATGGGGAACATAACTTCCTTCTGCTTAAGATCGGGCGATGCATAGTGACTTCCTTTCAAAAGCAAAAAACGGAAAGGGAAAAAAAAAAATATATATATATATATATAAATTTATAGTGGGGAAATCTGATAAACATTACCTCAGCTAATATGATCAAGATTCGCATTAATAATGATAAGTCATGTTAATATGATGGCATGGAAATGGCACTTTACCTTTGCGATATTCCACCCAAATAGTCATTACTTTATCTAACATGAGAAAAAAGTAAGGCAAAATAAGGAAAGTCTGAAAAATGTTACAACCAAGGAGACTTAAGGGAAGATGATTACTAAATGTAATGTAGTATCCTGCGTGGAATCCTATAACACAAAAAGGGCATTAGGTATTAAGAAAGAAATCTGAATGAAATATAGACCTTAGATCATAATAATTTATCTATATTTGTTCCTTAATTGTGACAAATGCTCTATACAAATGAAAGATGATAATAAAACTGAGTTTGGAATGTAGAGATATCTATACATTATGGATTTTCTGTAACTCTAAATCTAATTTAAACTAGTGTATTAGTTTGTTATAACACTGAAATGTAATTTAACAAATTAGCAGGATAAAATACACAAAAATTACTATCTCAATATATGAAGACAAAGCATTTAATAAAATGCAGTACTCATTCATAAATACTCAGCTAAATGGGATTAGAAAGGAAGTGTAACTTTTTATTAAGCTCTATGTAATTTGAATGTCCCCTTCCCCGCCCCCCACCAACCAGATCAGCACTTCTGTAAATATTACTGTAGTTCCTGGTCTTTGCAATAAGGCAGGACAAAGAAATAAAAATAAGACTGGAAAAAATAAACAAAACTGACTTTATTCACATAAGACATAATTGTTTACATAGAAAATTCTGCATACACTACAAAATACTTGTTAGAACTAATAATTGAATGTACCAAAGACAAAAATACAAGATCAATATTTAAAAATTAATAAAATTCCTATATACTAGCAAACAATTGAACATTGAAATAAAAATACCATTAAAATAGCATCCAAAACCAAAAATAGGAATCAGAGTAAATTAAACAATATATGTTGCAAAATTTATACAATGAAAGCTACAAAACATTGTTAGGAGAAATTAAATAATTGAGAGATTTACAATGCATGAGGACTGAAAAGACTAATACTGTTATTAAATTTCCTAAAATTAATCTGTAGATTCAACCTAATTTCAATGAAAACTCAGAAGACTTTTTTTTTCAGTTGAAATTTTTAAGTATAAATTAAAAGAGAGTACTTATATACCTAACATTAAGATATATCATAAACTTATAGAGGTTAATACACTGTGTCGTTGAAAATTATTACAGCCAAGAAGACTTAAGGGAATATGATTACTACATGTAATGTGTTATCCTGTGTGGATACCGTATGGAATGGGACAGAATAAAGAGTCCAGAAATAGATCAAAATATGTGTCATCAATTGCAATAACATTGTGACAAAGAGACCAAGTTAATTCAATTTAGAAAGGATAATCTTTATACAAATGTCACTGAAACAACTAATATCTATAGGGAGGAGAATAAACTATGATACACACCTTGCACCCTTGTACCACGCACACTAAAATAACTAAAAATGGATTATAGATGCAGGAGAATTGAAAACATTTGTTTATAATACAAATGTGTGGATATTCATAGCAGTATTATTCATAATAGCCCCAAGATAAACCAATTGAAGTGTCTATCAACTAGTAAATAGATAAACAAAATGTGGCTTATTGATACTCTGGAAAAAGAATGAGCTACTAAAATACCCTATAACATGGATGAACCTTTAAAACAACACATCATGAAGAAAGTCAGATATAAAAGACACATATGGAATGACTTAATTGGTATGAAATTTCCAAAAGAGACAAAATCAGTATAGATGAAGCCTGAAGTTGGGGGTTGGAAGAAGACAATTTTGCTGTGGTGGAAAAGTTAATTGTGATAATGATTTCATGACCTTATAAATTTACTAAAATTAATTGAAATATACCTGCATTGGACAAATTTCATGTAGGGCAAACCCTACAATGAGTATTTAAACCATACTGCTTTAAAATTGTTTAAAAAATAAAAATTACCAAATGATCCAGCAATTGTACTCCTTGGTATTTATCCAAATGATCTGAAAACATGGCCACACAGAAGCCTGCACATGAATGTTTATGACAACTTTATCTATAATTGCCAAAATCTAGACTCAACTAAGATGCCATTTTACTAAACACATAATTGTCTACCTAGTACAATATTAGGACACAATTGTCCTACTGATGAATGAATAGATAAGCTACGTATGGTATATCCAGATAATAGAATATTATTCCGTGCTAAAAAGAAATGAGCTACCAATCTATGAAAAGACAGAGATGAAATTTAAATTCATACTACTAAACCAAAGAAGTCAATCTGAACAAGCTACAGACTGTATGATTCCAACTATATGACTTTCTGAAAAAGGTAAAGGTATAGATACAATGAAAAGATCAGTATTTGCCAGGTTAGGAGAGAAGGGCAATGATACTTCTCTGTATGATAATATAAATGATTTATATATGTCATGATACATTTATTAAAACCCATAGAATGTACCAAGATTAAATTCTAAAGTAAACTACGGATTTTGGATGATAATGATGTGTCAGTGTAGGTTCACTGATTGTAACAAAAATAGCTGGTGCTGGATTTGGATAGCGGGGGTGGCTGTGCACATGTGGCAGAAGAAAGTACCTGGGAAAACTCTCTACTTTCTGCTCATTTTTGCTGTGAACCTAAAATTGCTTTAAAAAAGAATGCCTTAAAAACTGAAAACAATAAATAAAAATGAAAATGGATTATAGATATAAAATAAAAGCTAAAATTATAAAACCTCTAGAAGAAAATATAGAAGAAAGACTATCAGCAGTCAGAACATAAAATAAAAACACTTAGAAAAAAATATATAGATTGAATATCATTAATTTAAAAATTACTCTTTGAAGTACAGTTTAAAATTAAAAAATGAGGAAATCAACCACATACTAAAAATAAATATGATACATATAATATATATACACATAATAAATAAAATATATGACAAAGGACTTGTTATTATCTACACCTACTAATAGAGCTCAATAAATACTGGGTGAGTGTTTTAAGTAAAATTCATCAAAGTAGTATATAAAGTTCAACAAAGATATGAAACAAGTTTTCATGTATTAATTAAACAGGAAAATAGAAGTTAATATAATGTAATAATGCTGTATATCTTCTAGGATGGCTAAATTTTAAAAAATCAACAATTTATGGCCCTTTACAAAAAGATGTTTTTTGACTCCTGCTTTTAAATATTCTTGATTTACTTGATCTTTATCTATATATATATTTTTTATTTTGGACTCAAAATATGCGTAAAACGCATAGAAATGTTATATAAGTCACTGTTTCTAATTATTACAAACGCAGTCCTCTGCATCATGTCATCTTCAATGTCTCTCAGGACCCTCATTCTTCCTAAGTATGGTTCATAAACCATAGAAACGTCACACTACCATTTCTTCTGCAGCAGCTTCTCTGCTGATATCCTGTGTTGTCAACCTGAATCTCTCGAGAGGGTGGCGAGTCCAGTGCCTGGTTCTCAAGACTAGAGACAAAGTCACTGAAGTAGACCTGCACTGCAGCTCTTCCATTATGAGAGATTAATTTTCTGATAAAGTCTCAGGAGAGATGCACAATCCCAACACTGACTATCATTCTGTTCTAATTTTAATTATAACTGGCAGGAATATAACAAAAGTTGGGTCTGGTTCTGGGGTCTTTTCTTATTTCTTTTGTTTTGTTTTTACTTTGTGTTTTGTTAAGTTAAAAAAAAAAATTAGAGAAAGGGAGAAAATAGAATAAAACACTTTTATTCTCCTATATTTTAAGAAAAGATCTTACGACCACTTTTCTAATTCCTTAATGGAACTATATCCTGTTTAGACACTTAAAATAGTAGAGAATTTTGCTGTTCTTTTTTCCATGTTGCCCTCTTCCTCTTGCCTCTACCCTAAAATGTCTCCCTTTTTAATCATTCAACATAGAATTTATTCTAAGTATGGCTAACGAATGAATTTTCTCTAAACAATATTCCCTAAGACAAAAACTATTCATTGCCTAACACCGATGGTCTTTATGCTTTTCTCCAAGCACACTTAGCAAGAAAACTAATTTAGTTAGAATTTATGCTATATGAATATAAATGTAGCTTGAGACTAAATATTAGAGAAGCTTAAATATTTGTCTAAGAAATTTAGACTTCAGAGACCATCATACATACACACAGGTCTATATGGTCAGAAAAACACTACATTCTCTTAACTCTAATATATCCTTTTGATATTTTAAACTAAAACAGTTACATATAAATAAAACTTTGTATTCTGTTTTTGTCATGAAAATGGAATGGCTAAGTATTTCTCTTATAATTATTTCCTCCCATTCTTGTTTTTGCAAAGGACCATTAGAAATTTCTGGAATGTAAGAGGTTTCTCAACTGTCAAGGTGTTTTATATTTATGACTTCTAAAATCTATGCTCTCATAATTTTTCCACCATTAATAGAGAATTTTGCTATAAATAAACAGGATATTGACATATTTTCCTTTTTTGTACTTAAATGGGCCATGTCTTTAGGACGGGTCTTAGAAATACATCAGTCAACACTGGAATGACTCAGCATTTCTAATAAACCATCCATACCCTGATCTCTAATACACTGATTTTCTGAAATTAAAGCTTTATGCACCTTAAAAATGCAAACATTTTAATAAGGATGATAACATTTTATATATTCGACATTCAGCAAATAATCATTGTCTATTATGTCAGGCATTGTTATCAATAACCCATATGTGATATATGAAAAGCAGGAGATGGTATGAAGAAAATGGATAATGAAAACAATGCTTCCAAACAATTTCTAAGTCATGACACACAGAGAAATTAAGTAATAGATGTGCAGCTCACTGGAATCATTGGTTACTTGGGTAATTACATGTGTAGATTCAAAGCCAGTAGGCCAGGGCTCCAGCTACCCTGACCCCTATTAGCTGCCTCAGGGGCTGAGTG
This sequence comes from Eidolon dupreanum, assembly GCA_028627145.1. Taxonomy (NCBI): domain Eukaryota; kingdom Metazoa; phylum Chordata; class Mammalia; order Chiroptera; family Pteropodidae; genus Eidolon; species Eidolon dupreanum. The sequence goes on along the minus strand of CM053503.1, from coordinate 104,649,580 downwards.
GGTCAAAATCATGGTACAGTTGCTACCCATCACAACAAGATGGTGAAAAGCTCTGACTCAGGTAAGCTGAGAGCAAGAATGCACCAAAAGGAAGAAATTGGGCATAGAGAGGCAAAAGGCAAAGGAGACAACTCTTACAGTTTTGATTCAGTTGTGACCAATTACTTGTATGCAGCTACTGAGTCCATAATTCCTTATCTAAAACCCTTGGTGCAATATGTCTCTCGGAAAACAATTTTTCCCACTTTAAAAAGATACTTGGTGTATATATACTGTATGTTATTTAATTTTCCAGTAGAATCTGGAATGGTACCTTGTAAGAATATTCATATGAAATAACATAATTAAAAAATAATAATAATCTCCTGCCATTTCAAGTCACATTTTGAGACCAGGTTAGTTCATGTCAAGTTGGGTTCATCTGGAGACAACTTACAAAATATGTTCCAAAAAATCATCTGATTCTTAGAACTGTTTTGATTTCGGAATTGTGAAAAAAGTTTTGCAAATCTGTATAATATTAGATATTCTACATTTATTATTATATATATTTACTAATATTCTGTTATAATTTGAGGTGAGTCTTAAGGACTAATAACTATACACACACACACACACACACACACACACACACACACTATGGAAAGACATGGAATACCAAGGTATCATACATCTTAAACCGTTGGAAAAAAATATGAAACGATTAAAATAATTAGCATTTATTATATTTTGAAGGCCTAATATCTCGAATTCAATTATTCCATGTTCATATTATTTCCTATACTTCTAAAAGGCTATATTTAAAACTTGAGATTCACAGAGTGATGCATTCACTGTGACTACTAAGTCATTATTTTTTCATCTCACATGAGTAGCATCATCTCATTTAAGAAATGAAATGTACAAACTGATTACTCTGAAAAGAGATCATTTCTGCGGCATTCTGTGTTTTGTTTGTTTGTTTGTTTGTTTGTTTGTTTTTTTACAGTACCTTGTAATAGTTGGGTTTATTGCATTGAAACAATCTATTCTAAGGGCACTGTTTGTATCAAAACCTTCTATACATAATGTGAAAGTTTTCCAATTGTGAGCAGAACAGTAGTAGTAGTTAGGGCTTTATTACTTAGTTCTAATTTGTATTGATGGCCTAAAAAAAGTAGCATGCTTTGCAGTTCTATGAAAGAAAAGATTATAAATGGAGATTAATTATAATTTTGCTAGCTCAGTACTTGTAAAACTAAAGCAATTTATATCCTTTCTCTTAATGATCTCCATTCCTGATTGCAGTAATGTAATCTAATTGTGATTATGATAGTATCTGAATCATGTGGGCCTCAATGTGATTGAAACTACTCTTTGCATTAAAAAGTAATTTTGGAGTAATGATGAAAAGTTACTGTGGAAAATTGGCAAGTAATATATTTTACTCTGTGTCTTAAGTTTCTGCTTTCATTTTTGATTATATCTCATAGCATGGATAAGTACAATATTATATCAAGGATTTTTTACATCAAAGCCTTATCGATGATAAGTATAAGTATGAATATCAGGGGTAAGCATGATATTATTGAAATAGTAGTGATATGGTTGAGTCAGGGAAATGACTGAGAGTTTAAAATGCTAGGATAAGATTTACTGAAACTAGAAACCATATAAGGAGGGAGAGGCTTTAATATTGCACAGATATGATAGCCAGAGAAAAGAAAAACGGTGAGTGTTTTAGCTGACACAGCAGATGAAGTTTGGATAGACATTAAGGAAAATAAGGATAGTCAGGTATTTTGTGAATGTTGAAATATACCTCCAGGGCATGAAGAGAAAATAGAGCAAGAAATGTTTTTCTTTTAGATAAAATTTCCTTTGCAAGGTTGAAACTTGTTCAGGAAAAATGTATCTCACATTTGTGCTCAGTTAAAGAAAATAATTGTGAAATCATTCCCTAGAATTTTAAAAACAAGGGAATGAATGTTTTATGTTTGAGAAATATTTACCTTTGAAACACTAAGGCAATTTCAAATTGTGAAAATCAAGGAATCCAAGAGGGTTGCTTTGGAAAAAGATATTTTGGGAAGAATGCAAAAAACATAAAATTATATTTATCAGAATCTTATAATGCATGATAAATTTGTGGGAGAAAATTATAATTTAAAAAAGTTGTGATGCATTAATAGTTATTTAAGTTATAATGAAAAGAGAGAGCTGATATCATTTTGAAAAGGACAACCTAAGAAAAAATATGTTTAAACTATCCAGAAACAGACACTAAAGTATGAAACTGAATTGATAACAGGTAGTAAAAAAATAATAAAAAAGAGAAGCTAACTCAAGGAAAGCTATCAAACTAAAGGACAGATTAGCCTATTTTTTGTTGTCATTCTTTTTTTATACTAGAAAATATTTGCTAAACCCTCAAATTGTGTGGATAAAGTAGGAACAACAAGGAGGTAACCTCCCATAAAAGTGATTCCAAATGTAAGAAAGTCTTTATCACACTCTTCTCAGGGTGATACCACAGGGGGGAACAATACAAAAGAAAAAAAAAGTACAAACTCATTTTATAGTTACTACTGACAATGAAAAAGAATCCTCTTCCTCCATCCCTGGAGTCTGTGAAGATCCATTTTAAATTGTCTCTTGCTGCATTGATGTAACTCAGAAGGAGAAATGGGATTGCCTATATATAAATGGCTCAATGTTTCTAGTAGGGAGAAGCACATTAACTCTTTCAAGCCACTAGAGTCCATTTACCAAATTACTTTCTTTTTTAGTGCAACAAATTATACTGAAGAAGTAATGCAACTCCATGAAGTGCATCGTTTACTCCATTCCATCTTTGATGCTTATGTACAGATAAGTGCATCGTCTATTGCCATTTGTAGACTCTCCCTTTAAGGGGAATACACTGTGAAATAGATACTCTCCAGGCTCAGTCAAGAAGAGAACATCTTGAGTCTCTATGGTACATTACGGCCAGTTATAATAGACCAGGGAGGGAGTTTGCCTCCTGCCATAATGACTGTAATATGATGACCCCGTGAACACATAGATGCATCAAACTGTAGCACTGAAACTTTTGCAGTTTTTCTTTATCAGGGAGACTATAACTGTAAGGATGTCCAAAATAGTCAAGATGGTTATTGCTTCCTGCTCTGTTAGTGAACTTATTCCCAGTATGAAAACAAGATGAGCCTGCTCCACCTTGTTTTTACCTTCTCAGATGAATTCCAAAGTATTCTCACTTCAGGAGAGAAAATTCATTGTTTTGTTCCTATGAATTATGAGTCTGTTGCCCACAGTGTTTTTGTCAGTCTCTCTCAGAATTGCTCATTTATTTGATTATACACTCAACAAATGTATGTTAAGTAAGTTTCTGCAATCAACAAATACTGAGATGAGTTCTAGGGAAACAAGTGTGACCCCATCACACATGTGCTTTTTCCTGAGGACTGCAAGCCAATGAGAAATACATCTCATTGTGTTCAGTGCCTTCATTCAATCAGTTCCTTGATGTAATAAAGGAATTGGTGGACACTAAGGAAACACAGAACAGACACATCTAATTTACAGTTGGTGCTGGGGGGACTTCCTAGACAAAGAAACTGGATAATATAAAGCTTCAATGAACACTGGAAAAAGGAGATCCAAAGTCCCATTCTATCTGTTAGTATGTCTACATGGTAGATGAATTAAAAGGAATTTTTAACACATAGTGGATAATTGTATAATCATACAATTTGGTGACTGAGATAGTTGTGTGCATTACCAATTCTTAAGAGGACACAGTGAGATAATAATGTAATTTCTTTTTTTACACATTGAAGATTCTCTTTCCTCTTCTCTTAAACTGCAGCTGCTTTATTTTGTTTTCAGTCACTCAGTGACTACCTGTTTGCAATATTTTTCTTCTGCAAAATTAGTTATGGCTGCTGACATGTAGCACATTTTGGGAGAGAAATGATAAGTTGTTAAATTTTCTTCTAGGCAGTGATATTCAGCCCAGATTGGAACTTTAGAGTCACCTGGGAAACTTTTGGAAAATACTGATGCTCCATCTACATTAATTAAATCAGGAAACTAGGAGAGCTGAGAAGATGATTTGAATGGACCAACATGCAGAAGGATTACTGCACCTGTCTAATGAAACAATATATTCACATTGTAGGTTGCAGGGCCTTGTCAATTACTAATGGCAAATTAATTAAGTCTATGTAACAACAAGAGTATGATAGTATTGACATCTATTCTTACCTGTTCTTTTTTGTATTAGAACTTTTGTTAGTAACCTTAGGTCTAATCTTTCATTCAGAAAATGCCTCAGCATTTCCTTTTATATTTTGATTAGATTATTTCTACAAAACTATTGTAGTTAAGTCATGACTTAGCCCTAGGTAATGATCTCTGTAGTGTGGAGATTAACATGTTCAGTGTTTGGATTTAAGAGGAAAATTACTTATTAAAGTCTGTAATTCTTAATATCCATGGTGTCTTGAGCTTCAATGCCAAAGACCATGAAATCGTGGAATATATTTGGTCAATCAGAGTAATAATGATTACCATTTATTGGACTTCCATTCCAATGACTATCTGGGTATTTTTCATGCATAATATCATTTAATTTTCAGAAATAGTTATCTTCATTTTATGCACAAGAAAGCTGTGTCTTAGAGAGTTTTCACAAATTTGCTGAGGCAACATAGCTCATGAAAGCCAATATTCAAACCTAGGATATGTCTGACACCAAAGCCTCTATTATTCTCACCTTACCATACTCTTTCCCTCCACAGAGAACACTAAAACTGTCTTTGGAAAAGTCATGTAGAAATTCCCTGAAAAGCTAGGGCACTTTCCAATGACAAGGGACATATAACTGCAGTTATAACCACAGAACAACCCAGTTATGTTTGACAACAGCCCATGAAAACAAGACCTCTTAAAGCGAGATTAATGCCACCAAATCCTTTCAACTCAGACCTACACCTGCTTATACAATTGGCCTTTCACACGCCAGTCGGTAAAATCCAGCCTCCAGAGAGAGGCACATGCACTATTTATATTGTTGAAAGTTTCATGGCCTTCCCACCACACAGGTTGGAATTGAATTTGAAAATCTGTCTCCTGACTTTTTTGAGGAATCATTAATCTTCCAAAGGATGCTATACTTGTTCTGCACAAATGGTTTGGCTAGAGAAAGTAGTTATGATATGGTCACTAAAAGAGGTTAAGTTATATTCTTCTTTACTTAGAACAGAAAAATTACTTGCCATACTGAAGCTGTTCAAAATCAACATCAAAAAGAACAGAACACTTCTTTAGACTAAAAAGTATAGCAAAACTCTGTCCCTATCATTTTGACTTCCAAAAGAACATATAATTTTTTTTTAAATGGCTAAATAAAAGGCAGAATTAAATAGTCTCTTGATCTGGTTGACCCAGGTCAGGAAAAAATGGCTGGTCATAACTACTCCAGCATTATTTTTCAACAAATGGGAGGTAAACTATAGAATTGTTCTATTACACAGGTATTGAACCAGTCACTATAATAGCCAGATTCTTACAGAGTTGATATCCTTTGCTTTTAAAACAAATATAGATATTATTTAATTAAATTTAGATTGCCTGGTGCTTTATTCTTCTGAAAGCTGGTACAAATACTAGAATTAACTAATTTTCAAACTGCATAAGTGATATATTATTGGAGTCTGAAGAACCATGTAATGATTCCATTTAACAATTTTTTTGTATCTCGTTTTTATTATAGTTGATCTTGTCTTTTGCCATAAGAGAGGTAGCTTAAAGTACTTCCCAAAGTGGCAGAGTTGCAGGAAAAATCCTATTGCCAAAAGCCAGTTTCTTAGCAACAGCACCCTCTCAATGTGTCACAAAGTCTGAAGCCCTTTGGCCCCTCAAAGGAAGTTCCTTAGGTGTCTTTTACACATTGAATGCTTTGTGATAGTTGAGGCCTGCTGGCTGTCAACTCTGTCCCTTAAGGGAACTTGACAGATCTTAAAAAAAATCAATTTTAAGCTCACATGCCCCAGTGGGTGCCAAAGCCACTTCAGAGAGCCTGAAAGATGGCTGAGTCGACAGGATTTGACTTCTAGAGGTAGAAAGGTGACAAACTCTATCATGAGAAAGGGGCAGCTCAGGGCCTCAGAGGCCTAACCTGCTCCCAGGATCTGGGGCCTAGTGTTGTATTGAACCTATTTATCTCTTTCAGGGGCCTAAGGTACCACAGGGAAAGAAAAGTTGTTCAAAAAATGCTGGCAGAATTCAGGGGTGTAAATGATGAATTACTTTTCATCAGCTGAAAGGAAACATACTCCGGAACAATACTGAAAGGGAGCAGGAGCGGCTGACCCCCTGCTTCAGAGCAGCCAATATCTTCATTCAAGAAGACAACCATGAAATTACACAGAAAATGGGATTGTCATGAACAGCCCCTTGAAATCTCAGTATACAGTCATTACTGCATGGGAAAAAGCCTTCATCCACACATCATAACTTGTAACAGACAAGGAAGGAAAAAAAAGAACAGAAGAAAAAAGGTCTCGGGAGTTACCAGGAGGAATGTAGAATATATTTGTTGATTCAAACTTGCCCCTATAGCTTTCTCAATACTTTCACATAGCTTTACCAGTGTATTAATTTTATGCTGATTGTTGATTTCTTTTTCTGAGGGATTTGGGCAGATTGTATAAATTTCAAAGAAGTAACAAGGAAAGGAATAGTTATCTTTACATTCATAAAGTCTTCATCCTACAAGATAATAATTAAATGGACCAATATTATATGTCATCAAATTATTGCTTATTTAATAATCTAAAACTCACTACTGTATATTACTTAATTATTACACAGAAATTACTTACATTTTTAATTCAACTGTTACACTTTAGACGGTCAACTAATTTTCAGGTCTATGTTGAAAATATTCATGTCCAAATATAGACTCAGAATATAGATTTTTTTAATAGGATAGTTCGAATACAAAATTTTGAGGATCCAAAAACTTTAAATAAAACTATTAGAGTTATGTGGTTTGCTTTGTCTGGCTACTTTCTCCACTGAGTTTAATTAAATTTACTCCAGTCTTTTTTTTTTCTTAAAGGATTACTCATTATACTATTTGCTTCCTCTAGTTTCCAGTGGTTCAAGTGATGACCCCTCGTGAAAATCTAAATTACAGATTTTGCCACAAGTCCAGTTACAAACAAATGAGAAACTATACTCATTTGTGGGATATATTTTTTTCCCAAGTGATAATGAAAAAAAAGCAGAGTAAGAAATACCTATTTAGACCAGTCAATTTTTTGGTGATGTCTTGGAGACTACTGTTTGGAATTTTGGGGTGTTCTTGATAATCTTTTATCTATGCTCTTTACTGTAAATCTATGTTTGTTTGTTTAAAAAAAAACACATTGCATTAATTGGATGAGTATTCTTTTCCCTACCTACTTATAATTTTTGTAAAACAGTTTAGACCTTAAAACAAATGGAAAAGAAAGAATTCCCCAGCAGTACACTTCAGACAAGAAAGTTACTTCTCTAGAATAGCAGTCCTCCCATTGTATTCATTGATATCTAGCAAGGTGTAAAAAGAAGACATATCACACAAAAACTATTCTGTGAGATATTATGTTTGGGAAATGCTGCCTGGTATTATTGAAGGGTTGAATAAGATATGCCTGATAAATTCCTACCTAGGGTATAAGTTATGAGGCTCCTAAGGAGAAAGAAATGTCTCATATACAGGAAGTCAGATTTTACATCAAACTGTAGAGAAGATTATCCAGAGAATAAGCACATAAGCAGAATGACTATATGATCATGTTTGACCTTACAAGTTAATGTACAACCACATTCAAATAGTAATAATTGTCAAAGCTTTTGGTAGCCTTTGAAAGTTGTGAAGGCTTTTGCAACTACTTCTACTATTTCAGTAAATGCGATTTACCCAGGATAATGTGAGGAGTATAGAAAAAGGCAGAAATTCTGTCCTAATTATAAGTTAATTTTTATTGTAATTTAAAAGTGTTTAAGACCTTATTCTAAAAGATGATGAGACTGTTTAGCTAACCATTCACCTCTTTAGTTTATTTGTTAAATCAAGGATAGTGGTTTTGCTCCCTCTGTCTTTGTTCTTATTTTATTTTCCACATTGACATACCACTGAATAACTTTTACAAGGTGTCATCTGGAGCTGTATTTATATAGCTGGTATTAAGGACCGGAGAGAAAAAGTATAACAGCTTAATTTGACTAAACCATAATTTTCAAAGGTTAGATGAAAACATATAGTCAGTCACATGTTTGTGGGGGTTTAAGAAAACTTTGTCTAATATTATATGCACATTGAGTATATGTGAATATATGCACGTAAGTACATGTAAGTTATAACTTCAAAATTATTCCTCTTCTTTTGCTCCTATTTTCTCCTTCCATGCTTTTACTGTATGTATAGAATTTTTAAACCTCATGGAAAAAATTGTATACTCTTCCTAGAAAATTTTGACCTTAATAGTTATTTACTGTCACCAAGGTATTCGCAATAGCATGTAATGATTATTATGTTTATAAAATTGTTAATATCATTCATCAAAAGATTGTAATTCATAATTGCAATAAATTTCAAAGCTATTCATTGCCTCCTTTCACCTCCAAAAATAAAATAAAATTAGTTTACAGTACTTTCCTTTTTGTCACATGTATTGTTCCATATATTCAAATATATGATCAAATGTTACTTGGTTGACCCAAAGACAGCAAAAGTATACCACAACTTTACATCAAAGGGGAAAATATAATTATTAAATCAATATTCTACAGAAGTAGATATACATTCTAATATACAGCCTTGCTGACATTTAGTTAGTTTTAGCATTAGGCATCCATCCTTCTTCTAATTATTTTTATTTTCAAAAATCATGTTAAAGGAACCAAAATAAAGTTCTTTGGCAAATAGGAATCTGTTTACTTTCCAACTCTGAACTCAGCAGGTTAAGTAATTGGGCTACAGAAAAGTTCTTCCATTTCTATTTCCAGCTGGTGATACACAAAAGGCAGGAAGTTATCTCATTAATGGGGCACCAGCTTTATGCAAATTATAGTAACAAAAAGGCTTCCCTTCATACTTTTTCATAAATTACCTAATAAAGTGGGAATAAATGGCCATATTCAAGAGCCTTTGTTGTATTTTTAGCACAAGACTCTTTCTGTTACTGCAAATATGACTAAATGCGCCTTGTTCAAAAGGGGTGTTTATGAAATAAGGCCACTCAAAAGCTTTTATTCCTTAACAGCCTTCAGTTACTTTTATGGCGCAAAATTAACATAATTAGTCACAGAGAATAGATGACATAAGCAGCGTGCCATGCACAAAAGGGGGAAGCAGTATCTAAGGAAGGTATTTTGAAAGATCAAAAATTTTCAAAGTGCTTAATACTAGAAGGTCCTTTTTATTTGTGCACAGCCTTAAGATACTTTTTTTTTTAACTCCGTGAAATTCACATAATGAGATGCAGTAGACAGATGACATTAGCGATGTGCCATTAGAAAGAGGTCAGTTTCCTCTGAAAGATAGTCACTGTTCCTGCTCGTCATTAATTTGCAGCTTCAAAGCACTGAGCATATGATAGCCTGGCATGTTAAGCAAGTTGCAGTTATCTTTAAATAACCATTTTTTCCAGTTATTAGAAGCTAAAGTTTTTAAACTACTGACTGAAAGCAAAATTAAAGCACGCAGAAGTTTAAGGCGGAGGGGGTGGGGGCCGCGGAGGTGGGGGGAGGCTAAGAAAGAAAGGCTGGAAGATTAGGAAAAGAAAATCAAATATATTTTTTTAAATGCAGTTGCTGTGGTTTTCACTGGGGGTGGCCTGCTTTAACTTCAGTGCTAGAATTTTAGGGGTAGTAATAGGCCTCAAAGTTTGGAGCACTAGCTAGCAAATGAAACAAGGGGGGATTTTTTGGGGGGCGGGGTTCTATGTCCTTATTATGGCACATATTACAAGGCGAGTTGTGTTGTCATTTATAATTACACTGAGGGGAATCAATGCCTTTTGAAGCCTGAGGGCTCTATGAGGTAGGAGCCTAAAAAAGGGTTAAGAACACATGGATTTCTGTTACATGGGTATTGATCAAATAAAAATGCATGGAAAAATATATCAGATTATTTTATTTTAAAGAGAAGATCCATGAAAATTCTCTGGTTTGGTTTGTAAATAAATAACAGGAGAGAACACAGAAAACTAAAGAATTAAGACTTTGCATTCATCTGAGTTCAAACCTATTATAAGACTCTTCTGTTTTCATTTATTTTTAAATAATTTACTCTTTGCATATAAATTCATGAATATGGTATAACACATTTAAAATTTTCTCAGAGTTTACTTTTCATTTAGAAATTCTAGAAGCATTGCTTGGGGCTTAACTGCTTTAAAAACATCCTGATTTATAACTTCATTTCCCACCACTCAAAATAAAATTTAGTCACGAAAATCTCCAGTGAGGACATGGTGACTGATTTTCTGCAGTATTTTTAGCCTGCATGTCAGTGGAGTGGCAAGACAAAATGACTTTGGATGAATAGGTACTGGCATGAAAATGGCAAGCTACATTGGCAAACATTTTGGAAGTATTGAAACAAATAAAATATTTATTTTTAGGCTAGCAATAAATAAGAAAAAAAAATGATGACTATCAGATGATGTTTTCACATGTTCAGTGACATTTTTCTACAGGAGTATTATTTTTAAACATCATCTAGATTGCTGGGCTTGCATCTTTAGTGTGTGAATAACCCAGGTATGTGCGGAGTTGGGGAAGATTGCATGGAGCCACCATTCCACGATGAAGAGAGGAAGCTGAGGAGGGCCCCAAGCCAACACTATAGCTATGACACTACATGACATGGGCCACAGCAAAATGAACCACCAACATTTTGGGGAGAGTTTTGACATGAAAATCAAGGATTAAAGAAGAATTAACACAAACTGCACTTCTTCTTTCCTAAAGTTGGTTTTATATTACATAACTTACTTTTGCCATCGTTTTATTAGTTTTCATTTTGTTAATAAAAACTTTTTTCCTTTTTACAGTATATTTCAAAATAGTTTTGCTGCTTCTCTTCTAATAACTTGCAGGTAACATATTAGTGCTAGAGAAACACATTGCTATAGCTCAAGTGACTTATAGTGGAGAAAGTAAATATCAGCAGATGTACAGAGAAGAGTTGGATGCTGCAATAATAGAGACTCTGATTACTTCTATCTTGTTGAATCAAAGCAAGTAACATTGGAAGGTGACTAGGAATTCATTTGAGTGACAAAACTGAGAAGCACATTTAATCAAATGGAGTCTGGAGGCCTGGAAGGGCAACTGTCATGAAGGGCAACTGTCATGAAGGACAGGGTTGGTTCACCACTGATGTATCTTGAGGCTCAATCAAAAAGAGAGATCCTGGGTTATGCCAACCCAAGAAGTTCAAAAATTATGGTGGTAGAAGTTTAAAAGTGAAGATTTTCAATTTTAATTATTATTTTAAAACAGCATCTTAGGTAAATTCTGGCCAACTTGAACCACCTTCATGTGTTATCTTATATTTGGAGAGGAAGTAACAATAACCATGCCTGCCTTTTTTTAAGTGTCTACTGTGTGCTGGATACTGTAATGGGCATTTTGCATAGATTGTCCCTTTAGCTCTCTCAACAGTTCTACGAAGTACATATTTTTATCTCTGTTTTTCAGATGAGAAAACTAAAGCTCAAACAAATTAACTGAGTTGACCAACATCACACAATTTAGGAACTACCAGCTGGATTCAAACCTAACTCTGAATGGAGAGAACTGTGATCTTTCCATTTTACCACACATAGAATTCATATCTTTAAGTAATGGATTACAATTCATCCTCTTCTCCTAACTTTCAAGGAGTGCCTTCAAGTATCAGAATATGAATGACAAGAGAGGACACTTGGAAAATATAATATTGGAATTTTCAGAACCTCACTTCCTAATTGTGTTCACATTTTTCAATTGTTTAAAATGTTATACGTATTTGTAAATACAATTGATAAAAATATTTCTTTAAGAATCTCAAACCATAAAATAATAGAGAATGCATAGAAATGGCAAAAAATAAACAAAAACAATCAAACACTAGAGACGATATATATCTATAATGTAGAGTATTTGAAGAAAAATTCCTGTTGAGTTTAAATAAATAATTGCCTTTTTGTCATTGTTCCTTTCCATGAAAAATGTCATAGAATAATTCTATGTGTTTAGCTACACAAAAGAAGCAATGATGGTTAATACTGTATTTTTTCTTGCAAAATGAATTCTATCTGCCTTTATTAAGAATAGTTTTAGTAGAATGAGATACTTATTAATCTAGCTGGTCTAGGTAAGGTCTAGTTCACTTTAATTAAAAAGCTGAATTTCTAAGGAATTGTGTATATACAGAACCACTGAAAGCCCCTTACATTTCAGACTTAACCTTTTATTTTAATCCTTAAGCTTTCTATATTTTTTTAAGTACATGTTAATAATATGCAAACCTATGCTTTAAAAATTCTCTGAGATGTGGTTAATGAAGAGAAACTGCACAATAAATTGGATCCAAAATATGCAGTCCATGCAGATGTAATTTTTCTTGAACTACATAGTATTTTGCAATAAACATTTTTTAGCTTGTTTGGATTTATTCTCTATTGTTTATAAAAAGTACCATCAGGCTCTACTGCATAAAACAACTGCACACAGTAACAGGCAATCTTAGTTTAATAAGATCCTTTGGATTAAAATAGATTTCAGATCTATTTTGTGCTAAGAGAATGCAAATACTGATGAAACTGCACACCAGTGGTTCATAATTTCAAGTTTGTCACATGGTCTAATGTACTTACTTGTTCACTTTCCTTTGAGTTTGGCCAGAGGAGGCATAGTGGCTATACCAGTTTATGATCAATAGAGACAGAATGTTCTACAGGTATTCTGGGAACTGTAGTTAACTGAGAAGATTTTTCTTTCAAATGCATTTGTTCAAACAATGCCCAAAAGAGACATGATATTCCGGCGACTGTCAGAGTTTCTATATAAACCCTGCATTTTTCAGAGGGTCATAACTGGCAATTTGGCCATTGCTAAATGGCACCATCTGTAGTTTAGCCTGCAGGGTTGCACAAACTGAGATGCTGTCACCATTTAGGAAAGTGTATCCTTTAAAGATTTCATGCAAACCTAGGTTAAGAAAGACATGAAGATAGTTGATCTTTTCACTGATTTTCATTGTAGCTTGAATTATCAAGCATAAAGAAGATGTGCTCAGAGTGGGTGGGAAAGATTGTGGCCAGTTTATCTCACAGTGCTTTATTTTGCACTTCTACTTGTTTGACTTTCCGTATTATATTATTACTATTTGAGAGAGGTGGGGAGATTGCCAGGAAGGAAATAAGAAAATATTACAATTCTAATTTTTACTAGAAGAAATAAGTATCATTTGAATCATAGGCTATCCCAGGAGGCAGATACCAAAATCTTGTGGAAGACAGGGATGCATGGGAAATGAAGGGAATGGGACTCTGACAACCAGGGGAGCAGCGCCCAGCTGAAATGAGCAGTGAGTATACAGCTCTAGCAGATGGCTGTGTGCTCGATGTTGCAAGCTAGCCCTATATTTTTTTCAAAATATGTTAGAATTATGGAGATTTTTGCAATATCAAATGGCTTCATTTTTAAATGTTGGCATCATATTCACATTTAAAACAAATATAATCCTGTGCATGTAAAAATAACCACTCTCTAAACCATATTTATCTAGTCTACCTTAATTTGAGACTTATTAATCTCATCTTACATCTTCACATAAGTAAAGTATTAATACCTTCACAAATATAAGCAAAAAATTCTGAAAAGGTAAAACATTAGAATAACATCAAATTTTTGGTTAATCTGTTTCTATGTTTCAAATAAATAGATTACTTTTAAGTTATAGTAATAACTTACTGTTAACTCTTTAATTCCTTTGAATGTATATTTCTGTAATTTATGTGATCACACTCTAGTGACTTCATAATCATCAGTACTTTTCTATTTACTTTATGATTTTGTTTTGTTTTTGAAATGGACCAAAATCTATGCATCAGAAATTGTCATCATGAAAAATTTAATATCATTAAATCTAAATAAAGCCAAATAGCAAAATAACAAATAAATAAATGTACGTTTATTTGTGAAAAAGTAATTTTATTGAAAACCCTCTGGAAATTGAACAAAAGAAAGTGACAGTAATTGGCAGATACTTGCCTCAAAAAGAAAGTGATCTCTGATAATCGAATCCTTCTTTAGATACCTTTCAATTCCTTAACTTTGGCTGCATAGGATTGAAGTACAATAAAAATAGTATTATATGGAAAACAGTCACAAAGAAAGGACTACGCAATTTTGGAGTTGCATAAAAATGATGAGAAAATCTTGCTTTTTCTACAAGAATAAATATGTGTGTATATAGATATGTAGAATTCTATTTTATATATTTTAAAAAGAAAGATAAAAACATATCCAAAAGTATTATATTATTCTAATTATATACACCAAAATCAATACATTTATATTTACAATTAATACAAAGATTGCTATTGTCCTATATGTATGTAAGGTCTACCTACAATTTTCCAAACTGGAAAATTTTATTTGAAACAAATGTACCATGCTAGCATATCAAATGACAAGCCATCTCACAGGAATCAGTTTCTTCCTTGAAATTATGGGATATGTTTAAAATCCAAGTATGTTCCTATTTGGCCCTTTAACAAATGCTCGTTGCCTTAATTTGTTTCCCTTAAAAGTCTGGTGATCATTGAAAAAAAAAAAAAAAAAAAAAACTAAAAGTACATGTACTCTTCACTGAGGCAGAAAAAGCTCTAATCCTAAAGTTTCCGACCAGAACAGGGTCACCTACAGTTAAATTTTCTGTAAACAAATAAGTGCTGAGACAGCAAATAGACTTCCTTAGTGCATTTTTTCTCTAGTAAAATCAGTTTGAGATAAATTACAAAATAAATAAATGTCAAATAACAATTCCCATGACTAGTATTTGAACTGAATTTAATGATTATTATGAAGACAAAGCTGTGATAGGCCTCTGTGTAGAATGCTTAAAGGGGACAATCTGGAACGATTTTAGCTTGGAATCATTTTAACAAATGAATATATTTCTTAAATTGCCACATCAACCAACCTTGAGATCTAATTATGGCCAGTAAAAAGGGCTACAGATTAACTATTCCAAAGCCTAACCCATTTTTTTTAGTTGACATTCCTGAACATTTAGTTAATAAATCCAAAAGCATTTTGTTCATTCAGTATTCTAGGTTTTTATTTTACAGCTGGTTGAGAATATAAAAGAAGTTGTGTTGCTCCAAATTAGACCAATTCTCTAAGGACTTTCTTCTAACTCTATGACGTTGTTGGCCATCAACGCTTGAACCATTTTCTAAGCTAAAATGATCACGGTTGCTTCTTAGAATAGAAATTTAAGACACCTAAAACCCATTATTTCAAAATTATTTAACAAAAAAAAAAAACATTAATAAAATATCCATCCTACATTCAACAGGGTGAAATGGCTTAGGAGCATGCAATTATCTAGCCTCACCTGGCTCATTTTGAAAGCATATGGCTCTGTACTGATCAACACATAGAACAATCTTGAATTCAGTGTTTATCGAGAAGAATTTTAGAGAAACGATATTTAGAAATGTTATTTATGGAGACTATAGGAATATATTTTTTATGTTCTAAAATTTATTTTGCTATTAAGAAACTTGTCCTTTGAAAAGTTGTATACCTGCCAACATTAAATTAGTTCACTGGTAGACTTACTTTGTTGATATTCTATCTACTCATTTTGAGAAAAATTTTTAAATGTTATTATAAAACTTGAACTTGCATTTTCTATCTACAGTATATCATAGAGTCATCACTCTTTAACAGCCATGGAGGAAATTTCTCTGTCTCAGGGAACAGTTTTGTTCCACCTAACCAACACTAATTACATTTCCCTTTGAGTGTAGGCTACGAAAACGCTCAGAGCTGTACTATGGTGCACTTCTTGGAAACATATAGGCAGGCCTTCATGACTCTCTGCTACTTTAACCTTACTGTTAGGATCAACTCTCCTTCTTAAACTTGTCCTTAGTTCCTTCACCTAGTCTTAGGGTATTCATCTAATCGTAATGAATCTTTGGAAGCTATAGGAATGAATCTTATTTTAAATACAGTAAAGTTATGAAAAATAGTTCATAATTTTTTTTTTTTTTGCCATAGCACTTTTTGGAGACTATGGGTTAAACAAAGTATTATCAAAAAACTTCAGAAAGCCTAGTTTTTTTTTTTCTAAAATAGTTCAATATGCTTTTTAATCACTAGTTAGTTCTCCTAAATTCCTAAGAACACAAAAATAACCACTTAATTTAGGCAAAAGAATAAAAGTTTTTCACAATCAAACCTATAAAAAAGAAACATTCAAATGAGTCAATTTTGTTGTTCTCCTATTGAAAATACTAACTCGGCCCTTGTTGAAATAAATTTTGGAGATAGATTATGAGGCTATTGCATAAAATAGAAGTAAAATGAGCTTTTAAAAAATACCTTTTTAATAGCTAGTCTACTTGCCTCCGTTAAATAGGTAATCTTCATTAATCATATCAAATTGGACTCTGCATGATTGCGCTTCTGTCTGTCCTTTTGCTCAAGGGTCATGTTGTTTAAGAGGCCTTCCCTGGCCACATGCTAAAATTCTTACTCACTCTCTCCCTTGTATTCCTCTTCACTGATAGTAATGTATTCTTTTATTCATTGCTTTACTTGTCTGTTGCATTTCTCCACCACTCTAAGTACCAACGGATTAAAGAGCTTATCTGTCTTGGACATCCACCACTGAATCAGCTGTTCCAACCCAATGCTGGGCACATTTTAGGGATTCAATGGCTATTTTTTAAAATAAATAAAAGGAGAAGTATCACCATATTTCAAAAAGTGACAAAGTAGAGAAATATATAAACAAACATTGCATTATCAAAAGAATAGTTCAAGGAAGTTAGGAATGTAGAATCTCACAAAAATCTTAGTTATCAATGTAATGTAAAACAATAGCATTTTTTTCAAAAAGGCCTTGAACAGTCATTAAGTTCTTAGGGAGGCAGTTGTAATTCAAATAAGATATAAGGAATGAGATTTCCATATAGCCTACATTTTCATATCCATAAAAATAAATAACAAAAATAATAACTATTTTTCATATATAACTACAATGAAATAGTGAAGGTTTTTCTCTTTTTAAAATTTATATTCATCAACCAAAAAATGTTTCTTGAATATGATTTATAAAGATATTATCATTATGTACATTTATCTAAATTTATCCTTCTAGCTATCTCTGTGTATATATACAGTTGTCATTATAAATATCACTAAAGTAATAAGTTGTCCATTCTGGAATTCTGACAAATAAGGGAGTCACAATAAAGTTTTGGGAAGAAAATCTCTGCTTTTAATCCCATATCCTTTTCAAGAATCTAGTTCATTGATGCAAAATATTAAACCATTGAACAAGAAAATAGATTCTATGCAAGAAGTAGTTTCTTTAGAAGTAGGAAATTTGTCGGACTGAAGAGTAGATTGTCTGAGGATAAAATTCAAAATAACTATTGAAGAAATAACATGAAGATTTAATTCTTTCCCAAGGGTAATTGTAAAAAGAGAAAATGATTTAATGCTAATCTAAAAGCTAATGAGAGTTAACTGTGGAATAAAAATTTTAAAAAACTTAGTGTACACATAATCTTCTGGCTGTTTTCCTTTATCAAAATAGCTCCTAAAATTGTATGAAAATTTGTATACATTTTTATATTTTGCTTCAAATATTTTTGTTTTGGTTTATTTTTTTGCTGAGAATAAAGAATTTTACATATTTATGTGTATGTCTTATTGAATTGCCTCATTGACACAAAACTTCTTTGTCCTTCTCAGTTTAATAAAATAAAATTTTCAATAAAAACAAAAATAAACTTAGCAATGAGTGAAAGGCAAAGACATTTTTTCTTTTAAATAATATAAATATACCTTATTTCTTTCTGTTTAAATATCCTATGCTTTTCTTTTGTTTTTTTCTTCCTTCAAGTTTACATACTCAGGTGATAGAAGTAAATATATTATTATCAAAAAGAAAATATAGTAATTTGATTTAATTTGAAATTAAAGTTGCAGTAATGTGACAATAATTATTTTTTTCCCTCCATATTCTTATTTGGCACTGTTCAAAAGATTTAGAAGCATTTTAATTTTTATGTACAATGTATGCCAGTAGGTGGTGGTAGTATTTTCTACAAGCACTGCAATGCTATTTTCATTAGTAAATAACCCCCAAAATAGAGATCATTTTCAGATCTCCAGAAATTTGTAGAGCAATATAGAGTGTTCAGAGATAATCTTTCTCAAGTTATCTTCCCAGACTCTGTTTAAAAACAAAAGTAAGCATTTTAATCAGAGTATCAGATTTTGGGGGGTGGAGGGGAAAGCTTCTAATAAATCCGGTGGGCTACGGATTTAATTCCACAGCACTGATCATTGCATTTTTCTTTACTAACAGAGGCCAGCCATTAAATTGGAAAATTGAAATTGAAGATAAAAGGTGGGATATGTGTATACAGCTAGTGGCTGATATTAACCAGATTTTCTCCTTCATCATGGCTCATTTGCAATGTGAATACTCTGAAAAAGACAGCTTTTGTGGACTCTTTGCTGAGTTTTTTTGCTCCTACAATGTAATACTATTCAAAGGTTTGATTGTGTATTCCGAAATCACATACATATTGCCCTGGGTCTGGGATTTCCTGTTACTGTGAATGATAAAGATTCTTTCCTATTTAACATACAATTCACCCATTGTACCCACTTATGTGAAAGGACACCTCTGTGGGATACAAACAGAAGAGACCAAGAAACAGGGGATGTGGTGTTTTGGCAGATTATACAAAAAAAAAAGGTACATTTAGTAAAGGGGAGAAGAGAACAGTAGAAATGGTTGTCTCATAAAGAAACTGATTTCAGTTTGAGATGGGATAATTTGGAAGTGATCTGGAATGTAGGCCTTTCTGACCTGCATTTTTATAGAGTTTCCCTGACCTTAATTTAATTCAACTTTCGGGAATCTAAAATACCCCTTTCAGTTCTCAGTCCAGTTTTATTTTTAGAAATCAAGAACTTGAAGAATGTACAGAAACATGATTCACATTTAGAAAGCCAAGATATTTTAATATCTGAAAATAAAGATAGGAGGAGACTAGTTTAGAACCATGTCACTTTCAAAGTCCAGTCCTTGGACTGACAGTTTAAGAATCACCTGGAAGCTTGTTAGAAATGTAGAGTCCCAGGCTCCATCTCCCTCCAGACCTATAAATCAGAATGTGCAGTTTCACAGGATCCCAAGGAAATTTGTATTCATGTCAAAGTTGAGGAACACTGACTTAGAATATTCCTAGTCAACGAAAACAACTTACTCTTTTCATTGAGTGGAGAAAGCAACTGTGGAGTGTTTGCTGTATATCACATATCATATTAACGGAATACCTCATTTAGAGCATGAATGTTAGTCACTCAAGGTCTAGATTTTCCTATCTTAACTCTATTTTAGGATCTGTTTATACTGTAATAAAAAAAATTAAAAAAATTTAAAAAAAAAAAAAAAACTGGACAGATGGCCAAACAAACAAACAAACAAATCAGGAGGGTGCTAAAATCTTAGGGATGACAGAATCTTAAAGATCATTTAGTTCCTCTGTTCGCCTGTATAGTCAGCCAGTGGCAATGACCTTACATATTATGCTTCTATCAGGACTTGATGATTAAAGTATCCTGAAAAGCTTTGCTCTTAAAAACTGGTATTGCAGCTCTTCTGAAAATGAAAGCAAAAAATCCCAGATAAGATTAAGCACCAAAATTTTGGAAATGTAGTTATCAGCAGCAGAATGGAGCAAATTAAACTTTTGAGCTCCAGTGAGTTTTCAGTTGTTCTACAAGGTTTCTTGTTAAAATGTATCTCGAAGTTTTTGAAATATATTACAAGCATTTTAAAAGAGTTTAGCAAATTATTAATATTAGAAAATGCTCATCTTTTTTTTAAAAAAAAGTGAAAATAACCCATTGTTACTGTATCCATCTCACTCATAAACTTCTTGAGCACAAGAAATTCAATAATGATTATATTCTAGTTTTTATACCCTATATGACTTAAAAATGCCCCCCACATTTTTGTTAAATAGGAACTAACACAATTTTAAAAGTTATGAAATTTAAATTATTCATTAATTCATAATTACTCATTAACAATAAAGCTTAATTCAAAACTATTTTGTCTAAGGTATCAGAAGAGATTTAAACAATGCATTGGAACAAACACAGTATAGCAAGTCCTCGAATAACATCATTGCCATGTAATGTTGATGAGAAAAAAAAATTGATATCAACTCAGGGCCACTGTTTGTGTGGAGTTTGCATGTTTTTGCCATGTCTGCCTGGGTTTTCTCCAGATACTCCAGATTCCTCCCGCATCCCAAAGATGTGCAAGTGAGGTGAATTGATGTGTCTAAACTGATCCAGTCTGAGTGAGTGGGTATGTGTTGGTGTACTCTGTGATGGAAGGATGTCCTGTCCAGGGAGGGTTCTGTCTTGTGCCCCGATCAGCTAGAGAGGTTCCGGCTACCCACCACCCTGAACTGGAATAAGCAGGTTGGAAAATAATGATCTCACTTGTTTTTGTTAGTATTTCTTAAATATATGTATAGCTCACATTGATTTCAATGTTTAATACTAGAAGTGTTTGGAGTCTTTATTTAGAAATTAGGTGATGTTTTTGTGATAAGAAATATTCTGTAGGAAATTAAGTCTTATTTATGTCAATTAGCCTATAAAAATATTGGTTTCATTATGTGTTATTTTACTTAAAGTCACAGATTCCAAGAACATATCAATGACCTTAAACGAGGACTTATTGTATTATACAGTATATTCTAGTACTCCGTGAGAGATGGTCCAAGTAGAGAAGAAATGAAAATAGTTACCTATTGCCTTAGTTTTAGTCAGAATATTTTCAGTGACATCCAATTGTGATCCAATTTACATTTATTTACAGTCAATGGTAGAAAACTACTTTCTAAAATGGATTTGAGACTTTGGGAGTATTTTAATCAGTTATATTACTAAGAAAAAAGTTTATTTAAGTGGAAAAATTGGGGGTTTTCAAAAGAGTCATTAGGATTGGTTGTTGACTCTATAGAATTCTTTTTCATGGATTTCTTTAGTTGCCACTAGTATAGGGCTGACACCAGCCTAGAAAATCTTCTGCTTCCCCTACGCTGAATCTTTGCAAATGGTTTTCTATAAAGAAATTTTTTTGGAAATATCAAATTTTTAAATATGGCACATTTATTTTGAGACCCTGACAGATTCGGGGTATGTAAAAATAATTTTAAATTTTTTAAATGAAGATTTAAATAAAAGGAACTGAGGTGTTTTTCAGATTGCTTGTTAGTAACAGACCTGGATAAAAATCTCATGACATACAACTCCCAGCTTCGTTCTTTTTCTCTGTATCAAAACGGGAGTTTTGATACGGGAGTTTTGATACAGAAAAAATCACTTCCTGAACATTTTTTTTCTCCTCAATGCATTTGAAGAGGATCAGATATGTCTCTGGAGGCTATAAACCCTGTCCCAGACAATTTTCCTTTGAAAAGCGGTCAGTGGTCCAAGGCCAGATCAGGTACACTGTGATGTTCACCTAAAATAAGGAAGCATGATTTCCCATAATATTGTCACCTTGAAATTGACTTAAATGTAGTTCATGAAACACACTCAATGCCAATGACTTTTCCTGGCTCTGCACCTTTTTCTACTTTTTAAAAGGGTGCTAGAAACAGAAAAGGAAGAGAAATTGAGATCAGATTGCTTCCACAAAAGCACACATGACATCATTGATGAAATATTATTCAAACTATCAGTTTTTATTATCTTAACTAAATTGCTTGTATATAGCATGTAATAAACCCTTTGACAAAGTAATTGTGAGATAAAAATATCTCTACATGAGATATCTGCTTTTTTAACATACACACATAAATACGTACATATTTACACACATTACCCTGATAGATATAAACACATGTATTTGTATATATTGGTATTGTCATCTATCACATATTTATTGAGATGCACTGCAGCCCTACACTAAGTTCTCTATGTTGAGGTGGACAGAAGTTCTCCATTTACAAAAGTCTGGAAATCAGAGGTGACAATGTGTTCTTGGATATGAGGGCAGGCAGAAGAGTATATTAAGTCTTAAATAAATATTTGATAATTAACTGAGCGAAATTACTAGTAGTGAGCTTGTCCAGAAACTGTTTATCATTCAAATATTTTAACTTTATGATTTTCCATCTGAAATCCATTTTGCTGTTCAAGAGTTCCTTTAAATGTAAATGCCCAGAGAGATTATTGAACATCATCAGCTAACACATTCTCAGGATTATCTAACCACAGAATAAGGAGACCTTGTGATGACTGTATGCCAGATATTGCCACAGAGAGGGGACACAGTTAGTAGAAATGAAGGTAAATGGCAAATAAGTCAAACAATTTCTCTCATAGAATAACAT
Source organism: Eidolon dupreanum (assembly GCA_028627145.1). Lineage (NCBI taxonomy): Eukaryota > Metazoa > Chordata > Mammalia > Chiroptera > Pteropodidae > Eidolon > Eidolon dupreanum. Next base: position 104,626,871 of record CM053503.1, on the reverse strand, counting down.
AGACATAGAGTTGAGAGCATCCAAAGCCCTATTAGGAAGTTTTCTTTGAAAAACCTAATTAAATAATTATGGGGCTCACTTTAAACTTCTGATGTGAAAAATGTTCTTTTCTTTAATCTTACACTGAGGAGGTACAGCCAGTGCCATAGGGTCAGTCCTAGGTAGAGTGTGCTCCCTAGCCAGGGTGAACGAGGTCTGTCCCTAAACCCATGGAACAGAAATTGGCATCTACAAAGGAAATAGAGGAGGCCTGGGTTAGAATCACAAGATTGTGAGTAAGGTAGGCTGGACTGAAAAGTCACTATGCAGGAAACAATAAAGTCATAGAGCTGATTATTTGTGCAGCACGTTGTGTGGGAGTAGGAGAAAAAGAATCTCTCTCTTGGTGAGGAAACAAATTGAACACATTTGCAAAGACCAGTTAAGTTGTCTGAAGTGAAGCTGTTGCTGTTGCTTTTGGGGCCCAGTTACATTTTCACACATGGTTTAACTTATACTGTCTTCCTTGGGTTGAGGAACCATAAACTAATGTTAAAAAAATTTGCCTTTCCTCCATATCTGCCCGTGTTGACTCATTTCTCATCCCTTTTCCCTTTGATTGGACTAACTCCATTTTCTTCACTTCTTCATTTTATTTTCTCCAAAGAGAAGAAGTTGGTGATCTTAAAGAAAGAATGTTGCATTCAAGAGCATCACTTACTAGGAGAATAATTAAAAGGTATCTAAACTATTCATCTTCAACTCCTGGGAGATATTCATTAATAGTATAATTTTCAGAGATTTAGAAATATAATTATTCCCCCCAGAATTCATGCTTGTGAGAATTAGTGATTATCACTATAACCATTTAAAATTTTTTCTTTCTTCTTCCTAAACCAAGCTGTATTTGTTTAAACTGGAAAGCTTGATGTTGACAAAAAACAAAACAAAACAAAAAAAAAAACACTGCACTTGTGTGAAGAAAAGATATTTTATTAATTCTAACCATTTAAAAGTGTACTGTGTCTCTGTGTTCTTTTTTCATTTTCAATTCACTTTCATATCATGTGACCATAAATTTAAGGACTCCTTAAAAACCATGTCTAAAAATATGTGTTTTTCTCTTCTGATTGTAAAAGTATTGAATTCTAATTATAGACATTTGAAAAATATAAAAAGAAAAAAAAAGTCCACAATCCTACTCTTGAGAAAATCACTATTAATACTTTGATGTATTTTTTTTCATGTTTTTTCATTATTATTCATATGAAACTTTTTAAGCTCAAAGCACATTATGGTGTATATAAAATGTTACAAGGTTATTATCTAATTTAACTGTTTTTACATAATTTTACATAATAGTGACATAGTTTTGACATCATTTTAGTAGATTACATACTATTCTATTATGAGGCACTATTCATGGGCCTGATTCCAATCAATTATCTCCTTTATGGATGAGCACTCAGTTTTCCAATTGTTTATTATTATAAACAATCTTGCAATAAACATATTTAGGCTTGACTCTTTGCCTGAGTTTCTGATGACTTTTAAGATACATTTCTGAATGTGAAATTAATGCAACAAAAGATATACAAATTTATGAATTATAATTTCTAAACTTTTAATAAATATTTCCAAATACTTTTCCATAAACTTTATGAAAACTAATATGCCTATGAGTAGTTTAGAAAAGGTCTACCTTAGAAAAATATATTTTTGATTAAAAAATATATTTGATTTGAATTTATTGAATTGTGATGAGAATAAAATTTTTAATAATACATCAGTTAACTCTATTTCTTATTTTATGAATTACCTTTTCATTTATGTTGTTCAATATTTTATTATATTATGGTCTTTTATATTGGACTCAACAAACTAGAAATTAAAAAGAACACCAAAAGTCTATTATATAAATTGTAAAATTTGCTTTAGTTTTTGTTTACTTTGAAACTTTAATATACTGATTTAACATTTAGAGATTCCATTTAATGTTATAAAATCTATTGATTTCTCATTTGCAAATTCCTCAATTGTTTAGAAATTTGGATTCTACATAATCACAGATTTCATATTTATCTAAAATGCTTTTATTTAATGTTTAAATTTAACATTTTAACCCATAGGGAAATGATTTTAGCATTAAATAGAGATACATATTTGTTATCTAGAAATATTTAACTAATGTTTCAGCATCATTTAGTAAGAATCCATGCAAGAAACTATTGAGTCATGTCAATTTAATCAGTTTACAAATTCTTTTTTGATTTTTTCTGAGCTATGAATCTGATATCTTGATTTTTTTTTATTTTACAGCAATTCACACTTTTAGATATTGTAGTTAAACAATACATTTTAATATTTATAGCTAAGTAGTCCACCAACTCTTTTTTTTTTTAAGATATAATGAGTGGCTTATTGCATTTAATTAGAATGTGCATTCTTTTTTAATATTTACAGAGCATTGACTTAGCTTGTTTGTTTTAAATTACTTTTTTTGGATTTTTTTTTTTAAGGTGATAAATTCTGTTATGTCGAATGTATAAGTAATACAAATTTCAAGGCTAAACTTTTGAAAAGAAACGTCAGTGAAGTTATGTGCCCATTGTCACTCAACAAGCCAATAAATTATAGATCTGGAATCAGAACTCATGTTATTACAAATTTCCAGCCTGATGCTTAACCCACTGAAACTCATAGCTGTATTGTTTATAGGCTGAGAAAAGGCCCCGCTGTGGGGCTCCTGGCTCACAAGGAGCTTTTCCTACATACTGTGGAGAGCCTCCCTATTGGCTCACAACATTTTCTTAAAGCCTCCATCCCAGAAAGAGAAGGCACTAAGGACAATACCCTTGCCATGCCATCTTATCTTGTGAGTTGGAAAATAAAATAATGTTCGAAATCTCTATTGAGAATGCTATTATAGAAATAGGCAGTCTCTCTAGGGGTAGGCTGAGGTTGAAAAGGGCAAGTTCCTGGAATGTTATAGGGGCCTAATGATATGTCTGTGATATAAAACAGTTTCTGATATTTTCCAAATGGGTTATTGTTCATGTTTAAGTGATTAGAGCAGTGATTTAAGCCAAACTAAATATTCTCTTTCTATGGTTTACTTCATCTTATCCTAATCCTTCTTCATACAAGCTTGTCCAGTTTTGATTTTTTTTTTTCTTATGCGGGTATTTGATCATGTGGGCAAAATTAACTGGGTGAAAAGATGTGGAAACTCAAAAAAAAAAAAAAAAGAACAATATAGGCAAAGACTGTGTGGTTGGTAGAAGCAGGGGGGCAGGATTGATTGCAAGTGTTCTAAGAGAAAAATGACACATCTGACTGGGCATCAGGAGTCATTTCTTGCCAGTAAAATTCCTGAAGCTGTGGAATCATATCTAAAAGAAATGATTGAAACCTATTGTCTGAGCCACTTACAATTTCACCTAATAAAGCTTTTCAGAACTCTATACTGTTAGTAAGGGATGATGACCTAATAAGTCCAGTCCATTGATTTTGTGATAGCCCTGGCAAGATCTACTCATGGAATAACCTCATAATCAAATCTAAGACACCCTGCAAGCACTTTATAAATTCATGTCTCCAATTTTATATTACTGTTAGATACATTTTTGTATTTGTAAAAATTCCTTTTACACACATACACACACACACACACACACAAAATCTATTCATCTATCATTGGAGAAATAATTTGAAAAAATAAAATAACAAACAGACAATAGTGATTTATCAAACGATTATATACAACACCCTTGATGCTTGTTTCTAGCTATTGGTGTTGTTATTTCAAAAATTAAGAACTATGTTAGAGACCCAATTATCATTTTATCAAAATAAAAATGAAGGAGGAAGAAGAAAACACTCTAAGCTGACAATTTGCCTATCATATTTCAACATGATGTGACTTAAAACAGCTGATCTATTAAACAGTTAAATTAGACCTTACAAGCAAATAACCAATTCTACCTTAACTTTAGTATTGCCTCTGGTGCCTTTAAAATATGAATATCTGAACAAAATTATAAGAACTTTCCTTTTGGTGCATAGGAAACTTGTTAACTATTTGATATTCAAGGCTAGGACTTCCCAATATAAAAGTTAATGCTAATACTTGATATTGGTCTGATTGAGCCTTGTGTAGTTCCTACAAAAATACTAAATTAGCAGCTCTCTCCTTTTACCAAATATTGATTCATTTTCTAAATCCTTTTATGTTATAAATTAATCTTGGGATTTCTACCTTCTTTAGTTGCAATGAGAAATGACACACAGAAACTTGCCTGTTAACCTATCATGTGGGACAGAATTTGGTTCTGTAATCATAAGCTCAGAGCCCTGTAGAGAGCTTCTAAGTGGTAAAAGGAAAGGAAATTGGAAGAAGGAACTGAAGATATTTTTCTCCTATGAATTAACACAAATATAGATTTATAGCCTACACATGTGTTTTGTTTTTACTGATGGTTGTAACTAGGGACACCTGTAAGACAGAGCCAAAGGGGAAGAATTAAAAATAAATGGAAGAAAAATGTAATAATAAGCTGTACTTCAGAGCTTGATTTGAAGCCTAGTATGTGAGACTTTAAAATTCTCCTTTCCTGGAAAATGTTTTATCATTTAGCTTATGTAATTTAGCATACAGTATGAAAGCTGAAATATAACAACATTTTTTAAAAGATTCTTTCAGTATTTCCAACGGAAATGTTGAGCTAAGTGTAGAATTTGTAGGATCAGTTAGCTTATAAATAATGATCCTTTACGCTGGCATTGGGAAATCTCTGTTCCCACAGCTAGTTCAATAAAGCAATTAATATCAATAAATGCTGAAGAAAGCAAATCTCTATTCACTTTTGTCTGGATTAGTTAACATGAGAAAAATCCTATCTCTCTCCTGGAGTATTTAACCTTCTCATAGGAAGATAATTTAATGAAAGGTAAATACAGAATGTTTTTGACATATGTTTCTCTTGTCATACACTGTCTATTTCTTAAAGAATGACTGACCTTTCTCCTCTCTCCTGAAATTGCCAAAATGATTTTCTTTTCAGACTAAGTTTCTGTGACAAACTTGTGTTGTAAATATACCTTAGTATTTTTTTCTAATATACTTAAATCTACTCTCTGTATAGATGACTTTCTTGAAAACTTAAACTTCCAATATTCAAATATAATGTTTCTTTTCTATTGCATAATGCTTACACTGCCCATGCAGAATACTTCATGTGTACTCAGTTTACAGAGGATATTTGAGAGAAAGCAAATTTTCTGTGCCACGGAATGTTCTACTGAATCTTTTAAAAACAATCTACACCATGTAAAAATGCTTCGTCAAAGTATAAATTGACCCCATTTATAGATATGGATTTGTGCATTCAAACTTCCATAGACCAGCATTCAGTAAAACAATGTCATAAAATAGCCCTGAACTTTCACTACATTTGGCTAGATTATTTGAGATTTCACACACAAGCAGTAAAAAGCTTAAAAGATATTATCCTGCAGTGTCCAAGAAATGTGGTAATAAGGTAAAAGTTGAAATGCGTTGTTGGCATAAGAAGCCCATGGCTCATACTTGATTTATAACACACCCAGTTTCGTCAGAGTTGGCATAAGTGCGCTGTTTCTGACAGTATGGTGATAACATACTGCAAGAGTTGAAACTGCCAATTCTTACACCTTCATTCTACTAGCAAAGAATTTTAAAACGAAATTTCAATATTGCTACAATACCACACTCCTTTGCTAGTTCCCCAAACTGACAAACTCATTCTGCCTGTGTATAAGTTTGAGGATGAGAGATAGCTAACTTTAAATGTACTTAACTAAATAAACGTATTTGTTAACTTTATACATACTGAAGTCATGTACGGCTAAAATTTGTGGTGAGCTAAAATTAGTTATGACCATTATGAAGTCATAAGTAGGTAACAGTTTAATTAGAATGAAATAGTCATCTCAAATCAATGTCTTAAAGTTCAAAAACATAAAAATGGGTGATATTATTATTCTCATTACAATAGGTTAAAAATATAGTCATCTTGTTCATGAAGACTGAATAAGCAAAAACACAAAATTTCTTACAGTAATTATATTTAAAATTACATTACAGTAAAGCAAGTAACAACTTTTTAAAAAGAAGCTAAAGATGTACGTCTGCTGTGTTCAAAGGATATACTTTATGTGGAGAAGGGAATATCAGAAGGAAATCATCCTGTATGGAAAAATAAAAGGACTATTAGAATTTATCATTTTCAACTTTCACATAGGTCACTTTTTAAAAGATTTTTGTTTTTAATCCAATTAAAAAGTATACTTTAAAATATTTTATATGTAAATTGAATTATGTTCAAAAGTGGACAGTTTATATCAAGGGATTTAGTAATATATTAAAGTTCAATGTATATTATTTAAACTTTTTATTTTGAGGTAATTATAGTATCACATGCAGTTGTGAGAAATAATGTAGAGAGACCTATTGTACCCTTTATCCAGTTATTCTCACTGGTAACAACTGATATAACTATAATGCAATATCACAAGCAGGATATTAACATTGATAAGATCCACTGATCATTTTCAGATATCCCCAGTTTACTTGCACTCATCTGTGTGTGGGTATGTGTATTTAGTTTTATACAATTTTGTTACATTTATAAGTTCATACATCCTCCCCACTACCACCTCCCTCCCATTCCGCCCCCTCAGTCAAGGTAATGAAGAGTTCCATTACCAGGTTCATTCCCCATGTTGCCTTTTTATAATAACACCCACTTCTTTCACCCACTCTCACTCTATTCTTGGCCTCTGACAACCACTAATCTATCTTCTATTTCTGAAATTTTGTCATTTCAAAAGTATTATATTAATGGAAACACAGTATGTAACCTTTGATAATGAATTTTTTTACTCATTGAAATTCACTGGAGATTCATCCAAGTTCTTGTATGTAGTTTGTTTCTTTTTATTGCTGAGTAGTATTCCAGTTTAGTAATTTACGTACTCAAGTATATTTAGTGTTTTTGCCCTAATTTTGGCTATTATCCCAAATGTCTAGAGATTTTCCTCTTGTCTTTATTTTCTTAAATTCTTGTATGATTCCATTATATTCAGAGAAAATATGCTACATAAATTTAATTCCTTTAAATGTTTTGAGGCTTGCTTTATAGCTCAGGATGTGGGTGCTTAAAAAAAATGTATACTATACTGTTGTTGAGTGGAGTGAGATAACTCGATAGATGGATATCATTAGATTATGTTGGTTGATTGTATTGTTCAGATCTTCTATATCCTTGTTGCTTTTCAGTGTAGCAGTTCTACCAGTTGCTGAGAGGGGAATTTTTAAGTTACCAACTATAATTGAGAGTTTGTCTATTTCTCCTTTCAGGCCTATCAGATTTTTGTTTTCTATTTTGTGGGTTTATTGTTGTACTTAGTGAAGAAGAAGAGGGAGAAATGAGTCTACCTAAACTTATCTAGATGGGATGTGTCACACAGTGCATTTTAACCTTTAAAAAGCTTTTTTTTTTTCCAGAGAGTTGAAAAAAAAAATTCCAAAAGGGTATATGAGAATGGTAAGAATAAAAGAATAAGAGGAACAAAAAGTTGAATAGATAAGAATAGGTCTGATGCTGAATATACAAAACATTAATTAAAAACAATATTTCAGTGTCATAAGCAATTTTATACTATAAATAAAAAACAGCCCACACATTATGTACATAAAGGGAAAAAAAAGGAATCAGAAACTTGATATTTTGACAAGATAGCATTAATATACTAGTTGTGTTAGTTTGGGTAATTTTCCTAAATCTTTAAAAGTATGGTGAGAATAATCAAAAGAAATTAAATACCAGTGTAATAATTTTTATTATGAAATTGTTGCTTATTGCCACAGTTTCAAAAATAATTATTCTAAACTGATTTAAAAATTGAATAGGTCGATAACAGCATAGACAACATTGAATAAAAGAATAAAAAAGGAAAAGGTATATGAAGCACATATAAAGACCTAATATATCTAGAGAAATTGAAACAAGTCAAAAAATATAAAAATGAAACAAAATCGAGGGGTTACATATGCACAGTCAATTGTTACATGATGTATGTAGTACCAAAATTTAATAATAAAAAATTTTCAGTAGATATTGTTGTCAATTATATATTCAAACAGAAAAAAAATAACCAATAATTCACAGCATAGTCAAAGACCAATTCCAGATGGATCATAATATGAAATTGAAAGGTAATACACTAAAGATAACATAGGAGAAGGACTTCATAAACTTGAGGCAGACAGATTTCTCAGGCAGAACCAGAAAGGAATAATTACAAAAGAAAAAATTTGTAATTTGGACTATATTAAAAATTTAAATTTCTGTTCATTGTAAGACAATATTAAGAATAAAAATATACTCCACAGAGTGGGAAAAGAAATCTGCAATGCATATACACAACAATGGACTCTTATGCAAAATATATAAAGAAATCTTACATTAAGATAAAAAAGACAGATGATCTAATTGAAAAATTGTCAAAAGACTTGAATACTGCTTTACAAAAGAGGTATTTCAAATGGTTACTATGCATATAAAATTTGCCCAACTTCATTATACATCAAAGAAATTAAAATTAATACCAAAATGAAATTAACCTATACATCTGCCAGAATGGCCAAAATAAAAAAATAATAATTGAGAATATCAAATAATAGAAGAGGTGTGGTGCAACTGGAATTCTTATACATTATACCTCACAGTGTAGACTATATAACTATATGTTAGTTCCATCGCTTTGTAAAAATATATGGCAGTACTTATTAAAGTAAGCATACATATATAATCCTATAACCCCACAATTTCACTCCTACCTATACATATGCACGTATTAGCACCAAAATACATGCAGAAGAATATTCGTAGTAGCTTTGTTACACATAAAAACAGGAAACAATCCAAAGCCCATTAACAGAAGAATAAGCAAGGAACCTGCAGAGTGTTTGTATACTAAAATATCATAGAACCAAAAAAGAAAAAAATAATAATAACATGCAAACATTATATAAAGCAAAAGAAGCTAGACATTAAAAAGTATATACCCTGTGATTCCACCTTTTTAAAGTTTAAACAAAATAAAAGGACAAGGCACAATCTCTATAACAAAAATTAAAATGTTGGTTTAAATTTAGATGGTTAGTTCTTGAGAATGGACATGGTAGAAGGTTCTGAGTGCTTCACTGTCTAAAAAATTTATTGAGCTATATATTTATTGAGATTTTATAATTTAATATCTTTACTAGTGACCAATTGAAATATTTACAGAAATAAAAACCTACCTAGTATTACTTAAAACTGTACGACAATTACTTGTGAGTGATTACTAAGATAATGTGTAGAGAAAAGAGCTAAAACTATTTTATTCACACTCCACATTAAAAAAAAAAGGAAGATGTAGATGATTAGAAATCAGAGGATGGGAATTTGAGTCAAGACTCCTGTACACTCATGATAAAATACAGCATGTCACCTAACAATTTAGCATCAATTTTCTCATCTACAAAATTTAAATTAAAACACTGCCTCAATTAAAATTATGTGGATGGTAGTATTTGAAGGTGACTTAGAAAGTGCTGTAGTTTTAAAATGCTACAACTTTTAAAACAAATACAATTTAAGATAAGTCCATGTTATTAAACACTATCATGTTGTGCTTGGGAATACTTAGAATAATAAGAAGAATGTCAAGTATTCTGGAGATGGTAAGATGAGGAAGGTGTAATAGACCAGCCTTTTGAGCAGTTGCAATCTATTTTGTGTAATTGAGCATAGGACATTTCACTTGGATGACCATTTCATTGTCCCACTAAACCCATTTTGTCTGTAACGGAGCTCTTTGTACACAATTTGGCACCTTGTCTTTTAATTCCTCTTATATATACGTATATCTCATCTGTCTGCCCAGATGATAGTACCATCCTTACCCTTACTTTTTCCCTCATGCTCTTCTTTCCTTCATGACAATTACCAAATCTTTTTCATCCTACCTCCTAATCTTTCACAAGTTATGTACTTCTTATCCTCCATCTTATGACGATCTAATTCAAACTACCCTCATCTTTCATCTATTTTTATACAATAAACTCCTGTATTTTTCTGTTATTGTTGTTGTTACAGCATCTATGAGAGTATTCATACTGTTGCAAAATTTAACTGACAAAAAATAGATTAGATCACTGACATATAAAAATTCTCCCATTAGTTGTGAAATGGCCTCAAGATAAATGCATATTCTTGGACATAGCCTAATTATTTTTATTATGATTATTATTATTTTATTATTAAAATAATCCTACTAGTCCATCACTTGCCCCTGATTTCGATTTTTTCCCCTCAGGCTCACTAAATTACTTGTATTTTTGAAAATAAAAAACACAATAATATCTCAATTTGGAACTTTGTCATACATTTCTTCTTCCCAAACTCCTTCCTCCTGCCCTCCATCCTCTTCTATAACCCTTTGCAAACAGATATTCTCAGATTAGATATTACAACCAGGAAAACTTCTAAGGCAAAACTGGGTGTGGAGTGTCTCTTTTGTGCTTTCAAAACAACTTAGCTTCTCATAAAACTGTCTTGAGATCGCCTGCTTATCAGTGGAGTCCCTGACTAGAAAGCAACCTCCTCAGAGTTCAGGCTTACGTCTCCCTTATTGCAACTCTGGTATCTGGGAGAGTGCCACATATTTGTTTAGTAGGCATTTGATAATATTGTCTTGAATAAATAAATGACTATACAGGTATTAAATTTGCTGTGTAGAACCTGTTTGAAGTTCTGCCACTCTTTACAGATGGATTTAGTGTACTTTCAACAGTATGGAGATGCAATGCTAAAGAAAAACTCAGAACTCACCAGAGAGGAATAATAGCATGGGAGAAATCAGAGGAAAAGTGGGAGAGGGGATGTCTGTGGATGGTTGCATGAGAAATGACTTTCTCAGGCACTCAAAGCAAAACAAGATCCTTTCCCCTTACTGAACTGCAGAGTTGTGAATGTTTTTGAAAATAAACTGAGTAGAATTTCAGAAAAGAGGAATTAAAAGAGTGGCCTGTGACATCTGGGAGTTATGGAGATCGGTGCATAACTATCAGGAAGTTGAATTACAATCACACCGAAACCCAAGTGAGAACACTTGACATACCTATAGTCACACAAAAGTAGTAAAAGACACTCATAAGCCCAGAAATTTATCAGCATATGGGGAAAAAATAAGCCACAGAGAGATTAGCTAGTTACTATATTAAAATCTAATATCAATTTTTGTTAATAATTTTTAATTAAAAACTTACCTTTAAAGTTCTGTTTATTATGTAATTATAAGTTATGTACATGAGTACATTATTTCATGTAGCAAATTATATTTGAATTAAAACCATTTTATTGGTCAAGGTAGGATATGTTTTATTGCAATAACAAATAATGTCAACATTTCGGTGGCTTATATATTGAATGCTTGTTTAATGATTTATGTTACATGTCCATTGTACAACAACAGGGAGTTCAGGTCATTTTATTTACTCAGGTGCCCAGGCTACAAATAGTCTATACTGACATGATCTTTTATGATCATCTTTGAAGAAAGAAATCAAACATTTTCTCAAACCTTTCCTTAGAAATGACCAGTGTCACTGCCACTCATATTTAATTGGCTAGAGCAAATCATGTGGTCATACTCCACTTCAAAAGTCACAGGGAAGTGACATCTTACCAAATGCATGCACAGAGAAGCAACAAGAATAATGTTTAACAGTCTTAATAAGAGCTTCAAATGGGTCACAGCAAGCAGGATAGTGAAAAAATTTATTCTGGGCCCTCTAATGAATGAAATGACACTAGGAAGGTAGGACAGAGAAGGGAACTAGGTCTCTAGAAGTAGAATGAGATACCACAGTGATATGGCCAGTAATTCACAGAGCTACACCTGGATTTCAGTTTTGGAATTTTTTTTCATATTTTTTATAGTACAGTATAACCTACTGCCTCCACATTCACATATTTATTTAAAAAGGGATCTGTGAGTGCCATATTCCTGTGGCAGTCTATAATATTCTTTTATTTTGTCTCCCACAGTACTCTCCTCGCTACAAAAGTGTCAGAAAAAGACATAAATTAAAGGATGCCTTCTATGTCAAGACACCTTTTTTCCCCACCGGTATATAATTATCATTATATCATTTAAAAGAAATTTGTTGATCTTTAGTGAGTGTATATTTTTAATCAGTTTAAAGAGAACAGCACCTTGTCGCCCTAGAAACAAATTTGCTCCAACTGATTAGTTGAGATGGACTGATCTTCTGACAAGTAAAGACTTTTAAAACTAAAAGAATGACATAAAAACAATCAAATAAATCATAATTGACTCATATTCTGCATTACCAGTAGACTAGAACTTTAGAATCATCCTAAGACTATTACTATCAATCTCCAATATGAAATGACAAGACCATCATCTGCTTAAATGCTGATTCAGGAACAACTACTCTCAGCTTTCTCTCTAATTTTATAATTTCATGAGTAAGATGATTATGCAACCTGAAAAAATACCACTCTACATTTAAAAAATAATGCCACATACTGGGACTATCCACACTTGCTATACCCCCTTTTATTTCAAAAAGCTTGTAAGAAATTTAACTGTGATACTTAATCAATCACAATTTGCTAATGATATCAAAGTGGCAGATTCAAGTGCACTTTAGATCATTTGAAAAGCCTTTTATTTTTTATGCACTTCTTTTGTCTGGTGTAGAATACCCTTTAAAACTCTGTCTCAACTCTCTCTTCAGTGAAAAGACAGAGACTAATCACAAATGGGAACTGATTGCTGTTCACCAAACTTGAAATAAAGTGCAGGTCTAAATCTTCATATGCAGAAAAGATAGAGTCCTCTTATCTCATATTGAAATGATTGCTGCCTCTCAGCTCACCCTCTGACATCTATTACCATATTAAGAACATCTTTACAGAGAAGGGAAGGAACTGTAGATTTAACTATGATAGCCGTTTTAGTTCTATCAAATGTTTCTTCAATTTTTGTTTGTGTTATCTGATTTAACAGGTCTCCAGCATGTCTGTCTTTCTCCAACCTATCTTCTCTAAATTTCCTTAGAAATAATTGGCATTGCCATGGTCTCTACCTGAAAATAATTTATATCCCTGGGTTGTTGATGCAAAGAAAATGCTGTTTAATTAGCAGTTGCTGAATTTCTGGCCACTTTTCAGAAACACAAATGTCCAGAATTCTCCATTCACTTTCCATATCAGAGCTTACACACAGGTTTCTTCTGAGTTATTTTATGCCTACCATAGCTTTTATTTGGTCTGAAGTATGTGAATGTGTGTGTGTTTGTGTGTGAACATGTGTATGTTTCAAACATATAAATACTATATTGACATAATCATCCAGATTTTTGGCTTCTCTTGAACACAATTGAAAGGGCCAACATTCTTTCAGAGAAATTGCTTTCCATATGTCGCAACTACCTCCTTTCAGCTAGGGCTTGTGTGTTGCTGTTTTTCACATCTAGCCTTCATTACTCATTAGTGTTTTCTTTTTAATTTCTATAAGTATTTTTTTGTCTATCAGAATTTATACGTTTAATAACTAATTTCAGTTAACATTATTGAGAGTGATATAAGTCACATTCTTTTTATTTTACATACTAGATTACTAGTTTTATAAAGTGATATAACTTAGTAAGGGGCACAGAGCTTCAGTGTTCTCTGGGAGTATATTAGTTACTCTCCTAGAATCTGTCCGTGTTCACCAACCCTGAAACTCCTTGAACCCCATCTTTTTTTCAGGATAAATTTCTAATAAATTATTTCGAAATAAAAATTTAGTGTAACCTAAAGCTGAAAATTCTTAAAGAACAATATTTTTAAAAATATTTGCCTCTTCATACACATCAGTTTGATCTGTTTCTTATAACTTTAATATGTAAATGTAATGTAATTAATATATAAATTTAAACACAAATTTATACAAGAACATTTTAATGTTTCTACTGATATTTTCTGTAACTCGGCATTTGTACAATACACAAAAATGGCTTCATGACTTGCATACAATTTAAAATTTCAAAACACTTGTTTATATATTTTATAGCTATAGCTTTAAAAACAAGGAAATAAATAATTTTATTCATTCCCTTCTTTATAACTAATTGATTTACACAAAGTTTCATGTGAAAATAGCATTCTTTTCTGTCAAATATGGCCATTTTCAATTTAATTTCTGTTAAGTCTGTGGACATGTGCTTTAAAATGTTGTGGTAGTTTTTAAAGTCAGAGGTTTTAAACTTTGAAAAATTCTAATATCTCTCTAATATCATTTATTTCGATGCCTATGTATATGCTTTTGTTTGCTAATAATACATGGATAACGGTTAATGCCTGAGTACCAGCATTGCCTACAATGGTGCTCAGGCCAGATATTTGATATTTGTGAGGTTCTGCAGTCACAGGTTCACAGACTTGCTTCTGCAGCATTGGGATTCCTCCTCTCTCAAGGAATCATGGCATGTGCAACCACCTCTGTTGCTATTGGGCTGTTCTTGCCCTCACCTCTGTAAAGCCCAACCTAGGTCCCCACCTAGCCTAGACTACCCTGGATATTCACCTGTACCCCAGTATCCTCCCCCACAGTCTTTTCCTAAATTTTTTATTTCACTGAGTTGAAATATCATGCATTCAGTTGCCAAAGCATGCAGTCTAAGCATTCTTTTGATTCTTTTCGTTTACTCTCTCTCTACAAATATCCAAGCTTTCTTAATTCCCATACTACTCCAATTGTCAGCAGCATTCGACACAATCAAGTAGGCATATTTTATCAATATCCTTCTTCGCCTGCCTTTTAGGACACTGGACTCTTATTTTTTCCTCTCACTTACTTACTAGTCACTCCTCAGCCTCCTTTGTAGTTTTCTCTTCTTTTCCTAATCTCTTAATGTTATAGCTCCTCACAGCTCAGTCCTCAGTCCTCTTCTGTTATCTATCTGTACCCACTCCCTTGGTTATCTCATTTAGTCTCATGGATTTAAATACACACACACACACACACACACACACACACACACACATATGTATGTATATATATGTATGTATATATGTGTGTGTGTATATATATGTGTGTGTGTGTGTGTGTGTGTGTGTATATTATATATTATATATATATATGTATATATATATATTTTTTTAGGCAAGGCAACCCTTGCTTGACTTCACAGAATTGCAAGGACCTTGTCAGCTTACAATCCCTTATTTTTTATTTTTTATGCCTACAGCACCCTAGTCTTCCTAGGTGGTCTCCCATCCAAGTAATAACCAGGCTCGACCCTACTTAGCTTCCAAGATTAGAGGGAATTGGGCTTGTTCAGGGTGGCATGGTCATAGACTCATGGCTTTAAATATTATCTCTATGCTGATGGCCATCACATTATGTCTCTGGTTCAGATGCTTATATGTATCTCTGCTTAGATGTTCAGTAGATATTCCAGACTTAACATGTCCAAAACTAAACTTCTACTCTCTCTCTTGAAATCTTGCTCCATCTTCACCTTTCTATTTCACTTAATTGTAACTCCACTTTCTTTGCTGCCAGGTCAAAAAATAAAAAGTATTTTTCTCACATTTAATATCCAGTCCCCCAGGAAATTATATTAGCACAAAATTTAAAATAAATCCAGTTTCTAAACACTTCTCAGAACTTCCACTGCTGTAACTCCAGACACAGCCAACGATCATCTCTTGCCAGAGTTCCTGCCATAATTTCTTAACAAATCTCTCAGTTCATTCTTGTCCCCCTACATGCTAGTTTTCATGA
Organism: Eidolon dupreanum; assembly: GCA_028627145.1. Classification (NCBI taxonomy): domain Eukaryota; kingdom Metazoa; phylum Chordata; class Mammalia; order Chiroptera; family Pteropodidae; genus Eidolon; species Eidolon dupreanum. The sequence goes on along the minus strand of CM053503.1, from coordinate 104,611,001 downwards.
ACCAGTCAGTATGTAATATTTAAACATGAAACTCAAATCATAAGATCCTCTGCTCGAAGCTCTTAAATGTCTCCCCTTTTTAATCAGGCTAAAGCTGATGTACTTACAATGGTATGCAAAACCTTAAATGACATGGGTTCTGTTGCCACTCAGACATTCTGGTCTTCATGTTCCTCTAACATGCCATGTGTGTTTCTCTTGCCTTAAGGACTTTGTGCTATCTTTCCTTCAGCTTGCTATGCTGTTCTACTAGTTTTAACATGGCTCACTCTCTCACTTTCTTCAAGTCTTCCTCAAGCCACCTGTCTTCTGGGACACCGGATTTTTCACTTCTTCTAATCTGCCATTCAGATACCACAGGCTCCCTTCTGCATTTCTGATATCAGCAAGTAGGTAAGGGCAATGACCAACTCTCCTCCTCTAAAAAACTTGGGAGTACAGAAGTAGCGGCTTTTGGTAAGTAGCCTCTTCAAGTTCAGAGATAGCAAATACTACTTTTTGGTGCTCTCCCCGTGGATTCCTAGGAATCTCCTTACAGTGGGAAGTCCTATGTATGTTGCATCCTCTAAAAGATAACTCATTTTTGCAGAACTGATGACACAGGATCCAACAGACTAATCTTTTGCCAGCTGAAGTATGTTTCTGTAACAGCTGTACAGTGAACTCTCAGCTGCTGTGTAATAGTCATACTTAGATCTTACTGTGTGAATGATGAACATGCCAGGTAGATTAAATTATTTTGTCAATATTGCTTCACCTTTCTGACAACCTTTACGTTTTCTCCAAATCAGGCCCTGCAGCATGAGGATACTTTCTGACAAAGGATTCTTATCTGTGAGACTTTTATCGCTGGTATTTACAATGTCTGTACAGTTTAGTAATACCACATCTTCTTTCCAGAGAAACACTTTTCCATTAATATCCTTATTATAAAGAAAAGATGATCTAATAATGTCTTCCTGAAATCTTTCAGCTGCCATATTAGAAGTATTTAATTTGTCTTTACATAAGTTGCCCCAGCCGAGTGGTTTATCTATATCCACAAATGGGAAGGTACAGCCAAGGGATCCATGAAATGAAACTTCAGCTTGTTTCTTCCAAAATCATTAGCAAGTCAATCTCCTCTGGAGTCTTTAGAATACTGAAGCCATCCCATCCAGGTGGCAGGTGAGGAAAGTTAAGTTCCTCATAGAAAGCAGGCAAGCAGTATCGCAGTGCTTATTACATAATAAAAGCTCAATAATTGTTAATTGGTTTTCTTCTCACTTGATAACTTTAGTTAACAACAAGATTGCAGTTCTCATACTTTGTTATAATCACCTACTCATTTGTCAATTTGTCAGAAGACTTCCACTAAACTATAAGTTTCTTGAGGGCAAGGAATATAATGAGATCACATTAATTCTCCAAAATTTGCAAATGAATGGATTGATGGAATGAAGCCCATATAAATTAGTTACAAGATTCCATCCTACTGGAAAATTTTAAGTAATGTCTGGATAATGATTCAGGAAGTTATTATAAATGGAATTAGATAAAATGCTCAATAAATATCCACCCAATGCCTTACATCTGTTAAGAATAATAGCGGTACATATCACAATATATTTCATAGCAATGGCACCGAAACATTGCAAGAGTCTCAATTATCAAAAAAGTATTATTTTCATGATACTAGACAGAAAAATAAACTAATATGTTTAAGACATCTGTCAATAATAGTTGAGATAAAAATGTTTTCTCTTAATATTGTTATCTAGATATATTAATTTATCATGCTACTTTCTCAATTATCTTAGTGTATCAAATGTCATTATATAAATAGAGAAATCAGGGATTGTAAATTAATTTAGGAAGCATAATTTTATGGGCACATTTGTGTGTAAAAACTTAAAAAATAATTTTAAATAGTAAAAGAGTCTATAATTTTTATAGAATCAAAAAATTAAGCATAATTATTAATAATTAAAATTTTTAAGAAGAGGAACTAGCTCATAACTTCCTAGAGAGCAATTTATCAATTTTCTAAAGTATTTTTCAAAAGATTTCCTAATTTTATTCTGCTGCAGTTGAACAATTTTTAAATCCAAGTTGTAAGGTATATCTTATTCCTTTATGACTAAGCTTTAGAAGATATAAAACAATATCTTTTGTGATAGTAAAACAAATACACATCAACATGTGGATGGAAACATTTCTCATTTGTGCAAATTTCCAATAATTATGTAGAGTAGTGCTGTCCAATTGGAATGTAGTTAGTGAGATGAGGTTCTAGGTTATACACGTACAATGCAGAAATTTTTGTCACTATGGAAATATTCTTCTGGTCCCATATCATAGCCACTAGCCACAAAAAGGCTATTTAACACTGGAATTTGACTAGTGCAACAGAGGAAGTGTTCCAATTTTATTTCATTTTAATTGCAATATGGTGCTAGTGGCTACCATACTGCACAGTGTAGTTCTAGAATTCCCCTTATGTTCTGAATTGGGAAACAAATAGACATTTTTAATCTACCTCTATACTACATCTGAGAATACATTAACTGGGAGGTTCTCTCACATGTTGATTATAGTGCAAATGTAAAACTCTTTTCAAGATGCCATTTTTATAAATCTGAATTTCTTAAGAATAAACCAGTGGTGGAATTTACTCTAGATTCATGAAAATTATTTCTCTTGCATTATAAATCTTTGGTATTTTGGTATGCAATGTGAAACATGAGGTAAACCTATATCATTACATGTGTTCATATATTTATATTATGTCATCAGTTTAAGCTGTTTATCTAAAAGAAACAGCTATTTTTAAAATGCAGATAAAGTAATGACTAAAACACTTTGTTGGCATTTATTCTAATAAAACACAGGTGCCACTTTTATAATTTTTATAATACACACAAATATGAAAACAAAAATGTGTCAGGAAAGATTTTTTATAATTGATTTTTAAAAAAGCATAAGCTACAACCCTGGTATTGCTAGGACATTTGTTTTCACAGGTGGGAAAAATGTTTACTAGATATTTTATAATATATTATTAAAATAGATAATGTTTAAGTTTTGAAAATACATAACAGCTTCTTAAAGCAGGTGTCATTAAGTGATCATAATTGGAAAGTTAATTTACAAATGTTTAAATAAAATGTATTAATATCAGCAAAATAGAATAAGAGTTCTTTTGCTAACATTTTATATTCTGCATCTATGATATTGCCATTATTTGAGACGTTCAAATAAGTAAATCTAATACCCTGGAATCTGAGCATTTACTTCTAGGTGTTTTGTCTTTAGACAGAATAGACGGTCTCTGGGATCCTAGATTTGAATTTTATGTTTTAAACAGACATAAATTTAATGAATGTACATGGTTTAAGCAAAACCAATGACATACTTTACCACTTAAGAATGCATTCTTCAATGAAAATGTAATTACTTTTAGATATATTTAAAAAAAAATACAAAGCAAACCAGAGAAAATCCAAATAATGCATTAGTTATTTAACTTCTCGTTAATACCTGTTAGAAATGCATTCTTTTAACATGATTTCTACCCAGCCTACTTTGACAAATTATTTGATATCATTTACACATAAAATACATTTGTAAAAATAGAAAAAAGAAAATATAAAATGACAAGGTGTTGGCAAAATTAAAACTCCAAGAGTTTAGGCTAATATGGTGACTATAACTGAACATTAAATTTAGCCCAAAGTTTTCTGGGAATAAAAATATTTTTAAAAAAATTAAAAAGGAAGCCCAAGATATAGCAAACATAGAGTGTTATAAATGGTTATGCCATTGTAATGAAAGAAGATGAGTAATTTGACATTTATAACATTGTCCTTGATATTAAAATATACACTAGTCTGTGACAATAGAAACCTTGTTTTTCTCTAAACTGAATTCTGAAAGTAATTTATTAATGATCTTTATGTGAGTGATATTGAGTAACATGATGAAAAATTCTCTCAATAGTGCTTTTGCAGAAAATGCACAGATGTACTTTATGCGACCATTTGATTTGGATGTTTTATTCTAGGGAAGTAGGCTAATGATGTCCAGTTATATGGATTTCTAGTTCTACATTGATTTTTCATAAAGCTTAGAAATTAAAAGAGAAGTAATTAGTTAGCATGTGTCTTAGGCATCATTTTTCACATATAGATTCTTTAAGCTACATTCTCAATAGGACACATTGTAAAACTGAACTGTAGTAAATGTCTGGAGACAAATGTTATATTGTGTATTAACAATATCCTCACTCTTTGTGGATACCATGGGTCATAGCCACATTATTTACCCTGTATCATAAAAATTCAAGAACCTGAATTATAGGTTATTCAAAAAAGAGGAAATTTTCTTACATATGTGCAGAAACAGATTGCAAAATTCATTCACAACTGACCCAAATATTTCCCAAGTGGCAGAATTCTATTTACTGGATTATCTGAACAAATTCTCATTTGCCAAGCCAGATTTCCACACCACAGAGTGCAGACTAAATTAATTTTACCAGGAAAAATTGAGAGCAAGTATAATTATTCACTTTGACCATTAAATTAATTACTACTACTCATTGGGATATCTCACACGTGCATGGTTTTCTAAAGATTTAGGTAATATGTATTCCCAGACTAATAATTTAAATGACCTACAGCATATGATAATTATAATCAAATATCATTCTATTTAACTTTTATTTTCTCCTTTGTTATTTAACAACATCTAGAATTTTCAATATAAAGACAAAATTATTTTTTATAGTATAAAGATATTATGGACTTTCAGACAGCTATTTCTTATACTTATTTACTTCCCCTCATTTGACAAAGATTACACCTTAACATGGTCTTAAAGTTTACTCAACATTTTTGTTTAACTTAAAATTATATATTTGAACTTCTGCCTCTTTTGCAATAGGGATAATATTCAAATTCATGAAACTTTCATACATTTACATTAGGAGTTTATTATTCTGTGCTTCACATATACTTCCATTATATAATAATTATCATGTTGCATTTTACTTGTTTGTTCATAAATTTGTCTTTAATCCTTAGCAGTAAATTGGAACCAATTGGGATGTCGTCAAAAACCGATGCCTGAACTTTCTTTTAACCCAAGATTCTGATTCAATTGGTCTATGGTCACATCTGATTACTAGTAGTTTGCAAAATTCTCCTAGAAATTCTGATGTGAAGAATTAAGTGCAGAATTACTGCTCTCAACTGTAAGATTCTTGAGAGCAGGAACCATGGTTTATGCAACCTCATATTTGCTTAAGATAGTGCCTGCCACATTTAATTTAATTTTAGGATAGATGCTACTGCTGTTATACAAAAATAAAAACCCAAGTCAATACCTCACAAAGGTATTTCTAAGACTTCAGGTTTTTCTCTCAAAAATTTTGACCCTCTTTCTTAGGATTAAAGTTTTTATTTTTTTTTTTCTTTCATGGACAAAACAGAAAACAAGAAAAATATGATGTTATGTTACCTATAATAACAAAAACTAAATATTGTTGTTAATTTCTCCCATTAAAAAAAATTATCTGACCTCTCCCTTTTTAATGTGATCCCTGTTAACACCTCATTTTTTTCAGAATTTACTTTATAATTAAATAAATTATATCCCTAAATGTCAAACACATCAAATTGGACTGCTTTAGAAATAATTTCTTCTCTGTGTAAGCATTTTAAGCCAAAACCATACTTGAACATGATTTGAAATCAGTGGTTCCCAACCAAAGACATTCAGCAGTGTCTGTGAACATTTTCTGGTTGTGACAACTTCAGGGAAGAGGAGTGTCACTGGTATCTAGTGGGTGGGGGCAAGGGATGCTATGAAACATCTCACAATACACAGGAGAGCCCTCCTAGCAAAGAATCATTGGCCCAAAATGTCAATAGTACAGAGGTTGAGAAACAAATGTAAATTAAATCCAAATGCAAATTAAACACAAGTATTTTCAAATAAATTGTGTTATTTTCCATGGTTTCCTTCATTCTAAGGAAAAATCAATGAAATATCCAAAATTTATGCTTGCCAAAAGTGATTTCATAAGGTATCAGAAATAAAAGGTCAACACGTTCTGCAGAAATTGAATTGTAGAAGGGAGTGAGGAATTTCCACCACTGAAGTAAGTCATTAGTGGCTGCCATGTTTCGCTCTAAAAAAATTAAAGTTCAAGGCCAGGTTTGCTCTGAATATGTTGCAAAGTTTGTCAACATTCTCTTTCCTTCTAGTCAATATACTTTTTACTTTTAACATTGTACCATTTTCCCCAGGTATTTATTTATTCATAAATCTTTCATTTGTTGTCCTAGTGCACCTTATTGCCTTCTTTATTGTCCTGAGATTGGAACTTTCCACTGGTTTATCTATCATTTTTTAAATTAAAATTTTTTTTACATTCAATATTATTTTATATTAGTTTAAGGTGTATATCATAGTGGTTAGACATTTATATAATTTATGAAGCAATCCCCTGATAAGTCTAAAACCCATCTTGCACCATACTTAACTATTACAATATCGTTGACTTATTTCCTATGCTATACTTTACATTCCTGTGACTATTTTGTAATTACCAATTTGTATTTCTTAATCCCTTCACTTTTTCAGATAGCTACCCAGACCCCCTCCCAACTGGCAACTATCAGTTTGTTCTCTGTATTTACAAATCTGTTTCTGTTTTGATTGCTCATTTATATTGTTCTTTAGATGCCACATACAAATCATATGGTATTTGCCTCTCTGTCTGACTTATTTCACTTAGTAAAATAACTTTTAGGTCCATCCATGTTGTCCCAAATATTAATGTTTCATTTTTTATGGCCAAGTAATATTCCATTACATATATGTACCACAGCTTCTCATCCAATGGTCTATTGAGGGGCATTTAAGTTGCCTCCATATCTTTACTATTGTAAATAATACTGCAATAAACAAAAGGATATACATATCTTTTTTAATTGGTTTTTTATTTCTTTGGATAAATACCCAGAAATGAAATTTCTGGGTCTTAAAATAGGTAGTTCTATTTTTTAATATTTTGAGGAACTTCCAAACTGTTTTCCATAGTGGCTGTACCAATTTGCAATTCAAACAATAGGCATGAGATTTTCCTTTTCTTCACATTCTCACCAACGTTTATTTGTTGATTTATTAATGATAGCCATTCTGACAAGTGTGAGGTTATATTGTGGTTTTAATTTGCATTTCTCTGATAATTAGTGATGTTGAACATCTTTTTATATGTCTATTGGCCATCTGTATGTTCTCTTTGGAGAAATGTCTATTCAGGTCCTCTGTTCATTTTTTTAATTGGAATGTGTGTGTGTGTGTGTGTGTGTGTGTGTGTGTGTGTGTGTGTGTGTTGTTATATGAATTCTTTATAAATTTTGTATATTAAATTTTTATCGAATGTATCATTGGCAAATATCTTCCCCCAATCATGAAGTTGTGTTTTCCTTTCATTGGTAATTTCCTTTGTTGTGCAAAACCTTTTAGTTTAATGTGGTCATACTTGTTTATTTATTATTTTATTTCCTGTGCCCAAGGAGATATGACAACAAAAATATTACTAAGGTTAATGTCAGAGAATTTAATGTCTATGTTTTCTTCTAGGAGTTTCATGGTTTCAGGTCTTACATTTAAAGATTTAATCCATTTTAAGTTTATTCTTGTATATGATGTAAGAAAGTGATCCAGTTTCAATTTTTGGTTGCATCTGTTCAGTTTTTCCAACACCATCTATTGAATAGACTATCTTTATCTCATTGTATATTCTTGACTCCTTTGTCATAGATTAATTGACCATATAGATGTGAGTTTTTCTCTGAGTCCTCTATTCTCTTCCATTGATCTATATGTCTGTTTTTATACCAATACCATGACATTTTATTTACTATAGTTTTATCATATTGTTTGACAGCAGGTGACATCTCTAACTCTGTTTTTCTTTCTCAAGGTTGCTTTGGCTATTCGGGCTCTCTTGTGGTTCCACATAAATTTTAAGATTATTTGTTATAGTTCTGTGAAAAATTCCATTGGTATTTACATAAAGATTGCACTGAATCTACAGGTTGCTTTGGGTAGCTTGGAGATTGTAATGATGTTAATTCTTTCTAGCCATGAACACGGTATATGCTTCCATTTATTTGTATCTCTTTCAGTTTCTTTCTTCAATATCTCATAATTTTTTGAGTACTGGCCTTTTACCTCCTTGGTTAAATTTGTTCCTAGGTATTTAATTAATTTATTTATGTGATGCAATTTTAAATGGGATTATTTTCTTAATTTCTCTGATAATGTATTGTTGGTGTATAAAAATGCAGCCAATTCTGAATATTAAGTTTGTATCCTGCTCCTTTTCTAAATTTATTTATCAGTTCTAGTAGTTTTTTTGCTGGAATTTTTAGAGTTCTCTCTGTTTACTCTCTTGTCATCTGTAAATAATACTAGTTTTATTTCTTTGTATCCAATTTGGATGACTTTATTTATTTATTTTTGTCTGATTGATGTGGCTACTAGCACTTTCAATGCTGTGTTGAATAAAAATTTTGTTTCTGGTCTCCAAATGAACAATTGAAAATCATATACCTGCTTTACCTGTGGGTTAAAAGCTCTCATAGTGGAGAAAGTACAGTAGAAGACTCTGAAACTGCCATTCACCTTCAACAAACATATCCAAAAAAACAAGCAAAAAAATACTACATCTTAGGTATAATTTGAGATTAATATCACCTTTAATGATTTGAAAGATACAAGAGTGAGTGGTAGTCCACATCACATCACTATTTAACTCGAGTCTGACCCTTCACAAAAAAAAAGTAAAAACCAGCAGAAGAAAGTTGACTTTTGTAAATATAATCAAGCAGTAACCTCAGTTGAAGCTGCTAAATATAATATTCACTGAATATAATATTTTTGTTAGAACAAATTGACACAACTGGGATACAAGATGTGTAACCATTGACCTGGCATTTGTTTGTTTCCATCATGAGAAAGGAAGACCAAAGCATTTTACATTTATGTGGAACAGGCATCAGTACACATTTTCACCTTTGCTTCAGGGTAACTCTGTACTTAGTCTACTATATCAATGGCATCAGGTTAATCAGACTGGATAACAGGGAGTAGCAAATACATTGGAGACCTTAGTATTAGAGTGGGAGATAAGCCTTGCAAAAATAAAAGCTTCAGGTGTTCAGTTGACTGAGGTTTGCCTGAAGGGTATGGACATACCCTTCAAAGTCAAGAACAAATGACTGTATCTTATAATTTCCACTACTAAGAAGTAAACACGATTCTTGGTAGGTCTTTTTGGATTCCGGCAACAGCACAATCTACAGATGGAAGTACTCTTTTTGCCCTTTTATGTGGTGACACAGAGGTGGCAGTCACATTTAAGTTGGATCTGGAACAGGAAAGAGCTCTTCAGCAAGTCCAGGGGAAAGGGCAAGCTCACTCTTAGGTCATATAATCTGGCAGACTTTGTGGTACTAGAAGTAACTGTGGTGAGAAAATCACTATGTAGTGTTTATAGCAAGTCACAATAGGAAATCACAATTTAAAGATACAGCATTCTTGAAAAGGAACATGCTATCAGTAACGGAGAACTATGTGTCTGCCATTCGAAAAATAGCTCCCAGCTTATATTGAGTCTTAACAGCATTGGAGTGGCTGATCATGAGACATCAGATGACCATTCAGTCAGAGCTATATATCATGAACTGGATTCTGTCAGACCAAAGAATGATAAGACTTGGTGGGCTCAGTAGCAATCCATCATAAGATGTAACTGTTATAGCAAGAAGCAGGCATAAGGGCCAGAGGCACAAATAAGCTGCATGAGCAGGTGGCTCAGAATCATATCAAGCTCCACTGTTGCTTCAGTGCTTTTCACTCAGTTCACACCTCTGGCCATATGGTGAATGATCCTTTTGAATCACTGACAAAGGACAAAATCATCCCAGGATGGGTTGGCTTGATACATTAATATAAGCTGAAAATGGATTACTGTTGCATCACATCCCCAAATAGAGCACCTTTGAAACAAAGCGGCCAAGAAAAATTTTCCCAGAAGACAGAGCTTTGGATGATTTTCCTAAGTATCTACTCTGTGTGGAAGAAGTGGCTTGAGGTAAAAATACAAATAAACTCATTGAGAGTGATGAATGTGTTGTCTAGTTGGTCAGGAGCCTAAACGGAAAAAAGATATATATATATTGGAAGATTAGAGACAAGATCTAAGGAAGAAGCATGTGAATGGACCCATAAGAGTGAATACACCTGTAAAAATCTTTGTTTTACATACTAATGCTCAGTAGAAAGCATTTAAAGGAAGAATACTAAATACTAACCATCTAAACAGAATATCTCAATCAGCCTTTAGTATTTGATAATGTAATGAATTCATAGTCAAGAAATAAGAGCTATACATGGGCTCCAAACTCAGGCTCCAACTCACCAAGACCAACCTCTGCACAATGTCCAAATTGTAGTTACAGATATAAACTCTGAGAACCCATTACAACACCATCCCCTGAAGGTACTAACATACTTGGCTACAAACTGTATTGAACTTTTTATGCTGTAGAAGGGCCAATAATTAATCCTGAAAAAACACTGCACATATTTCGGGCATGGATTTTTCTTTCCTATCTCAGTCAACACCACTATTTAAGGGCTTAGACAGTGTTTGATCCCATTGACACAGGATACTGCACGATATTGCTTTGGACTGAGGAATTCACTTTCCCTCAAGGAGTGCAGCAGTGGAGATACGACTATGGCCCTAGCACATTCCACATCACCCACAATCTGCTAGGCTATTAAAGTAATAAATCAGTCTTTTGGAGCTACAATTGAGGGCCTGGCTTGAAGATGTTGCCCTCCAAAAACCGAATACTTTTGGAACATAATAGTCCCTGAATTGTCCCTGACAAGTAAAATATATGGATTCAAGAATCAAGGGATAGAAATAAGAGGGTAACTTAACTTACCATCATCTCAGGACTTCACTTTCCTTTTTGTCCCTGCAAATTTACGTTCTGAGAATCTAGAACAGTGATGGAAAAGTGCAGCAGCCAAGGTTTGAGAAGCACATAGTGAGAAGAACTCAGAATTTTGGAAATTGTGTTTGGGATCACCCCAGTAGGTAAGCTATTTAGACTGACAGAAATATTAGGCAAAGGCGAGGACAATCTAATATGGGTAGTAGAAGAGAGGGGTTACAACTGTCAATTGTAGCCTAAGAACAGCTGAAGTAGTGATAGAGACATAAAGTGCTGTAGTTCTTTCAAATAATTTTCCTCTTGTAGATTTTGCTAGAAACAAGATCAAACAGAATCAAAGTGGCGTTCTCAGAGGAGAATTTTCTATAAGAAGTGATTGGCTACATAGTAAACTATATAGTAAAGATTTCCTTTCAGAAGCAAAACACTCATTTCTTAGATGACCAGAGTATTTGCTGGTAAAGACTTAATGCCTTTACCCTCTCCAGAGAGGAAACTATCTTTACCAAAATTATGCTGCTGCCCTGGAGCCAGCCTTATCCAATGACCACTGGGCAAGAGATACAAAGGGCCTCTACCTTTGCCTCAATTTGGGATCAAATGTGAAGAATCATTCCAGATTCAGGATTCCTGTAGAATCAGCCGGGGCTTCTGTTTTAATAACACTGCTATTCAATGTCTCCCTCTGCACAATTCTATTTCCCTGATTCTTTACATCTTTTGTTTCTAAGTACATTCCCTAAAAATCCTTATATAATAATTTTCTCAGAGTTTTTTTCTGGGAATCCTAACCTAAGATAATTCCTTTGCTCTACCACACTGTTTCAGGAAGTACTCCTTGCTTCAGAATGTTGCTCTCTCACCTGAAGGCTGACAATTCTCAGGCTACCTTGGTCTCTTAGAATGCTGTCACCTGTGCAGCATTTGGAGTTTAGATTTTCCTCCTGTTCCATAGCCCTCTCCCTATTCCTATAACTGGTTTCTGGTTGAGAAAGTCCAGCCCAGGCCAAAGTTCCTGCTTGCTTAGTGTTAAACACTAGTTGGAGAAAATGGATGTAGGTGACTGACAGGGCTGTCAACTAAGCTGTTCACATTTACCCTCTGTTTACAATATCTGCACTCTCCTCACCTTCAAACCATACCATTATTTTTCATGGCCTCTAATTTCACTTCCTTTGTGTCTATGTATCATAATAATCTCCTCTTTGACATGGTTTCATAGTTTAGATTACTATTTGCACCATCCCAGCTTGAAGAGTTTTTTCCCAAGTGTGTTTGATTTGTAAATGTGCATAGTCATGTTTCACAGATCCATTTGTATGAGCATGAGCTGTCAGCTGGTATAATCTAATATCATTTAGTCAAAATACCCCTTCAATTCACTTGTGAGAAAGAGTCTCCTTAAAAGAGACTTGTTAAATCACCTAAGACTGGCCTTTTGACACTAAATAACTAAGAAAGTAATTAAAGATGACATTTTACTTTTATTTTTTTGTTGTTTGGATTGGACTTTGACATTATCATGCTCCTTTCTGGTCTATACCAGTCATTGTGAAGGTTTGAATCATTGAACGCTGTCTTTGTTTGTTTATTTGCAAAAATAAAATATTTTTACAAATTATACAATGTGTGATTTACAATTTGCTTTAAAATAATATTTAATTTACAAAGTGATTTACACAAATTATTTTTTCTTCATAACATATTTATAAATACTCTAATATTAATTTTTAGACATTTTTCCCTACGTTCTTTTTTGTCTTAATTGTCCTTATCCTCATTATCTTTAACTTTATTTTTATTTATACTGTCCTTACATTTATTTTCATCTATACAGGTAAATAAATAACTGGGGTAGGAATTTTGCCTTAGAGAAGTGATATTACATTGTAGAAAAGAGCAATAATAGAAGAAACATTTTGAAACTTCCTGGCTTAAAAGATCTAAATCCAATTTTAAAAATGCATCCTCTGTGATTCATAGGCAAATATCATCATAAAATGTTGTTTTTGAGGTACAACTACAAGAAAAAAGAAGGAGAGATCTCCCCAAGAAAGAAAAATATATATTTCCCTAGATTTAGATGAGAATGTAATGGAATGGGGAGTGACAAATGACTGATTAAAAATATGAATCCCAGAAAAAAAAAGTGTCTTGTGCCTTATTTTCTAGGCATACTTCTAAGGGAGGTGACAAGGCTACAGAGAGATTGGAAAGATTTCAGAGCAGAATTAACTGGTAAATTCCTACCTTGAGAAGGCAGCAAGCTCTCAGAGACAGAATGGTTGTTAGTGTGTCTAGGACAAACGCTGGCAGAGATTAATATGCTGAATGATGGGTGGAAGTAGTCTATGCCCCAACTATCTCTGAAGTAACATAATAAAGTGCAGGATTAAAGAACCTCAGTGAGCAAGAATGGGGGGTCTTTCACCAGTAGCCTGGTGGACTGAAGGCAATAAAAAGAGATGATACAGCATATTATTCTGCATATGTCTTCATGGACAAATGACTCCTCTCTCCTAAACTTGGGCTGTTTAAAGGCTTAAAATAGAATTTAAGTTATATTTTAATTAAAAAAAAGAGTTATGATTTTTTTAACATTTTAAAAATTAAGATTACTGGGGTAACATTTATTAATATAATTATATAATTTTTAGATGTACATTATAATTTGACATCTGTATATTCTATTGTGTGTTTATCACTCAAAGTTCAGTTTCCTTCAGCTACCATATATTTGATCCCCTTTACCCACTTCAGCCTCCTCCTACCTCCCTATGTTTGACCTCCTTTACCCCATCTACCTCCCCCCTCTTCCCTCACCCCCTACCTTCTCATAACAACTAGTCTATTGTCCATGTCCTTGAGTCTCTATTTGTCCTTTTCATTTGTTGCTTTTAGGTTTATATCACACATATAAGTGATATCATGTGATTTTCAACATTTTTGTGTGGCTTATTTTGTTTAGCATGATTATCTCAAGGTCCATCCATGTTGTCACAAATGGGAGTATTTCATCTCTTCTTATGGCTGAATAATATTCCACTGTATATTATACTTCTTGATTTTACCTGAGGTTTCGGATTTAAAAATCATACCTGTTACAATTCCTTTTAGGAACTGAAATTGTCCTAAATCCTATAAGTAATGGTAGTAAAGAAGGAAGAAGCATTCAGGCTTTCCAGCTTCAAACCAATATAATTTCTCTTCTCCCTCTATCACCAATATATATTTATTTTAAGAAGTAACTTTGGTACCCCCAATCCATAGCCCCAGTGTATTCATGAAAAAGAAGCGTTTCCAAAAGACCTAACCTTTATTAGTCAGAACTATAAAGTCATCAAAAAGAAGAAAAGTCTTCGAAATTCTCACCACCAAAATGAGTCTAAAGAAGCATAATGATGACATGTAATATGATATCTTGGTTGGGGTCTAGAAACCGAAAAAAGGACATTAAGTAAAAACTAAAGAAATCTGAATTAAGTATGGACTTTAGTTAAAAATAATATATCAACATGAGTTCATCAATTATGACAGAAGTACCATGCTAATGAAAGATGTTAAGAATACGGGAATTGGGTGTGAGGTTATGTAAATACTGAGCTATCTTTGATATTTTTTTGTAAATCTAAATCTAAAATTGAACATTTATTTTTAAAGTAAAAAGAAATAGTAATTTTGGGTATACACTCCCTTAAAACTGGTATTTTTTTTTTAAAGATCCATTATTTTATCCTCCGTCAGAAATATTACTTCCTGAGATTAATAGCACACTCATAATCCTTTTATTCCAACTCTTGTTTGGCTCAATTTAATATGCTTGCAATTTTTCATTGTGTACTTTTAATGTAATTCACCTTATAAACCCATAAATGTTAGTATAAATACAGATAAATGAATAACGATATCCACAGGTAGAAATATATCACAGATACAGTAACACAAAGGGATATACTCACACACATGCAAATAAACACACACCTAACACCTTCATTCACAAATTCAGAGATGTGAGAGGTTGAAAAATCTTGGGTATGGATATATGATCAGTGACTTACTGTGAGATGTTTATATGTTAATTCGTATTTGCTAATTTAGTTTTGTTATCTGAAAATGGGAATAAAAGTATCTATTAGCAGAGATAGTGTTTCAGTTATTGACAATATGCCAGCAGAATGTCTGACCTACAGCAAATGTTAAGTTGTTGAAAATCTAATGGCCAGGTTCAATTTCATGATTTCAACTAGAATATTCAGTCCTGTTCCCCATCCAATGCTTCTTTAGCCTTCATGATAGCAGGTCTATTATTTTCCCCACTTGTGGAGTCCTTATATATGTGAATCACATATGTTTATGTCTGATGAACTGGTTCCTATCTGTTGTGAGGTGAATAGCTGTAGGCAGAAGATAAATAAGAGATCTGAGAGACATGGGGTCACAGCACTGCGTCTTTGATTCAGTGACAAAGACTTAGAGCAAGACCTTGAGTATTGCAATTTAAAGGTTATAAGAACTTAGAGTCTAGTTGCAAGATTGACTATTGGAGAGGTCAAGTGTAGATAGTTCTAACAACAACCATCTAAAGATAGCTTCCACTTCATGAGCCTAAGGATGTTTAGAGCTGATTCTCTCATATGTACTTTCTTGACTATTCAGAGGCTCCCTTCTGGGTGCCTCTAAATTCAGCTTCCTTGATTTTGGTAATACCATTCTTTAATCTAGCTACTCTTGATCTCTGCCAAGTTTCTTTATGCCAGTAATATAACTCACAACATTTTTTTGTCTGGTACCTTGTCCGTTTGTTGAACTTTTAAAATACCCTCAAGCTGGGACTGGAGATTCCCATCTGTTCTCTGGAGATACATGTACCTTATTTGCTTTTTGGATGGGAATGCCATTTCTTCACTGACATAGTACCCTCCTCCATACCGTAAGATGCTTTATTTCCTGGGCATCAATTAGGAACTGACTTTCTGGAGCCCTAACTGTAGGATTATAATTCTTATACCCTAGGTGGTTTAAATGAAGCCCTCTTACTAGCCACGCAGAGAGATAGCTCATATCACACCATCTATTCTCTAAAGTAATGCCCTACACATATTCTTTCCTAATATCTACTTTCTTGATCCTTTTTATCCTTCAGTAGATGTGAAGAAGTTCCTGAGGCGGCTAAAGGTTTTCTACTTTGAAACTTTGTGTATTGTCTAACATCTCCTTTGTAATACAGCATCTTAAGGGGTCTTGGTGCCTTAGCAGAAAATCCCAAGTTGATACCCTGTTACAAGTACTGTCTGAGGAGAAATATAAACTGGAGACTATTAAGGTACTCTTCTTATGGGAACTTTATTAGTATTCACATGTGTTTGAGCATGGGGCCTTAAGAGTATGAGCTACAGTGCAATTAATATCGAGTCTTTTTGGACCACTGGGAAAGTTTCTCAAAGTATATAGCAATATTCCTTTGGAGAAATGAGAATTATTTCTAAAGATAAAAGTTGACAAATACAGTTCTGGAATAAACTGATTTGTAAGCTAAGAATATGCTCAAGTTGATGATTTACTTGCCACCCAAATTCCCAAACAGTGACTTTTTACTCAGCGGTATATAGTTTAAAGATGTCTTTCTTAAGCCACCACACAGGCTGTGGTCTGAGAACAAACCTTCAGAAAGCTGACAATATCACCCAGCTGCACACAGTTTTAAGTGTGTTCTTACAGAAGCCCAACCCTCCAAATAATTGAGCAGGTAAATATTATTTATCCAGAACAAAATCTTTAAAATCAGAACAAAATTTTAATTTTTGATGATGTTTATTTTAAATTATTAATCTAATTTACTCCAGCCATTCAAAATGCAACATGGCTTAGGTAAGCTTATAAAGTGAATATGAGCCCTGATGATCTGTGACTGAATACGGGCAGCTTCTACATTCTTTGTAGGGCCTTGAACTTCAGAATCTATTGATAAATACGTTTTGAATTTATACAACTTGCCTATCACCATTCCTCACAAAAGATAATATGTTAGTCTTCTAAAGGAAGACAAGTGCAGTTATATTTTATGCAAAAAATATTTTCTCAAATATATTATATAATTTGAAAGTCATATAATTAAAAATTATTTTCCCATAGGAATAAACATAAAATAAAAATTGCATTGTTTCAAATTTTGCATCTTAAATGAAAATTCATTAATACTTTATATCACACTAGTTCAAATTACCACAATCCAAATTTACATAAAATATGACCCCACTTTGTATCTAAGCAATGACAAGGTTATAGACATGTATCAAATAGCTATATATGGGGTTATATAGCTTTTCAGTTTGTTTTATTTTTTTGACAGATATTTTTAATGGTAGTTTCTATAGGACTAATTCTAGATATAAATAGCAATATTTTCTAGAGTCTAAGTATGTGAGAAATGAATATTGAATTAGGGATATAAGTGGTTCACCAAATCAATCTGTATATTTACATCTAAATTGAATGGAAAAATCTTTCTAATCAGAGCTTGGGACCTGCATCTAATGGTAAGGGAACATTAATTCTTGAATTTATTTTCAATGTCAGTGATTTCACCAAATATCTTTTTGAAAACTGAGCACTGGCCATCTGATCTTGGAAGCTAAGTAGGGTTGGGCCTGGTTAGTACTTGGATAGGAGACCACCTAGGAAGACCAGGTGCTGTAGACATAAAAAATAAAAAATAAGGGATTGTAAGCTGACAAGGTCCTTGTAATCTGTGAGGTCAACCAAGGGTTGCTTCACCTAAAAAAGAAATTTAAAAAAAGAAAAGAAAAGAAAGAAAACTGAGCACTGGTTCTGGTAGTCAACTACAGGAAGTTTAAAAGTGAATGCCTTAATTCTATCAGAATATGTATTTTATGGTCTGTTAATATTTTGAATTAAGCCAGTTTCAAGCTATTAAAGTTTTTCTTTTTCTTTTTTCTTTTTAAGTTCGCTAATCATCAGGAAGCACTGTTTCATTTGGGATTTGTTTGCACTGTGTTTCTTCAGGTCCTGTGCTTCATAACAAGCTTTCAGAATCAGTGTTGGAAGTGGCCGCAGTGCAGAGTTGCTGGAAAATATTCACTCCATCCCACCCTGCTCCTCATCACAGTGAGTTCCCATTGGCCTTCTTTGGATTCATGGGATTAGAAATAGAGGGAAATATAGAGAAAATGTCAGAGAACTGGGAAAATATTTCTATCCATTTTACATAAATGGATAGACCTGAGAATATGTGCTAGATGTATCTGTTAGGAGAGTAGTTTATTATATTCAATTATGCTGATTTTTCATGATAGGCATAGTGAAGTGTTTTCTAGATGAATTAAAAGTCCTTTTCTGAAGATCTGTCACATATCCCTTCTCTTTTTCCTCATAGTTTAGAATTCCCTGCTCTATCAATCGGGTTCCCAGCAAGAAACATATGGTACATTTAAAACAGTTTAACTGAGAACAGTTTAATAGGAAGACCAAAATTAAGGGAACCAGCTAGAGATGTTTAAGGCACTTTAATATATTTGAACAATGAGAAGCCTGAAGGAGAAAAGGAGGGGACAGTGTTACTGGAACCCAATGAAAGATGAAACCATGGAAGAGCAGTCACCCCAGATATCCAGTGGGGACATAATTAGTATTTCTCTTCCAATCCTTCATACCTTGCCTGTAGTTCTCCCATTTATCTCCAATTGGCTGAACCCAACCAGAAGCCCAGAACAACAATAATAACAACAACAAAACAACAACAAATTTGGCAATGCAGTCTATAGAAACTGGGTGGCTTATAAATAACAGAAATCTATTTCCCACAGTACTGGAGGCTGAGAAGTCCAAGATCAAGTTACCAGTATTGTTTTATTCTGATGAGAACCCTCCCTGGTTCATAGTAGGTGCCTTCTCACTATGCTCTCATATTCAGAAAAAGATGAGGAATCTCTGGGATATCTTTTTATAAGAACGCTAATCTCATTAGTGACGGTAACACCATGACCTAGGCACCTCCCAAAGGCCCCACCACCTAATAACATCATCTTTTGGGGTTAGGATTTCAACATATGATTTTGAGACAAACATTCAGCCCACAACACAAGGTAAGTATTAATTCATTTTTATTTATTGAGTACAACTATACAATAAGCTCTATACTGGAATTGGGAATGCAGAAACAAAACATGAAATCCTTGAACATTAGGATAAAGCATGATGACAAGTGACTTGAAAGAGGAGTTTGGATAGGAAGCACACCGATATATCTATTATGCCCCTCATCTAGACACTTTAACATCACATGGTTTGCAGCCAGTCATCTTTGTCAGCAAGTGCCTCCCCTCATGCCCCATTTCTTTCAATGGGCCCTGCATTGCTGTCTACCAGAAAACTAAAACTCCACTTACACAGACACAGACTTACACACACACAAACACACACGTGCGCGCGCACGCGCATACTAGTTAACTCTTGGAATATAATACTGTAACGTTAAGAAAATCGGTTATAAGTAAAAAGAGAGAAAATTTAAAAAATGGAGAAACAGAAAAATAATATGCTTTTTACTTCTTATCAGTTTCTTTGATATTAGTGGAAAAAATGTAATCATACACGTACGCACACAGAGACATGTGTAACCCTAGCAAATAACCGGTGAAGGTGCTTCAGGGAAAACTAGTAGATAGGAAAGAAACAGTCCAATTCTCTTGACTATCAAACAGAACATTTTTGGAATGCAAAAGAAACCTCTTCTCATAATTTACTTCCAGGACCCTTACTTGGAATCATCTAAATCCATCAACCCTTGATTGACTGTAGCTGTGTCTTAAGCTACTGGAACTACTTCCATTTCCACTACCCAAATTGTGGTAGGGGAGAAGAGAATGGTACATTTAAGTACCCTCATCCTACTGCTGTTGAATCCCACAACATTTTTCCATAAACATTGTTTACACAACCCAGATGCTGGAATGGCTTTGATGACAGGAACTTATTTAGGCTTTTGGGAGATGATGAGGTTTGTTGAAATCATAATGTCTGTTTGCTGCCCTGATTGATTTACCATTACTAGTTCTAGGCTTCAGGAATACTATGGCTCACACAAGTTTTGTGGGCTAAACTGTGAGCCTATCCCTACTATGAAAATAAATAAATCAATCTCTTGTTTAAAAGCTTTCAGTGTCTCCTACAGCCTGAGAAATAAAATTCAAGCTCCCTAACAATGTACCTAAGGCCTCTTATGATCTGGCTCCTATCTCCACTCTCCCTACTAGAAACAAATTGTACCCACCCAATCATCATAGGCTGTTTCTCTCCCTCTTCTTACTTCTTTGCTTAGAATGCTTAATCTACCCTTTAATATCCCTGCTTATGTTTAAGACTTATCTCAGGCATCAGATCTTCACTGAAGGCTTCTTTGACATCCCTTCCTTTTTCTACTTACATGGTTCATAATTAAACTCCAATAACTTTTTATAGTTTGTTCTGTCAGTGCTCTGAGCACATTGAATGTCAGTGGAGCCCAGCTACCATATCAGAGGCCCTGTTCTCTTCTACAGGCCTCCTTCAGGCTGCATCATTTTGTATTGTGTTATTCCTAGGTTCAAATTTTAGCCCCCTTATCTTCCAATGGCAATTCAAGAATATTTGGATTTTCATAAATTTAGTAACTTTTCTGAGGATGTAAAGGCTCCAGAGAGGAATACATTGTATGAGTCTCTTCTCATCTTCTTCAGCATCATAATGAGATACTCTGCCTCACCTCCTTCTACAGTCCACTTTCCTACTAAGCGCCCTGCTCAGTTGTGAACAGATAGATAACAGAGTGAAAGGGTGCTTTATTCCACTACTCTGACCTTTCTTGTAGGAAGGAGCCCTTCCAGGCTGGCCTGCTTTACCCATCACCGCAAGGATACTGGTAAATATAAATATTTTTATCTGTTGATGTTTTTATCACCCTGAAAAAACCATGAATTTCTTTAGGGAAAAAATTCTATTTAATGTTTCTTTATATTCCCAATGTTAAGCATAATACATAGAAGACATAGAGAAAATTACTTTTAACTTCTAAACAACCACTTTACAATGGCCTTTTGGATCTTATCTCTTTGGCCATTAGGGAATGCTATGTTTTACAACAGGACAGGGGAGAATTGCTGAGTTTAATATGGTCTTCAGGAATCTACCAGCCACAATTACAACTTTCCCAAGTGTCTTCCAGCTGGAGATTTCATTAATAAGAATTTTAAAATAAGTTGCTGTTAATAGGACTTTTGATTAAAGGAATATTGAGGAAGGAAAAATTGCCTCTTTTATCATTATTGGTTTGCTTCAAATTTCTGCCATTTCTCTTTCTCTAGCGTTTCCATTTCTTCAGATTTTCATTCTACCTACTACATATATAAAGTCAAACAAAACTTATGGAGAGATTTTTCAGAGGTATTTATCAAGAATTAATTGTATTGTAGTGACATTCAATAAAGTCTCCAGAGATTACCATTTATGGGTACTTTTGGGCTTTTTAGATTCCAACTTCAAAAATTCTAGCAAAATCATATATTGCAAGTGACCTTCTGAACTTGCCTTAAATAATAATAGCAAATATTGCAAGTATGATATTCTGGTACCAATTTCCAGTATGTGTGGGTTTTTTTTTTTTTTCTCACACTCCTAAGCAATTCTCCAACACCAGCTGGGTATCCTATAGCTCAACTCAATTCTGACACTGTCTACCAGGACATAGTGTCAGATTCCACAGGTTAAGAGCTCAGTTCCACAAGGCCACCTCCACTTCATATGCCAGTTGCAAACCGTGGTTATGACTTGTGCTTCTTACTCACTGGCTATAAATCAGAGGTTCTCAGAATGCCCTCTTTTAGTTCAGTTAATTTGCTAGAACAGCTCACAGAACTCAAAAAACTCTTTTACTCATTAGATTACCAGTTTATTACAAAGGCTATTAAAAAAATACAAATCAATAGCCAGATGAAGAGATACATCTGGTGATGTCCTGAATGCAGGAGCTTCTGTCCTTGTGACTTTTAGGACTTGGCAGAATGGCATGTGGAAGCAGTCTGGTTCCCCAACCTGGAAGCTCTCTGAAAGCCATCCTACATAGACATGACTGATTAAATTATTGACAACTGAAGACTGAGAAGAAATCAGGGGATAGGACTTAAAATTCCAATTCTAGAATCACATGGCTGGTTCTTCCTGCAACCTATTCCCATCTTTAGGTGCAAAAGTCACCTCATTAACATAACAAAAGACACACTCATTGCTCTTATTACTTAGGAATTCCAAGGGTTTTAGGAGCTCTGTGCCAGGAATAAGGACAAAGACCACATATAGATTTTTTATTATAAATCACAGCATTACAATGAGTATCTATCAGATAACAGATGTCTTAGATGAAGAAAATAAGACTGTACCTATGTATGTTTTCAGATAAATGTACAATTTATGTGTCAATATATGAGTAACCAATTTTATGCCCCCCCCCAAAGTAAATTTATTTGGGAATAGAGAATGGGGAGGAGTGTTGTATGGGAGTCACTATAAGATTTAATTTAGTAGTGGACAGGAATAGAAAAAGCTTTATGCAACATGATCTTGTTCATGTTGTCTTCATATTTTATAAAGAAAGAATTAATAATTACTATCATTTATTGATCATGTGAGATGTACTAGATGCCTATATAAACATATTCCCTTATATGCTATGAACTTGAAATCTTAGCAAAGATATGAAGACGTTTCAGATACAGGAGTGCATTTTTTGTTTAATGTCATAGTTAACAAAAGTCAAATAGGTGGTAAGTCCCAAAAAGTAAACCAGATTCTAATAATCAAGGAGTGAGCTCTTCTGAATTGTTATTTTTCTTAAATCGTAAAACTGTCTTTATTTCTAATATTCCTGAGGCTTGATAATCACTAGCATGATAGCAGCTTCCCAGAACATAATGTTATTCTGAACTGAGTATTTATACAACTAATTCTTAATAAATATCTCTGAAAAGTCTCTCCTTATTTTTTGTTTGACTTGATATTAAATTGTTTATTTTTCAGGCCCAAAATAAATGCTAGAATTTATCCTTTAGAAATAAATCTAGTATGGCTCAACTATGGGAGTGGGGTTCTTGGATGTACTGAGTACCTCAGTAATTGAATTTTTTACTTTTCATTTGACTTAGCATAGAGTGAGTTCAACAATTTATTCACTATTCCTGGTCAAGATCACCTAAACTGGGGAAAAGCACACATTTTAATAAAATGGCTATGATGACCTATCAAAAAGGATTGAGCTTTAAAATGACTCAAGCCCCACATAGGCAGTTTTCTGGGCAATTTATTGTCATGGGGGAGCTCTGCCAAGAAAATTAAAAACAAATTCTTTTTTCCCAAAGTGCCAAATATTTCTCCATTATGAAATTTCCACAAAATTCCATGGAAAGTCTCTCCTGTAAAATGAGACTCCATACTTCTGCACAGCTGCAATACCTGGCAACTTCCCTAGCCCTGGGAAGCTAATAAAGCAAACAACAACTATACTGGCTGTCGAAACTGTGAACAAGTTCTGGAAATGGCAGTGCACTGCTGCTCTCACCACAGAAAACGAAGAGCACACCGATTTTATTACCTGTGTAGTCTCCACTAGCAGGATGCTACTAAAAGGACAATCAAAACAGTGGTTTATTATAGGCATGCCATGTGCCTTGGTGGAAGCAATCAGTTTTTGTTTTCCTTTACTAGGCTATAATCTTTGACCCTCTCTGCAAGGTAGACCAAGCAATGATAATTGAAGAAATCAGTGTTGTGTGCTTAAACATGCTAGGATTCAGTCAGCAATGATGGGTACAAGTGTTCTCTAAGAGTCCTTGTTCCTTTTCCTTCCTAGGAGAACAATATGCCATCTTGTGTACTAAAAAGTGCCCCTGACCGACAGTGAGAATTAAAGATGAATGTTCTGCATATCCACTGCAATACAAATCATTCTGTTATCCTCTTGAGTTTGCAGAGAAGATAACTTACTTCATTTGTTATAGGGTGGTGTATCTTTCTGGCATCTTCCACAGTACTGTGCTGTCCTGGACTCTATCCAGAGTCAACAGCTGAGCAGCATGATGTAGCCTATGATTCAAAGGCCCAGGGCAGAAGGGAAATAATTCCCTGGTGCCACTTTGTATTATCTTGCTTTTTACATAAATAAATCAACATCCTCTGAAAGATATTTGACTGTAGGTAGTAAATTTAAGAAGTTTGCTTCATATAAAGATGAAACAAGAGATATTATACCGTTTAAAAATTGGTGGATGTTGAGAAAAAAACCGCACATGTCAAAAATTATTTTAAGTTATGCATTTGGGGGAAAAAATCACTGTTTATCAGAATGTCAGGTTCTCCTACAATGTATTTTTCCCCCACAAACATAGATTTTTTTTACTACTCTAAAAATGTAACTGCTTTAAAAAGTAAATTTCTTTTAAAAATTACATTTCACTAAGTTTCATATATTTTATTCACAAAACTTAGCAAATAGGTTTTTAAACGTATTTAAGTAACTTTTTAATGCATTTAAAATGAACATTAACCTACAACATACAAGCCTACAGCAAACCAGCTTTCAAGTTGTGCATTGAAAAATCCATATCAGATTAAACAAGGTAAATATAACCCAGTTCACGATTCTTAAATAGACCTGACATTTAGTGTGGGGAACGTATAGAATCTGTTTCTACTACTTAATCTAGAAGGGAAAAAATAATGTTTTAGGCTCACTTTAAAAATTATGAAGTACCATAAAAATCTTGGCATTCTGAGGCTTCTCTCTTCCTAATTTGACAAGGAATGAAAAATTTGAAAAGGGATAAAATTTCACTTTGATGGTCAACTGTGCTCAACAAGATCTAGAGCAAGGTTTCTTAGTGTTGGTAACCTCATGGAGCAGGCCACTTGTGTTGTGGACGCATCTTGTGCTCTGTGGGTACTTAGCAGCCTCTCTTGCTTCTACCTACTAGGTGTCAGTAACACCCCCAAGTTTTGACATTCAGTAATGTCTCCAGAGACATTCAGTAATGTCTCAAATGTCTTGGGGAGGAGGAGAAATCATTCCTGGCTAAGAACCACTGCTCTAGGGAAAGGAAAATGTAAGATCTCAAAATTTCAAGGGCATGTCTTCATCCTTACGTAGAATAATCTCTGCCCGGTTGATACCACTGACTTTCCCAATAAGGAAAATGTGTTCTCTCTCCCTTATCTTCTGCATGGTTTCTAAATCTCCTCTTGGCTGCATGTTTACTGCCTTCTCTTCATCTTCCTTCATGTTATGAAGCGAGTCTAGTAAGATTCAAGTCTAGATGCTTTTCTCTGTTTTCCTTCTCTTTCGCCAGGTAATTTCATCCATGACCATGGTTCGCTTAATAATGATTTTCCTCTAGTTCAGACTTTTCTAAGCTCCAGATTTCTACCTATCTTCTGAAAATATGAGCTGATACTTAAAGCTTATTATAAAATCCTTTTGCCTAAAAATAATTTAATTGCCCCCAATTCTTTCATACTTCCTGTCCTCTTAATTGTTATTATCCTTACCAGCCTCTGGTTCTAAAATAAGAATTATCTCCTCATTATAATCAATATACAATCATTTGCCCCCAAATTCAGTTACACACCCTGAAAAACCTTTTATACTTTTACCTTCTTTCAGTGACCTCTAGATCTATCCTAATCCTAGCTCTCATTGCTGCCTGCCTTATAATTGACAATATTTTACCAATTGCCTCCCTGGCATTTCCTGTGTAGAGATTAATGAACAGAAACCTCATTAAATTGAAGTTGGGAAGGCCTATAGGAGGGGTTTTCATGGCTTAACACTCATAACCAATTACCCCAAACAGTAAGAGACATACTTTTCATCTCCAGCAGGAAAGATTTTTTCACTCTATTATCTCAAAAGGGAAAAGGATCTTCTTCTTGCCAGGCAATCACTCAACCAATGAAAGACTGTTACAACTCAGCCAATGAAAAGCCACTACACTTCTAACTCCAAGTTTCTTCCAATGGACTTTTTGTTTACAAAAGGCCCTCTGAACTCCCCCTTTCTTCTTTTAAAGAATATTCCTTTCCTTTGTCCTCTGGACTTCCTTGAGTTTCACATTAGACCACATGCCCCAAATTGCAATTCTTTGTGCTTGAATAAACTCATTTTGCTGGAGAAATCTCACTGTCTATTTGTTTAAGGTCGAAGCTAAATATGCCTAGAACAGGACCCTTCTTAAAGCATAATTTTGATTATGTCATTTTTCTTCTCAAAACTAATTTTAGTTGCACTCTTGCCTTAAATAGTTAAGACCTCCATGATCTAGTCTAAACTTTATGGTAGTCTTTTCAATATTTTCTTTCCACTTACAGCATCAGAGCAGTAACCATTAACTGAAAATAGCTTTGTTTCTCACTTTATTGCCTTTCCTCAGCTCTTTTCTTTAGCAGAATTTTTGTCCCCCTCTCTACTCAAACAATTCTATCTAAGCATCAAGAAAGACTCATGTCAGGTTAAAACTTCCTCCAAGTTCTTAGACATAGTTAATTGTCTTTCTCACTTTCATCTAAATTCAACACTTAACATTATATCTATTAAGCAGTGAGTTCTTTGTAGTTCCTATTTTATGTAGCACGATATCTTATTCTTTGTAAGTATACTTAATTAATGTTTGTTGAATTATGTGTATATCAGGAAAGCTGAATTTGCTTGGGCCCTAACTTCATAAACAGTAAGCATCTGATATTACATATAAAGAATTATTGACTATCTCATTCTCCCTAAAAAAACTAAATTCTCTGTGGCCAATTGTATTTTTGAAAAATGGCCACAGCACCATTTCCTACCCCACATGGATTTCTAGAACCTTGTGATGCCCCTGTCAGAAAGTGGTATCTACTTTCCCTCCTTTTGAAATTGGGCAGACCTATGTAATCGCCCTAACAAATACAATGTAGCACAAGGATGCTGTGTGACTTCCAGTCTGGCCTCTACCTTGCTCCCTCTTCCAGACACTGGCCCTTGGAATACAATTACTATGTTGTGAGGAAGCCCAAACTAATACACTCTAAGAGAAAATGAGTCCAAATCACCCAATTGTCAGCCAACATTGAACACTAATTGGTTATGTGAATAAATGATGTGCCTTCAGATGATTCTTCCAGCACCCAGTCTTTGAATTTTCCTACTGAAGAATCAGACTATCTTGAAGCAGAGAGGCAAGCCATCCCTGTCTGTTCTGCCTGTGTAAATTCCTAACCATGAGTATAGTGATTGTCTTAGAATACTATGTTTAGGGTGGTTTGTTATGCAGCAACAGCAATTGAAACATAATTTTAAGTAAATACAATTAAAATTAAAAAAAAAATATATATATATATATATAATAATTTTTACTATGAGATGAGGCTGTTCCCTCACAGAGGTAGTTTCTTACAATGTGTTATGGCAGGATAAAAGAACAGGAAAACTGAAACAAATTAATGGGAACTGTAAATATAGGGAAGAATATATACAATACATGGCTACAGTTTTTTAAAAAAAACATTATTTTGAGTATGATAATATTAGATCTGTGTATAATATAAAAATTTAAACTATCAACCTCTGGGAGAAATTTTAGGTAAAGATATTTTGCAAATGCAGAATAATAAATGCATGTCTTTTAAGTACAGGGATGAATCTCAAAGAAAAGATTTTCAGGGAGATTAAAAATGGTTCTTATTACTGTAATTATATTGTAAAATTTAATGTTTTTATGAAATTACCTTTCATATAGGTCTCTGGAAAATATTTGCTCTGAAGGAATGTTAGTCTTTTAAAGATATATCAAAAAATTATTGTAGACTAGTTTCTAATTGTCTGCTTTTGTATTTTAAGTCTATACAAGAATGAATCATAATCCTTTCCTGGTTGGTTTCTTTTGAAAGAGTGGTCCTATTAGCTTTCCTCTCATCATTTCTAATAATGGATGTGCTCTTCTCTTTTTACTGTTGGTGTTACTCATATTAAACTGATCTGTTCGAGCTTTTGGTATTCTTTGTTGAATTACAATTAAAACATTACTTTTAAAATGTAACTGCAACAATCATGAAATAGCTAATTTCATAATTAATTTTTTTTTACAGCACAAAAGCTTTATTAGAAGGGAAAGTGTACTTCCAGATATGGAAGTGGGCCAAAATGACCACAAAAGGGCAAAAGATCACAAAAGGCCACCAAAAAAAGAACCCCGAGGGCGAAAAGGAGACCCCAGAAGAGCAGAAAGGACTCAGAAGTGGGAATGTCTGCCTTATATTTGGGCCATGATGGGTGGTTCCAAAGGCATTCCCAGGTGATTGGCAAGTGAGGTCATTTTGATTGACATCTGGCTACTATATAACTTTGCCTAGTGTGCATGTGCTTACTCAGAATTCTACTACCATTGGGGTGTTCTTTGGGTGGTCTCTAGGCTGAGCCCCTATTCCTTTGTTCTCCCCTTTGCACATGTCTGACTAACTACTTAACATACTGACTGATTAAAAAAACAAACAATCAAGCACTCATAGCCCAATGAATTAAGTATTATTATTATGGCTACATGGAGGGACAAAAAACAGAAAACAAACAAACAAAACTTTATTTACATGTTTTTCTAGATGTGGAACTATTTTCTGATATGTTTGTATTACCAATTTAGTTTTAAAATTTTTAAGTGAAATTAATACTTAAGGAATTGAAAGGTTGAATTATTTATAAAATTATAATTAAATATTAATTTTAATTTATTATTTCAATATGGATATATAATGAAGATGTTAACAATAAAATTATGATAGCAAATATTTATTGAGCGTTTATTACATGCCATATTCTGGTAGACATTGTTCAGTATGAGAGTCTCTCAAATTTAAGTATTAATTTATTTAATCTATACAACAACTCTATGGGAAAAACACAATAAATTCTTCTTTTATTCAGATAAAAAAAAGTCACAGGATTATATATATGTAAATGTATAGAAATATATGTATATAAATCTATATATATGTACATTTATTTTTGATATATGTTTGCGTGTGGTTTTTGTAATTATAAACTCCATACACATTAATATAATTGTGTTGTTTTCTGAAAAAATGACATACCACTATTTAACTAGCAAATTTCCTTTTTTGTTTTTACTATGGATATGATCCAGTTTCTGTCTAATAACTGTCTTCCCTGAAATGGCCATTTTTCTCCAAAATGGTCTTCGAATGGAATGTTCTAGCTGAGGGCTCGCTGTTGTAATGGTTCCCGCAGCCATCAGTACATTAGCTCCAACTGCTGCTCTAGCCATTGCTATTTACATTTCTCCTGGGAGAATTCACATGAAAAAAGAAAACTGTTAGTTCTGTGTGCCAGGTTTGAATATACCCTTTAAATACATTCTAGCTGAGCCTAGAATGAGAATATTTTCTCTTATTTTTTAGTGGGCAAAATACTGTTATACATTACAATAAAAATAGTGGATAATAAAAATACACACTCTTATTAAGACAGAGAAGATTTCATCTGCAACACTAGTTTTGAAGCTAAACTCTCTCTTCCTAAATTTAAATACTAAGAAGCCACAGGAGCAGAGATACAATTTAGTCACTGATCCTTGACTTTGTTCCAGCTTGATCTTCCCTGACTACTTGGTAACAAATATTCTTGTAATTTCAACTAAGGAGTCTTGAATTCAAAATGAGGATTTTGAATTCACATTGAAGTTTACACCAATATACATGTTCATACACATATTTATTTCTTTGACTTTTTTTACCTTTAAATGTTTTATTCTTGTCCATTTCAATTTTGCTGAAAGTTACATTCAACGTTGCAAGTAGGGTTTCATGCAAATCCTAAACCAAGAAGACTGGGAGTCAAGCAAGTCTTTGGAAATTAAACCTTTTATCTTCCAAATGTGTTGTTACTACTTCTGAATGAGAGAGTTAAAAGCTGAAACCTGCTGCTAAATGGCTCTGTTCAATATGTTTATAGGTGCAGCTCTCAGAGAATCTGTGGAACTACTTGTTTTTGTGCAAGTAGGTGATGCTTCACAGTCAATATGGGAAAGTCGGATACACTGCGCAGAGAGGGAATGGTACAATGTCAGCTTCAGCGCAATTGGGAAAGGTATAATTAGAAAGTGGAATCAGAATAACTGTAGAAATATAAAACTTTAAAAAATAAACGTAAAATACAACAAAAAACTGTGAGTAAAAATTCTAGTAAAAGTTTGAAACCAAACGTAAGTCAATTCTAATAATAACCAATAAACCACAGCCTCCTGGAATTTAAATCAGAAATATTACAGCAGAGTAAACCCAAATATAAGTGACAAATAATAATTCCAGAATCCCACAAAACCATCCATCCACACTTCCATTTATCCAGTTATTAGTGTAATTGATAAACCAAATACAGTATTGTGGTCCTCTGATTATCTGAGACACAAGAAATCAGACTTATAAATCACAAAGGTACTATTAAAAGCAATATTGAAAAATTGAATGAGATGGAATCATCTCAAAAGACAGTCTTGGTAATTAAGTAATTGTTATGTTTTTATTGGGTTTAGTGCTTCTGGTATATGTATTATTATGGTGGTATATAAAAGTGATATGAGAGGAATTGTTTTCTCTTAGATTAGTTTTACCCTTTTACTTCTGAACTAAAAATTACTACTTTGTTTTACAACTCTTACCAATTGCACATATATATTTTTCCTTTGTTTTCTATTTTTTTCCTTAAATTCCAAACTTAAGAGAATTGATGAACGAATGTTCATGGCTAGGAAGTACAATTAAATTTGAGGATTATTGATGAACTGTATTAAATCATTGCAATGAATTGTACTCCTTAACATAACATTAGGTTATTAGGTAAATAGCTGTGGTAGATTGATAGCATTGATGATCCGAATACTTTACACATTTTTATATCCATGCCTTTTACAATTTCTCTGAAAAGAGCTGGGGTCTATTTGCTCATTCCTTAAATCTGTGAATATACATGTAATTTGCTTTAGATGAAAGGAAGTTAACAGGATTCATATAAGCAAAGGCCTAAAAAACTCTTGTGCATTTCTCCTTACTCTCTTGGAAGCCTGCCATATCAGATGTGGAGGATGAGAGATCAGGTGAAACAGAGTTTAATTATCTATGGCAATGACCTCCTAGATCAAGCAGACCTTAGATAACTGAACAGTTGACCAAAGATACATGGGGAAACCCAGCAGAGCCTATCAGAGCCCAGCAGAGATGGATAGAAGCTCCAGTATATTTAAAGATATGTAAGAAACAACTAATGGTTGTATTAAGCTACTGGTTTGGGGATGTTTGTTAAGCAGTCATAGCTAATTTGTACAATATTTCAAAGATTTATACTCTGAGTTTTTAAAAGCATCATCTTTTGGTATTTTAATGAACACTCAATTTTGGTCTGTGTTAGATAGTACTTTAAGGACATTATTAATATTAACATATGCTTTTATCTGCACATTCTGTAATGTAGCATTAAAATTAACATTTTACGATTTAAAAACTGAGAAAGAGAAAGAGTAAATGATCTGCTCAATATCATACATTAGGTAGGGCCTGGATTTCAACACAAGTAGTTTGGACCCAGAACATGAGATTTTACCTACTAAGCTATTTTAAATAAAATACCCATTAATTCTGGTAGAGCACTGCCTTTTTCAGGCAAAGGCTAAAGCTTTACTTCTTTTAGAATTATCTTCAGTGTGATTATTTTTGTATTACTTCTAATATTTTTATATAAACCATTGGCATAGGTACATGGATTGTTTCCTAGGATCCAAAGTATCTCAACAAATGGATTTGAAAAATTGTCCAGCATATCAAATGAATATAGTCTACTTTTTTAGCCTTAGCGATCTATGAATATGAATGCTTATCAATGTGTCAGAAAATATAAATGTTCAACTGTTTTTAAGGACTATATTTAATCTAATCAATATTCTTCCCCTCTGGTCTTGACTTTTATTTTTTGTTTAACCATTTTTAAGAACAAAACTCAAGCAACAAAACTTATTCTATCATACACTAGGCAAGAATTCTCCACTTGAGAGAGCTTACTGGCCATGCAGCAGTGAGTCTAGAGAAACACCCAAGTGGGAATCAAACAGGAAATTCTAATACCTGACTGACTCCACCTGTTCACCCTACTCTTTCCAGGCCCAGCTGAGGTAATTAACAGGGTATCATGTCCACTTCCTGTGTGGAGTCCATTTCATAGCTCCAGGGATTCTCCCTTACTGGATGATTATTTCCCAATGTTTTAAGAAAGATATTTACTTAAACCTGTAATATCACTAGAGGAGAGTAAAGAATATATAAAACATAACTAGGAGAATAAAGAAAATATTAAAAATAATTGATGAAGGAGAGGAGACAGATTCTATATTTTAAAACACAAAACAAATGAGTCTGTATTTTGAGAAGAGATCAGTTGTATGTGAGGAACTGGGTAAAACTTTCGGAGTCAAATGACAGTTGTTCATTCCCTCCTACTCACCACAGTGTGGAATATGAGAGCAAAGGGACCCTCATTGAATTTAAAGGGCAATAAATATAGACCAAATAAAAAGAAATATTTTCTCACACAGCACATAGTTAAACTGCAGAATTTCTGGCTCTGGGAGATATTTAATTAAATAATCTACACAGATAGAATTAGGTAATTTTATGACCATTAATAACATTTTCAGTGCTACAAAGGTAAATCAACCCTCATCCTTCAGGCGTAAATTCATAGTCTATAACAGATAAGAATTTTCTTTTCAATTGCAAATAACACTAGACCACCCAGTAAATCTCACTGACTTCCTTATGAGTAACAGGAGAGAAACTTGGAATAACCTTTCCTTCAATCATGAAAAACTGACCCCAATGCAAAATACAATCTTGATGCCAGAAACATTAATGGTTGAATCTATATTGGCAGAATTTTAGGATAACTATTTCTTCTATTATGTTTTACACCCAAGTAAATTTTATAGCAGGAAAATCTATGAAAGTGAGGGAAAATAAATTAGAGTAGTTAAAGGTAGATGTGAACAGTTTCATACAATAAAAAACAAACAAACAAACAAACAAAAAAAAACAGTAGAACTTCATAATTTACTGCTACCCAGAGTTTCTTACATTTCCTGATGGCTAATTTTAGTTATTGAAACATGAAGTGAGTGTTCTTTTTTTTTTTTTTTTTTTTTTTTTTGAGGAAAATGTGGGAACACTAAATGTATTAGTATGATTGGGCTGCCATAACAAAATAGCAGAGACTGGGTGACTTAAGCAACTGAAATTCATTTTTTCACAATTCTGAAGCCTGGAAGTTTGAGATCAGGGTGCCAGAATGTTCAGGCTCTGTTAAGGGCTCTCTTTCTGGTTGGCAGACTGCTTCCATCTCACTGTGTCCTCTTATATCAAAGAGAGAGAGAGAAAGAGAGAGAGAGAAGAGCAAGGTGCTTGATGTCTTTTCTTATATGCATATAAATACTATTGCATAAGAAGGACCCCATTCTCATGACCTCATTTAAACCTAATTACTTCCCCTTGGCCCTTTCTCCAAACATCATCACATTGGGGGTTAGGGCTTCAACAAATGAATTTTACTAGACACAGTTCAGTCCGTAGCACTAATATTTATTAAATACCCAGTTTCACCAAAATATAAACCTTATACCAACCAACATATCTCTATCTCTTACTATTTATCAGACAATATTCTAGACGTTAAATGCATAAAGTTGAAAAAAAATTTCTTTATCTTAAAATGTGTCTTCAGTTTAGCTGAGGAAGTTCATATACAAATAAATGATCTTAATGCAATGTTTTAAATAACTTAAAGAGAGGGTATACCCAATGCTTTGGGATCGCAGATGTGGGAGAGGGTGATAGGGAAAACTAGCAACTAGTCTTAAAGTATGGGTGAAAGCTTGTCAAACAGACATGATTTTTTTTTTTTTTTTTTCAAACAGAGCTGCCGGGTTAACTGCAATTCCATAACATTGCAAGGGGAGAGAATATTCACATTCTAGACATGACTAGTAATACAGTCTGGCTGAATCATATCATGAATGACAGGGAATTGATGATATTCATTGGAAAAGGTAGACTGAGGTAAAATATAAGACCATTTGCTTTCTACAGAACCTTAGAAAGTCACATTTCTAAATTAGAGGATCAACAATGGAAAAGTACTGTGTTAGTAGAAAAGAAATCTATGCAACAACTGGTCACATTTTTCACAAGTACTAAGAAATGTCTTGCAAAGTGACTGGTTTGTAATTGTTACTCCTCCAGAATTTCGGAATGTCATTGGCAATGGGAGAATCTGAAGCAGCTACACAATTTAGGGCATCTACACAGAAAGCTAAATGTGTGACAGAGACATGGTTACAAACTTTTGGATGGATAGATTATGGTTCTTCATAAATTGCTGAAAATAAAGATAATTGGAAATAAATCAGACTAGGAGGGGAGTTGACCATATTGAATCAAATTGAACTGACATGGACAACTGAAAGTTTCTTGTGATTTACTTTTATACACTATTCACGCTGCCAATAAAGAAGCCCTTTGTCAGATACTAGATTGAAAGACCTGTCAAAACATACGCATGGCAAAGCGTTTTTGGTTACTTTGAAGGTTTATTACAAGGCACTATTAGAAAAAAGGAAAATATGTGAAAGTATAATACAGTTCAATATAATACAGACTATGTAAATACAGTAGTATAATACAGACTAGGAAAAATTAATTAAAATTATGAGTCTCCAGAAAAAAATATTAAATATTAAATGTATTATAGATGTGGCTCGAGTCATGTGAATATTTTTATTATGTTTACTAATGAAACAGACTGTCATTTTTCTCTTTGCTGCAGTAAACTTGATTTTAATTATTATGAACATTTAACATAATTTCTAATTAAATTTTATTTTATTTTTTTCATATAAAGTATAAAACTAAAAATTAAGTGAAACTCAAATATCCTCATTCTTTACTTGTATCACATTTGTATCTTTTAAGACTGGAAGTCTGTTGTTTTAAAGGCTTGAAAGCTTTTAAATGATGAGAAAATCAAAGTGAAGTCACATGATCATGTACAAAATAAAATACTATTTTAGCAAAGATTTTTGTTCTCTTTACTCAACTTATCTTTTTAAAGTTGTGGCTTATTTATTTTTGTTATATTCAAATAAACAAAAGTGCCCTAGATCTGTGAGTTTAAAAAAGCTTTAGCCATCTGGCCTATGATTTATATATATTTCTCCTGTATTAAGTGAACACTATCTACATCCTTAACTCACTTATAATTACAGTTTTCTTTAGGAAACATATGCATCCATTTACCCTAGATTACCTATTTATATACTTTTAAAAAGGCTTTCCCTTCCTCATATTTAGCTCTATCACATAAATATATGCATAAGTTTTCATATTTGTTTCTAAAACTGAAGAGCATGGGTCTAGAAGACAGAAATTTAAAATGTCTAAAAATATCATACCAAATAAACCACAAAAAAATTAAAGTCTCATTTATGAAACAGAAATCATATCTCATAGAATACATTTTTATGGGTAATCTTATTCAATGTTTTCTGAAATGACTCAACCCTATTCCTGTTTCTGCTAGTTACCATGCTTACTGTAAACAAACTTTTGTAATGTTGACTATAAAAAATTTAAAGGTGCTTATGGGAAACTCACTAGTTATCACTTTTAAGCATCAAAATAGATTTTACACTACTCACAATCATTCTCTTTTGACTACTTCCTTTTTTTTCAATTTAAATTGTGAATGCTATTAAAAATACAATAAAGTTATGTAATGGAATTTAAACACACTTTATTGCAACAATATAAGCTCTATGTACACTTACCAGCAATATGGCTGTACTTAATAATTTTACATTACAAGCATAATTATGGTATCAAATTAGTAATTTTCACAAAGTACTTGCATTAGAAATTTGTATGATACAATATATTTCAATTCTCAGTTGCACAGGAAGATAACAATTTGTTTAATAGGAGGACTGGGGATACAGTTCATACTCTTAGATCTGATTGTCCTGCTTTATACAAAGTTTAGACTTCTAGTTATAGAATTTTAGGGCTCGAGGAGACCTTAGAGATCTAATAGTTTAACAACTTCATTTTACAGAAAAGAAAGTAGAAGTTAAGGGAAGTTATTTGACTTAAATAACATAATATAGAAACTTGAATGAAAACTATTTAACTTTCTCAGGGCCATAAAAGGATGCTGGAGCAAATGATTTAAATTTGGAAGTCTGGTGCACAGAAAAGGCGCTTAAAGCTATTAGGTCGCACTCAGTCACCGAGGGATGGAAGAGAAGGAGCATCCCGAAGAGGAGCATCCCAACCTTAGTTGTTAGCAAAGGAAGAGTTAGTAGAGAAAGCTACAGAGGAGTAGCTGATAGGATGACAAGAAAATCAAGACAATGTGGGATAACTGAACCCACAAAAAGAAATAAAGGCTGGGTGTGTATTCAATGTTGATGAAAGATAAACAAATAAATGTCAGCTTAAGTGACCATCAGATTTAGTAACGGGCAAATCACTGGTTTCCCTGACACCTGAGCTTTGATGGGATGGTTAGGACTAAAGCTTGATCAGATGAGATAGAGGCAGGAAAGTGGAAGAGGAGACTGGAGGCATTAAGCTAGGATGTTCTTCTATGGTGTCAGTAGCTGTGGGGAAAGGAGAGGTTAAATGACTTTGTCGTAAAGCTACTTCTTCAAGTTTGTACTCCAAGAAATGAAAACAATAATTAAATTGCTTTGGGAAATTGGCTTGAGATTTCTTACAAAGTATATATGCACAACACTTTGCTTTGGGAGAGAGGAAATTATTAGTTAACCACCCATCCTAGAATGAAATGTGTGCTCAATTTATAATATGCTGTGGAATCCCTGAGGGTGAGGGACAAACCTTTTTCATTCTCTGTTCTGTCTTAACCTAAGTCTCATCCAAACCCTCAGAAAACAAACGATGTTTTTCTCTACAAAACCCTAAGATACTCCATATCTAAAGCAGTCCACCTTAAAGACGTGTTCCTTTTAACAAGGATCTCATCAATATCTGCACAACCTCTAAGCCAGCTAGGAGGCCCGTCCATTAATGAAATGTTAATGACTGAATTAGACCTGTAATAACTGAAGTAGGAGGCACTGCTGTGAGTCCATTAGCATTAGCAGACCCTGCTGAGGAACAAGTAAACACTGCACACAATGAGAAAACTTTCCTGCAGAAGAGTTGGAATTGTTACACAGGTGTTTTCACATGGAAAATGACATTTCTCTGAAATAGGATTAGTTTATTTAGGAATGTTAATCCCAGTCACTATATTTCTTTGGACAAAAATAAAGAACACAAGATAAATGACGTACTAAGTTAAGAGTGTTTTGATTTTCTAAATTCCAGTATTGCACAATTGTTTTTGCAAAACTTTTTAGGGTAACTTATATTTGTCAGATGCCAGTTATTCTCAATAATTACTGCTTTTTTTTTTCCTCTTGTTTTGTTCTCCTAATGGTTAATTTTTTTTTAATACTCCCTTCTTTTAAAGTGTTTCTTGCTCTGATTGTCATGTAAATCCTACAATCTTTTCAATGCAGCCTATCCATTTTCATAAAAGGGAAAAAATATAGGGAGATTTAGGACATTTTTTTAGCCTTGATTAATATAAACTGATTGTGGAATTCACTCTTGAGATGTAAATATAAATCATGTGGCATATAAAGTGAAAGCTGTTATATATTAGCATTGAGCTCAATTCAATAATATACTGTTCTTTTAATAAGCTTGAAGATTTACCATTTTTATTTAAACATATATTGTAATTCAATAATATTTGAATTGCAGCAACTAGATGTGAGGCAAAAATAATTGGTATCTCAAGTTATTACAAAAGACAGAATAGCTAAGACTAATTCTATTAGATTTGTTTATTACATCTACTGTGGGTCTTATTCTTGCCCCATACTCATATTTAGGTATCTAACCATAGTTAAAAATGATGTATTTGTAGTTTGAGGATTGGACCTTAGGGTTTACTAGGCATAATTTTAGAAATATCTATAAAAAAACTACAAAAATCAGTATCATATTATTGTTTTTGTTAAAAAAAATTCTATATCTAATAAAGTAGTTCAATAACATGGATTGCATCTTATATTTAACCTCAAACATCCTTCCAGGTCCTTAGTTCTATATTTACCAATAACTATTTGTGTAGCACTAAAAAATTCTTTCAATCTTTCAGAGAGTTTTTAAATCTTTAAAAAGAAATTGTATAAAATATAATATCTATATACATTTAAACTTTACAATTATATAAACTTAAAATGTATAAAATTTTGGTTTCTGATATTCTAAAAATTAAGAGGTAGAAATAAGAGATGAGAGAGAGTGAATTTAAAAAGTGCATTATGAATCTATAACTCTACCTCACAAAAAAAGAAAAGTCGTTTTAGGGGAACCCAAATTCACAGGAAAAAATATATAGTCTACAAAAGCACAAAATAAATATTTCAATGAAATTTATAAACAATAAATTATAAAACATATTGTTTGAACAAATTGTACTCTAGTACTATCCTTAAGAGGTCGGATGTGAAAAAGGACAAATGAATATACTAGCATGCTTTTTTTTTAAACCTAAATATGGGTTTATTATGCAAATAGCTTGCTCCTTGATTTACATGTCTGGGGTGTTGTAGTTAGCTTTAGACCTTAAATACATACACTCAGATGTACACACTCCCACCTGCACACACGTACACACCCACCATTTTGGTTCTTGAATTTTCATTAGCTTTCTTATTTTGTTTTAGCTTGCTATGTAAATTCAAGGGGAGAAGCTCTGCACAGTATTTGCAAATAGCAAGCATGATACTTGGGTTTAAATTCAGACCATACAATGAATTGGCGTAAAAAGATGAGGTCAGTGACAAATAGTAACACCTGACAAAAAGTATCATTTTGATTACAGCTAATGGAGTGCTTTTCTTCATTCAGAACTTCCAGAGCCTATAAACACTGCTTCATAATTTTAAATGGATAAGAAAGAGAAATCCATCACATCTAAATGGTACAATGATAACTATGAATATGTGATTTGTGGATAATCTTTCAGAGGTATATTCTGAATGAGCCAAAGATCAAATATGGTGCATACTAGTAATATAAACACCTTATGAGTTACTACAAAATAATAGGCTCATAAAATCACTCACAGTAATAATAGTGAGTTTAAAACCAATTTAAGGTAGTAGGCTATAAGCTTTAAACTGAATCTCAGCATTTAAGATTGGATTTCTGTTTTTCCTGGACCACTATTGATTCTAGAATCAAGCATCAAAAGGCTTTTGTAATGTAAAATGTATCTCCCAAAGTTTTTTTTTTTGTCTTTACTAAGTATTCATTGTTTTGTAGAATAACGAGCAAACTATCATTAAAGATGAGCTTAGTACAAAATTTCAAGAGAAAAGTCTAAATGTATCTATTATTTTTCAATCAGGATAAACTCCCATTAGCAATATATATGCACTACGAAGAAGTATAGCAAATGCTCCATGTTTAAGACTCCTTTAATTCTAAAATGTTTACAATATATTGGAATATACAAATGTCTTATTATTATGGAATAATGTCACTTATTCTACTGTGAAAAATATCATGAAATTTTCCAAAGTAAGATTAAATCAGATTTCAATTAACTTTTCCCCAAAAAGATTGATGAAGCCCAATCATACCAGATGGTTTAGTATAGATTCCAAGGTTCACAAAGCAACATGACATCCCTTCTAACTTGGACCTTATTGGTCCTCCTTCAGGTTGTTATGTGACTATCAATGGACCCTTGCTCTAAAGACATTATCATATAGAAGGTAAGAATTTAATTAATTGAAATCCAGAAACCTCAGCAATGATATTCTCTTGTTTCTCACATGTTGTTAACACTTAGAAAATCTCTATAATACACTAAGTTGTTGATTGCGAATAAGGTTTTCTAGCTAATCAAATAGCTGTTTTATTATTTATATATTCTTTCTTTTATAAAGTTATATTAAGCACCAGTTGTATATAAGACAATTTATTTATATATGCTGTTATTCATTGCTCTCAAAAATTTTAAAGTTCAATATGCATTCATTCTTTCATTCAGCATATTTCCTGAATCCCCATATTCCGAGCACTATTACTAGAAACATAGACATAAAGAAAACTGTCAAAATCTCTACTTTCATGGAATTCATGTCCTTGTCACGGAGAGAGTAAATATTAAATAAATGTCCAGAAATATAACAAACGTAACGTCAGATTGACAGGAATTAAAAAGAAAACTATAGTAGTGTGAATCCATTGTAGTTAAGTGGCAGAGGTGCTATTTTAGATAAGGTGGTCTGAAAAGACCATTTAGAGATAATGTATAAGGATAGACCTGAAAAATACACTGTTGGGGAAGTTTCGAGGCATAGGACAAAGCAAGCACTGTGGGCCCGAAGTGGGTCGACTTGGTGTATTTCTGGAAGAGCAAGTAGACTTGTTTGGCTAAAGTGAAATGAAGGGGAAATACAGAGTGTACTTAGAATAAGCCCTTTAAGCAAAGGCGCGAAGGACATGATAAGGATTTGGGGATTTTATTCATAGAAAGATTGGAAGATACAAGCCATGTAGCACAAGTTCATTGTATTATTTAAATACCAGAAGAGATTAAAAAATAAATACAGAATTTAAAAAGAAGAATGACAGATTGTCGGTTTTCACTAAGAGTATAGAGGTGCTGGAGCAGACTGAGTGAGTCAAGAACCTGTAACAAGAAGAAACTATGTTAACACTGAGTTAGTTTTAAACACAAAATCTTTGTAACTAGAAATCATTGTGTATGTCTCCTCAGCTATTTAACAATGCAATACATCCTATACACGTATTGCAACTGCAATTTATTACTAGATATAACAAGGCTTGAGACAGATACACTTCCAAATGCCTTCAGATCACTTGTCCAGGAAAGAGGAAAGGAGGACCCAGTTCGCTGAAGACCAGGTAGGAAAAGAATGTCAAGAAGGCTGGATGGAGGAGAGGAAACTATGAAGCCAGTTACATTGTTGGACATTATTAACCTGTATACCTGCCATTTCTCAGAGACAATAACTTTTTCTGCTTTCCTTCTCAGAAAAGCAGAAATGACTGTTTCTGGTTAAGATTTATATTGAAGAGGTTCATTTTTGCTTGTCTGTTCTGCAGCAGCCTGCTTACTTTAACAAGTACTTTTCAATTACTCTACTGTTTCTCAGAATCACATTTATCTTCCAATTAGATTTTATTTTGTAAATGCTTTCCATTTCCCATTGATTTCTTGAGCTTTCTGTTTTATCTTTTATGAAGGAAAGAGAAAAAGGTTTTATTTTTCCCTCCAGGTTAATTCTACTCAGCAGAACTTGTCAGTGGTGACTGTAACTGTGTTTTTAAGCAGAACTTTAAGTGTTCAGGAATGGCAATTAATCAGCCTCTTACTAAAAATGTAACTACTGAATTATCATACCTTCTGGTTATATTCCAGTGAATCTGAAGGAGAGTTCTCTGGTGAAATAGATGTAGATAATTTCTACATCTAGCTCGAAGTTACTTTCTGTCCAGAAATATTTTACCTTATGTTTTTTCTGCTTTGAAAATATGAGTTCAAAAGGACCTAATGACTATTGGCATCTTCGTTATCTGTGTTACTATTCACACCTTCAATATTCAATCTTAATGTAAACCTAATTGATGCTACTAAAAGCAAAGTTATAGAGTTAGTGCATCTACTGAGAATTAGAAAGCGATAGATGAGATCTTTAATGACAAAAGCAAAGGCAAAATTCTTTCCCTCACATCAATTTCAACACAATGGATGGGCACAGCACAGCCCTCTCCATGAAGAGATAGGAAAGGGAAAAACTGAGAAGAATTCACTAGAGGATTTTGTTCTATGGATTAGATGGCTTCAGATTGGACATGAGCAGCAATCTTTATCAGAAGCTGCATGATACTTTCTTTGTCCTGCAACTTTGGAACAAGTGGACACATTCTGGAAGATAAACAATGAAAAGATAACAGGAAAACTTATTGTCTTTGCAAACAAGACTGTTTTCCTTAGCAAATCCCTATAAAGATCCCAATCCATCAAATAGCTGTGAGGAAAGGAGAAGGCAAATAATTGTGGAGTTTTTACTTTGTACTGTTTTTT
Organism: Eidolon dupreanum; assembly: GCA_028627145.1. NCBI lineage: Eukaryota > Metazoa > Chordata > Mammalia > Chiroptera > Pteropodidae > Eidolon > Eidolon dupreanum. The sequence continues at coordinate 104,568,653 of CM053503.1, read as the reverse complement.
ATATAGATAATTTCATTTTAGCTTCACAAATCACTGTGAATGAATCTCTATTTTGAGATGAAGAAACTAAGGTTCAGGAAATTAATCAACTGGGATTTGAGCTACGTGGCTCTAAAGACCAAATCCTGCTGACTAGGCCACTGTTTATAGGGCTTTATACAATTAATTCAGTTTGCTGGACTTAGACCCCAAGAATTCTAACTGAATGGGTATGAGACGGGACATGGGATTTGTATTTTTAATAAGCTTTCCAAGAGATTCCTCTAACCAAGTAGTTTGTCAATCACAATAGGCTATGCTGCTTCTCAGAGAGTAAACATATCATTCTAGTGTTCTGAAAGCAAAAACAAATGAAAAACAAAACAAAACAATCAAACAAAATAGTTGTAAAGACAATGCATCAAGGATACCATGCAATGAGTAAAATAAGTTATTTTTCTGAATTGTTAGAAATACGTCTTCAACTCCGCAGAACAAGACAATGCATGAACATGCAATTGCAAAGGGAAAGATATAAAAAAGCATATCCTGTGATGGTGACACAGAGTTATACAGGGATGTACCTTAGAGGGTTAGAGAAAGCAGCAGAGACACTGACCGTTTCAAATGGAAAAGAGAGAAACAATGAAAGTGAGGTGCTGATTGGTAGTGAAAAACAGTAAATTCCCTTGCCTCCCTTCCAGTGTCAGTGCCTTCCCAAAAGGTGGAAAGTAAGAGGTTCACTATGATACCAAACCAAAGAAATGGAGCTGGTATCTCTGTGAAAGAGAGATGTTAATGAGTCTGGGTGAGCTGAGTTTTCATGCACTTAGTGGAGTTCTGGAGAGTGCTGGGAGGCTGAAGATAGAAGCAAATGAAGGTCCAAAGCCTTATGTGCCTGTTCAAGAAAAGAACTAAAATTTGAGAGGTTGCAAAGGATGGGAATAGAGTATGCATTTTAACCTAGGAAGCTTTAGTGTTTATATGCAATTTGTCATACTTGAAGGTTAGTCACATATTTTATTTTATTTAAATGTTGTTAGATATCTGTGGGGAAGTTACTTTGGCTGTTTTTTAGTTGTTTCTGGGAGTATGCAAGAAAGAGAAGTGTCTCAGCTCTATCTAAAGATCCCTGTCTCATTTTAAAATAAATTTCCCATTGGTTTCTCCCCAGGCCAAGACTATATCCATCCAGTAGGACTTGATCATAGAGGCTTCTGTAGCTCCAGATCATTAGGCAGGAAGAGACAGGGATAACACCAAACTCATGGCCATGAAAATGTCTATGACAGCATTTCCCAGCCCTTTCTACATTTACAATCACATGGCCACCCTAGACTGATTAATTCAGTTTCTAAGGGTAAGGCCCAGGCATCAGTATTTTTGAAAACTCCCAGGGAAAATCTGAATAAGCAGCCAATGTTGAAAATCACTAGTCTGTGAGTTTTCCTGTTTTTCTCAGAGTTTAAAGATTTTTGTCAACATCTTATAACATAGAAAATGGAATTCAGTAAATATTATACCTGTAAATATATAGTTAGTAGTTAATATATTTGCTTTGAAAACCAAAATGGATTTATTCATGTTATTAGTTTACTTCTAAATCAATCTTTATTTCAAATGTCCCAATTTAAATATGTTAACAGATTTTTCATACTATCTAAAAAAGAAATGCATTAACATTCAAGAACTTAACTGATAACATACTAATCAGCAGGTCATCATTTGCAAAGTTATGGAACCTAAACAAAAACCTTTCTTATTTAGGTGATTCAGTATTATAAAATTTGAAATAAAAATAAATTTGGAAAAATTTTTTAATGGTAATAATTATTAATTAAGTCCCAAAGCCTGGATCAACCACTGGTCCAATTTCATAATGTCACAGGGAGAGAGACTCTTTCCACCATGCTCTTTGAAAGCACTTGGTTCATTGATAAACCACAATTTTCTCTCTCCCTTTTTCATTACTCTCTGTTCGTATGCTTTGTTTAGTATTGAAGATGAATGATTATTGAGAGGAGGCCTGGTAATATGTAATACAGGATTAAACAGAAGCTATTCTGTCCTACAGAAAGTCAGTCTACTAGGTACTGATGTGGGCTACCTGATGTTTAAATTTCTCATTCTTAAAGTAAGTAAAGTATTCGATTTAGAACTTTGGAACCCTCCTACTTCACATGTTGTAGCGAAAAAAGTCTGGATTAGGAGCCAGGGTTGAAGGTACGTAAGAACAGATCTTGAGGTATTAAGTTGCCCTATCTTGAACAAACAACTTAACCAACCTCTCTGATATTAATTTTTTCATTTGTCCACTAAAGGGCTTGGACAACACTGAAGAGCTAAGTCCATTCTAGCTTGAACTTCTTATGGAATATATTTTAGCTCTTTGACCTATGGAAATAATTGCATTTTCAGAAGTTTGGTGGCGATTCATTTCATTTGTTATAAATCAAATGTAAGATGAATAAATAAATTATGTAGGGTTCCCAGAAGAGACTAGAAAATGTATCTTTCCCGTAACTGTGTTTTTTATAATTGTAGGTTGCACAAATTTCCATATTATTTTAGTTGTAGAAGCTCTGCTCGACATTGATTTAGAGTATTCAGATTATATTAAATATGTACCTCCTATAAAATGATACTGTATGTACATATAATTAAAGATTCTGATGTATGTTTTTGGACAAACTGTTGTTGCTGCAATAAAAGAAAAAAAGCAAGCAAGCAAGGAAAAAAGGCTGGATCCATAAACCAAACAAAACCTCAAACACCAAAAGCTGCATAAATCAGAGCTTAAAATCTGAGTGGTAACAGCAGGATCAGGTCCATGAGTATAAACTGACAGAGGTGTGGTTTCCAAAGCTACTCTGTCCTCTTGTATACACAAAGCTTCAATTTATTGGGCTTTGCAGCAGTGACCACTTGCTTCTATGGCTTGAATTTTGTTTTCTTGAGCATTTCCTAATCTGTTTGCCTCTTGAACAAACTGCATGACCTGCGTTCTTTTTATCTAAGCCGTTTGCATTCCTCTTCTCCTTTTCCTTTTAAGGTAAAATGGATTTAAAGTCATGCTAATGCCAATAAAATTTGACATATTTTGATTCTAAGGCATACAATTTCTTTCCATATAGCTCTTGATCTCTATATATTTGAAAGACAGAATAATCAGGCTTGAAGACTCATTGAAAAGTCATCTAAGTCATATTTCTGCTTCACACATGTATACTCTTGAACAGACAAGAGAGATTCTCAAAATTGTCCCCCACTACTTTACTGAAATAATCAAGTTTCATCTGAACAAATCATTTTAACAATAGCATTTAAATTAGGATCAGAGATATTGGATCATATAGAATGACAGGCCTGGGTTGGAGACAAAAAGGAAACAAGCTCTTCTTCCATTGCTGTCACTGACCCATATTACACATGTGGGACTCTTATGCCAACAAGTGATTCACATTTTCTGATATGCACATTTTCTCAGACGCAATCTGTACACTATATGAATGTTAAACTGATGCTGCACATAACTTGGTAGTTCAGAAGAGTCAACTTCATATATTGTGTTTATGCTCTAGGTCACAGTCATGGAAGGGCCTCTACTTGCAGCTTTTAGATAAAAATGACAATTCTTTCCACACAGTACTTTTTGATACATATGCTGAAGTATTTGATTGATTTTTTTTCCCTATGTTTTAGGCAATCTTGGTGAGGATTCTGCTATCTCAGACCTATTAAAACCCGAAGCAAAATAATGCTGATGTTCTGACATGCTTTCATCCAGGGCTACAAACAGAAAATCAAAGACCTTGGATTCTCTCCTTCCTCGTATCTGAATCTAAACCCTCTCTAAACATTTGCATCAGGAAAAACTTTGTAAAGCTTCTCAAATAAAATATATATATGACAAAAGTGTATATGAAAAAAAATTAAAGTCTTGTAGCCTATTATCAGACAGACTTCTTATTTGCATACTAAGAATATCTATTAACACAGGAAAAAGTTCAAACTATTTACTGGTATCACAGAAAATAGTCAACCAGTTTATCTCTAGTTCTTATTTAAGAAATTTACTCAAATAATTTGTGCTTGCTGTTATAGCCAAGAATTGAAAGATTATTTATAGAGAGGTAGTGTATACAGGGCAGGCAATCTCATGAGATTACACTGTTGGGCCTACTCTGATGGTTAAAAAAACTTCATAAATAAATAAATAAATAAATAAATAAATATTTTTTTTTTTTTTTTTTTTTGGCTGAAATCAAAGGAGGAGTTTGACTGTGAGCAAGTACCATTTTTCTTCTCAAAACATTTTCTCTCTTTGGGATATATATTTTCATGTCTAAAAAGCTCTTATTCTTCATAACACTGTGAAAGTCACCTTTTCCATAAACAATTCCTTCTGCCTGAAAAAACCCTCAACATTTTATCTGTATTCCTTTTTTATTACCTCCTGCTTTTTTTTCTGTGTTTATATGTATAAAAAGTTCCTTGAAATAACAGTAATAATAATAATAATCCTTATTTATCACATTCTTTTTTGCATTTTACACAATGACTAGCACAATACCTTGAATAGTATAAATATTTAATGCATATTTTTGAATACATGAAGGAAGAGATATAACACTTTTAGTTTTTGTTATAATGGGACAATACAATGAATTTAACATTCTGTTTCCAGGCTGAAAGAGGAAAACGATTTGCTCTTTAGGGTTTTGTGTCTTGTTTCAACCTCAAGTTCTAAACTTAATTTAAAATCTGGCTCCTTTTGAATTGAGAATCACTTAGTTTTATTCTCTGTCTTCCTCAGAGTCCTGAGCTACTTTGAAAGTTCTCTGTGATATCAGATGTGCAAAGGCAGAAGAATTTTATAACTGAGTATTACAAGTATTTCTAGAAATTTAGTCTATAGACTCCTGAGCTATGTCAGGTAATAACAGAAGATTATCCTCAGGCCAGATGGTGAAGTCAGAACTAGGATTTCTACTTGCTTAACAATAGACCCAATAAACCAACAATGCCCAGAGTACACATATAGTTAAAAATATAAGTGGCTGCCTTTGTTACTCATAGAAATCTTTCCTGTGATCAGTAATGTCAACAGGGCGTACTGAGTGAACTGCCACCAGGCTCTCCAAAACAAGGTTTATTTTATTTTTATAATACCTTAGGTTATTAATATATAAAGAAATGTCAAACCTCATAGTCATCTTGGCCACTTGAAATGTTGGTCTTGACATAGCATAGTCGTCATTTTAATTTATTTAAACTCTCATTGCTTCAAAATTGTTAGGACGTGTCTAAGATAATAAATAAAATATAAATATGATAAGAGAAATAATTGATGCATTTGACTAAATTTTAGAAGTCTTTATCTCATAAGAAAAATTACAAAGCAAATGATATACTGTTAAAATTTTACTACATATAAAATTGACAGAGCCATATAATTTTGCATATAAGCAGTTTCTACATATCAACAAGAAAAAAGATTTAAATTGACAAAGTATTGATAGGCAATTGACTGACAAAATATTCGAAATAGGCAATAATACATGAAAGGCAATCCACGTGTAATAAAATTAATTGACTTTTTTTAAAGCTTCTTTTTCAAATTATAAAATTTAAAAATATATTGTAAAATTTGAAAATATCCAGAAGTTCATGTTGTTGTCGTCACTCTATATTGATAATAAATCCTAAAAATTGAATGTCCTTTGACTTAGCATTTCTACTTCTGGAAATGTAGTCTATAAAAATGCCCCCACAATACAAACATATTTATAATTTTTATTATAGTATTATGTGTAATACTACTAATTTTTTGAAGAACCCAAGTGTCTATCAATGGAGAGGATTAAAGTAATTTGTCATATATTTACATGACACATGAATATGATATATAAATATATAGATAGCTGAAATTTATATTAAGGATTAAGCTAGAGAAATTGAATATATTGATATGTAAAAAAGTATATTGAACAATACAAATAGAATGATTGCATTTTGTATAAGAATCAGAAAATTATGAATGTATATAAACAAAATAAAAATTTGATAGGCATAAATCTCTTGAAAAGAAATTTTTATGAGGTAAAAATTATTTATTATTGAAGACATTTAACTTCTAGAATATATATTTCTCTATTGCTTGAATTTTGCACACATTTGTATTATTTACTTTACCCTGAAAAAAATGCATTTGTTTTAAAAATAAAATAACATCTGTTTAACAAAGCACTGTGAACATTCAAAAATGTTACAAATTATAAGATAAATCTACTTGAAATTAACTTTATTTACATCTAATGAATATCAGTAGTTCAGTTCACACTTTTCAGGGTATTAATCTATGACAAGATACCTAACAGTACTATTAAAGAATAAACAAAATACTTACTATTCATGATTTTTAACACTTAATACCTTTTTTAAAAAATCAATAAGGTATAGTTAAACTCTCTCCCTAAAACAAGAATTATTAAGGATCATTTCTCTTATTGAGTGCCGAGTGAATCTAGAAATGTGTTTATGTCCTATGATAAAATAATCATGTCCCCAGAAAACTGATAAAAATAATTCTAAAAAAAAGTACAAGTAAAGACCATTTACCCTTTTTCAAACCCTTCATTGTGGTTTACTCTTTTTTTCACTCATCATATTTTAACCACATTTTGCTGTAAATATTAAGAAAAATAGAATTTAAAAGATATATAAACATGGTTTTAAAAATAAAATAAACATATATGTGCTTTTAAAAAATAAAATGAAATATTTATTTTTCTAAAATTGCATTGCCACCAGTTGCTGAGAAATCAGTGGTTGACTTTTAAGTGGGCAGAGATTATTATTGCTCTTCAGTAGGCATAGATTTATTGCGATATTAATATTCTCTTTGGAATTTGTGAGTAACAAATCGCTTTACTTTTTTTTGCCAGATATTAAATATAATAAAATAATGTTTGACTTGTCTTTTGTCTCAAAAGGATTTTATAAGCCTCAAATATATATTTAAATTTGTGTATAATGCAATACAATACTCAGGCTTCAAAATAATTCTAAAAACTTACAAAAATAATTTGATATTTTAATAACAATAGATATACCAAATAGTTTAATGCTTTTGTAGTCTATAGGGAAAAAAATACATTTCAGATATTTAATGCTTTTAAATCACAACATAACTAGTGATTCTCTCTTAACAAAAACTGTCTCTGAGACAATATAAATATAACATGAAATACAGTATCTATTGAGTAGCAATAATGTTTACTCAATCATTAAAAAATGAGAAATATTGGGCTGTTTTTGTTATGGATTAAGAAAATGCTTTTGGAAGCAGATAAACATTTGTCCCTGCTGGAAGCTCCTTCAGCAGTAATGCATCATTATGCCTGACCAGCCCTAGAAACCTTGGAAAGACAAAATATGTACATGTTGGTTGTTAAGCATATGTGATATGTTTTGCTTTGTCACCTGGCAACCAAGAGATTTTTGAACTTTGCCAAAATCCAAACTTTTGAGATTCATAAGCTGCTTAATTTTTATATTCATAGACTGTAAACCAAGGTATATTTTTCTTTGGAAAGCAAATTGACTTCTTGAGTTTTGAGACATTTTGTTTAACTTTATTCTGTTTAACTTCGTTTTGTTTAACTTAATTGTTAGGCATGACAACATCAATTCAGTTCAGAGATCACGCTACTTATTTAGACCTACATGAATGGCTGATTCATTTAAAAAATCACATCAGTTTTCCTGTCTTTATCATGATTTGGCGTAACCATGAAAGTGAAGTGACTACATATTTGGGAGTTAGCAAATGAGGGTTCTAATCTTGCTTAGCTATTATTTAAACTGGCCTTGAGACTTCAGAAAAGCATTTAATCCCTCTGGTCCCAGGTTCTCCATATGTAAATTAAAGAGTTTCAATGAAAAAGTTCAAAGAGTCATATAAAATACTTGAGGTGTACATTCCCTGTTTAATATGGGAGAAATGTATAAGATTTTTAGTCTAGTAACACACGGGTCCATACTCATCTATCTCATTATTACTCAGTCAATTCTTGACCTCCACATTCCATCCTCAAACCCTCCAGCATGTTTGATATATAACTAGTAATTCTAGGGTATAAATCCCACTGAAAATGCAGTAGAAGAGTCATACACTCTCAAAAAGTATTTCTATATTTGTTATTACTGTTCACCATCAAAAATACCAAATCATTTTTCTTTTTTTTTTTTAAAAATATATCCACCCTTTCCCCTTATTCCATTTTTAATACGTGCCAGGAGTAAACCACGTTACTCCAATTTAATTTGGTTACCTGGATTTTCACAGGCAATAGGCCATTCTGAAAGATTGAACTAAATTGTGGAATCAATTGTAACTTACAAAGCTTCTGTAAATATCATCTTTATAAAGCACTTAAAATTGCATACTGAAATAATGCCTCAAATAAGGATGGATAGTTTCACTATCTTTAACATCCAATTTAGAGATGTTATATCACTGACTGTGACATTCAAAGAATTCAGGGCCTATAAGTAAATATTTGTCACTAGAGACCATCAGCCTATTGCAAAATAGACACCAGAGCACTACATAATTTGTGTTTGTTTGGAGAAAGACTATTCAGATTTTTATTATGCTAATGATAAAAAATTGTTCTTGCTACTTGTTCCAGTAAAAGATAGAAATATTCTTAAATGATAAAACAATAGTAGCTTCTTTGGTGAGTGATGCGCCACTTAGTAATAATGTAGTACATTTGAACAGATCTGTAGTTTTTCAAAGACAAACATCAAATAGAAAGAAAAAGGTTATGTCACCTTCACCCTCAGAGTACTGTCATTTATATGCTATCAGCTCATTAAATTCACATTAGGATACTCCTTGGGACTTGAGTTGCTATTAGTGCACCTAAAATGGCATAACAAAATCTCAGTTCACTTTAAGAGAGATGGCATTGCGACATTTTGTATTTCATCACTGAATTATTACAGTCTCAGATGCATTCTCCTGTGATGGTAATGGAAGGAGGAGTACAAGAGAGGAAAGCTGTCCATTTGTTGTTCCCCAAGGAGAGAAAAAGCAAAGTTTGATTAAAAAAATTTAAGGAAGTGAAAGTAAAGCATTAACAATTTAACCCCTGTTTCAAGGCTGAAAATGCACAAGTAAAGGCAAATGTTACATTTTGAGATAGACTCTAAGGAACTAAAGGTAAAGTGAATATACTGAATATCTCAGGAGGCCAGTTGGTTAGCTGGTTTATGTTGACAGGTGGATGACTTTCTGGAATCCACATTACCTTTAAAAAGTACTTACTGGTAGCTCAGCACTGTCCTGTTCTATTATATTCTCATTGGTTACATCTTTGTGAAAAAATATGGGTAGGCTCTCATAAGTAAATGATCTTGTGACAAATGTTGCAAATATTGATAGTTCTCTCTATGATAACCACAGCCTTTCATGATGACAAACAGAAGCTATTGTCTCCTATTCTGACCTACATACTTCTATTCAAGATTTCATGAAACAATTTTAGCACCATTTAGTGATCAAACTGTGCATTTATCAAGGGTAGAGTCACTAGTGGAAGAAGCCTGACAAAGCAGTGGCTTACATATAATACTAGGATGAATTTGCCTTTAAAAACTGAGACACTTTGGAGAACTTTTTGCATATTAAACCAAAAGAAACAAACACAGTGTATGCCTGATATAATATGCGTATATACAGACATAGAGAAACAAACATATTTATTATGAGATGAAAGCGTGTTCTCTTCTAAAGATGATTTCTTAATGATAGAAACAGACTCTGAATAGAAAAAAGCAAGATCACTTTTAAATCTTTTTGTCATCTTAGATTTTTAGAAGTGGTTATCACAATATTTCATGGCTGAGAGTTTATATCATATTACTCTTTGCACAATATTTAAAATTGTAGTTATGCAAGTACTTTAGACTTAATGACTATTGCTTTCTTTTATATCAATTGTTACATAAAGTAAAAAATGTATAAAATATGTGGAAACGTGAATACCTGTTGCTTGTTTGGAGATTTGGGCTATAGCTGGAGCTATTTCTAACTGTGTGGTTGACAACTCTAATCATTTGAGTATAGATTTTCTCATCCAAAAAAAAATCAAAGGGTTGAACTAGATAATCATTAAGATTGCCTACAATTCTCATCTATGTGTTACAGATAAGAGCAGAGTGTTAAAAACAACAACAACAACAACAACAACAAACAAAAAACAACAGGAGTCTGGTGGTATTGGTATATGCCTGGCTATTAACAACCTAAGAGACTTAAATTAGCCATTTATTTACTCCAGGCCTTAAAATTAAGTCCTTTCTATAAAATAAGGCAAAATAATTCCTGATCTCTAAACCATCTTGAGATCTAAAGTTCTATGGCTTTTTATTCTCCAGTGCATTCCCAGCTCTGTAATAATTTTACTTTGTTATATTGGACAAGGTACTAAAGCATATAGTGTACCCATCATTTCAGAAATTACATTTAATATACTAATCTACTTCGACGAGTTTAGAAAGTGTTGCTTAATATGATGCCAAATGAACAGCTGCAACTATGTCATTTAGATAAAAACGTGTAAGGCATCTAAGTTTATCTTTTCTTCTTTAATGCCAAGATCTCCCAGAACTTTTCAGTTCCTTTCTTCAGCCCAGTTTAATTATTGGGTTATCTGCCTAACAAATACCCATAACCATCTGAGTTCATAATCAGCTAATAAGATAAGAAAAATGGGATCCACACAGAATAAATGACTTATCCATGGCGACATAGCAGAGAGCTAGGATCAGGGTAAACTCCTAAGTCTCATGAATTTTAGTTCAATTCTTGTCCAGCCAGTGTCTTGTTGAGTCAGGGTTCTCACTTATTTTCTTTCTTTCAGCTTTTGCACGGCTGACAAAAGGGTGAATTCTTTGAGGAAGATTTGCATTCAATACAAAGTAAATTATAAAATGGTAAGACTTTAATGATAGAATATGAAGAATAAAGCATCACTGAGGGAGAAAGGAAAAACTGATTAATTTCTGGTACTGTCTGAAATGAATAATAGATAGATGGTGGTTGATTCAACCTGAGAAGTTCCGATCCATATTTATTACATTAAATATATGCATGGAATTGCGTTCTGAATCTTATTTGTCTTTATGTCCCCAAGTCACCAGCAAAGCCTGAGCATAAGGTAGAAACCTTATAAACAATCCTATACTGAATCATTGAATATGACAATCTTTGCAACAGGTCAGTGTTTGTAGTAGTGTACCCCTCAGGTATGTCCCCTCTCCCCTCTTTTTTTAATGATTTTTGTTTGTTTGTTTCATGTGTAATATCTTTACATCAAGCAGCAACAGAAAGAGTATTTTAGTTATGTAGTCTGTACTTTGATATTATGCTTTTTAAATAGAAAAGAATTCTAAGATATACAGATATGGTCGTTAAATGTCACTTCATGAATTGAAGCTGCCATCGTTCAACACAAAACAAATGAGATTCGCTATCTGTAGAAGTAGCCCTCTCTAAGAGGCTGCTCTAAGGGTCTCCAAAAATTTAGCAAAGAGCCTATAGAACTTTCCCCAAACCCAACAGGGGACACAGTAGTCAGAAATGTAAGTAATAAAAGACAAGCTAGAAAGTAATTAATTGTGTGAAGCACCTATCATAAACAAAAGTTATCACAGATTCTTTTGTTAAGTAATAAGGAATATTGTTTTGTTTTTAAGAAAAAGTAAATAGTAAAATCTTTCAATGCTTATTGTACAATGACTCAGAAAGAGAGTAACAGATTTGGTGATGTTGCTCTTAACTTCTTGGCAGGTATAAACCTGAAATGAAGAAGAATACATTAGCATACCACTGATTGAACAAAGTATTCCCCAATATCATCCAATTCCCTTTGTTCAGCCTCTTGACTCACAACAAAAACTGTCTGATCTTGTTTTGATTTCCCAAAAAGACTTTTTTTTTACTGAGAAGGAGCACGTATTTGCCAGCTGATGCAAGTATTCTGTTACCTAGTGCAGTGTGTTGTTTCATGTAAGTGAATAAATTGGCATTCTGGTTTATAAATCTGTTTCCTGTAAGCTTGTTTAGCATTAATGAGTCCTCTAGAGTCTGAGCATCCTTGGGAAAACTGATAAAATAGTGTTCCTGACTAGGCAAAGGCAGGCCCACACCCTGGGTCTGAAGTAACTCCAGCAAATATTATTTCTATGGCATGTGTTCCTGCTGGAAACAGCCCTTCAGCCAGCCTATTTCTTTTCCCCTAGTAACTACAAGTGAGAGAAGGTCTGAAGATGAAGAATCCCAAAGTGAATAGGACTAGTGTATACCGTATCCACCTCTTGGAAGTTCACAATGTATCTTATTTAATCACGGATTATGAAAGATAAGTCTGATTAATATCACACAAACCAATAACTCACAATATCCAACTGTTTTCATGTGACCTATATTAAACTTTCTGGAACTATAGTACTATGTACAACTAGTTCTAGGGATCCTGAAGAATACCTGGTAGTACAGCTTCTCATCAGGGATTCTTAGCTCATTTGTGTACTGATAAAAAGAGAACTCTTTCAGCATACAGATCCCAATGATAATAATGTCCAACAATATAGTAATAAAATTAGTTTCAGGTGGAAACTGCATAGATTTGCTTTACACTAGTGCTTGGAAATGTCTTCACCCTGACATTTTTCTGTTTAACTTTCCTTTTTCTAAGATGGTTTATTCTCAACAAAGAACTTGGAATATGGTATTTAGGGTAGTTGTGGAACATCAGTTAAAATGATTCTGCCGAACAAAATTTATTAGGGTTAAAAATATACAAAATCAGTCACATCCTACATGTTAGAGTTCAAGGGGGTCTCCAATAAATACCACCCCTTTTTCCCATCACAGTTCTGAAAAACAATTGAGAAATAAAATAATGTGGTAGATAGAACCCAATGGTCATTTTATTTACTGATAGAGGTCAGATGGAAGTCCCTTGATTAGAGTAACAGTCACTTGGGACTGCCAATTGAACCAGTGAATTTATGTTGAATTATCCACCTAGACCCAGCAGATTGGGCTAGGCAGGTGAGGAAAAGGCAGACACTGGGAGTGTAGAGATACTGGGTTCTCCCTGTGGGAAGAAAAGGGTTGAGCTATCCTGAGATGGCCTGTTTTATTCCTCAAGTGAAATTCCTCCATCTGAGACAAGTGAGTGAAGGGATAGAGTCTTCTTCATGTGGAAGGGAACAGCTGGAATAGGGAATAATAATTTCCTCTAACACTATTTCTAGTGGTAAGAGAGCTAAAATATAAACCCAAAATACATATTAAAAGGAGAAAAAATACCACTAAGATTTAAGCACAGTAAACTCTATGAGACAGAGCTGACAGAAATTAGTTAAGTGTACAAGCAAATTATATAAATGTGCCTATAGCTGGAGAAGAGAAAAGAAAAAGGTGGAATGAGATAAGAACTTTTATGAAGACAGAAATGTAAAGAAATTATTCTCTCTCCTTACTAAGTTAATGCACTGATATCGAAGCAGTAGCATTTAAAAGGTATGTTTTTCTTAACATTGGTATATCATGCTTTTTGTTTTGTTTTGTTTCCATCACATTCTGTTTTCAAATATTTCAATAGGGTCACTGGTGTGCAAATTAGTGTTTGTAAAAATCTGAATATTAGATGCGTTTCAGCTTAAACTGTTGGGTTGTCTAAAATCAATCAGCATCACCTTAAATTGTAGTCTGAAGGATGATTTTACAAAATATATAATGTTGCAGATTTACAAATAATTTCATTAATAATAACCAATTTTCCTTTTCTATATGCAGTGTATGTTTCTTTAAACTCATATTTTCATATATGCTCACTCAATAACTGTTTATTAGATTCCCAGTTATAACATGCTCTGCCTAGGCTATAATCTAGGATTCAAATAAAATGTTACATAGTTTTTGCTTTTGAATAGTTTTAATTTCCCTAGAAAAAGATGCAAATTACTGATTATTATACAGCGTTAGAGATTCTAAGGTAGTGGTATGTACAGGATGCTATGGGAGACACAGCATCTACATCAGAATGGGACATCAGGAAAGCTAGGCAAGTTGTGCTTGAGATAAGGCTTTCCTTCATGGGTTTTTGTTTGTTTGTTTGTTTGTTTGTTTGTTTCATTTCTATATAATTTCAAGAAAGGTTATTCTGAATCATTTGGCAGTAAATCAATGATGTCATACTTATTTACATGAATATCTGTGGGTGCATTTCCCAAAAACAGACATCTCTTACATAATAATACTGCAATTATCAAAACCATGGAATTTAACACTGAGATGGTGATACAGCACTATTTTCTGATACATAATCCATATTCAGAATTTGTCAGTCATGCTAATAATATGTTGGATTTGTTTCTTCCCCAGTCCAAGATCAATTCTGGAATTACTTGTTGCAATTAGTTGCCACATCTCTTAGCTTCTTTTTCTCAGTCTCTATCTTGACCTTGATAATTTTGAGAAGTATAGCGCAGTTATTATGTAATTCAATTTGTGTTTGTTTGATGTTTTGCATGATTGAATTCAGATCATGATATCTGGCAGGATCACCAGATTAATGATATTGTGCCATTCCCAGAAAGCCTGTGATGTCCCCTTATTCCAATATTTGATCACTTGGTTAATGGGCTGTTCACTAGGTCTCTACACTGTGAAGTTACTTTTTTTCCTTTTGTAATTAAGAAGTGTTAATGATTTTGGCAAGGGCAACAAAATATATTTTGTTTTCCATTTTTGGGGGATGATATAAATAAAACTACTATAGGGAGTGCCAGGGAAGCTTTCTCTTTATACTGGGTCATCAGAGAAAGTCTCACTGATAAGACAATAATAATTAGAAGAGAATTACTGTCCTTCAGGTGAAAACCACTTTGAGTCAGGAATTATTACTTGGATAAATTAGAATCTATTTGGTTTCATGAATCAAAATACTCATCACCACATGGCCTAAATACTGGGGGGTTTTATTATCTCCTGTAAGAGGTCTGGAAATAAGCTATCTCAGGGTTAATATAATGGTTCACCTTTTTCATCAAAGAACAGAACTCTTTCCATTTTTTGAAGCCCACATTCTCAGTATATATGCTTTGCCTCAGCTATGTTTTATTATGATCATGAGTTGGCTCCCTCAACTCTCAACACCAGGATTTCATTAGCGAAGAAGGCAAATCAATTGTTAAGTACGTTAAACAGTAGTTTCCACCACAGTAAATGAGAGCAAAAGTATAGAAAGAGATTTTTGCTTCTGCATTCTTCAAGTAATACATTTATTTACAAGAAGGTATTTGCTTCTAAGTGTCCACTTCACATTTTTACATGTAATTAGCCATCATACCACAAAATAGCAAAAGTGGTTTGCTTCAAAACACTATAACTAGCTTTTGTCTAAATAAAAACTTTCTCAAAACACTCTCTTCCAAAAGTGAAGCTAAGTCCCCTTATTTATTATATTCATCACAGGTTGATATTAACTTACTTCTTCTTCTATTACAATCCTATCTGGTTATATGTTTTACAGACTAAGTTGCTAACATTTCTATGCTAGAGTTTATATCTACAAGTACATACTTCCACTTACCAATCTCATGTTACCTTTGTCCTCGGCCCACACTTGGAGTGGTAGAGGTTTTTTTTTTTTTTTCCTTGATAAGGTGACTCAAACCTTTTTCTTCTTCGAAATTCTGTTTTAAAGGCTCTACTGATATAAATTCATTACCAGTTTCTCAAAGACTTTAAGTTATCCATGGTGCTTGATATTTCCTTGTGTTATCTTGCAAATGATACAAAGTAACATACTGAACTGCATCACAATTGTAAAAAAAACAAAACAAAACAAAAAAAACTAGTTATTTAAACTGTGTCCCATAGAGTTATTATAGAGAAGGCAAATAAACAAATAACATAGACCACTTCAAAATTAATAATTCTATTAGAAGTTAAAATGAGATGGAAAAGAGCCCCAAGATGAGCCAATTAATTTCTTTTGCCAGAATTTATAAACTAAAACTAAGAGATCTCAGTTTCAGTCCGGATGGGTCTCCTGAACAGAGATTATAAACTTGAGATGGTAATGTAATGTTTTTTTTAACACAGGGGTTCTCAACACTGAGCCACAGGCCTGTATGGTCTGCGGCCTGTTAGGAACCAAGCCACACAGCAAGAGGTGAGTGGCCTGCTAACCAGTGAAACTTCACTTGTTTTTGCAGCCTCTCCCCAGTGCTATTACCACCACTTCAGCTCCACATCAAGTTATCAAACATTAGAATCTCAGAGGAGCATCGGTCCCTGGTGCCAGAAAGGTTGGGGACCGCTGCTTTAACATACACACTGAAAAACAATGAAAACCAAATCTACAGAGAGAGAGAGAGAGAGAGAGAGAGAGAGAGAGAGAGAGAATTAGAGGGAAAGTGAGTAAACAGAGAGAACTTCTCTAGGTTCTGATGGTATTTATATATAAACCTGCATATATACAGGCATATACTTTTTAACTGAGCTCTAGTCTTTCTAGAAAAGCATAGCTTAATTTTTATCTTTAAATTATAAAATTCCTATTATGCTTACATATAATCCCTCACGTCCCTTAAAATATCTCCTTACAGTAGCCAGATTATTACATTCAGCTTGGACATCTGCTTTCTGTCTCTGCAGTGTGAAAATATCCTTCCAGGAGTCAGGAAAAAAAAGTTACCTATTTATTTCATTATATAAAATAATTTTGCTCACATGGTTTTTGACTTCAATTCTTCAGAATAAAAGTTAAGCATATCTTTTTCTTGTGCTGAAATAAAAGTGAATGTTCATTCCAACAAGAGATGAGTGCAGTTAATCAATAAGTCCATACTAGGCCTATAATCCACATGCAGCTGATTGAGAGGTGACTGAATTTCAGTATGTCAAATGCTTTTACTTAAAAAATGAAACTGTGAAGCATCACTTTAGAGAAGCTAGATGGAATTAACTGTGTGCACCACACATTCAAGTTCAAGCCAGATGGGATAACTCAGAAGTTTCGTTATTTATTTTGGTGTTTAAAGGGTCTAGTAAATAGGTCTAGATGCAAACTTGGGATAAATTAATTTTTTTTCCACTGAAATTTTCGGTTTCCCCATTGGTCATTTATTACACTTTGTTCCAGATGGCTTTTTGAAACATCTCTCACACATTCATACTGCATTAGAAAACATATGGTAAAAACAAGTTTTTTGAATATAAAGATAACAATAATGTTTCAATGGCAGACAAAATTAAGAAAATTACTTCTCAAAGAAACCCTCTCTTTCATAATACTATAACCATTTGAGATCATAAAATAAAGTTTCTTTATTAAATTATCTGAGACACTCTACAGGCTGTTGACCTACCAAGAGAGGTGTACTATTTTTTTAATGGGTGTTTCATTGATTTAACATATGTTGGACATTCATACTTGTATTTATTTTACTTAATTATAATTTCTTTAAACTTTTGACTTGAGGTATTTTAATGTAAGGGCCAAACTTTGAAACTTTTAATGAAATAAATAAATTTTCTTAGTAACATAATATTTTACTGGAAGAATGAATGTGTTTCCCAGAATAAGTCACTTAATCATAAGTAATAATTTTTATGTTGAGATAATCAACAGTAATTTTAAATAATTTAATGCATGAAACAAGCCCAAATATACCTATAAACACATTTGATATGTATACGAACATACACATACATGAATTCAATGAATTTTTTTGAATGCCTACTGTAACATAAATATTGGAACTATAACAGTGAAAAGTAATTGTTTCATTCTCATCAACCTTATATTATAGTGGGGATATGCAGGAAAAAAGTTTCAGTAAGCAATATACACTGCAAAAGTAATATGGCAAAAGTTGGGCAAGGGGCTCTTTGGCAATGAATGTTTATTCAGGTCCAAGTCACTTCATGACATAGCTCTCGTTTTCCTCTCTTGGCAAATCTGTGCTCACTCATAATTCTTAGAAATAAACTGTTCTCCTTTTCTAACCAACTCAATTTTTGCCTCAAAAATATATTTCATTCTTCCATATTTACATATAGATTATTTCTTATATCTAGAATGTCTGTTCTTCCAAATTCTATTCACCATGTAAATATCAGGTTTTCTTCCATTTCTGGTCATGAGATCGGTACTGTACTTTCTCTCTAACAAAAATATACAAGGCAGCTGTTTTTAGACATGGGACAACAGACAGAATGTGATACTAAAGAAAAGAGAAACATACAGTGAGCCCCAAGATCATCACAAATTTCTGCTTGGAGGCATTTTACTACCTTAGCAGAGGGAGAAGGACCTGAAGTGAGGGGAAAAGATCAGAATTCAAAACTGTTAAAGTGAAGTGGCTGGCAATTTGGGGGCAAGATTCCTGAGAAAAAGGCTAAAGGAAAATGACCTCAGATGGAAAGTTAGAGCCATGAGAAGTAATAAGGAGCATCAATCAAAAATAACAAATACAGCATTGCTCAACATCTGACCTAGTCTATATTTACTTCTTTTCTTATTTATTTTTTGACCTTACAATGCACATAATCTCTGTAAAGGTGGGCCTTTTCACTTCTTTTGTTCATGCTATCTCCTTAATATAAGAATAGCTGACACACACACTAAGTACTCAGTAAATATTTATTAAATGACTAAATGAATCTCACATAACTGGAAGTCTCAGGATGGGAAAACCTGGAGGGAAATTAAAAATATGACTCCAACTCAGTCCCTTTATGATTCTCTTAGGTCAATTCTTGTACATGTATCACTTCGTTCTCAAACTGGCCTTTTTGTGGCCAAAACATGTTGCTAATAGCCTCCAGTATAGAATGTCTCCTTGTCTTTGTGCGGTAGAATAGAAAAAAAGCAACTCTTCCATTTGTGGAATAAAATTCCTCTCTTCCAGTATGTTTGGGCTGCATTATGTCAAGGGTCAACCCATGGAATAAAAATAACCTCTATTGGAATGCCAAACACTAATTGGATTAAGTCTGAGTTCCCGAATTAGTCGCTGGGTTGGGTTTGGAAATGGTATCAGATGATTAGTTTAGGCTGATTAGGATTAACATATAGGGCTAGAAACTGACTCACCTTTCCTTGTGTCATATGGGTTGTATGGAGGAAGACCTGTAAACTTGAAAAATCACTGGTATGAGGAGATAGTGAATGCTGTGTTGGTCACCAGTACTGTCTATTATATATATTTTTTTATTACACAGTTTTCAAAGATTTTATTCTCAGTAGTGTAACAAACAACAAAATCAAATGTTCTAAGAAGAGAAATTCCTTTATTGCATCAGAAAGTAGCTGTTTAAAATTATATATATATGTGTGTGTGTGTGTGTGTGCGCGCGCGCGCGCGCGCGTGTGTGTACACACACACACACATACATATGTGTGTGTGTGTGTGTGTGTGTGTGTGTGTGTTTGTGTGTGTGTGTGTGTGTGTAAGAGGGTTTGGGGGAACTTTTTTTGACCTAACAGTTACATATAAACAAGTAAGTACTAGTTAAAGAGAGCTAGATCTGAGTCTGTTCAACATTTTATCAGTCCTCAGCATAGAGAAGGTGCTCAATGAACACTTGATAAATGAATAAATAAATACATTAAGATATATTTTTTTTTATATAGAGAAAACCATAAGCTATAGAGATGCACCGGTTTCCAGGTAAAACTGTTTCTAAATTATTATTCTATGTTTATGAGGTAATATTTATCAGAATAATTCTAGGGGAAACAAGACAAAAGACTAGGGGATTTAAGTTATCATCTTGCTGAATGGTATTTCATTCCTTCAATCTGTTGTTTTTCCTCTTTTTCTACTTTCTTTTGGGTTAACTGAACATTTTGTATTAATCCATTTTTATCTCCATTTATTCACATGCTATTTATATATTTGTTTCATATTTTAGTGATTGATCTATGGTTTACATATACATTTTAATCAGAATCATATTTCAAATAATATTTACATTATTTCACAAGTAGTGTAAGGACTTTATAACTGTATATTCTCAATTCCTCTCTCCTACCCTTTATGCTATTGTCATAGATTTTATTTTAAACCTGCTGTGAATATACAATACATGGATGCTATTTTT
Source organism: Eidolon dupreanum (assembly GCA_028627145.1). Taxonomy (NCBI): domain Eukaryota; kingdom Metazoa; phylum Chordata; class Mammalia; order Chiroptera; family Pteropodidae; genus Eidolon; species Eidolon dupreanum. Next base: position 104,548,474 of record CM053503.1, on the reverse strand, counting down.
CCTTTTGACAGTTGGTTATCTTTTAGAGCCATTTCAAACATTATTTTATTTTCATTTATTTCATTCCTAGTGTTCATTTCTTGGTAAAGATTCAAATTTCAATTTGATATATTTTTTCCACCTGATAAACCTCCTTTAATATTTCTTGTAGTGTAGATGTGCTTGCAATGAATTATCCATTCTTTTGTTTGGTTTAGAAAACCTATTTATACTTCATTTTTGAACAATATTTTTGATGGGTAGAGAATTATAGAAGGACAGTATTTTTTTCTTTATGGTTTCTGATGAGAAATCAGCAATATTACATTTGTTTCTCTGTAATTCAACTGCTTTAAGAATTTTCTTTTTTTTAATTTCTATTTATTTTTTAAATTTTATTTATTTTTTTAATTGCTTTTATTTACTTTTTTATTTTTAGTGGTGATATTGGTTAACGGAATCCAATAAGTTTCAGTTGTACACTTTAACAGTAAAGCATATTTACACTGTGTGTTCACCTCCCATAGTTAGATTTCTTTCTGTCACAACATATTTGACTCTCTTTACCGCATCCATCTTCCCCCTCTATTCGCCCCCCACCGCCCCCCGCTGGTAACCATTAGTTAAGAATTTTCTTTTGTTTTCAGCATTTTTGAAATACAATCTGCCTAGGTGTGTTCACCCTCTCACCTTTGTCCCATGGGAGATTATTTATCCTGTTTGTTGTTCTTTGAGCTTTCTGGTTATAATTAATTACAGAAAATTCTTGGCCATTATTATTTTTTTCAGCTTTTTCTTCTGTCCCATTCTGTCCTGATTCTCTTTCTAGGATTCGTTAGACAATTGTTAGATTTTTTTATATTGTCTCTCAGCTACTGAGTATTTTTTTTTAAGTTATTGTTTGTTTTTCTCACTTCTTTTTTTTTTTTTTTTTCTGGTTCAATTTGGGTAATTCTATTGATCTGTGCTCAAGTTCACTGATTTCTCCACTGTGTTGAGGCTGCTACCAAGCCAATCAAAGGCAACCTTTGTAGTTATAGTATTACTTTATACTTATAGTATTAATTATGTTCTTCTTTCTAGCATGTCCATTCGATTCTTCCTTATAGAGGCCTTTTCTCTGATGAAGTTGGCCATCTAATATTACATGCTGTCCACCTTTTTCATGAGTATGAATATATTAATTACAGTAATTTAAAATTATTTTTCAGATGGTTTTGATATCTGTAACATATCTGAGTCTGATGTGGTTCTATTGTAGTATGTGTGTCTCTGTATGCTGCCTTTTCATATCCTTCATAATTTTTTTGTAAAATGTGAAACATCTTGTGCAGGAAAGTAGAGGCTCAGGTTAATAGTTTTTATTTTGTAAATAAGCATACCTTTTTTTCTGCTAGGTTTTTAGTGTAAAGGCTTGTGTTAATCTAGCCGGGAGTTAGGCAGTTTTGAAATTGTTATTCCTATGTTTGCCTTTAAAGGACCACAGTTTTCAAATTTCTTTAGCGCTGCATTGTGCTCAAGGTGGAAGCTGGCTTCCCAAAGAGTTTTCCTTAATTTTTATACTACCTTCATCATCCAATCTGTCCTTTTATGCTGTAGCACAGAGACTGCCTGTCTCTTGCAGCTTATCCAGAGGTAGATACTTCATTATCACTTTGACTTGATGCTTTCTAGCCCTGTGGCAGAAAGTAAAGGAGGGAAGGGTCACTGGGTCTCCCAGATGTGGCTTTCAAAGTGTTCCTATTCTTCTTCCAGCTACAGTTTTTGTTAAAAATATATTCCTGCCCCTTCCCTAAGGCTAGAGGGTTTTTTCTTGTTCTTCTGTCAGATGCAGTGGGATTTTATCAGTGGGTTTTGTTGTCTCTCTCTATAGATTAAGGCTTTGTTTCATAAAGTAGATAAGGGAGAAAAGTGGGGTGGGTTGGGACATGACGAATTGTTTTTTGCCTCAGTGTCTGTTTTCCTTCCTAGTCATATATGAGGGAAGCTGTCTCCAACATTTCTTCCCTTTCAGTATCTCCTGGGTTTCATGGAGAAAGAAGCTACTAGAGTGTGAATCATCCTGTCCCATATCTGTGGCCCCCAAAATCTTCACCTTCTCCCATCAGTCTATAATCTGCTTTCAATTTAAAAGTTATTCTAGTGAAATTCTTAGTGGGGCCCAGTGACATCCGCCTTACGTAAGCACATACCTGCATCCTGTCTCAGTCTATAGGCATCTGTCTCTTCCCAGTTTTCTTGTTAATTGTTTGTCTTGTGATCTCAGCTTTTTGATGGGCTCAAGAAAAACTGTGAATTTGCAATTTGTCCAGCCCTTTTATTTCTGTAAGTGTAGAAGTATTTTCCACATTGTAGTAGAAACCAGATATCAACAACACTACAGTTAAAAATATATATTTTTTAAAATTGCGAACTTCCTAAAGCATAATTTTTTTTAGGAATCAGTAATTCTCTTTACTTGTGAAATTAATGACCTGATACAAGTGAGAATGAAGACTCCATTATAAATGTTGACTTAATTAGTAAGTCTCATGAAAGGACACTCAATTTTAAAATTTTCTCTTCATGATGCTGTATATATCACTTAGACTATAATTTCTGTAAAAGTATTTTAGTTTAAATAAAAATACAGCTCATGATTTATGTTATTGACTGATTATTACACAGAATCTCTTCTGAAAAAAAATTGAAAATCTCTAGGAATTGTTGCAGATGCTATCATAGAAAGCAATCAAATGGTATGAGTTTCAAATTTTTAAATGTAGTGGCTGATTAGAGTCTACCTGGATTTTCTATCTTGCAGTAATAATTTTAGTTCTCTACATGGCCAAATCAAATGGACTCTAAAGGAAAAGGACAAACTATGAGCGTGAAAATCATGGTAGGTTGAGAAGATAAGAGATTAAAGTAACCAAATGAGTGAGACGAAGCATAAAAATACAGAAAATGGAAATGAGTTAACATATAGCATAGGTGGTGGTTATGGTGACTTTTGGAGACCACTTATTTCCTTTCACGTATAACTTAATTCTTCCTATGGCTTTAGACACTGTTTTGTATTAGCCAGCATTGCAGAGCTGATGTATCTAAGAAAATATGATCCTCAAGAACCTGGAAAAATATTTAGTCATGCTAAGGCAAAAGAAAAAAAAACATGGGCATGATTTTTCTTAGGCTCAGTCCCCTGCAAACAGTTGTGGATCAGATAAGCATTTCTTAAATATGCTGCCCAATCAACCTAGATCCAGACTACATTGGAGAAAATACTGTGCTGTTTGTATAAAAAAATACTACAAATACTTATGTCCTCAAAAAAACTAACTAACTAACTAACTAACTAACTAACTAACTAAATGAATAAATGAATAAATAAATAAAAGAAAAGAAAAAGAAAGAAAGAAAAGAAAAAGAAAGAAAATTTCAAAAACAACTTGGAGTCTTTGCTTCCTAGTTTAAAAGGAAAATACATAAGGAAAAAAATAAATCAAAAGGTATTTAAATATTATTGTGGCATTCCTCTCCTTTGGCATGAACAGCCATAACTTTGTGTTCACAGACAGAGCTGAAGTTCTTGGTTCTTTAATGGAAAGATAGGCTGCCCCTAAAACTTGTATAAAAAGCAAATTTTGTTTTCAAAGTTTAATGAAAGGTAATCAGGTACACTAGAATGTTTCTGATTCAGCCAGTAAGTTTTTAGCACATTGTATCAAAGCTTAGAATATGATAGGATATACTTAGTAACAGTATTTAAATCCAAGTGATTGGAAAATATTTACCCTTAAAATTCAGAGGAACCATAAAGATGATCAAGTATAATTATACCAAAAAACAGTACTTGAATCAACCTCACCAGAAACACCTGAACATATTTCAAAATTCAGAGAATTTTGACCTTATTTCTGAGGTATGATTCAAGATATATTTTGTGATTGCCTAGAAGGTACCCTTCTATTTGTTTTAACTAGAATTTAGGACAACTACTTACAGTTCAACCTATATTCTATTCTCTAATTTTTATGTATTATCTTAAATCTCTAAGCGCTAATTATGTAAGTTAGTCACACTGTTTAAAACATTTAAAATTTTAGAAAAAAAAATAGTGAACATTTTATGACAATTCACCTGAGAAGCTTCTGTTGCCGCTAATTTGTAAGATCACCATCTAGTGGCAAATTTCTCCTGTTGCAAGCACGTAGTCCCTAGAGCCCAAGAAGGATTTCTAAAGATAAAAGACAAGGCAAATCCATTTCAGACACAAAATGTGGCAGTGTGATTTTGACCAAATAGGGCAACATTGCACAAGTGGTAATATTCCTCCTAGATATATAAATCATTAACTAATAGCTGGGAAAGAAATAGAGGACACATGCTACATAATTAAATTTAGTTAAATGACAGGAAACAGATTGTACGTTTCATTTTCTTTTCATTTTATCCCATTCACATTGACAAAGTGTCATACTTCTACTTTTATGAAGAGAAATTTTATGAAATAGCCATAATGAGGCAGGAATGAGTGCTAGGAACAAGGGTAAAGCTCTGTATAGGTTTTCATTTACTAGGTTTTTACAAATGTTGCTTACCTACAGAACTGAGAAGAGAGAGTTCCATTGGAATCCACTCCATACCTAGTCTTTCTCTTTGCCTCCATTTCTTCAAACAATCTTGAAATTTTTCTGAATAACAGAAACTTACTTTATGGGAGTACTGTTAGCCTTCCCATCCCTGCAGTGCAAGCTGCTTGCTTCGACTAAAATTTCAGACACTTCTTTTGAATTTTAGGCCAGTTGGTTTATAGCTGGAGTTAGGAGTCACCTAAATGACAGGTAAAGTTTGGAGAAAGTAAGGATATTACTACATGAACAAAATTAAGACTCACACTAAAATTCTATTGTGCCTAAAATTATACTACCAGAGGTTAACTCTTACAAATTAATGTTTTATGCTTTCTAGAAATCCCTTATTTCTGAATTCATCAGGGAGGTCATCAGTTATAAGACAGCATTATATTTTGTACAAATAAGGAAGAAAAATGCCGCCTATTTAATCATGACAGGTCATCAGTTATAAAATTTATCCCAATTTCAAAAATGTTAAGTTCTATTTTAAAAATATGTTCATATCCTTGAAATAGTAAATAAAAAGTCTAGAAATGAGAGAATTGGAAATAAAAATCATAATAATATTGACTCAACATTTAGGCATTGATGTCAACCAGCTAAAGCAGAGCCCTAAGAAAATGGAACACAGAATAGCCATGTTTTGATAGACGAGGAGGAAAAGAAAGATAAACTCCAACAGCTTCACGAGGTTGACTAAACCCAGCTTTATTTAGACCATACAATCTCCTTTGAACAACTCCTTTTAGAAATGTTTATTTAAAGAGGTCACTATTTGAAGTTAGCATACTGAATTCCATAGCTGTTGACCCTTTGGAAAAATAACTGACTCTGAGAAAGGTTAGGAAAGGTGGAAAAAGCCATGAATAAAATCTTTTCAAGCTAGAAAGAGGTCAAAGTAGAGTATGATCAAAGACACAGATGAAATGCAGAAGAATGCAGATAAAGGTAAAATAATGAGCACCGGAGACACCAATAAAAAGAGAAATGCTTTCTTAAGTGGCTAGGTACAACTACACTACCAAGAAGGAGCTCTCAGACATACTGTGAGAAGGACTTTACTCAATCCAGCTCTTACACAGCAGCAGTAAAGAAAACAAAAAAGAAAGCAGATGCTGAGTTTCAATTTTAAACAGGCAGACTTATGCTGGATGTCAGAACTCATAAAGTTATGGAGAAACACTCTTTTCTCATTGAGCTGCATATTAGATTTTACAGTAACACAACTGTCTTTTTAACTCAGAGAGTAAAATAAAATTAGCCTAGAAATTCTCCCCACCTTCAAAAAAAAAACAAAAACAAAAAAACCTATAAACTGGATTGATGTTAGAGGCAAAACAGGATGTTATTGAGGATGTGTTTCAAAGAAATATCTATGTTTGAAGTAAGTGAATTATACAGCATCTACATAATATTATTTGAAAGATTAAGAAAATACTTTCTTTCCATGATTATTTTTTCTCAGGGGCCAGAAATTTATTCTCAAAAAGTAATTTCTTTGTGTTTTCATGTCTGTGTGTACAATTTCAAAATTCCAAAATAAAAAATATCCTGGTCATAGAGTGTTAAAATATTATACCATATTTCTTAGTAGGTTTGTTTTATTTAATAAAGTTGCTAGGGAATTTGAAAATCATGTGGCGTAACCATATCCTATATGATTGACCTTAGAAGTAAGAGTTATGGGGAGAAGGAGGAGTACCTTGATAAACTGAAATTTTAGAACTTAAACTATTCTAGAGTCTTTGCTAAGTATTTTACATACAATTCCTAAATTCTCATAAGAATACTGTTAAGTAGGTATTGTTATCATCTTCATTTTACGTAAGGAGAAATTGAGTCTCAAAAATGTTAAACAACTTGCTTAATACAACATAGCTCGTAAATGAAGAAATTGGGTCCATCCAGATCAGCTCACCTCAAATTTCTATAAAACCACATCTAGATATGTGGAGGAAAAAGAAAAGAACCTGAACTAATGGTTAGAAAGACACCAAATCAACTTTTTGTACATAAGAATATTTCTCCAGAGTAACCCATAAAGTTCTAATGTTTGTTGCATAATAAAATTAGCTCAGGTTTTCCTAATTAAATTACATTTATTAAATATTTATGATAGGATAGGTTAAGTCATATTCATCTTATTTAATGCTCAATATAACCATTAATATAGATATCTTAATAATCTTAATTTTAGGGTTATACAGTTTGTACACAATAGAGCCAGGAATCTAACCCACTCCTTCTGATTTCAGATTCTGAACTTCTTTTGGTAAACTATAACATCTCAACTGTGTATTTCTTCCAGAAATTTTTAAAGACCTCATGACATCTTTCACAATATTTAGTTTTAATAATGAATAGAGCAAGAACTTTTACACTTCCTATCCTTGCGCTGCTCTAGAGTGTCACACAGCACATTTCTTGCCAAAATTCATTTATGACTATAACTTTAAAAATTCAAATTCTTATGGAGTAAAATAATTATTTATATCTAGACTTAATCAAAAGTTGATGGCCAAAAATTACTGCATCAACATCATAAATATTACTGTTATTAACAAGACGAAGTTTTCTTTTGGAGAATAAGATATGTCAAAGGGCTGGTTATAAGTAACATTAACATCTTTAAGAAACAGGAATATAGACCTAGAATAAGTCATCTAGCAAATTTCCTCATGCATCCACCAATACTTATTTAATGTCCTAATCTACTTATTCTCTAGGTGCTGAGAATATAGTAATAAATGAAATGTTGAAAACTGCTGCCCTCATGGAGCTTAAATCAAGTAGAGAGGGACAGACAAGAATGAGATAATAAAATGTACTGCATGCTACATAGTGATAAATACTGAGGAGGGAAATAAAACAGGTGGGCAAAATTTTTATATAAAAGGACAAGTAGTAAATACTTTAGGTTTTGTGGGCCAGATGGTCTCTGACACAGTTACTCAACTCTGCCATTGTAGCACAAAAGCAACTTTAGACAACATGCGAATAAATGTCAGTGGTTGTGTTTTGATCTAATGTTATGAAATAATGAGGCAAGTCATGTGTATATCTGAGGGAAAAGCTGTCCAGAAAGAGGAAAGAGGGAGTGCAAAAGCACTGAGACAGGAGCCCGATATGTTCAGAGGTCAATAAATAGGCCAGTGTTGTTTGCAGAGTAGTGTGGGCTGGAGCGAGTAGGCATGCAACAGAAGATATGGTCAGATATGTAGGGCCTTATAGGGCAGAGTAAGAACATTAGACTTTATTCTGGGTAAAGTAGGAAATCATGAAAAATTTTTGAAAAGAGAAGTGGAATGATATAGCTTGTTTTAAAATGAGCTCTGGCTCCTGCATAAACAGACTGACAGGAGATAAAAACAACAAGAATTATTAGACAGTGATTGCAATAATATGTGTGAAAGGAGATGGTGTTTTGGATCAGAGAGGGTATGGTCTAGTTGATGAGAAGTTGAGTTCTAGATGGATTTGGAGGGTATTCCTGATGATTGGATGTGTAGTGTTAGAGAAAAAGAGAAGCTTTTGGCTTTAGCAACTGGGATGGAGAAGACTATGAGAAGTATATGATTTTTATTTTTTGAGAAGGCAAACACGTATCAGTTGCTCAGTTTTAAATACATAAAGTGCTGGAAATGTTAAGTTTAAGACATCTATTCAAATATGCTGGTTCTCTCTCAGTGCCCCACAGATGTCAATAGGTAACTATGACAATGGGAGGGTAGAATTCTAAATTTCCTTATTTATCAAGATTTGTATAGAGTTATAATTAAGCATCCCTGTGAGACTTTTGAATTAAGACACAAATACATGAAACATAATATTGGCCCTGAAATTTAATAAATATGCAATCATAGATTATCAGTTAATTTCTGTATGCTTTAATATTCTCAATTGAAAATAGAAATAATTGTATTAATTATGAGAATTGTGAGAAATAAAGAAAATAATGAACAAAAAACATTTAACAGAATACCTGGCAAATACAAATGTTAAAAAATGTTCGATGTGCTTATTATCAATTATAGAGAAAAGTAAATACACTTCTAATCTATTGCCTTTAATTTCTGAAAAATAATACTCATTTTAAAAGATATTCGAGAATATGTAGCCTGCACTGTATTAGCTTTGGCTTTATGAAAACTATGATATAAGAGCCTGCAAAAAGACTAGAACTCCTATATTTTCACTCATTGAAAATTCAAGCCCTCCAAATAAACCTTGATATTACTTTTGTTTGTTTCCTTTGCTCTTTTTTTTTTAGAGAGGTGGGTAGATTATTGCTAATTACTAGTACCAAGAATGTAGGAGGAAAAATGAAAGAAGGAAGAAAAATGAAAGTAGGAGGGAAAATGAAAAAAGGAAGGAAGGAAGGAAGGAAAGAAGGAAGGAAAGAAGGAAGGAAGGAAGGAAGGAAGGAAGGAAGGAAGGAAGGAAGGAAGGAAGGAAGGAAGGAAGGAAGGAAGGAGAGGTTACAATGAACAGGAAACAGGTTTCTGAAACAGGTTTCTAAAACCTAAAGAATAGCTTGTGCATGCATTTGTTTTTACAGAAATTTCTTCTCTATCCTCTCTCACAAACGTATCATGTATCAGTTTGCAATTTATATCCTGGCCGATAAACCATGACGAATAGACTGACTTACTTTTCAATGCAAGCAGAGTCTCCTCAGTGGTTTAATTACTTGATAAAACAGAAAAAAAATATACTGAAGCATCTTCTCATAGAATATTTAAATATTTGTGCTGCCATATATTAGAAAATAGGAATGGTGTTATTTTCATTTATAAACTCTATATTTTAGTATAAATGCAGAGTTTATAAATGAGAGTTTAGGCTCATAATGCACATTATTTGTGTTGAGGTTCACTCACTCCAAGGATTTTCAAGGACAAAAACATGCAAATATGAAAATAAATTACATAGGCATTTGCTGAAACGTGCAGTTCAGTGTCTTAGCTTTATATGGTCCCAGGTTTTTTCTGAAAGATAAAGCGCCCTTGATATAAAGACTAGTAAAGATATGTTAGAATATCATCTTTGACACATGGTCTTGGCCTAGTTATAAAGATACTAGTTTACCTTTAATATTTTAAATAAGCAAACAAACGAAAACTACTTGGCAAACAGTGCAGAGATAGAAGAGAAAATTGAATTTTTAAAAACGCTGGATTCTGAGTGATGTGAGTTTCAATTGTAGCTTCATAATTTACAATGTGACATTTGAAAATTATTTAACCTCTTTGAGCCTTAGTTTTCATAGTTGTCAAATAATTATAATAACATCTTAAAACTGCATAAAAATATTAAATGAAAAAAGAAAGCAAAAACCCTTATACCAAGTATTATTCTATTGCGTTGAATGGTAAACTATCATTTGTCTTATTCAAGGAAATAACTACTACCCTCCTTATCTAAGGAATATTGTAAATCAAAGTTGGAAAACTAAAGCTAATAATTAAATTGATACTTATGTTAACTCATGTATTTATTATAGCATTTTAAATAGTCAAGTTCTCATTTCTTTCTAAGATAATATTTCAATATTGTTGTTTCTCAAACTCTTGTCTGTTGCTCCTCCCCTTAAATAAAACTGTATGAAATCACTGTTTACTCATGCAGAGCAAAAATCTGGTTCAATATTTCTAATCATATATCCATAGAAATTAGATTCTATAAATGTAGAAGCCTTTATAAAAGCATTCAGGAATGTGTGGCCCCATAATTAGAGAACTGTGCATATAGTTCTTAGAGATATATTTTAATAGATTCATTTCATACAAAATTTTAAATAAAAACTCAATGGCAATTGGAGGAGAGGAGGGAACATACGATGTTACTAGTAAAAAGACTAACAATGGCATAAAAATGGAGAATACAATTGCAAAATTAATAATTAAGTCTCTATTTACACATATTTTTCTACATTTATTTCCATGTGTTATTCTAGCCCATATTTGAATAGTTTATTAACTGGAGCCTCATTTATTTTTTCCTTTCAAATAGAAAAAAAATGCTAGTGGAAATTTCATTTGTAACATAACTTAATTCTGGATTTTACTTTTGATTACAACCATGATTTACTTTGATGTTTTCAAAATGAATTTCAAAGACCATTTATTCAGTAAATTTTGAAAGTAGAAACATACTGAAACTTTTATCCCACTTGGTAAGCAGCCATCCTTTAGTTTTATCCAAGTTTTCCCATGAAAATACCAATCGGGAATAAAACTGACAAATATATTCAATCAAAGATGGAATTTTTTTGCTCTTAAGTTGCAAATGGCCTCATTAAAATAAAAGCACCACCTTAGGGATTGCATAAAGCAGAGTATTGGTACATAAATGGTATTTATGACCAGGCTAAATGTAAAGTGAATTAAAATTTAAAGGATTATAGTCAGGTAGGCCACAGACATCTGTAGAAAAATGTCCATTAAGAAGATGAAAGAACCAGTGGTCCCTGGTGACAGGCACATGTCAGGTTAGCGGTCAGCCATACCTATACACTTAGTGCCACAACAAATGAGAAACACATTGCCCAAGGAGGAAAGAACTTAAGAGAGATTTATTTTAGACTAAGAAAAAAAAAATTATGAAACTAACATTTTGAAATTTATATCCATCATTGTCATCAAACTAAAGTCAAAAGAATGGGGAAAATAAGATGTGGGCTGATAATAAATATTATCGCATATGTGTTTATAGATATTGTATACACTCCAACCCATGATTGTATTTCTAGAATCAATTGAAAATAAGTCTTTTAAGAATGTCATAATGTCTGTGTTACTATAACCACAAAGAAATTCTGCTGCCCAGTTACAAATAAAGAACTAAAAGCCTGGTTTAATTAGAGAGAGAGAGAGAGAGAGAGAGAGAGAGAGAGAGAGAGCAAGCAAGAGAGAGAGAGAGAGAGAGAGAGAGAGAGAGGGAGAGGGAGAGGGAGAGGGAGAGGGAGAGAGAACTTCTAGGGTGCTAATATACCAAGGGATTTATTCCTTTCATTATGTGAATGAGTCACAAAACCAGTCACAGTTTTTGTCATTTTCATGAAACAATGCTCTCCTGTGCATAAAGCATATCCCTGTTGCATCTGCTTCCTTAAAAATTCAAGAATTTTTTAAATGGTCATCAAGTGCTCTTAAGTGATGACTTGGACATGGGAAGCTTAATCTCAGTTAAAAAAACTTACTGCTTTCCTTCCCTTTCCCTTGCCTCCCCTCCCCCATGTATCTCTTTTCTAATGAGTGGGAAACATCCACCACTCGTGTCCAATAAAATACATTCAGTATCTGTCTTGGGAAATCAGCTTTGGCATTTGATATAATAAAAGATGGTTGAAGTTGTTCATTTCAGGCCTCTCCTTCTTGGACCTGTATTAATAATTCAAACATAACTGTTTCTCACTCTATTCTTATAAATACAGTTCGAAGAGAACATTTTCCCTACTAAATGTGCAAGTCATATTCCCTAGGATTGATAGCTTCCAATGCCATTTTTAAACTAACTAGTTCTTGATGACTAACTATCTCCAGATATACCCATTGCCAAGCTGAAGTCACTCTTAAATATGGATTTGTGTTCCCACGATATTGAAAAAAACAGTAGTGTTTTACGATCTTATTTTGTCTTGGAAGAGAAAGAGTCTTTTATCACAAATGCTCTTGGTATTTCCCTGGATGCCTTAAACACTGTGTGGGTGGTCTTCCTTATCTTTAAGACTAAACTGGTTTAAGGGTGCTGTTTTCCTAGTTATATCTCTATTCTTAGTCCACAGTCTTTTATTTCAATACACTTACATGGTGGGTAAAATATTTGAAACTGGAAATAAGATGTGGGGTAGGATGTCTCTAAAATTATCTTTTTCCAACCCTAGGATCTTCTGTTTAGCGCTACACTTATACAGCCTTCTCAACTTTATTTCTAGTCTTCATAAAATTATCACCAACCACAATCTAGTTTGTATATCTGACAACTCAGTGAAACAGGAAGTATAGCTTAAAGATGTGTGGCAAACATCATTTTTAGAATAGGATTTTTGGCAAAAATATTGTAAACTTATTGTGGCGAGATTGGACATACATCAGTGCTCTCAGGCATGCGATTAGGGATCTAATGAGAAAAAAAATGGGGATAATTGACCAGATGACAATTGGAGAAACAGAATGAACTCCAAGATAGTCAGAGCAACAATAAAATGGGGGTAATGGAATCCCAGCCAAAAAAAAACAAACAAACAAAACCAAAAACCAAAACGACAACAAAAAACTTGGTTCCATGTTTATATATAATGTGTAAATTTCTAAAAATCTGACATTTTGTGATTCTAGAAAAATCATTCTGCCGCTACTTTCATTTCACATTTAAGTAGCTATTTCCTGGGGCAGAGGCACTCCTACTAGCTATGCTGTCTGCTAGAAGCACATGTTATAGAATTGTCTTACTCTCTCTACCATCAATGTGAATTTGACACCTGTATCTTTACTACAGTAACTTGCTCTCACTCTGTTGGCTAGTTAGTATTAATTTTAATGACTAACATAATGAATAAATTTTGTATGCTTTCTTCATCCAGAACTCCATATTGTAATATATTTAAAGCAGTTTTAAGTTAAGCAAGAAATTCAAGTGGGAAAGCTAAGCAGTGATGGGAGCGATTTGACTGTCAAAGAACCTTCAGTCATGCTTTCTGCAACTTCCTGTGAAGTTTCCTATGAAATATCAAAAAAAGAACTGAATATATTTAGAAGTAAAGGAAAATTTTAAATGTGTTTTGACTATGTCATATTATGTGTGTTTGATAGGAAAAAAATTTTATACCACTTCAGTCTCAGACTTGACTCTTTAGGGAGCAATCTCAGATGGCCTTTTTAGGCCATTAAATTGGGGCAGCCTCAAATGGTCTGGAGTTTGATTTTGGCTTGCCATCTCCAGAGATTGTAATCTAAATTAAACAAACTGCTCAAAATCTGTTTTTTAAATCGTTTATCTGTTTAAAAATATGTACTAACATGAATGTAATGTTATACTTAAATAAAATAATTCAAAAGAATGAACCTGCACTGCTAGTAAAAATAGCACAACCCACAAGTAAGTAAGAGGCTGCTCTAAAACATGCCCTTATAATTTATCCAGAGGTTTAAACTTAGATTCTCTCAGACTTGGAGAAAGGAGGAATTTTGAAAATGAGGGATCCCTCTACTGAATATAAATGTCCTTACTAGATTTTGTGAGGGTTCAGGTTTAAACTCAAGCTGATCTGAAACCTGAAGAGTGAGAGGTTCAAGGGGAGAAGACTGATTGCAATGTTCAGGTTATAGATAGTTCATTATCATTGTCCTCTTTAAGAAATGATGGTCATTTCCTTTTTCCAACCAAGAAAGGTTCCTAGTGTTAGGTGGCTCGTCAGACATGAGTGACAGAGGCAACAAAGCAATAGGGGCCCAGCCTAAAGACCGCCCAAAGAACACCTCACTAGTATTAGAATTCTGGGTGAGCACATGCGCACTAGGCAAATTTATTGCTGCGTTTCAATCAGGTGTCAATCAAAATGGCCTCACTTGCCAGTCACATAGGAATGCCTTTGGAACCACATATCATGGCCCAAATCTGCTTCTAGGTCCTCCATTTTGCCCTTCTGGGCTCCCCTTTTTGCCCTTTTTTGCCCTTTCAGGTTCTCTCTCTTTTTGGTGGTTTTTGTGGCCTTTTAGCCCTTTTGTAGCCATTTTGATCTCTTTGTGTTGGTTTCAGCTCTGGGACCATATACCTCCTTGGGGCATTCTTTGTCTTTCTAAAACATATTTTTAATAAAACTATCAAATCTCAATGACCTGTGATTCTTCACTGCATCATTTGAGGAAGAACTGAGAAAAAATGTTAATTACACATCAAAGCCATTGTTATCCTTCTCCCTCTCCCTGCCATTGGGGCGACGGTGAACTCCGATCAGCCCCAACGGTGTCACTAGGAACAAAACTGTGTTCACATGATTTAATTTGCCACTGAGTTAAAAATAAAAATAAAGAAAGGCAGGTAATTATAAGAAAGGAAAAAAAGTCTTTTTAGGTGACTGTTATCTTGTGCCATGTTAATGTTCTTATGTTGGACATTTCATTTTAGCTGAATGTGTATTTACTGAAAAAAATATTTTTCCCTATAGCATATCTCTATGCATGAAACAGTTGTTTAAAATAAATATTTTTAAGATTGGGATGAGAGAAGTAAACATGTTCTCAATGAAAATACTAATTGAATCTATTCCTGAAAGACCAAAAAAAAATGTCGTATTATTTTAACATGTTTTTCAGAAAGAATTAGCACAGATAATATGTGGAACTCAGTATCCAAATACGTCTCCCTGAAGCTGAGAATTTGGATTGACTAGGGCACACCTGGACTTAGCCCCAAGGTTTGGGGTCCATTTCCAGGCCAAAACCCAAGTTTCCAGTTCAGGGCTCCCAGATTCCATTAAGGTTTCCGTGAATCAGGCAGGGCTAATTCAGTCTTGAACAATCAATCACTCTCACTCTATTTTGTGAGTGAGAGTGATTGATGGTTCTCTGCTGGTCATGGCTGACCTAGACGTAGGAAGCAGACCTGAGCACGATGCCTCATGTGTGAGTGGCTTATTTGGAGTCAGTCAACTGCAAGAAACTCTCGTATGTCTTCCTCATTCCTTCCATAGATAGACACATATCCTTCATGTCCTTCTTACACATCTGCCTTTTTGTTTCAAACTATTGTTGCTCTCTCATAACCTTTCACTCTCAAAAGACAGCTGTATGTCTAAACCCCTCTATTCATTTTTATAGCCTTCAATTAGCTAGATCCCAATTTCTTTCTATGCATTCAATTATTTTTCTATTCGATTTTCACTTCTTAGAATCCTATTTGCTAATTTATCAACCCTCTCCTTTCGTCTTCCGAAAACTGGACTTCAGCAGCAGCCGTCTTTCCTTTTTTTTTTTCTTTTTTTTTAATAGACTTATTAGAAGAAAAAGAAAGGAAATGTAATTTGAACTGCCTTTCTCCTCTGACATTGTTTTTTTGTTTAAGAATGAGAAGGGGGCAATAGCTCCACGGTTTCATGAATCAGTATGTTTTGTTTTTAGTGTTTGCAGCTGGTTATCATTCATTCTTGGGAATATTCATGTTACATTTCAGAGAACAGTGTACCATTTTGTAGATGTTATCATTATGGCCCTTTTGCCCATAATCACCACTGCTGTCACAGTCACTACAAGAAAATGTTCTCCTACTCATTTCTCTGATAAGAAGCTGCCTCCTGTCCTCATACATCCCGTGGTCCACTAGCTGCACTGAGACATTTGCAGCAAGGGTTTTCAAAGGGAAACTAATAATGTACACAGTTTTCAGGATTGTTATTTTCCCCAAAAAACTCACTGAAGTTGTGAAAGCCCTTATGAAAAATGATTAGAGAAGTTGCAAAAATTCACATACAAACACAAGGCAAAACTAAAAGCAGTTCTTTTCATCATTTTGGTGAAGAGAAAAAGGGAAGAACTGCTCTTCTTTTCTGTTTCATGGCAAATCACGGTTTGGAAACATAACCACCACATATATCTGTGAAGTTATTGGCAGGTTTCTTTTAAGGAGAAAGCACAATTTCAATAACTGAGAAAAATAGCTAGGGTTACCCCAAAGGTTACAAATAAAAGATAAATTATTATTTAGTTTGTAACATATATTCATCTATCTGTTCAAAATTAAGGATGTAAATGAATATGTAGATTTACAAGATATAATTAGAGAAAGTTTTATAAAAATATAAAATATGTGTGTATATATACACCTTTAAAGAATATTTATATACCTTCATAAATGTAGATATAAGATAGATATAAAATTAAAAGAATTCAGAAAAGCTAAATATTTTTATTATTAAGAACATGAGAACAAAATATTTTCCATACATAATTGAATTTCTTAAAAGAGAGATATTTTCCTGAGGGACTTTTAAAATTTTGTGATTTTGTTTAAATTAGAACTATAATAAAAACAGTCTATGTTCTTTTGTAATGTTTTTTTTCTTTTCTGGTTTCTGCTAGGAAGTGCAGAAGACAGTAAGTAACATAATAGCATGTTTACAAAACAGCAACAACAAACAACATACCCCATTTGGCTCTGTTAGTAAGTTCAGTAAGGGTTGAACAGTTAGCATGGTGGACAACCTGTGTTGGGGGCTGCTGTGAGGGAAGAAAAGCAGACAGTGTAGACACTGAAACAGCACACTTTTTTCAAAGGGCAGTGTCATAAATTTGGCCTTTCTTCTTGGCTCAGAGTAGCAGAGACAAACTTTCCTCTGTTTTCAGCGCAGTAAACATGAAATGGACCCAAGAGGGAGGGACACTTAGGTGTCCTAGGATGGAGCTGATAGCCCACTCTGAACAGTCATCCTACTCCCTCAAGGCTCACAGTGCTGTGCAGAAGCAGCATTGTTTAATTCATTGCTGATCCAAAAAAATATTCCTTTACTGTCAGCCATGTCACCAAACTTAAAAAGCCAGGCTCACCCTATGTCTATGATAATAGCAGAACTTGGAAGAGGGTCTAAAGGAGGCTACATTTTTTTCATCATATTGTAAAGACTATATTGCTAACTCCTCTCAGATAAGAAAGGACATTGTTGCTAATTTTCTTGAGAAATAAAATCTTTTTTTTTTTTTTTTAATTATAGCCCCTAAAGATACATGTGGCTTACAGCACAGGAAATGTCATGGTCTATAACCAAATAAGAACTAAATAACTATCCAGCTATTTTTTTATTAGTAGTATCTGCACATCAGAATGTGTGCATTAATGTTATATGCTGAGATTATTATTAAGCAAAGAATATGCTGGAGAGATATGATTGCTTTAATGATAGGGACAGGCAGATGCATATCAAATATACATAAACATCTGAAAGCAGATAAAAAAAATATTGGCCTTGTTTCAAATGAGATAGAAGCAAAGATAAGCAAGAGTTATTTTTCAGAAATGGAGTGGAAAAAGATCAGGGCCAGGTATGCAGAACCTCCAGGGTCTGTAGTTGCAAACAAATGAACAGTAAAATTTTAGATATAAGTTATTGAAATGTTGCTGCACTTGGTTAAATAAACAACTAATGAAAATATATCAGAGTTTAAAAGGTAAAGATGTTGTCCATCATTACCTACAAATAAAGAGTAATTGAACATACTTTGAGTTTTATTCGCTTTATAATTGTGAAGCAAGATCAATTTTAAAATAAACTTTCATTTCTACACTAATAGCCTTAAATCCAGATGGTGATATTCTTTTTCAGCGCAGAGAATAAGAATAAATTTTCTGCATAGACTGCAGAATATCTAAGGGCAAGTAGTCCTTAAAGTTAGATATGACCCAGATGAATTGGTTAAAATATATCATGTTTATAAAATATGATGACAATTTTTTTGATGACATAGTCAATAATTAAACTGATGCCCCTTATGTTTTTTAGACCACAGTATATTGAATGTTATATATTTCTTATATATATGCATATTTAGTATATATATACACATATGTATGCATACATGTATGTCTTACATATGTATAAGACAGACAAAATCATTTAAAGTATTTAAAACAGTTCAACTTCTTAAAAGGTATGAATTTTAGTTCAGATTTGGGGAGGAATTATTTAGATCTTGGAAAAATATGAGTGGGCTCTTCAGTGACAGAACTATAAAGAGAACATGGTCACATTGTTCTTGAGAAAAACACTGAAGTGACCATTAAATTGCATTCAGATATTCAACCAATTGTTCTCTTCAGCTAATTGTTCTATTTGATAATGAAAAGTGGGTATAGGTTTGGCTGAGCTTCCATAGGCCTTGTAACTTTAAGAAAAATGTTCCTTTACTCTGTATGAATTAGATTACCCTCAGACTATATAGTATTG
This sequence comes from Eidolon dupreanum, assembly GCA_028627145.1. Taxonomy (NCBI): domain Eukaryota; kingdom Metazoa; phylum Chordata; class Mammalia; order Chiroptera; family Pteropodidae; genus Eidolon; species Eidolon dupreanum. Next base: position 104,529,940 of record CM053503.1, on the reverse strand, counting down.
CTTGTTTTGTTTTATTTTTACTCAAGACTGAAGATCTTAACTTTACCCCAAACTGAAAGAAGGATATGGGAAAGAAAGATCTGGGATAAAAATGGCCTAGTTGAGCACTCGCTGGGCTATAGATGCTCTGCATATAGGAATCTAGATCAATGAACCTAGATACTAATTCTGGTTTTTTAAATATTTTGGGGGCTATGCCACCTTATCTCTTTGTATCAATGGAGTGAATTGTCCACTGCCAATCATTTTGAGAAAAGGTCTACCTGAGGAAAAGAAATAAAGACTTGAGAAGAAGACCTCAGACTGGAGTTAGAAAGAACTATTTTCCTCCTTCTGGAGCCTCATAGGACTAGGGCTTGATCAATGGGAACATTCATCTTAAACATTCAGAGATATCTACCATATTAGAGAGGAACACTCTTAGCCTTGGAACTGAGCAGTAAAGAGGAAAATGACATGTTCTCTCTTAAAAATGGACAGGTAACATAGCTTATCATCTCCCAGAAGAGAGTTACCTCTGGAAAGTTCCTAGCAGCAGAAGCAGCAGGGAGAGGGTGAAGAAGTACAGAGTGTACAACATGACATTCATCTATTTCTGATGTTCACTTGGCAGCTCCAGGAACTCCTATTTTGTTTTAACCCCAACTGGTGTACTGCAGTTTAATTCTGGTACTGACCATCTGGCATTATCACAGACCTCATGAGTTAGGGACTCTATCCTCCACAAGACTTCCCCACTGCAGATGCCAGAGTCAGTTCAGGGTATCCCCAAGCCACTTTTGATCAACTGGCCACAAATTCAGGGGTTCCCATAAAACCCTCAAGTTCAATAATGCACTGGAATGGTTCACAGAATTCAGTGAGGTGTTCTACTTATCATGACAGCTTTATTATAAAGAATACAATTCAAGAACAGCCAAATGAAGAAACACATGGGAGCAAAGTCTGAGAGGGTCCAGATCAAAACTTCTGCAACTTCTCCTTGTGGAATCAGGACATATCATCCCCCCAGCAAATCAGTGTGTTTGTCAATCAGGAAATGCCACTGTGCTTCAATGTTCAAAGTTTTTATTGGGGTTTCAATACATAAGCACAGTTGATTAAATCAATGACCACATGACTGAACTCAACCTCCAGGCCCTCTGTCCTCTCTGAGGTTTGGGCTAGTCTAAAATCCCAACCCTGTAATCAGTGGTTGGTCCTTCTGGTGACCAGACCGCAATCCTAAACTGTAGGTTCACTATGAGTCAGCTAATTAACATAAACTCAGATGTGATCATGAATAATAAAGACGTTTCTATCATGCAGAACTCTTCAAGGATTGTAAAAGCTTTATGGCAGGAACCCAGGACAAAGACAAAATTCTTTGTTGTATAATCTACCTCTCTTAGAAGTTGCTAGTGTTGCTTGGTACTACCATCTCCTAGTATTCAATATAAGCCAGAGCTATCGAATTTAGAGATAAACCTGATCATGTTTGTACTCATTTTGTGGGGAGACTTTGGCAAAATGGATAATGCTTGGTAAATGAAAATTGTTTGTTTTAAAGGCATTTTTCTTCTTGATTTTAACACTGGTATTTTAAGAGGAAGCTTCGCATGTCGAATACAGTCTCTGAATATGGGTATGAAGCCAAGCATGCTAGTCATACAAATTGGTAAGCAACTTGAGGACTCTATTATTATGCATACTTCTAATCATTTTCCTAAACTCATTCTGATTTCTAGTGAGATATCACTTAACATTCTTCAACTTTGTGTCGCCGGTGCTCTGTAAGCAAGTAGAGCTCTTGCTGTGCTGTGAGAAGACAGGCATTTGTATAGAAAAGTCACAGATTTGGAGAGCTGCAAATAATGTTTTCATATATTTTTAAATAATATGTAAAGTTTAAAGAATTGCAGGAGTTCTGCTAATAAATTCATTTTGAAAAACTATACTCTGAAAAATTTTTGAGTAAGCCAGTCCTTTTTGTATCTTTATTTACCTCTAAGGCATGCTTTATACAAATCGACAAATTTCATCTCCAAAACCTGCCTGGCATTCTCTAGATAAGGATCAAATGCATGAAAGGGTCATTTTGACTAAAGCAGAAAATGAGAAAATGACTGTGCTCATTTGAACTACCAAGAATGCAATTGGTGTTCAAGGAAAACCACATGCAGTACCACACACTAGGCAACCATTGGATGTGCTGTTTGCTTAGTCTTTCTCTGGTTGATGAATGATGTTCCACTTTGAAGAAACAAGACATATGGTACAGATGCTATCACTGTGTACAGGAAACAGGCAAAAAGTAGTTAAGTGATTTTCTAAGTTTACTCAGAAAGCCAGTAGCAGAATTGGGTCAAAAGTCTTATGTTTTATTATTATTAATGAAACAAGAGCACCTAGAAGAAAGAGTTTGAAGAGTTAAGTACAAGATCTTAAATTGATCATTTTTATCCTTTTGTTGACTTTTATGCCATTCTACTTTCTCAAGCATCTTTGTAGATTGCAAGTAGATTTATTAATGCCTAGACATTCTTATGCTTTTTAGAACTGGTTCATAACCTCTATGCTTTTACCTAAATTTACTTACTTTACCAAAAAAAAATTCTTTCTTGATTCTCAAGGATTGAGAGAGGAGGGATTTTTTTAGTCTCCTGCCCATTAATGCCCACTAATTTAGTGTTTGAAGTGATTAGATAATCTAGGTCTGGTTCTGTTGTACTTTCTGACCTCTGAGTCTATCTACTCTGTAAAGATTTTTTCTCTTAACTTTCATAAATAGTAACAAATAATCATTTTTTTCTTGGAGAAATTAAAAAAAAAATTTGGAAACGAAGTAAAAAGTTTCTGCATCTGTTACTTTGGCTTATTTTTCTCATTTACTTATTAAAAAAGAATTAAATTTTATTTTATAAAGGGTGTTGTTGGGTCTAAATTTTTTTCATCCAAACACATTAAGTTTTTTAGATATGAGTGCATAATTGCATATGTATATCATTAAAACAAAGCTATATTAATTAATACAAAATTGCCCCTGGGTCTAGTAACTTTGGATGCCTTAGCAAAACTACTTGGAGACCTTTTTCTCCTTTGTCTAAACATCTTGATTTCTTTTTTCAATTTTAATTTTGTACTTTAACACCAAGTACATTTTGGAAATATGTGCAATTAATTTAGATAATGTAAGTCAGGTTACTAAATAATAAAACAATATAGCAGAAAAAATTACAATAACTGGTTTCATTATCAACGCATATTTTTTCTAGTATATATTATACAATATATAGTTAGTTAGTTTAAACTCAACTATTAGAATATTCATATTCATTAAATGTTATTTTCTTAAATATACCCACTACTTCAAATGCAAGATAAAATATGTTTGTAATTGGAAAAAACTGAATTGAATTGAATTTTTTCTAGGCTATATTTAATATAAGGAGAAAAAGAGAAGTCTAAATTTGTGAGTTGTGTCACAATGTACATTTTCAAAAGAAATTCAAATTTATCATTCTCAAGTATTTTGGTTGTCATATTATAGTTGATGAAGCAGCAGTTACTACATATTACAATAAACTAACGCCAGAGTCTCTCATTAGAGTACTAATGCAGGAGAAGAATAACAGACAGATACATTAAATGATTTTTATGGTATTAACTAATCTAGACCAACACAAAATTTCCTAGTGGAAGTTTTAGGGGGCCTACTTTAATGAATAAACAGAGTTTGTAATAAGCCTACTGACATAAGATAAATGGGTGCTTTTAGAGGTTTCTCAACCTCAGCACTATTGACATCTTAGGCTGAATAATTCTTTGTTATATGAGATTGTCCTGTGCATTACAGGGTATTTAGCAGGATTTTAGCCTTCATTCACTAGATGCCAGTAGCATCCCCCACTTATTGTAAAAACCCTAAAATGTCTCCAGCATTGCCAATGTTCCCTGGGGAAAAGAATCGTCCCTGACTAAGAACCACTGGTTTAGAAGATTCTTAGAAAAAGCTTTCATTCTACATTAAATATTTTAATGCTCCTCTATGTAAGGTTTACTTTATTAATTGACTCAGCAGCCACACTTCTTTCTAATACTTATGAAGCCCACTTAGCCCAGACTCTGAGTGAATTATCTCAAATTCCAGATTGATATAGTCTAAATGAATTCATCTTATTGTATAAACCTAATAAACACTGCATTAACCAGAGGTTCAGATAAGTTTATAATATTTTTACGTCTCTATCAATCAGCTCTTATTAGTATCTCTGTCTAAACAAAGCTTTGGAAACTATGTTATAGTTTGTACAACAAAGAAATATGAGGCAAAATGTTAATTCTATTGTGGTTTGGTATGTTTACCCACAGGTCAATCTTGTCCATTATCAGATATAGTAATTGGCTAGCTCATGTAGCTGTAATTTTTCCAACAAAAACTAAAACAGAATTGTTGAGGGAATATCTTTAATAAGAATGTCTTGGGAGTTCAATGAAATATATGTCATTTCTACTGAAATCAGCCAAGTGGTTGGAAGAAATCGTGAGAATGTGAATGAAATTGGGAAAGGAGTTGAGAAGACTATTGGGAATGGTCATGTGAACCACAGATATTGTTGCTCGTCTCAGCTTCCCTTCCTTTCTGATGTCTAAAACAAGAGCCTGAGCTCATCTCTCTATTTCGCAGCTGTAATTACTTCATCCTGTTCTCTGAATATCTTCACTGGCCCTCTCTCTCTCAAGAAACTCTACACTCTTATCTTTACTCTAAATGCCAACATAGGCTTTCTGCAAAAAGATCCTTATATGCTTATATTATTTTTCACAACCCCTTTATTGAGCCCCTTTTCTAAATTCTCCTCTTGTTAACTTTAACATTTTCAACATTCAGATTTCAAAAGCAAAAAGCTACTTGCTTATTTACCAGTTAGTCTTTTTTAACTTTGTGACAATAACTGAAAAGACTAGAAACCTCTCATTAAGAAATAAAATGACTCATTAGAAACCACTCACTAAGAAGCTCTAGTCTTTCAAAGGTCATGGTGGAATAGGACAGGAATAGACTCTAGAAATCACCTGATGAAAATTTCCATCAGTTGGAAGCTTTGAGCAGGAAATTCAGTCTAACAAAACTGAAATCTTCCCTCAATTTTGCATTATAAGAGTGACATTGACTAGGTTCTTAAGTTTGCTGAGTCTCAACTTAACTCTTTTCAATGGGAATAGGAAGTCCTATCGTATAAGAACATATGAAACAGATATTGAATTTTCTGACACATAGTGCATAATTAATTAATATTTATTTCCTTTTTATTATTCCCATTGGAATAAACTCTACAACAAATATGTACAACTGGGATTTCTTACCCACATTATGGCAACTTTATTGTAATTAAAAATTTTGATTAGGTAATATATTTCCTGGTTAAAAATTCACACTATAAAACATATTCTGTGAAAAAAAAATCAACTTTTCTAACAACTACTGTTAGTTTTTGTAACTTATTAGAGATAGTCTATGTACACACAAATGCACTCACATGCATGTGTTCCTGCATGACACAGTTGTTGTAGCATACTATGCATACTGTCCTCCATCTTGAATTTATGAAACCTATTTAAAGTTTTTAGAGTTCTTATGTTTACTTTTCTAAGCAATAAATTCCTTGTTTCTCTAATATATCTCTGCATATGTATATATGTATATTTATATCATCCATCATTTGTCTCTATTTATTCATATTTTTCACTACCTTGAACTCTTATAGGTATATAATTCTTCAACAGTGGCTTTCTTAATCTTAGTGCCCAAAACTGAATACTATATTAAAAAATACAGACCACTGTGGATCCCTCATTTAAATCCCCTATGTTTCTGATATCATTATACAGTTATTAAACAAAATATTTTAGTTAGGTAATGTCTTCACAAATCTGACTTTTTAAAACAACATTTTGTTCATAGAGAATCTTATACTGAATGGTACTAAAATGATTGAACTCATCAATATTTGGCATAAAATCATTCAAATTCAGTGGAAGATTCTCTGATAAATATTTAAGATTAAATCTTTAGTTTGCAATAATCCAACTGACAGCAGTATGCCTATGCTCTTAAACTAGAGCATGACAGTCAAATGAAATTCCTAGTGATTTCATAGTTCAGGTATAGTTGAGATTCTAGACTTCAAAAGAAGCCATTCTTAAAATTATATGCCCTCTATGGTACATTAAATAAGAGGTGAAAATTATTATGAAAAGTTTCCTATTGGGCCTTGTGGGCAAAAATAACTTTTTGAGGATGTGTTTTCTTTTAAATTAATTGACTTCATGTTTTAAATTATCTACAGTGATAGAGACTAAGTTTTGCTTGTTGCTTCAACTGACCTTATCTATTTTTAAATTAATTATATTCAACTCACATAGTAAGAAAAGAAAACTCCTCAAAAGAAAGTGAAGAATTTCCTATTTCTCAAGTTTTTAAACTAGTTTAACTGAGGTATAAGCTTCATTAAAGTAAACATCTGAGCATTCGTGAAATATTACAATTGTACATGTGGACTTTTCCCCCCCAAAACAGGGCCTGAAGCTTTCAACAATTCTCAAGATAGGATCCATTAACAAATAAATTGATAAAATGTCATTGCTCTCAGTCAAGAACCTTCTCTAGAGAAGAGAGTTAAATAGAGAAAGTGGTTCAAAGTTCTACCCATATTTCTGGGAGAGATTGGAAAGCAGATTACTTCAGAATACAAATAGATTTCTTAAGGATGCTATAGAGAATAGTTGTTTTCTCATGGATGACATTGTAATGGTTGGTTTTATACAACTTGAATAGGCTATAGCGCCCAATGACTTAATCAAATACTAACCTAGGTGTTGCTATGAAGGTATTTTGTTGGTTAACTATTCCGTCAGTTTACTTTAAATAACAGAGATTCTCCTACATAGAAGGAGTGGGCCTCAGCCAATCAGCTGAAGGCCTTAATAATAATAAGAGAGAGAGAGAGAGAGAGAGAGAGAGAGAGAGAGAGAGAGAGAGAGATTTGCCAGAGAATAAAATAATCTGCCTCAAGACTACAAAATCAACTCCTGTCTGAGCTTCAAGCCTACCTGCCTTAAAGATTTCAGACTTGCCAGACCCTGTGATCATGTGAATGAGTCAATTTCTTAAAAAATACGTGTGTGTGTGTGTGTGTGTGTGTGTGTGTGTGTGTGAACTTTGCTTCTCTGGAGAATATTAATGTGGAGGCCAACATCAGAAATGGAAATAGTAATAGAAAAGATTAACATATTTAGTGAAAAAAATCTTTTCGAATTCTAGCAGTTCTAGGGTATTAAAAATATAAAAGGTTGGGGGAGAGGCTAGTAGAGAATTGAGAGGTATTTCCTAAACAGACATTCAGAAATAACCCAAATACTTTGTTTGACTAAAAACAAAGGAAGCACTAGCAATTGAGAAGACATCACAGGATCCCAGTTGAGAAAGTGCTTAAAACTGGAGAGCATCAGGCAGCAGGGTAACAGTGAAAGCTAGCGTCAGAGTTCCAGAGTCTAGAAGACTTCTGCTGCAGCTCTCATGGCTGTGCAAGATTCAGGATTTTCCTCATTGTTCTCCAAGCATCAAGAGACATTCCAGTGTCTGACAGTGACAACACTGTATATCTAACAGAATTTAACATGCTAATATATTATTTTCTCATAATTAAATAAAGCAGAACATTTGAAAAGTCTGAAAGTTTATTTTCCCTTTTTGTTTGTGTGGCAGAAAGTTGCCAGTCAAGTTAAGTTTGTAAAAAATAAGGAGAGGAATTTTAAAAAGTGCGTTTGGAACTGTGAAACAAAAAATTAACCAGATCAAATGTACAGTTACAGCACATTCTTTGTACCAGGTTCATAAGTTATGCTCTGGACAACCGATACAGCTGAGAATGGCCACAAAGCATATCTTGGAAAGATTTAATATATTTGCACCATAGTTGTCATTTCTTCACTCCAAAGTCCCTTTATTTTGCAGTCCTTTTCCTAATTAACAGTATCCTGGACATCCTGTAACGAACTCCAGTTGGAAAGTTGCCAAAAAAAGCCATTGCCATCTCTTATTATCAAGCACAAGCCGAAAATGAGACTCAATGTTTTACTTGAATTAATTTTATTAAATGTTTGGAATATGATTTGATTTTATCTTTTAATTTTTACAACATAAATTTTACTTCTTAAATCAAAAAATGGGAAGGGGTAAAAACAGGTCACTACAAAGGAAAGTTTCTTTTTTTTCTTTTTTTTTTTTTAGCTATCATTCAGTTTTTATTTATTCACCATGGAAGGGCTTTAATAACTGTTGCTTTGTTGATCGCAGGACCATATTTGCTTTGGTTTTTCTTCTGAATACCTAGGCAATGCTCTTTTATCTTACTCACACATGGCTCAATCTTGGATCAGTTTCACATTCCCCACCTTCATGAGTGATTAACTCATGTAGCCGGTTGCTAATAATGTGTGCACTTGATTTATTTTGGACAAGGTGAATATAGTATCTGGGTGTTTGATCAGAACATAGTGGTACAGCGTGCATGTGGCCACACTTTCTAGGAAAGAGATCATGGTCTATATTCTCAGGTTTCCCCTCATCTCTCCTTTATACTGTCATAGGAAGGGAGTTAATTCAATTTATCATTCACAAGTTACCTCTGACTTGGCCTTGTCATTGTGATTCATTATACTTATATTCTATCCTTTCATGTGCTGTATCTCACTGAAGTCTCCACACACCAGGATGGTGCTCCAAGGTATACGCCTACAACAAAGATCTCAAAAATAGTTTAAAAGGAAATACTATAAAAGAGAAAACTAACAGTCACAGTTGCTACTAGAGGTCAGTTCCCACGAACCCAGCGGGTTTTGCAACTTCAACCACGGCTGAATTATAAGGGAAGCTATCAACTCAGCAGCTCTAGATATGATTATATATGAAGTCACACTATGGTGTTATCTTTTTTTCTTCTTCTTCTTTTATAGCAAGACCCTCCTACCTAAACTTTTCAGCTAAGAGGTAGGAAGAACATAGCTTCTTTGTCTTCTCTTAGCTCAGAGCAGGCTGCCTTGCTGCCACAGACTCATTGACTCTGCCTAGGCCATATTGTGGGCCACGTTACCCATCCTGAAGATTCAGATAACTCAGCTGTTGATTCTAATCAAGTTTGGCTATACCCAAGATACAGGATTCTTGAGCACATGTCCTGCAACTGCACGAGAGTCACCTTGGGAACATGTTAGAAGTTCACATCCCTGGAAGCCTAGCATTGGAGACTCACAGTCAGTAAGTCTGGTATGGGTTTTGGGAGGCTGCAGTTAACAAACATCATGGATGATATTGATTCACTGCCCAGTTTACATTACAGCATTCTTTTAGGGTGTACAGCTCTAGAAATATACAGGTATAATGCCAAGTAACAGACCCAGTTGGGCAGCAGAAAGGGGAAGAAAGGAAAATATCATGTAGAGAGTACTTAAAATGTACTAAAGAATGTACTAGGCACTTTATTCTTTTAATTGCATTTAATTCTCACAGAATGTATAGAAGTGGGTTTATGAAACCATTTTAACCATGGGGAACCTTTTCTCTTCCATCATTTTTCTTACCTGAATTGGGGGTAAGGTGAGTTTGTAAGGGCTTTCCCATAATTTTTCTAGTTGTGTTCATTTAACTATAACATTTAAACAGTAGATTGGTATGGCATGCACAGTCATTGTTGTGTATGTTTATGTGTATACTTTTTTTGAGAATATAGCTCATTACACATGTATTATTACTTTTTTATCAATGGCATAGCAAATTACACAAATTTAAGAGCTTAAAACTACACACATTTATATTTTCACAGTTCTGTAGGTCAGAAGTCTGGGTAGGCTCAACTGTTTATTCTGCTTTGTGTCTCACAAAGCCAAAGACGAGCTGTCAGCCATCCTGGGCTCTTGTCTGGAATCCCTGGTGATAAGGGTAGGGGCATGTGCTTATAAGCAAATCTGTTTCTAAGTTGTTAGGGGTGGAGGAAGCAAAGTCCCGTTTCTTTGCTTGCTGTTAGCCAGGAGCTTCTCTCAGCTTCTTAAGACTACCTGCATTCCTTGCCATGTTGTCTCATCTATTTCAAGCCCACAAAGGTGGGTCCCGGTCATGCCTTGAATCTCTGAGTTTCTGTTCTGTTACATCTCTTCTGCCCTCAGCCAAAGAAAGTTCTCTGCTTTTAGGACTCGTGATTAGATTGGGTCCACACAGAATAATCTTTCTATCTTAAGGTCAGCAGTTTAGCAACCTTAATTACATATGCAAAATTCTTTTTGCCATAAAATGTAGCAACTAGAGCTATTATTCAGAGGGCAAAGATCATGGGGATCAAACTTCCACCTATATAACATAGAATAAAAATTGATTATATCAAGACTCCCTGCCACTGATGTCAGGAAATCACATCATGTATCAAGAGTGAGTACAGTGGGCTTTTCTGCTGCTTGTTTTCCTCATGGTCTTCTAAGACACTTTCTCCTTGAACATCTCTCCCTCCACTTCTTTTTATTTAACACTTCAAATACAGCAAACTTGCTACATTTCAGCTAGGGCTGGGCTGAGATAGCTGGAAGATGAATCTTATTTTCTTCCCTGGAGGAGTGAAGATCTTTTGGAAAGCAATTCAAGGCTAGGCTCATAGAACGTATGATAGATAGATCTGGCCCAGTGATTATTTCTGGGGGTACTTGGGATTACAGAAGTTTCAGACTGAGAAGGGTACTGCAGCAAAGTACCAATGAGAGCTTGGTGGAGGACAGAATGGCAGCACAGATTACCTGGTCATTATGATGGTATGACAACTATTGAAGGAAAAAGGTGACAGAGGGCAGATGCTTCCAAAGATCCCCTCTGGCCAAACTCTTTTTTTTTAGGCTCAGCCTCACCTACTCTAACATACAATTCATCATTTTTAAGTTGCAAACCTAAAGGAAAACTTTAAAAGCATCCAAACATCCAAAAAGCACATTTCGAATGATCTTTCCAAATTAATTAGTATCAGAAAATTCATGAAAGGATTATGGACAGCAGGAAGACATTTCCTAATCCTCCTTTTATGTTTTTGTGTCCCCCTTCCCTCATTCACACACTCTTCAAGGATAGCCTTGCTTGCCGCATCTGACTCCTCAACTCACCCTAAAGTGCTTGAAATTCATATGATAAAAATCTATGTGTCTGCCTTATGACTGACATAGTTCTCATCTGCCTATGGCTAGCCATAAGAAAGCTTCATGTTCAAATGAATTGCAACCATTTTCATATCTGAGTGGCTAGTGTAATCTATCCTGAATTAGCTATTTAGAACCCCATGTCCATATACTATCAAATGCTCAATGGCCTGGGGACAGTGGTTTGGATTTTATATTCAACTTAGCATCCATTTGTCAAAATAAATTGGGCTTGAAGCTTGATGGTGAAACTTCAAACAACTATTTAATCAATGGTCTCTCTTTTACTGTTTTAGATAGTAGCTCTTAAGTTCAAGTTCTGTGATGAGTTACACTGCTTTGTTCAGCAACCAACAGAGAGGAGAGCAAAAGTAAGTGCTTAACAAAAGTATGTAATGATGATTATGAATATTGGGATACCTTTGAGAAGGGTTACACAAAAATTTCTCTCATCTATGGTCTTTGCAAATATGCACGCAGATAATGTTCATCTTGTGTCATCTAGTCACACGAGCATATATAGAACACATACATTTTTCTTATATTTTATATTCAAAACAGATGGAAAAGTAAAGTTCTTATAAACTGGAGTAGTAGTGATGGGGAAATGTTTTCAATATACTATTTTACTTTGAACATTTTTTTTTCCCAACAAGCAACACAAATCTACTCCATTTTCATTTCTTTAGTGGGGAAAAGCTTATTAGAAAAAAAATGGATAATGGCAACACTAAGGAAAGCAATTAGCTTTGTATAAAACACAATGTACCGTAGTAGTGTGTGCAAACTCTAAATAAGGCTTTTTAGTTTAGAGCAACCGAAACACTTATGCCAACCTAAAAATAACTTTCTTCTCATTACTTTGAGCCCACAGTCAGCAACACCTAGAAGGACAAGAAAAAAACATCCTGTAAATGGTTTCATAGATGTCCTGCAGAGAGGTTGAATTGTATGTTTTTAATTATATGCATTAATGTCTCCTAGAAAAACTGCCCAATAACAATGCTTTCTCAAAGGTAATAATACTCCAAAATAAACTCCAAAATAATCATTTAACTGTATATTATATAGGAGGTCTTTGAAGGAGTGGAACATTTTCTAATTATCTGGCAACTACTTTTAGAGTACATACAAACTTTGCTCTTGATTTTGGCCTTTTGGATGCTGTAGCTATAGTTTCACCACATATAATACATGGTCTCCTGATGGGAAATATTCTTGCATAACATGTGCTACTCAAATAAACACACAGATCATGGATCATTCTCACACATTAAAGAATGAGCGAGACCTCCTCACGATTTAAGTGCCACCTGTAGAATCCATGGAACACTACAAAATTGCTGAAACCCTGCTACACCCTCTGCCTTCTAGATCATAATATCATTAAGATTTCATTCTTTGAGAATAATTTATTTTCTTCACTCTAAATGCACTGTCAGTTTAGAACAATCCTTTCAACACTTACTCATCATTCTCATTTTAATGGAATGTTTATATATCATTTGCAAATTGAAAGTTAGCTAATGTGCTCTGCTGTGGATCATCTTTTAGAGGGGAATGAATGAATAGTGAAGTTAAGAGCTTGAATAACTGGAAGGCCTAGATGTTTAATACCACTGGTGAATTATGGCAAACTGAAAGCCATAAGAAAAAGGTACTTATACCTGAGGGACAGGAAAGGTGGAGACAGAAGAGAGAATACCAAAGAAAGGTGAGACTTTTGACTGCTTCCAAATACCACCTCGTCATGGCTCCTGCTAGATTATAAAGAATCATGTTTCTACTTCTTGTTGGACCATAGAGAAAATTTAATTATGCTGCAGTATAATACAAAATACTATTATTTTGAGTTAGTAAGAAGAGATCTGATTTTTTAAATAAATTATTTCCCATTACTTTCTCAAGCATAGTGTTACTCGTTCTGCATCCTTACCCACAAAGGAGGAAAATCAGTCTTTTCCGAATGCCTAATAGGATACTCTTGATAGAGCACTTCATTTTGTGACTGAAACTGTTATTCCATTGGCATGTCTCTCAGGCTTAAAATTTACAGGTCTCTATCCAAATGTAGAAAATCTATACATTTCATTATTTCACTATAACCGAAATGATTTTCTAAAAGTCTCAATTACTAGCGATGAAAATGAAAACTTTACATTTACTTATTCCAGAAATGCTATATATTTTTTTAATTTAAAAGGGTGCCACCCTGAGAGACTCAGTCTCTTCAGACTCAGGATTCCTTACTTTCATTCTCCTTTTTAAGATGATGCACAGATGCTAGAGAAAGCTGACAAAATTTCATGAGAGTGGTCTGCATGTGTTTGGTCAGTCAGACTGTGAATGAAGACTTTGAAATAGGAAAAATATTATTGGGTATCAATCCTGTCTAGCACACCCTTCTGGGTTATATGATTTAGTAAGAGTCATGTACCTACTCATCCATTGTCTTCTAGTTATTTTATAATTCTGTAAGTTGTAGAAAAATGGTAACAATGTGAACAGTTCTTATCCATAGAAATGTAAATTTTGCAAAATTGAATTTCATCTGGTGGAATGAATTTCATTATTGCCCTGGTATTGAAGAATTTGGAATTTATTGTAAATTCATTTTGGCATTCCTGATTACTTAAGTGTGAGCTCTTTGAATTCTTCTTTCAACTATTTCTAATATGTCCCTCATTCCCTCAATAATTAGTTAAATAAAACATTTGATATATTCAGTTTATGTTTCCATGATAGCCATGATTTTAATTCTAACAAGTCATTCTCTGGTGGCTTCCACTGATCTCCACTTTAGGTATAACTGTTCTCCTTGGTCTCTGGCATTGATGCTGCCCTTGTATTTGCTGCTTAAGTGCTCACTGGTGCTATAAGTAAAGATCTGTTTTCCTAACATGATGAGAGTGCAGTGGTCCCACCTTGCTGACTCTCACCTCCACTTCCACTGGTAATGAATCCTCCTGCTAGTGTCTGGCTTTAGTCTGTTAATTTACCCTTTGCCATGAAGATTTCATGGAATACTGGAGCAATGGAATACTGCCCTAGTGGAGGCACACAAGAACTGCTCGATGTCTACATTATACAAGGAAGGAGGATTAAGATATAATCTCTGACATTTCTCTGCCCTAACTCATTTTACTGCCATTCTTACTCTATTCACTTATGATATAAGGATACTCTCTAAGACAATTTCATATCAGATTTCCTCCCAAATGGACTTGAAGAGAGGAGACTTTTTAATTTCTCCTAAAATTCATTATTTTCTTTCTTTCTTTTTCCTTCTGAGGCCAGCCTCTTTGAAGGACTCTAGTTGCATTTTCACCTAACTCTTCTTATTCCAAATATTTCTTCCCACAGGGTACAGTTCCCCAACTCCTGCCCTGAGCTCTAAAGGTACTCTATCCTCTTTCTCAGTAGGCAGAAACTTTCTGTTCTTAGTTTTTCAATTTCTATGTTTAGGACATGGTTTTGACAGGTCAAAGGAGCTTTGTACTTTAGGTGCTAGCCCATCTCCTGACAAATACTCTACAGCTATCATTTCACTACAGACTCATAAATAATCAACTTTGAAACTCAAAGTTGAAAAATGATGTCTTTATTTGAGACTGTACTGATCTTCTCCAACCGTGGATAAAAGTACATTGAAATAAACCAGCTTATTTTTAATGAACAATGTTTCAGGAAGTATCTTAAACAAGGTATCTCTTTTAAGCCTACCAACATATCTATGGTAAAACTAATACTTATTCTTTATTTTTACATATTAGAAAATAAGTATACAGATATTATGTAGATTGTCTGAACTAATAAGCTAACATAGTTACTAAATAATAGTGCTGAAATCTGAATGCAGAGCTACTTAACTCTTTTCTTTTACACAAGGATGCATTTTATAATTTAACAGAGAATATAATAAAATGTTAATACTGTGCTATAGTAGTTTGAATAATATGCTCCCCTCCCCCCAATATCTTAATCCCCAGAACCTGTGACTATTTTACATCTTACATGGCAGGGATGGCTGCTAAAGTTTTATATAGAATTAAGGTTGATAATCATCTAACCATAAAATAAGAACATTGTTTTAGATTATCCTAATGGGTTCAATGTAATCACATAGGTTATTTAATGTGCAAGTAAGTGGAGGCAGAAGAGTCAGAACCAGAGAGTTGGCATCATGAGAAAGACTCAACCTGCCATTGCTGACTTTAAAGAAGAAAAGCAAACTGCGAGCCAAGGAATGTGGGCCTCCTCCAGATAGGGGAAAAGAAGGAAAAAGACCCTCACAGAATCTCCTGAAAGAGTGCAATTCTACTGGTAGCTTGATTCGAGCCCAGTGAAACCCATTTCTAATTTCTGAACTTCACAACTATAAGGTAATAAATGTGTGTTATTCTAAGCCACCAAGTTTCTGGCAATTTGTTAGAGGAGCAACAAGAAACTATTATATGTGTTAAAGCAGTAACTCTTCATTCAGTCTTTTGTGAATTTCTATTTCTGGATAATTGCTGACTTTCATTTTTTTTGTGGCAAAGACTTCTCGCCAAGTACTTTTCACCAAAATCTATGTCTGCCTCACCCTCTATGCCTGCCCTCACCCTGGGCATACAGATAAATATATTTCTTAGTCTCTCTTGTGGCTATATATGATCAAGTAACAGAATATCAAACAATGGAATATGTTTAGAAGTCATGCATACCACTTTTTGGCCAAGGCTTTTAAGAAACAAATTTCCTTTTCCTTCCTCTCTTCACTTACACAAACTGGATGCCACTTTGCTACAAGCAGCCTGAGTCTCTAAATCATCTTATGACCAAAAGCTACATGTTAACAATGAACACTGGACTGTTGCATGGGCAGGAAATAATCTATTGCGTTAAATTATTGAAATGTGTGGGTATATTTGTTACAGTAATTAGTAATTATGCTCTCCTAAGTATTTTTAATAGATATTAATCTTAATATTACCTAGGATCAAAAGAACTAATTAGAAACCATAAACAATTAAATCTCCACTACCACTTTCTTACTTTAGGATATCATCAGCTGTCACCAGAAGAATATATGTCTTGTTACTTAGGTTCTTGATTCCAGTCCCACCCTGTTCCAGTTTATTCTGTAAACCCTAAAGATGTCTACATATCAGTCTAATTGTGTGTAAACTCTACCATTCTCATAGACATACTATGCTTTAGTCACATTGTATACTCACCACTCTCTGACTATGCTTTTTAAATTTTAGTTTTATGTATGCATTCGAATCCTGGGGAGAATGGCATTAAAAGAGAAAACTTTGTGTTCTCAGTCAGACTTTACTGTTTATAAGTGTGGCATAGGGCAGGTTACATGGACTCCCCAAGCCTCAGGAAAATAGGAAGAGAAGGAAATTCCCTCAACTTTATAAAGAGCATCTTTAAAATATCTACGGTTTATATTATATTTAATGATGACAGACAGATTACTTTCCCCCTAGAGTTGGGAATGAAGCAACATTGTCTGCTCTTACCATTTTTTCAACATAATACTGGAATTTTAGCCAGTATAAGCAGGGAAAAAAAAGGGGGGGTGGGGAGACATAGAGATGAGAGAGGAAGAAATACAATATTTCCATTTGCAGATTACATGATTGCAAAATTCTGTAAAATCTAACCCCCCCCCCAAAAAAAGCCCTTGACTAATAAGTGAGTTCAGCAACACTACAGGGTACAAGATAAACACATAAAATTAATAGTATTTCTATAAATTAGGAAAAATGTATGAACACTGAAACAAATACAATATCATTTATGATTGCTCATAAAAACCAAAGGAATGTTTAACAAAATACCTACAAGACATGCCTAAAACTAAAACATTCTGATAAAAAATGTCAAAGAAGTTCTAAATAAACAGACACATTGTGTTCACGGTTTGAGAGATGTAGCAAACTAAAGATGCCGACTCTCCTCAAATAGATTTAATATCATTTCTATCAAAATGTAGGCAAGGATTTTTAGAAACATGGACAAGATTTTTCTAAAATTTATATAGAAAAGCTAAAGAACTAAGCTTAAGACAATTTAGAAAAAAAAAAGATAAAAATGAGAGAAATCAGTCTACACAATTTCAAGATTTATTACATAGCTATAGCAAACAAGACTCTGTGGTATTGAAGGGATAGAAGTATAGATTAATGGAATAAAATGAAGAACCCAGAAATAGATCCACATAAATGTCCCCAACTGACTTTTTACAAAGGTGTAAGATGTTACCATTGAGACAACCTAGATAAAGAGAATATGGAATCTCTCTGTATTATTTCTTACAACTGAATGCAAATCTAGAATTTAAAAATAATAAGACAAAATTATGACCATTAGACCTGCAACATCAGTGTCACCTAGCAGCATACTTAAAATGCAGAATCTTAGGCCATATCCCAGACTTATTGAACTAAAAATTTCATTTTTACAAATCCTCTGGCAATTGATGTGCATATAAAATTTTAAGAAGCAGTACCCTAGAAAATAACAAACATTTTGGCATTCAAGTCATCCTGATATTTAGCTGGTTTGTGTTTTTGTTCGCTTGTCATTTTGTAAATTAAATTTTCTTATGCATGACATATAATATAGTCCATAAAATAAAACAAATTAGACCTTCAAATTTAAATATATTTTATTTTAAATTTTTTCAAGTCCTTTGATTTCTTGATATATTTCTTTTTCCCTAATTTTACCACAAGATATTCTAGTCATTCTTCTAATATAATATTAGAATTGCTGAGACGTTTTTAACTTTTTTTTTTAATTAATAAACTAGCAGAACGTAGCTTAATATTTTTTTTGCAAAATTTATTCACCAAATCAACGAAGATACAGAGATTTTTTTATTCGAATTCGTTCCTTAAAAAAGAATAGTCATGCTGATATTTTTTTATTTTAATAATACTTTTTCTGTAATATATTAAACAATAACGAAACATATGCCCTTTACTGTTCCTTAGGCACTAAAACTATTTGAGAGACTCACACATGTCTTAGTACTAACAAAATTCTATACTATTATTCATCACAAGTCCCAGTTTTACTTCCTTTTTTCTAGAACCATGAATCATGGCCTCATTTGGTCCAAGTTCCTATTTAGTATTAAAATCGTAACTGTTCTTCTGTGTTCCCACCTCGATCTTCTAAACACAAGGCTTTCTTTCTTCAAAATACTCTAGTCCTCAGACTTGCAAAGTGAAATCCATGTTTCCCTAGGTTATGAGTGCTTGGAGGGTTTTAAGATCAAAATAACAACATGTAAAAACTATTTGTACCCCGAGATAATCATGCTAAGTGAAATAAGCCAGATAGGAAAAGTTGAAAATTACATGATATCAGTTATATGTGTGATATAAACCTAATAGCAACAAACAAATAGTACAAACAAAAACACATGGACACAGACAATAGATTGACTAGTGGTTATCAAAGGGTAAGAGGGAGCAGAGAGGGGAGGGTAGACAGAGTAAAAGGGGACAAATATGTGGTGACAGAAAGACTAACTAAGGGAGGTGAACACACAGTGTAAATATATATATGCCTTACTGTTAAAGCGTACAGCTGAAACTTATTGGATTTTGTTAGCCAATGTCACCATAAAAAAGAAATAAATACTTTTAAAACAAACAAACAAACAACAAACAAACAAGTAAATATGTATCCCCAATGGACCTATGACAGTTTTAGTCCATGTAAAGATTTCTTCCAAATAGTTCTGGGAATCCAGGAGGATGAAAGTCTGTATTTTGAGCTCAGAGCTATGTCTCTTGAACTTAATATATTATTTGATACAAAGCAGGTACTTATGTTATATGACTGGCTTGCTGACCATCAAGGTAAGCTATGTGTGTGTATATATATGTGTGTGTGTGTGTGTGTGTGTGTGTATATATATATATATATATATATATATAGAGAGAGAGAGAGAGAGAGAGAGAGAGAGATAAAGATATGATATATATGATAAATATATAAAATATATATTTATGTATTTTTTCCCACTTAATTGCCCTTATATCTAATTCTATGAATTTAAGAAACTGAACCAACTGATTCAGAAAACAACGATTCATGAATCTTGAAAAGATGATTCAGGTCAATCAAAATATGCAAAATGATTATGACATCCATTAGTGAGAAAGTATTTGAAAAATTATGATATAGAAGGGATAAGAAAACATCCAGTGAAGCACATGTTAACTATGGTCACAGTTCCAAAATAATGCTAAAAAATATTCTTAGTTGATATTTATTGAGCATTTACTATGTACTTTACCTCATTTGATCCTCACAAAAATCCTATGATGTAGATAAAATTATTATTCCATCTGTACAGATGTAGAAGTAGAAGCTCACCAAAGTAAGCGATTAGTCCAAGGTCAAGAACATGTATGTGAGACACCTAAGATTAAAATCCCGATTTGTCTGAGGAGACAGATCTCCTAACAAACTATGATTTTCTGTATCAGGGGAAGCAATTTGGTGGTGAGATAGAAATAAGAAAGCCTTCAGAATATAAGCAATTATTCAAATTTGGAAGCATTACAGTGAAATGCCTGAAATGAGATCTTTACAGTTTCCAAGGATCCAGAATACCTTCTAACTCCAGTTCCTGCAGAATCTGTTAAAGCACTTGCTTTTGAATATTCATATTTCATTCTTTTTCTCATAGCATACAATTCAACTTGTTGGGGGCTTTAGTGGACCACAGACTTTACAACATAATCACCCTCCTCTAACATGGGTGCAGGATTATTTTATTGTGCTAAGAAAGTAGTCCTCCCAGCTACTGCATGAATTTACCACTTCCTTTTTCTGTTGATATAGATCAGTCGGTGACATCAAGTCATTGTAAGGTTTCCATCTCCAACTACCTACTATAGTCTTAATTTTATTTCAAATCATCAATGCCGCAACAAAATCTCATCACAGTGAAATACCATATCCAATTTTTTCTACATTCCAGTAATCAGCTGATCCATTGCTCAAACACTGTGACATTTTTATGTTCAATAGAAATCCAGAGTAGGGAAAAGTACCCTGCACTCTTCTATTCATCCCCACTCTTTTTGATCCCATTAGGACAGAGGTTTTAAAGTACTATTGCCTTGGGCTTCCAAAATCTTTCAGCAATTCTAATGAAAGAGTTCTTTCAGCTTTTAGTCAATCTTTTCAATCTCCCCCCTCCTCCCTGGGAGCCAAGCATAAGGCCAATGGAGCCAGAGAACAATCTGAGTGAACAATACCCAAACCCATAAAGGATTCGAAACTTCCCCTCTTCTCTAACACTGACCCATTGTCCTTGGAACACTTTTGGGTGCTCCTAGGAAGTTATTTTTTTTCTCTATATTACATATGCCACTTGAAAGATCAAGGAATGGCATTTAAGGTTGAGTTCTAAGATGCACATTAGTTGATGGGAAGAATGTGACTTAAGTGGGAAGTTAAAAGAATCTGTCTCTATCATGAGAGATAGTTTGAGTAAAAGCTGGGAACTCACAGGTAAAGCAAGTTTGGACCAGAATTAGAGATTCTCAAATGTTGTTTTAGTAGTAGAACCCTTTTTTTTTTTAACTAACAAATTACTATGAAGAACATCAGTATAGAAAACTTTTAGAAGCAGAGTTTAGCAGGATCTCTTCTAGTTCCGAAATCTCTTCTTATTCTCTACAAACTACTATATTCCAAAAGGGACTACTTCAGTATAAAGTAGTAGAATAAAGGAGAGAAAAATAACATTTAATTGAACATTATGATGCATCCAGGGTTATATACATTATCACACCCGATTTTTATAGAACTACTCTTACACATAGGAAAAGTATGACAGAGAGATAAAATAAAACAGAATACATGACTTTGGTTTTATCTAACCATTATATTCAATCTCTAGAATTAACTACTCATAAAACATAACATTTTCAATAATTGTTTAGTATAAAACTAACTTCATTTTAGAAGGCAATACTTCTACTTGTATGATATATGAGTAATATTTTTTCATTTTTAATAAAGCTAAAAATACAAAAGGTACCTCAAAATAATGTTCTTAGTTCACATGTCTAGTCTCTGATTTCTCATATTCTCTCCATCTCAGTAAATGTGTAGATTGCAGAGGAACATATAAACTAAAATCAGTTGAATAGAATTTAAGCACTTAGAATTGACTTGGTCCATGATGAAATTGTATGAACAATTTACTATTAAACTTTAATTCCTAAATGTGAAATAGAAAGTTTCATGCTTTTAGGTCACATGTGATCAACATGGTTCATGCCTTCTCTTGATTCAAAATTCTTTCAGTTTAAGTAACAGAAATTCAACTCATATCAGACTAAATAGAGGTTTATCGTAGTAATATTGGGGCAGCTCACTGAATCAAAGGAAAAACTGAGAGAACTAAAGAAAACTGAGATCTTCGGAGATTCAATACTGCTAAAATTGCTTCTCTTTCAGTATTTTTCTGTTTCTCAATCTCTTTCTCCTTATACATGTTTGTATACACTGCTTTATTTGTTCTATAGGAAGATTGGATTTCATCCACTTGCATAGAAAAAGAAAATACTGATAGCCCTGACTATATCCCAGCAATTTGGCAATGAAAGATACAAAAAAAAAAAGTCTCTTTCCTCCAGTTTCACTAAAATTAAACAGTCTAGCAAGGAAAATGATTTTTCCAGCATGGGTAATGCAGACCCAACCTTAGGTCATGGTGTATTATTTTACAGATGGAGGGGACTAGAGGTCGACATTTATAAATACCATAGCCCTACAATAAAGAATCCATAAGTAACTTCACTTCTGTTTTTCTCACCTTTGCTTCTATATTATTTCACAATTTATTATATTCTTCTTGGTTTAATTCCAAATGCAACAAGACTGTGACATATTGCTTACCATTTAGTTTCTAAATATGCTGTTTCTTTTGGGTGCCATCTCAACTGTAATTATCAATTCCCTCCAAGAATCATATATCATTTTCTCTGTGTAGTTTACTTAAATACAACAGATATAGTTCTACTATAAAAGCTTTTGAAAAAATATATTTATACTGAGGACTTACATCACAAAAAAACCTTGGTGGGCCATGCTCTTAAATTATTATTTAACACTTTCAATCTTACAGTTTTTGTTTAATCTTTATATATTGAATTGTCGTGATTCAAAGTATTTTTTAGATGTTCTGCATTTATTCTAGATTTCTTCTTTATGGATGTTTTCTAGAAGGAGAAACCAGAAAATAACTCCAACCATTAACAGGTGTGCTTTTTAATACATTTCTTACTTTGTTTATTTACTTTTGTTCTTTAATAGGTATCAGCATGTTGCAAGGTTCAATGCACATCTTTCTATTATTGTAGAGTTACATATTAATTAAGTATTGTGTTAGCTGGGAGTAGATTTTAGAGTATTAAAGTAGGACTTTCTTGAGGGCTTACTTATGCCTTGAATGTGTTTTTACTCAGTATACATTCTTTTGATAAAAATTGTTATTTTGTAAAAATATGTTTAAAATATGAAAAAGAAAGCAAGGCAATAGCTGATAATGTGTATTAGGAATCAGCAAAGAAATTCATATATATCATCCACAAATAAATCTTAGAAAATACAATTAAAATGTCTTTTGAGGACTGTACTTTAATAGTCATTTTTAAATTTTATTTAAAAAATAATCTTCAGTAAGATTATGAAATATACACCATTGAATGAATCTAGGAAATAAGAGGAGATACACATCTAATCAAACATAGATATCATTTCTGATAGACATACATAAAGGACAGAATAATGTCCTAGGAACTAAGCTGAGCTTATTTTATCAATAAAAAAGGAGGTAGTAATGATACTGTTCATGTAACCTACAATGTCTGCACTGGGAGGTAGTAATGCTTACACTATGGACTCAACGAATTAGTATATATAAAGCATTTAGAGCATTGCCTAGAACATACTAAGTACTTAATATATTTTTATGTTTTCATCATCAAAAACTAATCATTCTGGCCAAGATAGAGTAATGGGAACTGAATTTATCCTTGTGCTTTACATTTCAAACAACAACATCAACATCAAATTCAGACAAAATAAATAAAACAATATCTTTAAGATATTGGCTATCAGGTGATAAAGGATAGTGATCCCTGGGAGATGGAAACTACAGAAAGTGAGCCCTAAGTTTGCCCCCTGTTTATGCCTTAGTAGTTTCCTGGCCATATATAACACAGGGAGGCAAAACTGAGGAGAATTCAGGGGAATCACTGAGCCAAGCATACAGGAAAAACAAGGCGTTTAGAGCTCATAGGACAGACTATCTGAAGGAGAAAGTGGCATGGAATAAGAACCCTGGGCATATGCAGAGGGCTCTCCTCCAGAATTGTGCAGAACACTGATCATCATATGCATATGAAAAATCTACCAAAGGCTGGAGAAAGTAACCATCTCAAAGGATTAGAAGGAACAGTGCCTATTGTGCTCACAGGCTGGGAACGGTGCTTGTTCTCACAAAATAGACTGAAAAAAAAAAAATCTAAATCACAGAACATTGGAAAAAGTACTCAGGAAGGTCTTGCTTCAGTGTCGGGAAAAATTATCTCTTATTGAACACTCCTCTGGACCTGACTCGCAAATCATAAAAGAACTGAAAGATTAAAATTGTTTCCAAATTACTAAATTGCATCCCAAAACAAAACACATGAAGATTTATAGGAATAAAAAATATCCAGCATCCCACAAGGTAAAATTCACAATGTTGGGCATTCAAATATCAACAGGCATACAAGCAAGAAAACATACCTATAATTAGGTGAAAAAATTAGTCAATTGAAACTGACTCAGAATGAACACAGATATCGAATTATACATAGGACTAGCATTGAAAATAGTTACTACAGAAGAAACAAAATACAGTCATTACAATTCTTTTTATGTCCAAAATGTTTAATAGAAGACCAAGAAGATATGGAAAGAATCAGAATAAAATCTCAGGGTGAAAGCTAAAATGTCTGAGATAAAGAATAAAGTGAATGGGATTAACAACAAATTGGATATTGCTGAAGAAAATGTTAGTGGACTTGAATATTTAGCAATAGAAACTATCCAAAATAAAATGCAAGGAGAAAAAAAGACAAAACTTTGAAGGTCATTAGTGTTTAGATGAACAATTTCAGGTGGCTTGATATTGGGATAATTGGTGTCCCAAAAGGGAGAGAGAAAAGGGAGAAAGAAAATAGTTTTTAAGAAAATAATGGCCCCAAACTTTCCAAACTCAATGAAAATTATAAGTTCACAAATTCAAGAAGCTCAAAGAAACTAAAAAACACACAAGAAAGATATATGAACCTAAAAGCGACAAAGAACAGGACAAAAAAAACGAAGACTCATGGACATGAACAATAGACTAGTGGTTATCAGAGTATGGGGGGAATGAGGAGAAGGGAGGTAGATGGGGTAAAAGAGGTCAAATATGTGGTAATAGAAAGAAATCTTAACTGTGAGAGGTGAACACACAATACCATACATACACACACACACACACAAACACACACACACACACACACACACACACACACACACACACACACACATGCCTTATTGTTAAATTGTACATCTGAAACTTACTAGATTTTGTTAACCAATCTCACCATAAAAAAAATAAAACAAAATAAATGTATTAAAAAAGAGAAAATTATCTCTATCTGAAGGCATGTCATTATAAAATTGCTCAAAACTTGTATAAAGATAAATTCTTTAAATATCTAAGAAAACATAAGACATGTTATGTACAGAAGAACAAAGATAACAATGGCATTGCATTTCTTGTCTGAAACAAAGCAAGTGAGAAGATAATAGAGCCATATCTTTATGACACTAAAAAAACAAAGATTGTCAATTTAGCATTCTCTAGCTGGTAAATATATTTTCAAAAAATGAAAGCAAAATAAAGATGATTTTAGACATATAAAACCTGAGAACCCACAGACCTGCCATATAAGATATATTATAGTAAGTCTTTTAGACAGAGGTAAATGATAGCAGATGAAAAATCAACATTTACACAAAATAGTAGAGGGTAAACAATGGTAACTACATGGACAAATATATATTTTTCTTATTAAATATCTTTAAAAGATAACTGAGTGAACAATAAGAAATAATTTATTGAGGAGCTTATAACATAAAAAATGAAACATAGCAACTGTTATGTCTTTTGGGTAGTCTAGAGAGTGTTTCCCAAATAAACTATGCTAACTGATAATATTCTTGGAAAAATATTTTAGGATAATGATCTTGAATATAGGCCTTGTATAGAAATTCTAAACCAAAAGAATGGAAATGTGTACAGCCCTAACACTTGAGATCTTTGCTGTATTGTAAGATAGATTGCTCTAGGATTTTAACAGTCACTTCACTTCTGAGTCTCAATATCTAAGTCTCTAAAATGGGGCCATTAATGACACTGAATTTTACTAATAAAATGTTAATATTAAAAAATACATGATTTGACTTCCCTCTACTGAAGAGTGATAAAAGTGGGGTATGAGAAATACTATACTTATAATAGCCACTCAAATATTACTGCAAAGATGTGTTCCTTATGTCTTGAATAACAAATATGTGGAGAAAGAGATCAAATAGAGAAAAAAAGGGAAGAATTTTACTTTTGAACATTTGCACATGGAAGATTATAGGCATAACTGAAACTGTACAAAGGCCCTGCAATTATAGATTGATCTACCTGTATATTTTCAGAACCAAGTAATGTCTACCACTCCAAGAGGGGATTAAAAAAAAAAAGCATAATAGTAGTTTTTTTAAAGCTATATACAAATGATAAAAGCAAAGACATCAAAGTGGGTAGCCTTTCAACTCATGCTCAATTAGAATAAAAGTTTGGTTGCTGTTTTAAACATTTATGACTAACTAACTGTGACAGGCTCTCAGCTTTGCAAACGGGATGATTTCAGTTGACTTTTGATCTGACTGACAGTTCCTTATACACTTCAGTGTTAGTTTATAACACACGAGCCCACATCTGAATACACATGTGACTAATTAGGGACTGTTTATGGACCATTCACATAAATTTAACACACAAGAGTGGAGGCATTTTAAACCAGAGGTCATAATTTTAATGAAATGGAGTTAATTAACAAAGGTGCTTAACCTATTTTTTGTATTGTGAATTAAAAAAAAATGAATGAAATCTAAAGTGCATTTTTCATGTATATTTGATGAGATATATTAGATCATTTAAAAGGTCAATTTATGACTATAAAACAAAAATTATTTAGGCGTCTTTTTAAAAAGTTGGTTGCAGTATATATAAACACTATATATGAATATTAATTCCTAAGAACTTTGTGTCTTGTCTCAAGAGGCACACATGTGCAATATTTTATAGGTTGGTCGGCACTTTGACTCTTAGGTCTGAATTCCAGCTTGCCATTTATTGGCTGGGAAAGTTACTTAACCTCATTTTGCCTTAATTTTCATATCTGAAAAACGGGGATAATAATAGCACCTACCTCAGAGGGTTGAGGTTAGAATTAAATGAGTTAACACATGTAAAATACTTAGAACAGTGGTAGGACTAGAGACAAGCTCAATAATTGCTATTTATTATTATTTCAGAAAAGCAACAATCAGTTATGAATTACTTATACTGTACCTTAATGAGATATAAAGACTCAATTCTATAAGGAAATATTCAGGAAAAGTTCAGGTTAATTAGTGAGAATATAATAAATTTGGAAACATCACTGGCTCCAATCACTCTTTCATCTATTTTGCATGGAGAAAACTACTTTTGTTCAAGTTAGAGTTTTCTGAAGAAAGAGACCACCTCTGAATTCTACAATAAGATGACTTGAATGTCACCCAGGAGAGACATTCATGATGGGTCACCATGCTAGGTAAGATGGGAAGAGTCAGTCAGTTATTCAATGAAACTCTCCACAGGCTTTTGGGTATAATGCTGACATTTCCTCTGGACACATCTGGCTCTGAATTCTTGCTTTTGCTGAATTAGTTAATTCTGTGTCCTAATGCTTAGTTGTTTATTCCATATTGTATCACACCATGAAACCTTTGTCCATTCTAGCTTACCTCTTGGGGTCCACATCACATCTCCATAGCCCAAGTAAGATTTTATCCGTTGGGCGGTGAACTATTTGGCCTCACCTAAAGCTTCCATTGCTCCATGCCAAGACCCACTCAGAGTCTTTCTGCTCTCTGTCACAAGATCTTCTTTGAAGATGTGGGACTCAGTAATCCAGACACAAGATTCACCATATGTCTTAATATTAGATTTATATAATTTAATGTAGTGGCAAAGCAAGGAGTCTCAAACAAGACTGAGTGTGATTTTCAGGCTGATCATTTGAGCTTTGACTTTTTATTGTCTCAATATTCTCATCTGTATTTACTAAGCTTGTTATAAGAAAATGATAGAAATGAGTTAATGTATGTGTTTACTACAGGGTCTTAGATATAGTAAGTGCTACTGACAATTCTGTTAAAATATTTAATGAGCTTCAGCAGAAGAGTATTTTTTAAAGATTAATCTGCTTGAAAGTCATTATAAGGAATTAGAATATGTCATGGAAAGTCAGGGAACTACATGTGAATGAGTTAGTGATATGCATTTACAGAAAAAAATAAAATCCCTCCTGATTTCACCTTTGATTAATTAAGGTTTAAAGTGAAATCTCAAGACCATAGTGGAAAGGAAAAACTACACAACATATCTAGATATATTTTTTTAAAAAGAAGTAAAAGTTCTCACTAATGGAAAGGATGAAAGATGAAATATTTCATTAGTGTTATTTCCTACTATCATATACCAGTTGACATCATCAGACTTAATGATGTAGTAAATGTCTAGATTTGGAATATAGTGTCATTGAATATGATTGAAGATATTCCTATGAAAGTAGTAGACCTCCTAAAAGGATTTGAAATTATGTTACATCTCTTTGAGAAGAGAAACAAGTACCATGGACAGTGTCTCCTCAATTTTAGACATTTCTGTTCCACTTGCACTTTTTTTTTTTTTTGCTATAGCTATGTGCTGCATATAATAGTATTTAATATTTTTTTTTAAATCATCTTTTAAAAATATTAAATCTTTATATCACCTATATATCGCCTATATTTCTAAGCAATGATAACTATGATATTTTTAATGCATTGATTCTGTTTTACATAATGCATATTTAATTAAATGTTCAACTATTTCAATTTTAAAATAATATAATTTATTCATGCATTGCCCAAATTTATCATATTAATTATCATCATAGCTTGCTATATTTTAAGAATGCATTGTAATTAGAAATAGAATAGGAAAAAAGAAGGGGTACAAAATAATAAGGTGAAGTTAAAGGTTATATTGACATGTCTAAATTTGTAAAATTTCACGTTATCTGAATAATACAAATTTTTTTGTTAACTCAGAAAAACATTTTTTTTTTATTTTTAGGAATATATTTCAAGACTAAGAATGCCAAGCCTATATAGTAAAAATCTAAAGGTTGCTTAAGATGTTATTCTTCTAGTTTGTAAAATTTCAACAAACATCTAAACATAATTTAGCATATACTTTTAAATAATTCCTTCCAAATTCTTTCATTAAGTTTGGGATTTTCAAATATGACTGTCTCTTGTTAAAGCTTCAGACTTTGCTATAATTTCTACATAAAAGGGAGTAAAATATAAGAAACCTTGCTTATCCAGAGCACTTCCTTAATTTTATATCTCACAATATTTTACATAGGTAATATGCTAGCACCATGCACTGCAGCATATCTGTGGAATTTTCTGAGACTTTGTAATAGAAAGTGTTCAAATATCTGAGGATCTAATAACATTTTCTTAATGAAGTAATGCTTTTATGCCACATAAAATAAAACTGTCAGCATTCTTTTGTAAGTTTCTCTCAAATTTAAGAGCAAGTTCTTGACAATTCTACTATTGCCTTTAAACAACTTATTGCAATGTAGATTAATACTGTTAAAATCTTATAATTGTTGAAAAAATTTTCCTTCTCAGAGTTGTAGATAAACAAGTATTAAGTATTAAGGTAAGCTGCTATAATTTAGAGTTTTTTTTTTCCCTAAATGTTATTCTTTCCCAGGATTTAAAATTCAGATTCATTTTAAGACATAAATTACCTAAGACCATAATGTGGATTTGGGGATAGAAGTCTACATAGATAGCCATGCCTTTGGATCATCAATTTTCACTACTCAGTCATTATCAAAATCAGGTTAAGGATAAAAGCAATTGCTCTTTCAATATCTGCAGAATCAAAAAAATCTAAAATTAGAAAAATATCATATCCCATATAATTTTAACACAGTGTCTTAAGATAGCAATACTCAATACATATTTGTTTAGTAATTTAAAATTATAATTAAGTCTATGATAACACAAGTAAAAATAAAAGTCAGAGACTTCACATTATGGAGTATCAGTGTTTCATCTGGAGGCTGCTGCCCTTATTCATCGTTATCTGTGCCTCACAGGTGGGTAGGACAAGATTGAATGCCTTGCTTCTACTCCAAACTTATCTGCAGGATTCTACTTCCTTTTCTAAAATCATAATGTTGACACCATTAAAGGAATTATCCTGAGTGATAGCAACCTTATTAGCAATCAGGGTATACTGATTACATCTAATACCAAGTAAAGACTCGGAAAAATAGATCCTCTAAATAAATAATTATTATTATTTTTTTCTTAAGGCCATGTCAGAAGTTTACTTTTATTTTATTACTTCCAGCATTGTTAAATGAACTGTATAATATTTCTTAATAATCATTTGCTATTGCATAAATATCTGGAGTGAATAAGTCTGTAATTATTGAATATTGATTCATGCGCAGACCTGTGCTAGAAAATGTGGGAAATGCAAGGTATGTAAGACATTACCTTGCTTTGGTAAAAAATACAATCATATTAGAAAAATTAGACAGATACACTTCGACTCAATTAGGGAACTGTAGAATAAATCAACTTGTCTAAACTTTAAATATATAGTAGAATAAATGAGGACAGCAATAGACAATATTAATGTCAGCTGCATTTAGGAGGAGGTAAGAACTGAATGATCCAGAATCAGGATTTGGGATCATAATTTTTCTGGAAATCTTAGTGGTATTAATCTAAATATAAAATTCATTTATTGAGGACTCTAATAGAGAAATATCCCAAGTTTTATAAATTTACTATTGAAGACATGCCACTACAGCTTTGTATGTATCATGTGGTTTGCAACATCTAACATAGTCAAAAATGATTATACAAATATTTTATTACAACCTAGGATGGGTGTTCATACATCCAGCACAGGGGAGTGCAGTCTGCTAATAGAAATACTGGAAATTGGGTATTAGAGATAGTGCCCTTTTCAAAACTATATGTAGAAGATAAAAGAATTTCTCTAGAAAATTTTTAAAGTTCTTTACATTTATGTTTTATTTTTATATGGAGGAACAAAATAAAAATATAGCCATTATTTAGCTCTATGCTTTTATATAAGTATCTTTACATATATACATATGTACATAAATATATACACATTTCTCAATTATCACACAAGTTTATTGAAACAATTTCATCAAAATATTTAGTGATCATGAGAATCCCACAAAATGCTACAGTAGTTAACTAACTTATTTATTTATCAAAGTAGTAGATTTTGAAATATGAACATTATTTGGCAAAAGTCGAATTAGAGAATGTGTCACAGAAATGGAACTGCTTCAGTACTACAATAGACAGATGCATATCAAGTATATATAAACATCTGAACACAAATAAGAAAATATTGGCCTTATTTCAAAAGAGATAGAAAAAAATACTAAAAGGAAATTTATCAAAAACAAAATGGAAAAAGATTAGAGCCAGGTAGGTGGAAATTCAAGGGACTCTAATCCAAATAAAAAGCAATTTAACATGAAAATATTCAATGCACTCATTTCTAGGGCAGTTCTTAAATATACAAAAATATCAAATGCTTAAATTGTAGAAAAATTTGTTCTTCTAAAGTATCTAATAATGGGAAGTCATTAGATTTTTCCTTGGGAAAAATTTTCTCTCCTCCAATGCAAGACTAGGTGTGAATTGGTTCATCATAAAATAGTTCATGTTTGAGCTTTAAAAGGAGAAAAATACTTGGTTGGCTTAATCAAGGTTAAACTGATATCCACAAGGTTAAACTGATATCCAAAAGGGAAAAACAGGACCAGAAAAAAAAAAAAAAAAGACAGGTGGTCTTCAGCAGAGGAACACATTTTATGAGCACACTGTGAGTTCTTAATTAACATATAATAACCAAATTAAATGGGTAAGGATTAACTTTACTAATTATTCCCTTTATAATCTAGAGCATTAAAAGATTAGTTATTCAAATAGTTCTCTTTAAAATCTAGAATATTAGAATCACTTGAGAAGCTTTTAAAACTACAAATCTATCTTCTAAAATTCATTAATTCATCCAATATTTATTTAGCATTTATTGTGTTCTAGTCACACTGATGCATCCCTTCATAGAACTCAATCTAGCAGGAGAAAAAAAGTTAAGAAAATTAATCTTTATAATAAAAGTTATAGAATTTTAAAATGAGGAGTTTGGGAGTATAAAGAACTGAATAATAATAGCAATATTTTAATCAGTAAAACAATATAAGTTTTATTGTAAGAAGGGCACTCTGCCCTTGAGAAAGCAGGTGAACCAGTTAACAGACCATTGTAATAGTTCAGGTAAGATATGATAGAGGCTGGGAGAAAACGGTGTAAATATTGACAGTTTATTCTGTCCATGCCCTATGGGCTCCCAAATACTGACAGTCATGAGTGATGTGAAGGGGTTCCTTTTTCTTTTAACTCTTACTCTAATTTTGCTAATTGGAGATACCAGCCTAAGACTGGAGGGTGGCAACAGAATGAGGTTAGATATTTATTTCCCCTGCTCCTTTTTGCCTTGACTTCTCCTGCTCTTGTATCAAAGGCCATGGCTAGTTTCCAGTAATGATTCCTTCCCCTTGTCCCTTCAGACTGCATCATCAACAGCTTCTGTTGATCCTAGCCATGGAGTCTTGAAGTATTTCTGGTTGGTTTCTACAAACCTTACTTTAACTTTTATTTTTACTTATTTATGTATTTATGCATGTATGTATGTATGTATGTATGTATGTATGTATGTATGTATTTTGCCCAAACTAGATTTTAGTAATGAAATTTACTAAATTATTGTTTTTTTTCCACCCATCCCCTCTTCCCCTTAGGCAATCATCAGCATGTTCTCTGTGTCTATGGATCTGCTTATTTTTTGTTTTGTTTAGCTGTTTTTTAATATAAGTGGAATCACACTTTTAAATATGTTTTTATTAAACCTTTTTCTTCGTATTATCCGCTTTGAGTCTTTGAGTGAATTGCTCTTTTCTGGTGGGACACTGAATGATATATGTAGTAATTGTGGAGAAGAGATGTGAACATATTTACGTACATTTGTTGAACAAAGAGGTCAGGACTTAGTGATGGTTTAGAATTGGAGGGTAAGTAAAAAAGAGGTAGCAAGGATGATTTTCAGGCTTCTGGCTTGACCAGTAAGTGGATGAGAGTTTTTTGTTTTTTTTTTTTGCTTGTTTGTTTTTTTTAAGAAATGAGGAGACTAGTGGAGAATCTAGATAGGATGAGAATAGGTCAATATTTCTGTCTGGGTCATATTGAATGAACTGTTAAGCAGACCTTTTGAAATTAGTCAAAAGATGGAAGAGGAGACGACGATGTCAATACATATTTTCTCAAGGTGAGAGGGCATCACGGTCCAAGTCCTCATGGAAGTTATTGTCTACTGGGAAGAAGACTCAAAAAATACACTACAATGTTGAATTAATGCTACACACAAAAAAAAAGTTCAGAAGAGTATAAAATAACATAATGAGAAGATAATCTGTTTTAGAGGTTGAAAGAAATGACAGTTCAAATTATGTCCTGATAGAGATCTTGACTAGGTGAAAAGAAGGATGCAGAATATTCTAGGCAGTTGAAACAGTGTTTGTTATTAATCCCTGTGGAAAAAAATAAATACGTTCATTTAAGAAACTACAAAGTGGTTAGTGTGGCTGGAGATTAGTGAGCAAATGAGGGAGTAATATAAGATTAGGTTGCTGAGGTTGACAGGAGACCAGATTATTATTAGATCATTCCAAAGATGTGTCTGTTAGGTTCTGACTATTAAGATACTGTATGCTACAGAGAGATAAAGCTGCTCAACTTTAATACAAATCTTAAAATGACCTCGGCTGTCATGAGAGCTCCACTATTAGATCTTACCCCATGCACATCGGATAAAACTGGCATAATCAATATTGTTCAAATGATTTTACAATTGAACCAATTGTCCATTGTGTGGTAAAGCACTTTTAGGTAAGAACATTGGTGAATAAGAGAGAATGTATTTAGTAAATCACAAGGAAAATAAACACATACAAATCTAATATTTATGTCCTCATACCTTGAATTGAACTTTATAAAGTGGACATTTTTTTTGTTTTTTTTTTTCCTTCATGTATCCTTGCTCCTGCATGAATTACTACATGTTCAAAATAAACCTATCATAGAGAAATCTTGGGAAATAAAATCCTGAATGTTACTTAATGTTTATTTTGGAAATTCTCACTAGGACTTTAACAATAAACTTAATTACCCTAGTCTATTTGCTAAGGCTAGTGCTTTTACTAGTATAGTGAAAAATGTTTATATTTGAACCCCAGATTGCCTGGAGTACTTATTCTGCTACATATAACAAACACAAAATGAACAAATTATAGCTTCATTCAAGGGTCAAACATTTATTCTTCAAATCAAGGAAATAATGTTAAGAATATTTTTAGTCTACAGCCATGCCATCCTGAACAAGACCGATCCTGTCTGATCTCAGAAGCTAAGCAGGGTTGGGCCTGGTTAGTACTTGGATGGGAGACAACCTAGGAAGACCAGGTGCTGTAGGCATAAAAAATAAAAAATAAGGAATTGTAAGCTGACAAGGTCCTTGCAGTCTGTGAGGTCCACGAAGGGTTGCCTTGCCTAAAAAAAAAAAAATTAAAATTTTTTTTTTCAAAAATAGCTAACTCTTTTATATAGTGCTGCCATATATGCCAGGCACTGTTCTAAGCTCTTTGTATATGTTAAATCATTTAATTCTTAAAACTATACTATGAGGCAGGTTCTCTTATTATCACCATTTTAGAGATGAAGAAACTGAATTACGAGTGATTACTTAACTTGCCTGAAGATGCACAGGCAATAAGCTGTAGAATGGAATTCAAATGAAATGGTCTAGCTTTTGAATCCACAATCTCATCTCTCACTATTGGAGACATGTAAACTACGATATTTTGAGTAGGTCTCAAGTCAAATTCTCATCAGAGATCTTTTATTTTTTGACAACATCAAAGAAACTTATGCATATTTTAAACTTATCCATGTTATAGAGATTCATGAAACGGGTCATATTTCTAATAACTAAGAATAAATATGCCACTGTACTCAGGTAAAGTGTTATTCATATCACTTTTTCTTTTCAGTTTAAATACCTATATAATAGAATTGAGTAACAATTTAGAAACACTTGCTGGTTTGATTTGAACATTGTTAAAGTAAAGTATAAAACTTACCCTTACTAGAGTAGGTTTATCTATCTTTTAAATGATGAAGAGAAATCTGGAAAAGAAAAAAATATCTATCTATCTATCTATCTATCTATCTATCTATCTAATCTATCTATTTATCTATTATCTACCTATCTATCATCTATAATCCATATATAAACCTTCCGATCTATGTATCTCCCCATACACTTACTCAAATGTTAGAATCAAATAAAATCTAAATTTAGTGAACATCTCTGAATATTTGGCTACTTATTTTTAAAAAAAATAAAATTTCAATAATTCTCTAGAGTTGTTTCTCAATTTTAAAATGTCTTTGAATACCACAAGGCATATAACGTCATTTTGTAAGATTTTTATCCTGTCAAGATGATTCATTCTGAAAAGCGTCTGAGGGTCTATAAGCCAACCACCATTTTAATAACTAATTGTTTGTTCTGCGTGTCATCAAGTCACTTTGTCCAACTTGGGGAGCTTAATTTTGTATAATTATAAATTTTACTCCCTAAATGTCATTATTATAAATTGACCTCAATAAGAAAATTTTTGCCACTGGAAAAAATGCAACAAAGTATAGATTTCAATCTTCCAACAATATAATCACACATTTCCAAGTATACACTTGTATGTGTGATTCAAAATATAACA
Source organism: Eidolon dupreanum (assembly GCA_028627145.1). Taxonomy (NCBI): domain Eukaryota; kingdom Metazoa; phylum Chordata; class Mammalia; order Chiroptera; family Pteropodidae; genus Eidolon; species Eidolon dupreanum. The sequence continues at coordinate 104,494,373 of CM053503.1, read as the reverse complement.
TTTCTAAATACTGTTTTGGCCCTTTATAATTCTCATTTTATTTTGTTTTCTTTCAATATAAATATAATGTTTACTGAGGAATATGTCTCAACTCTCGTTAAGGATTTTTAAATTTTTTTTTGTGAAGGTTGTTGTCATTTGAAATTTCTTTTCTATGAGATATTCTGGTGTTCAGAATTTAATTCTAGGATAAAGTGTCAAATATGAGATTGCTGGCTATATAAGTACTAACCCCCTACCCGCAATTCAATTTCAAAGAGCAATTCAGGTAAGAGTAAATAAATAAATAAAAGGTTTGGTTAATGTTGGTCATTTGCTTGGTACCATGTCATTCAAAACTCCTTCCATTTAAAAACAAAATTTGCATTGACATATGAATGATGTATAATGCAGTATAATTACTTACAGGGTCTTTGAAAAGAGAAGCCCCCTTTTTTTCCAAGTGATTTAACTTTGAAAAGGAATTACTTCACATGCCTAGCAAATACTATTAAAAAGCATTTTATGAGGCTTTTTTTCTTCATATTTCTACACATGGACAGACTATTGTGTGTTCTAAAACCTGTATTTACATGACACACTTTTATGGTCCAATGGGCAAACACTACTTAGTCCTAAAATAACATCACAGTAATGACTACAGTCAAGACAGCAAGAACACTCCACCATTATTATCCATATCAGACTGCACCAGATGCGGTATCTGTGTACTCATAGACACAGCAATATTGCATTCAAAATAAGTAGTGCATAAGCTCTTTCATTTTGAAAAAGTATATTGTATTGTATATTTTTTTTTCTTCACCTGAATCTAGAAGAGAAAGAAATGACACAGAAAATTAAAGATGAGTTACATTAAGTGAGATTTAGCCAGATTTCACTGAGTATAAAGCAGGGTTTATCAACTTCAGTAGTATTGATCTTTTTGTATTGGATCATTCTTTGTTGTGGGGACCATCCTGTGCATTGTAGGATATTTAGAAGTATTGTTGGCCTCTGCTGACCAGAAGCCGGTACCTAATCCCCAGGGAGATGTGACAACCAAAAACGTCTCCTGCTCAAGGGTCACTGATATAAAGGAATGAACTCTTTAATATACAAATATTCTTTTAACTGATGAAATTATATTGCTTGGCTTTGTTGATAGCAAATTTCTTTTAGTTTCCAGACACAATGTGTAAATTTTTTCTCAGAATATACTTCATTTGTTTGTTTAACTTTGCAGTCATGACTACAGTGTGTAAGCATTTTGCATATGGAATATTATTTCACACATTTTATATTGACAGCAAAAAAATAAATAAAATGAAAAATATTGAGCCAAATAATATGAGGGGACATCTTTAAGAGAAAGGTCTCTAGTGTCTATGGAAGAAAGCAGTTGGCTCTTGCAGGTCCCCATTAGGCCACAGGCTCCTGGAGTCTTGTAGCTCTGGGCTAATTCCTCCTCAATATTAAGAAGAATATCTGGACTGAGGAATACTGTATGACAAAACTGCTTTCTCCTAGAATTAGTGGGATTTTCAATTACTTTTCCCATCTCCTTATGCTTTCGAAATAAAGAGGCGGCTTCCAAGAAATAGAGTGTTTGGAAGAAAGAAAGAAAGGGACAAGATTATTTACCACATCACTGACCATAAACATGACTTGAATTGTAATAATAAACAGAAAAGTCAGAATCCTGTTTCAGCATCATTCTGAATGTCCACCAGTGGGTCTAATTATCATGCTAGGACTGTCAATTCTGTCATTAGGTGTAGTCAGGGATTCATTGTTTTAGTTAATCAAAAATTCTGTGTAGAGAGTAACCATATGTACGTGAATTATCAATTTTCAAATTACTAGAATATAATAAAAGTCTACTTATTACTATATTTTTCCTATATGACTTTTTTCTTTAATAATTTAAAAGGGATTTCAGGATATTTTGTTTGCTTTAGGGTTATCATTATAAAGTTCAGTTATCATTATTCTGTAGCTATGAAGTGCCTTCTGATAAGAATTTCTGGCTCATAATGCCAGGAAAAATAGCTTTTAACATTCAGTATTGGCATTAAAATATTGATAAGCACTAAATGACTCCAATGGGAAAATAATAGTTTATATTATATATAGCATTATATTCCGTATAATGCACAATATCTAATGTTATAAACATTCAATAAATATTGAAAAAGTTCCAACTTTTACTCATCTATAAGTCTCTAGAAAGTGACTACTATGTATGGATTAGTTTACTAAATATTATATAGTAAATAGGGAAAAATGAATGTGACTATTTATATTTCAGAAAATAATGTAAACAATGTTACAATGTTTAACATTGTTATTGTGATTTTAATGTTACACTAATTTTAAGCATATATACTAATTTTTCTTAAACAAAATTATTTAATATGTCAAATATCTGTCACTTCATAGTTCTCAAGGCTTCACTAATCTAAAATAATTTGACCTATTATTTATTTAGGATTATCAAGACTTCTTTAAAACTATAAGCATAAAAAATACAGTTAGGAAAGACAGTAAGATCTGTTTGGATCTGTCTGGGTAAATAAGTACCTTAATTCCCTAAACAAATATATATTCTGAAGAGATGGAAATATTGAATAGGCTTGGTCAACTTCTAAATTTACTTTAATTTTTAATACATTTTTCTTTGTAGTTGTCAAAATGCTTCTCTTATGCATAGAGAACAAAAGAAGAATCATCCTGCAGTTAATTTTTATAATTTCATCAGCTGGTAGCAGAGGACCAGTTGCTTAGTAGATAAAGTGTTGGCTTTATATTCTAAAGGACAACTTCAAATCCTGTTAAGGTTATATTTTTATTAAAATTTCCATTAATTTCCCCATCAATGCGATTATAGATTAATATTAATTAATTCTTACTATTTTTTGAAGAAATAAATGGAGCCATATCTGATGCAAAGTTAAAGACACTATTCAGGCTTTCTTGGTAACCCTTTCCTTGGTTCAGAATTGGTTGGGGAGGAAGGGAATAAGATATCTTTAATGGCATTTTATTGAACTTAGTAATTTAAATGGCCTACTCTGATTTTGGAAGATATCAAATTACCATATGGAAGATGTCTTTCTCATCAAATTTGGTCCTTATAGTTTACCAAGAAAATGACAAAGGCAATTTTTAATGTTGGATATAGTACTTATGTGTATGTGCCGCTGATATTAATGAGAATTCTGGGATGAGGTTTTTCTGTGCTAAAAGCTGTTACATCAACAAATAAATTAATATTATAGAAACTGACAACAGAAACTACTGGCATTGCTTCTCTGGAGTTTTAATTTTTTTTTATTATAGCAAATAAAAACATATCCTAGGAAGAGACAATCTTTATGCTCATTGGAGAATTCTGGGATATCAAGGTGGGCTACCAGGTATCCTATTTGCATTAAGACAATATAAAACTCCTGAAGAAAAAGGGGACTTTGATACTGATGGATACAGCTCTAGGTCATTAGGAGCAATCCTTTCCAGACAGACCTGTGACAAAGGATTATTACAAGCTTTGGGGAGGGAATGTTATTTAAAGTAAATTCAAACTTACCCTGACGCTCTGCATTTTAGTGATTAATTTGAATGTCCCGTTTTCTCAAGTACTGCAGGAGCTAATAAATTTCATGTTCTCCTCATCTTGGTCATTTAACAATAACAGAAAGTTTGCAGTATTCTAGGATTTAGAGAGGGATACGGGGCTTAAGTTTTGGAGCCTAGCACTGCAATATTAAAATTTAAAGGAAAAGTCTAGGGACCAATATTTCTTTATATCTCGCTTGTCTGTTTTTTGTTACCTATTACGTGAAAGGGGTTTTTAATCTTTTTAGAAAAAACGGATGCTGTAGAAATATATCAGAATGTAACCCTGAATATGACAGATCAAAGAGAAAAGGCTGAAGCTCCCAAACACCAAAATGCATGTGTTAAATATTTTATGCTATATGTTAAGATGCTTTACAGTGAGGAAGTTATTAGACTATTATTTTTAACAATAAGATCTAACATTTATTGGACATTTTCTTTGTGCCAGGCACTGTCAAGAACTTTTAATCTCATGAAACCCTCACAGCCACCAGATCACAAAGACATTATTATTTTCTTCATTATAAAGATAAATAAACCGAGGTTTAGGAAGGTTAATTAACAAAGATTATTTAGCAAACAACGGAAACAGGCAGTGACATTCTCAAAATGCCTATGAAGAAATTCTTATAAATAACAATTTTGTTGGAAAGAGCATTGGTAGTAGTGCTTTCAGAAAGGAACAAAAAAATCAAGAATATATTAATTGTCCATGTCATAAGTTGGTAGAGAAGGTGCAGAGTTGCCTCTTGAAGTTGTCTGCAGCCAGGATCATTACATAAAGAATAAAATGTTCTAGCCAGCCATAGATTGACATACCCATGCAAAAGAGTGGAAAAAAAGATCACCATGCCCAAATCGCCTCAAAAAACACATGCATTCCATATGCGGCTGGGTGATCCAGAACAGGGGTTCAGCACTTTTTCTTTAAGATTGGGTTTCATTCTGCTAACAGCTTATTGGCTGAGTGCCCACGAGCAAGCAATTAAGACTTTGTGCTTGCCTGCATTTTAGTAGCTCTCCTCATGACACAGGCAGCCACATGGGAGCAGAAGCTTTGCCAGCATGGGTCACGGTCTGGGAGCAGCATCAGGAGAGCCTCTATACTCTAAGGATTCACAGTCTTCTGGGAAGTTGAGGAGAGAATGGATAATTGATTGGCTGTGCCTGTGAAAGAAGATCAAGAAGGGAACCGTTAAGAATTGGGAACTATAGGGAGAGATCAAAAGTGGAGTTAGGAGAAGAAAGCACAATGCTACCAAGGAATCTGAAGGAAAAGCAGATTGCATTAATGCCTTAAAATTAAGAAGCAATTGGGTTAAATAAAAAGGAGACAAAAACTGGACTGCTGATGAGAGTTTCTTACCATTGAACTTGAATGATGCCCTCATTAATTATGTATAAGAAACACACAAATGCTGAGCACCTAAAATGTGCCAGGTATGGGGCTGGGGATGCAAAAATGGGTAATATGAGAAGCAGAGTCAACATGTGGCTGACTTAACATTTATATAGATTCTTATAGAAATGGCAACAGTAGAGCCACACTGCTTTCTTATTTCCAACCTTGCTTAATTTTGTTCCTAGAAAGCATCATGACTCAGGTTGGCATAAGGTGTGCTTAAAATAATTAGAAAGCTTTATACAAAGATGAAATAGCCTTCTTGGGAGGCAGCAAGTTTTTCACATCTTAAAGTGAAATAGGCCAAATCAGTGGTTTTAAATACAATTGATCATTCAAGACCTGGGCATGATTTTACAGTACAAATGTCTGCTCCTCACTCCTGGAAGTTCTAGTTTAATAGATCTAACCAGATATACTCTTATGTTATAAACATTGCCCTGAACAATTCAGAAAAAAATTGAAATCACAAAATGTTTTCTTCTTCATAGTAGACTTTGTTAAATTAAAATCAAAGGGAAAAACCACCATCCTGCTGACTATATCTGTATATAATCTGTAAAACTCTAAATGTATAGAAAACTATCCTTCAAATTATTAACATGATCCCTTAAAAAAGCAATCTCACTGGTGTATATGATGGACATTTCTACACATTATTTTCAGGATTAGATCTATTGCATTAACAGAAGTGTGTGTGTATATATATATATATATATATATATATATATATATATAGAAAGAGAGAGAGAGAGAGAGAGAGAGAGAGAGAGAGACACACACACACACACACACACATATATATATATAGCAATGTTTACTCTCTTACTCCTTGAAAATCTGAGCATCAACCAGGTTTGTACTGAGCACTAGTTTCATCACTGACTAGGTATCTTGACTCTATGGGCCTTTAGATGACATGCAAAAATAACAACTTTATGAAAGTCATGATCTTGATTAAAAAGAATTCTAAAATAGTTTTAACATATTCCAAGATATTAGTCATACATATTCTTGGGTTTAAAACATTACTTACTAGTGATATAAACCTGTGCTTAAATAAAATTGCATGCAAATGCCTAATGTATCAAAAAAGATAAGATTGAAACAGTTTGGGACCAAGCAGGCATAGGGGTCCAGAGTCACCTCCTTGGCCACCATATCATCTACAATAGGAGCTCCTACTTCCTTCTCAGAACCCTGGAGTTCCACAGAACACACATCAAAAACAAAGAGTATCACATTTTAAATTTGATTTACAATTAAGTTCCTACAAAGTGAACACATTAATGGATTCCAATAATATGTGAAATTATTCTGTTTATCCATTTGACTTAAATTTTCCCAGTAGCATAGGCAAGGTAAGAAACTGTGCATGTGTTTGAATCTGGCCCTCTGGGTCACTGCATTGGGCATATTAGGTGATATAAACACCTCCTACTTGTCACACCACCTAGGTTTGACTCTCTAATCTCTATCTGTCGGTGAAATTACCATGAGCGAATTAATAAAAATTTGTCTTCTCCCATTTTGCTTGTAAAGTGGGGATAATTTCTACCTTTCACTCTGGTGAAGATTAATCTTTAGCAATGAGACTGGCACATGGAGTTTCTTTTCTTGCTTTTCTACCAACAAGTCAGGCTAAGAATTTTAGAAATTGCCCTAACTCCTTCAGTCCTATTCAGAGCTTATTCTATTCATTTCTTTATACTAAATGAACATCTTGTGATACAAAAGAATTCATAATGGGCTTCTTTTTGCAAAACTAGCTACTACTTTTAACATGGAACCAGGAAGAATATCTTACTAAATTCCAAGTTCTCAAATATGTTGATCACACCTGAGTGTATAATAATTATTGACCATGCTCTTCAAATCTGTTTATTAATGATCACATTAGATAAACTTGGTTACAAATCACTGCATAAACCTCCAAATAGTCAGATGGATCTGAAGGCTAGAAAAGGGGAAGAGTAAAACTATCTAGGTATAGAGTACTGTGTGTATACATGGGTGTGCTTGTGTGTGGGTGTGTGTGGGCATGAACACACATGTGCACATATTCCCTGGGGACTACAGGAAAAATCAATAACCATGATAACAGAAATATCAACTATGAACGCCTTAGGGGTGGGAATTCCATCTCATTGTTGAAATTTATTTTTAAACTGATCCAGGAAAAAGAAAGGATTGCTAGCTTGCACGACTTCATGTTATTTCCAAAGGAAGTAATGTAGTGACACATGGTATGTATATAGCTTTTGTATAATGACTAGATTTTTCTGAAAAGCAAGTACAATGTAACTGTAAACTGATGCAATTAAAATAATTATTTTTCAGGTTAAGATACCACCATCACCTATTTAATCAAATAGTTCAGTATTGAGAGGAAAATTCTCATGGATTCTGTCCCATTAATGTAACTTACAAGGATTTTGCAAGCACCCAGTACAGACAACCCAAACATTTTATTTTGGCAAGGGAAGCTTTATAGAAATATTTGCAATATTTTGTGCTAATCTCTCCACAAGTCACTTTCGGGTGGCAAATATTTGTTCTAGCAGACTTTGCTACATTTACAGAGTACATCAAACCGTTGTTTTAACCTTTTGAAAATAACCCTGCATCTTCCTGAAGGAAATAAAAAGTCATTGATGAAACCTTTTAAGTTTTCAAATTCTTTGCAATAAGGTGCCTGGAAGAGAAATCTGCAAATTACCTCAAGGGAATGGATTAAAGGGAACTGAGTGCATCTTTGCTTACTTTCTTGGCTCATCTCTTTATGAATATGAGGGACCTAAAAAGCAAATGCTGGTCAAAAAGAACAAACACATTTATTAGAGCAGTTAGAAATGACTGTTTTGATATTTGCCAAGTTTCTTCTCCATAACATGTTTGGCAGCTACCAAATGACATGGTCTGCCCAGAGTTGATTTTGACGAAGCCTCTGGGATGTGTTAAAAAGTAAACCAGAGCAAATCACGTACTGGAAAGCATAGCTCAATCAAAGAAAAATGTATGATTAAGGGTGACATGGGCAAGGAAAGATTTGCCAGAGCTCAGGGTAAATATTTGTATCAGTGTGAAGAGAAAGCTTTGTGACGCTGATGTCAACCAGCTGGAATTTTCATTGTTTATAAACTTTTGTTGTTAGAGTTGAATTCTGGCAGAAAGGTACCAAAGAAAGAGCAGTTTCCCAGCATGGTCTGAATTGCGATAAGGCAGCTTGACCAGATATGAATGCAGCGATGCAAACTTTCAGCCTCTTTCCCTTCCAGAATTCTCTTACCAAGAAACAACCTTCTTGTCATAACCCAACTTTGACAAAATTCATTAGGATTACCCAAAAGACAAAAATTGTTTAATTTTCTTCTGTGCTATAAGAATGTTTGGCTTCTTTTTTCTTAGTAGGATGACCAGAAAGTAAGAATCCAAATGATTTTTTTTGTTCATTTTTCGTGAGGACTAATGTTGCTACATGAATTAGATATTTTAATGATTAAAAATAAATAGCTTGAATGAAACTAATTTTTTAATAGTGTCTATTAATTTCATGGTGCTAAGCTATTTATTTATTTATTTAGCCTCATTGTAAGTCAATTAATTTTTAAACAAAATAGTTTAACAGGTTAAAGGCTTTGGGCACCTTAACCCACCAACTGCTTCTATTAAAAAGAAACTGGATTTTGTCATTGAACAATTTTCTATTGTAATTTTCAGAACATTAAAGGTAGCCAAAAGTTATAAAACAAATAATATCAGAGGAATATGGGCTTGTATAAGAATTTACAGTAGTTCAAATCAAATAACTCAACTTTCTAGCAGAAAAAGAGAGATTGGTGGAAGCTGACTCTTAATACCCAGTCAGTTCTTTCTCTCTGAAAAATAAGCACATAGATGTTGCTCATACTGGCAAAGGAAGACACACCAAGATTTCCCATGATCAGAAATGGACTTCTGCCAGATTTCTCTTCAAATGAATATTCTGACAATGCTCTCCCTCAGGACAGCCTGGAAGCTTCAATCTTAACCACTTTCAGTGAAGGATGTGTAGTGAGATTCATTGAATAGGAAATAAAAAGAATTCCAAATTCTCATCAAGTTATTCTTTCTTTTAATAATTGTATGTTTTAAATATAGTTCAATCTAAGATATAGCACAATGAGACTTACATCAATTCAGGAAGGATATCCAACTTGAGAGACCCCCTCCCCCACTTGCCCCCTCGATCCCACAGTGAGTCCAAGGCTGGCTCTGCCAAAGCAGAGCCAGGACAAATCACTGACATAACCACATTACCTAGCCTGCACTAAGAATTGAAACCAAGCCCCTGCTGGTAAAATGAAGAAATCTTCTCTCTCAGTCTCTAGGCTTTAGAGACCTGGACCACTCATTAATCCCATTTTAGAATGTTTTTTTAATAAGCGTCTTTGTAAAGCAGAAAACAAGCTGAACATAAAATTTTTTCCTTGTAAGTTTCTAAGTTATCACGTTCCTCTTGTGAAGTAGAGTCTCTGGACTACACTGGCCAAGAAATCAGCCTTCAGAATGTGGGTTTGTTTGGGGCATTTAGTGACAGTGTCTTTCAAGGAGCTGAAGAAGTGCCAGTGATTTTCACCGGAAGTTTGCACATTTTCGTCCTGTTGCAGGTGAACTCACAGCCCATGGAACTCAAGAAATGCATAAAAATAAACACAAAATGTAAAGCTAGAAATGTTACCATGTGGGGGCCCTGAGCTCGAACATACTTAAGGTTTTGTTATATTAAGGCGCACACAGATATAAAAGTAATCGACCTGTCACTGAGCTATTCCTTTTTTATCCCCTTGCTACCTTTCAATGACAGGACATTCTCTAGGTCATTCTTCCTTGTGTATTGGGACCCTCTGGCATTACATCTTAATTAAATGGTCAGATTATTAATGCGTGGAAATCAGTCACTGCAAATGTTGAGCTAACCATTTTTCATACATAATGTGTCCATATCAACATTATAACAGCCATATACTAAAGATTGACATGGTCACTTTTAAAGAAGTTCTGATAAATATTTCAGTTAAAGATTCTTGGGATCATATTAAGGAACTGTGAGATCAGGTCTCATTACTGACATTTTTCCCCTGGTATGTAATAATAGAAAACTACTCAGCCCCTCCATTTAGAGGTCTATTATAGAGGTTCAACAGAGGAAATAATCAGTCATATATTTATGGTTCATTAACATGCATCCAATATCTTGTTCAAAAGGGAGGGGCTTCAGAGTAATTTTAAGAAATGATTGCTATAGTCAAATGCCACTTGTTTTGCTAGCTTGATATCTCTTCTTAATAGAATCCTGCACTCTTGCCTTTTGTGAATTCTCTTTTCCTTCACTTCAAACTTTGTTACTGTGGAAGGCACCAAATTAATATTTTTTGCCTGTTGCCTAGTCACATTTGATTTGTCCAAGTTAAGGAAATCAAAGTTTTTTCTAAGAATTTGAAATAAAAATAAGAATGCTCTCTTGAACAGGACAGATGCAAACATCTGGCCTGTTGATGACCTTGTATCTCACTATAGACATGAGAATGAGAAGAAGCCAGAAGGCAGCAAAAAGAATGGCATAATGTGTAGAGATTTACAAAGAATACAGAACTGGTTTTTAGATTCCTGCTTCCAGCATATCCACACCTATCGATAGCTCTTCTAAAGTAATACTGCAATGCTGTTAAAAAAATAAAGAGACTCTACTGCTTAAGTTAGTTACATTGAGTTTCTGTTATTTGCAGCACCAGTTAGGACTTAACTTCTATACCTGCTGTCCTCAAATAAATTAAAAAGGGATTATTTGAATGACTAGCATATACTAGGCTGTTTATATTCATTATCTCACATAATCTCTGTAACAATCTTAAAACTTTAAATTGCCTTATTTCCATTTTACAGATGAAGAAATAGAAGATTTGAGAGGTTAACTACCTTATTCATGGTCACACAGTCAGTCACATCAGAGTGTGTCCAAACCCCATCTTCTTGCATAGTTTGTAAATGTCCTCAGAAATTTAACTGAGAAAGAAAAAACTTTCCTGCATTCCACAATTAGAGAACATAATATCATAAGTGATATACAATTACAGATTAAAGAATCTCAATGCATGGTAGAAGAGCAAGGAAAAGTGTCTCAAGATAGAACTCTCTAAGTGACAGATGAGAGAAAATGCACCCAAAATTATTTATTAATCAGGATCTCAAAAGGTCCAAGGGCCAGTCTTGCTTCATGCACAACTGGGTCTAAGACTCATCAGAACTTCATCTTGTTCCTTGACTCTGCTTTTCTCTCTATTAGTTTCACTCTCAGGAACACTTTCTAAAAGTAGTGATGTCCCTAAGCATGTTCCAGACACTAGAGGGGCTGCAAATATATACTTGTAGAATATGCAAAATGGGAGCCTCTGGTCTGAAGTCTTTTCCTCAATCCCCAAAGATGGAGCTTAGGGAAGAGGCTATTATAGGTCCTTGAAGTTGACAAAAAGCTATTTGGCAAAAAATGCTAGTGTTTTCGTACCAAAAACATGGTCTAGAAGGCAAGTGGTGAGCTTTAGGAGGGTACATTTACTTGGCTTCATGGGAACAGTTATGACATGAAAGCAAGAGTAACCTCTGGGTAGGGGCCCAGTCACCCTAAATCTAGAACTGATACCTGGTGGCACCCAGAAACTTTAGATGTAAAACTGCTTAATATGAAGTTTAGAGGAAAGGTAGAGAAAAATAAAAGAGGTCTTAAAATACCCCAGAATTAAATCTTATTGGCCAGACTTAGGTCTCATGTTCATCTTTGACTCAATTATTGTCTCCAGAGCATTGGACTATGCTAATGAACCAGTTCTGGTTCTGAGTACACATATATAATTGGGTGTTGTGGTCAATGCCACAGAACTATGCAGATGAAGAATAATTGAGTGGTCATGCTGCTGCCTAAAGCCAGGAGATGAATGCTGGGTAGGCAGAAAGGAAACAGCTGACATTCCTGATGGATCCAGGCATAGAGAGAGTAGCCAACTCCTGTCAAGGCCTCACGACAGTAAGAGTTAAAGAAGTAGGAACTCTGGCACATACAGTAAATCATTTACTGCTCCCAAGAGACATAGTGTAAAAAAAAAAAAAAAATACCACATGAAATATCAGCAGGCAGATGAGAACAAGAATAAATGTTAATTGGATGTAGGATTGGTTTAACCTAGTAAAGATGATAGCAGACAAAGTTGGTCAACATTTAATACCTTTGCAGTTATTGTTGATTCTTCTTCTATCATTGTGTTGGGGAGGAAAAAATAATTTTTCCTCTACCCTCCTGAGTTCTTGACTGAGATCCCCAGAATAAAAGACAAATTAACAAGAGAAAAATACAAGTTTATTAATGTGTATACCTCATGTATTCGTGAAAGATACTCATAGAGAAAATGTAAGCTCTGAGGTGGGTTAGAATTCAGGCTTAAATACCATGGTAATAACGGAGAAGAAGGAGTATGTAGATTTCTTAGAGGAGAGTAAATGATTTTTAGAAGAATAAATGGGACCTTAGAAGAATAGATGCCAGATAGGACAGTTTGTGACAAAGTTTGTCTGGGTGTGGTGCTGACTTCTAGTCTCCTCTACTGTGACAAGAGTCATTCTATTGGTGAAACTCCAGAGGAGAGCGTTTATGAAAATTGAATTCCTTTTGGAAGATGTCCTTTTAGACATGTACAGGGAGTTCAGAGGAAGCCCATCCCTGCATTTGCTGTTTTTCAAATGACTACAGCTCAAGATAATTAATATGCCAAAGTGGCATCTTTTGGGGTGGCATATTCTGCTAACCTTCATTTGTTCACAGCCACAGCCCCACTCCCTTGCTAGTGTGAGATGTTAAGCAAATATGGAACAGGCTGCCTGAAAAAAGAAGGAACTCCTCCTCAAAAGATATTCAAGTGGAACTCAGGTCTCCATCTTGAAAGTAATTGGTAAAAAAGCTGACCTTTAAATCTTCATTCAACTCTACATTTCTATTATTCTCAGAATAGCAAAATCAATTATTAGCTGGATTTCTCTAAGAAAAAGTAGAAAATGGATGGCACACAAAGAACTATTGGCACAGGCCCTGCAGCTGGTGTGGGGAGTAAGGACCATAGGGGCTGGGACCTCCCAGGAAATCACTCTTACAATCTTACCATTCCCAAAGTCAGGAGTAGAGCCTGGTGGCCTGAAGGATTAGAGTGGAAGAATAAATGAAATAAATAAAAGTCCTTGCATCAGTCACAGTGCTTTCTCATATTCCCAGCAAAAATTTAAAAGACAATGTTTCCTAAAGAAAATGAGAAAACGAAAGAGTAAAAGCATGCAAAAGGTCTTGGAAGCAAAATAAAAAATTTAAAAAAAAAAAAAAAAAAAAAAACACAAAACAAAACTCAAAAAGCAAGCAAACAAGAAACATCAGCTGTCCAGGAAGAATAAAAGTCGAGACGGAGGTAGTAAATCAGAAACAAATGGGAACAGCATGCTGTGTTTTCTATTGCCCTCTTTAACTGAACTCTCTAGTTAAAACTCCTCATCCAGTATCTTAGCAATGTGGTAAGCACCTGTAATTGGTTTATTACTAAAATTCAATGCTGTTAAAAACCCATGTGTCTGAAAAGAAACTCTAAATGCAAGTCTGATATAAATGGGTCTTTATGTGATTGTAATTTCTTAATTGGTTATAAATACATGATTCTTTCTCAGGGGTGGTCTTTACCTCCACCTAGGGAAGGAGATCTACAGTCCTGAAGAGGCTGAAAGCCAGGCAAGTGTGGGCAGCAGCCCCGGGCTCTGGACTGATGTGCAATTCTGGAAAGACTTCAGCTCCTACCAGCAGCCTCATGTCCACTGCCCGGCCACTCCTCCCCTCTCTAACTTCAGAGAACTCCAAAGTGAGTTCACTCTAATGACAGAGACAGGGGCTGTGGCTAAATGTATTGTACATATTGTATTGTCTTTGAATTTCTACAGTCTCCACTCCTTTATCCCTTCTTGCAGCAAGTATTTCTCCTCTTATAAAGCAAAAAGAAGAAGTCAAGTGGTAATTCCCTTTGTCATACCCTTCACTAATGTAAGCCCAGGAACAGTCCCTTTTCCCCCAGACTTCGGCAAGCACAATTTGAGATCAATCAATCAATCAATCAATCAATAAATAAAGTGTTATCTTAAAAGAGCCAGGATTATCTTGCACTAGAAATTAAAAACAACAGCAACAACAACAAAAGTTCTCAATTCATATCTTTTAAATCTGTTTTCTTAGAATACACACATTTGGAGGCTCTGGAAAGTTGGCCTTCCTTGGCCTATTGCTTTTTCTCCCTTGACTTCCCATTTGAGTGTCTGTGGATACAATGCCCAGGAGACTTAGGTGCATGGGAATAGGTTAAGCAGATTCCAGAATCATCAGAAAGGCAAACTAGCTTTATAGCTCTCTCTTTCTCTACATCATCTCCTGAAGAGGCAGCCCAGACAAAGCAGTGGACACTACTTCTGCACATGGCAGAGGTGGTCTGCATCACATTTAGGCCTAAGTTCTAACAGCCAACTTGTCAATGAATGCCATTAGCACAGATGTGCCACAGGCACTGGGGAGCAGAGCGGCGGGCAACCTCAAATCAGTGCGGGAAGAGCAGGCATCGGGTGGTAACAACTTTCAGTCATTACTGACCTGGGCTCTATTCAAACCAGTGACCTAGAAATGAAGGGCTCCAAATCCCATTACTAATTCCCTGAGCCATCAAGTTTCCCCTATGGCCTGGATCTTGTCCTGAAATCCAGGTCTCCTGTTGAAATAGCATCAGACAGCAGCCACTGCACTGGCAAGCAAGGTTTTTAAAATAAAGGGATGTGGGGGTGGGGGAGGGAGAAGAGAAAAATGTGCACAGACAGAGTTGGCTTCAATTATTACTTTAAAGTTTTTTCAGCTCCTTTAAACCTAAAAACCTGAACCTTCTTTAAGTTAAAAGCTTGCCAGGAAGTACAAGAATGGTGTCCAAACAAATACAGCCTTCTATTTTGTTTGAATGGAGAAAATACACATGCCCCCTCCCAAACCGAGGAATAATGAGAGGAAACCAAATGAGAGGAAGTTGTTGAAAAGGAAAGAAAGAGATTAAATGAGTATTGCAAGGACGAGAAGAATATTTACTGCCAAAGTAAGAAAAAGGAGCTAAGTAAAAGCACCCTTGAACAGCTTTTCCCTCTTACTTATTATCTCTGTGTTGCTCTCTCAATCCTCGCCATCAAAGAGGGACAATTATTTTTCAGTAAAAAAGCGGAATTTTTGTGAGTTAGCTGAAGCCCGTACAAAGCGAGCTGGATAAAAATGGCATGTAAAGTTCAGTCCTGCCTTTTAACCAAAAAGCTCCAGCTTTACAAATAGTCCTGTAGATGGAGCTGCACTCTGCAATTCTAAGATTGCGGCTTCAACAATGAAGCAATTGTTTCCTGTCTCCACTTAGCAATTCCTCCCTCTCTTTCGGTTCTTTCTGGTTGCATGTTCTATTTATTTTAATGTATACCTTTGTGTAAAGCCTGTCTCTGAGTGGTTAGGTACCCCGTTGATATGTGGCCTTCAAGGGGGAAAAGGGAGTGCAGCCTATTCCCATGACATCCTGGGGCTTTGTAGAGCCAAAAAAACCTTCTCAGGAACACCTAATCCTTGGGCTCTGGCCAAGTACCACAATCCTTCTGTACAACTGACATGGGCCACTTGGGACACTTGAGAGCTTTAGGTGTGTCTCTCTGAAGTCAGCCCGGCCAAGCATGAGGCAAATGTGCCCGACCAAAGAAAATAAATTATGTGGACTCCAATTTTCAGCAGTTATGAAGTATTAAATTACACATGCAAAGAATTCTCTTTGGGATTAACCCTTTGGAACCGAAACACAATCTTGTCATAAGGCTTGTAAAAGGAGCACGCTCTGTGTAAGGCCTGCCTTTCCAAAGATACAGAGGTGGCTGAGCAGAAAACAGAGATGTTAAATGAAATAAAGTATAATTTAATACAAACGGGTTAAACTGCTACCTGGGCACAGGATAGGGTGTGTATCGGGGGGGGAGGGGTCTATCCTATTTCTTAGGATACGCTGTTCCCTGTATACTGTAAGTTACAATGATACTGTAAAGTTTAAGAATTCACCAAGAATGTCACTTTCAGCATTTAATCAAAATGCATTTTAGTATAATTCACATAGCCCCTGTAGCTGCTTCTTCATTCAGATTTAGAGAAGTGGTTGAGAGCCACTGGAACTTGACTGAAATCACAACTACGGAACCCCTGAAAAGGCATTCGTTGCCTGTGACTCAGTGAGAGACAGAAAATGACATCCTGCCCTGCCCCTTTCAAGAATTCCTGGTTCCCCATAACCATCTGAAGCACTAAGCTGTTAGTGTACGATGTGGCTGAAATTTAACACGTAAACTCTGCAGTAGAAAAACAAGACACTGCTATTTGTTTTCCCTTTAAAGCTATTTATTTACCAAATGACCATAGAAAGCAAGTCTTCAACAATAACAGGAAGAAATCAATCTTGAAGAACTAAAAAAAACCTTTTTTTTTTTAACATGGTTCACTTTTCAATAAAGTGTATGTTTTAAGTATGTAAAGCAGGTTTTGGGAGAAAATGCAACTTTGCCCCTCTTCTCAGGTTTATTATCAGAGTCTGTATAATCTACAGGAAGAACACTATATTTGGGGGCTGACAAACTGTGTGCCCAATCAAATTCCTCGCTTACTTCACTTGTGCCCCTGGGAAAACATAATTGTGCAATGATATGCCTGAGAGACATTGTAAAATTCAACCACTCGCCTCATTTTAACCAAAGAGGAAACTGAGGCTGGCAGATATTCCATGAGGTGCTCAAAGCCACACAGATAGGATGAGAAGCCTCCTGAATTTCGTTAAAAGTTGTTTCTAAAACAACCAATCTCAATTTGAGAAATACCTCTATTTCTCTATGCCTCAGCTGTTTCCATCCATGCAGAAGAATAACTATCTTCTTAAACACTTATTACTTTAAATTATATGGGGTATTTTGGACACACATAGAGATTTTCTAAAATAATTCGAGTGATAATAAATGGGTGTGTGTGTATTTGTATGTTGAAAGAGAGAGATCCACACAGAGGAAGGGATGAAGTTCCTGACATCATATGGTTGTTGGGTGGAGTAACTAATAAAAGTAATTGCTTAGCACTGTGAAATTAGACTGCTGTGCAAAGCTAAACCAGAATGAACCAAAATTTGCAAATAAAAGTCATGAGAATTTATTTTCAACAGGTGGCATTTAAGAATGCAAACTATTAGCACCCAAATGAGAGCTCAGTGTGAAGGGGAAGAAATGTGGGGATTTACACACTTGTGAAATCAGAGGGACTGAAAAACATTGCTTTATGTTTTTAATTTTCTACAGATCTATGCATTAAGAGAAATGGCTGATTGGAGATATGTGGAGAAAATACTTCTTTTATTTTCATTGGTCATGAGTTAACATTAAAAAAAGAAACAAACAACAACAAAAAAAAACAACAACAAAAAAGACAGAAAGTAAGGCAAACTGTTATAAAAGGGAAAAACCAACTGACACCTCTTGTGGACAAATGAGTATGAACCAAAAACCCAAAATGAGAAAGGCAAGAAAACAATACAAAAGCCCACCCACTACACCCATCATGATATTCTAACCAAATTGCTTTGCCTGTAGCAGATCCACCCTCATATATTTACTTAGATAAGAAAGAACTTTTTGCTGGCAAGAACCCCAAGTTTGATTTATCACTTACAATATGAAAAAGCTGCCAAGCAAGCCTGTATAATTTCCAGCTCTTAAAATTATTATCATCATCGGGCGTGAAAATAAGGCTCATGGTGGTAGGTGTGTATGCAGTACTTCTGGTAAAAAGTAGGTTTGTTGAGGCTGGTTCTCTCTACCAAAAAAAGTATCATAAAACGGATGCCTAGTCCATGCAGACTTCAGGAAATAATTTCCCTAAGTTGCTTCCAGATAGCAAGGATCTCTGCAGTGTGGCCACTACCTTAAAAATAAACTGTTCTGCTTCATGAAGGATGTGAAGTAAATCATCCTAATGATTATAAATGGTGACCCGAATTACCTGAACAAGAAATAAAAATTATCTTCTCCCAGATTTTTCTGAAAACATTGCTCTAATTTTATGACAGTCTGAATTCTTCCCCATGTGTTAGATAACTGATTTGACCAATTTGACCTTTGACTATTTAAGGGGTAAAAGGCATTCAGGAATTTTCCCTGAGTGAGGAATTAGATATGATTCATACCCTTCTCTCTCAAGCCTACCCTTAGCATAAAGTGCATACCTTATAAGTGGGGAGGCTTAAAAGTTGTATAACTAAGGGAAGACTTAAATGTGGAAATAAAATATAGGTTTATAAAAATCCTAACTCTCTATTATAAAAAAGTCCAGATGTGAGAGTCTCTTAAGTTTTGATAGCATTTGTTTGAAAAATAATTTAATTTCAAGTGGCAGAGAGCCTCCTTACAACATATGTACAATTAAATGTGTTTGTGTATATATTTCTGAAGTGAAGTTTTGGCCTGTTATCATTAAAAATAATCTTTAGTTTCTCTTTTTGTCTCCTTTGTTTGTTTGAACATAACAGTGAAAAATAGCTGTTAGAACTTTTTGGTAGAGTGCACATATGATTTTTTTTTTAAACAAAGGCATTTTGACCAATGTGTATGATGACAGTACATTTTATATAAATATATATATATAATAAGCTCATTTATACATGGCTCAGAGGAAGCTAAATTCACTACAGAAATTTACCTAATGTTTATTTCAGCCTAGTTTTCAGATTTCAGTGTTTAGAGAAAATAAAGACAAGTGGATAGTTGTATAGGAAAGAGAACTATGGCTTGTAACTTGCATGTGTCTTGCTGTAATGCACAGAATAGACTGACTGGCCTGAGGTGAGTTTCTTCACCAGTGAGAAATCCAGACCTAGTAGCATTATGTTGTAGGGCATACCTTATTGCACTTTTCCTGCAAAATGCCACTAAAACTGTAATATGTCACTGTTAATGTGTTTAAATCTATCACCTATTTATCTATTATCTAGCTAGCTAGGTATCATTTATTATCTATCTATTATCTATCTATCTATCTATCTATCTATCTATCTATCTATCTATCATTTACCTATCATCTATCTATCAATTCTATACTGTCTGTAAATCTATTAGCTCTTTTATTCGTCGCAGAAAGGAGGCATTGTAATTTACATAATTACGTAAACTTGCAATGTTGTAAAGTGAAATTGAAAATTACATGGCTTAGGGAATAGAACAAAGGTAAAATAAAAAAATAAGTAGGAAAGATAAGATGAAGGCAGAAGTGAGATTGGTGCATAAAATGTGTTCCCTGGGTACTTACGTTTGCTAGAGGTATCTGGTAAATTAGGCTATGTTTTCAGAAGCAAGTGTGAAAGAGGAGTTTTAAACCATATTGTGGTTCACAGTGTCCATAATATAATAAGAGAGTTTTCAGGAGAAACACAACTATGGTTCTAGGACGAGAAAGAATTTTTTTTGGTGGGGGGCCTCAAGAAGAGTACTCCAGGAAATTCAACCAATGCCTACCAATAACATAATGCTAAGGCTCAAGTCACTGAGAATAGCTCTTTGTACTGTGAAAATGCTTATGTTAAAGCCACTCGGACTGCTTTGCTAGATCTTCCTCAAAGAATTTGGCCATTTAAATTCTCCCCTTCTCTGTCTATTACCATTCCTTTGGTGATCTCTGGATGAGCCTGGTGACTAGATATCATCTCTATGTGAATAACCTTAGTATGTATCTATTAGAGGTTTTTCTCTTTAGCTTCAGACTCTAATTTCCACTGATATGCTCAATAAGCATCTCAAATTTATCATTCCAAAAAAAAGAAGTTGATTTTACCCTTAATATCTGTTCCCTCCCCAAGTCCATCTCCTCAGAAAAAATGGAAGTCCATGATTTCAGTTGTTAAGCCCATGACTTTAGGATTATCCTTAATTTCTCTCTTTCTTTTGTTGACCATAAATAATCTCTATTACACCTTCCTTCAGGATGTCTTGAATTAGACCGCTTCACACTACCTTTATTGCCACAATCCTAAACTACCATTACCTCTCTTTAAGAACACTTTTACTTTTTTCTCATTATGTTTATTTGATAAATAATTCAGATCATGTCAGTACTTTGTTTAAAATCTTCTATTGGCTTTCATCACATTTTAAGTGAAACCCAGGTTTCTTCACATGACCTAAATAGCTCTACATAGCTTCTATTATCCTCCTTAATCTCATTCCCAAGCTCATTTCATTTTAGTTACACTGACAACCTTGCTGTTTCTTGAACATGTCAAACACAGTCCCACTTCAGGACCTTTGCACTTACTACTCTCTCTAGTTGGTATGTTCTTCTAGTAAACTGCATGACCTCCGTTCAGATATCTGATGAAAAGCCACATTTGCAGAAAAGACTTTCTTGAGTAATCACCTCCCCTGCCACCAGCAATCTCTTCTTTTACTCTGTTTTATTGGTTTCCAGGATGATTTGCATTAACTGATATGACTTTTTAGTGTATTTGTTTATTTTCTAGATGGCTCCATGAGGGAAAGGTGTTTGTGTTTTGTTCATTGACAGCTCTCAAGTGCCTAAAAGAGTGTTTGGCCTCACTGTAAATGATAAGTAGAAAACAAATTTTAATTAAATAATGAATAAATCAAGAAATAGATTTTTTATTATCAAGAAGAATGGATATTTTGCATATCCTTTAATTTTGACAAATAATGTTTCCCTCACTTCACGTTTTGTAAGTATTGATCAGCAGGGAGTTTTAAGTCATTCTCCTTTACACACTACTTGGAGAGTAGCTTTTAAATTAAGCTGTATATCAAGAACAGATCCATATGCTTTATCAATAATCCATATGCCTGAATAGAAGGCAAGGTGACCTCCACTTGGAGATGTGCCAAGGAAATTTGGATGCAGAGATAAGATCCTTCAAAGAATGAACATTTATATCACCAAATTTTAAGTCACAGAGTATGACCATGGTGATATTAACTTGGAAAATTTTCAAATATATGTAACCAAATGCCTGCCTCAGACATTTAAAAACAACACACAATAATAACAAAATTCTAAAAACAAAACTTTTATAATTGCATGTAGACCATTTAACATCCAAATTAAAGTGATTAAAAAATATTCACACAGAAATTCAATAAAGTTAACTTGTGGTATAGGATCATTGACTATAACTCACTGAAATATGTATAATCACATATGTGTTTTCTATTGATGTAGTATTAAGTTACTACAAGTTTAGTATCTTAAAACAACACCTATTTATTAAAGTCCATTGGACTCTACTAGATTCTGTGCTTATAGTCTCATAAAGCCAAAATCAAGACAGCACAATACTACATTCTTTTCTGGGCCCTTGGGGAGAATCCATTTCCAAGCCTATATTGGCAGAATTTGGCCCCATGATATTGTATAACTGAGGTCCCTGCTTCTTTGCTGAATATCCAGGATTCCTTCTCAACTTTTAGATCTTATCTACATTCCAGGGCCTGTGTTCCCCAGTTATTTTAAAGTCAGCAGTAATAAACTGAATCTTTTTCCTGCTTTGCATCTTTCTTACTTCTTCAGACTCATCTCTTTTGCCTTTTTTTTTTTTTTTTTACTTCAGTGGGGAAAGGTTCTGTGCTTTTTCATGTTCATGGTATTCTCACCTAGATTGTACAGGGTAATCTCCCTACCTTATTTGCCATAAATTTTATCTCATCTGCAAAGCCCATTTTGCCATATAATGTGACATATTCATAGGTGATACATCAGGAAGTGATGTTCACTGGGGCCAAAATCTTGCCTACCACTGGCCAATGCACACATGTAATTTTAATTTTAGAATAGTTGATTAGTAGCTCTCATTTTGAAGACAAATTGAAATAAGTGTTCAGATTTGACCAGAACACTTCCAGTTCAGAGTAAGAGGACAGTATACCATGTTGTCTGCACATGAACAAATATCTATTTCTATACTCTCAGTGCTACAGAGGAGTCTCCATGACTTCCATTGTGACCTTCAGGAAAATGAAAAGGGTGAAGATAATCAGGTTTATATCCTAAGTCATTTCAGGGCAAGAGGTGTGGCTTTTTATACAGAGTACAGTGTGTACATCACACATCCCTTCTAGGATTCCAGGAAGGAAACAGGACCATACGGTCTTGGAAACTCATTTCGGCCCACTTGGCAAAGGCCAAAATCAGCAAGATGACTTCTTTAGACTCACTTAAAAATACTACCAAGTTCGACTATGAGAGCCTTGGCTCATAAAGTAGGTCCTTTTGAATAAGGAAACATCTTTACTGCATGTTCGTATCCTTTGACCTAAGAACAATGTAAGAAGATACTGCACTGAAATTTGGTGAGGAGCCCAAAGATTAAATTAAATCACTGGAATCAGTGGAACTCAAACCACATAATGACATGCACCTGACTTCTAATTCCATTAATTTTCTTTTCTTTGAAAGGTTTACTCGGCTTTTATGATACACTCTGTTTACTTTCATACAGTCAAGCATACTCAAGGCTCTACTTTACTGACTTCAGCTTCATAAAAAAAAGGGAGAAAAATCAAGATTTGGGCATATGTATATCAAAGATATTGAATAAGTAGATGTGTGGCATTTTCTAATGTCCTTCCTTCATTCCCTCCTTTGCTACTCCCTTCCTTCCTTCATACTGTCCTTTCTTCCTTCCTACCTTCCTCCTTGCTTGTCTGCCTGCCTTCTTTCCTTCTCCTTTTCCTTTCTTCATCAAGTATTGATTAAGCATCTATAATATAAGAATTTGTGTGTGTGTGTGTGTGTGTATTAGTGTGTGTATGTGTCTGTGCGTGTGTGTGTGCACGTGCTATATATATTATACACCTTATCTTCAAAGTGTTCACATTCTAGAGGAATACATCAGGTGTATCTCTGGGGCACAATGGCAAGAACACCTGAGTGTATTTGGGGTAAAAAAAGGAGGAGGAAATGTTTGAACAGTATTTCAAAGATAAATGGAGACAGTGGAATGAGCAGTTCAGAAAAAAGAATGTCATGAGAGAGCACAGTGTATTCAGAAAAATTCCCCAGATATGAGTAGATCATTGGTGAATGAGAAGTATAGCAGTGGTTGAGTCTAGGCAGGTAAGATTGGATCCCAATTATTAAAAATACATGAGGATATCAAAGAAAAAGTATTAGAGTTGGGATTTATAGTAAGAATACATTAATGAATAAAAAGTGAATATAAGGAGAAGTCAGAGAGCACAGGAAACCATCTCAATCAGTTGTGTATCAGGATTCTCAACAAGTAGAATGACATTCATGATATGAGAGCTGACTTTATAGCTCACTGCTCTCTTGGGGTTCAGTTTGTCTTCACCTTTGCAATATGTCTCCTGGAAAGCAACTGCTGATTATATTCTACCTCCTGCTCATAGCTTCCCTTTACTTGTGATATATTCCCTTATATTTAATGACTTCTACTAAATACCTTCTACATAAATCTTTGGGTTTCAATGCCACTCACTTGTTGGAATCTCTCTATGTCTCACATGTTAAAACTCATCAGGAAAAATAATATAACTGGATTGGTCAGGACTCTGTCTGCAATATCAAGTATTCCTGGAGAGCAGAGGTCTCAGGCTATCAACCACTCGAGTCATGTGCTTTCCGGTACACAACTGTATTCATCTCATACCCATGTCACAAATATAAGAAACTGTGGTTAGAGAACCATCAACAGCAACATTTCTCAGAAATGCTTGCCATTGAAAGATCCAGAGCACTATTGAATAAATAAATTGCTCAGGATTTGACATTTATTCTGTGGGTGATAGAGATTTGTGAAGGAATTTTAGAAAGAAAATAAATTGATTATGATTGCATTTAGAAAGATTATACAAAAGGGAGGATGTTTTTGGTCTGCAAAGTAATAGACGCAGTGACAAAAGAGAAACAAGGTGGGAGACTATTGCAATAATCAAGAAAAAAATAAAGTTAATGGGCCTGCCTGAAGTGGCAGCATTGTGAGGTGGAGGGGGAGAAAGAAGACAGTAAGTGTATTATTTAGAAAAATTTGTGCTCTGAAATCACACAGACCTGTGTTTGAAACTGGTTCTGACACTTATCTCTGTGACCACAAATAATCATCCAGATTCTCTCAGCCTCAGTATCTTCATTAGTTAAATGGAGATAACACTAATAGATACTTGTTAGAGTGTAGTATGAGTTCCCCGTGGTTAAATGAGAACATTCACGTAAAGTATTTAGCAAAGTGCCTGGTATACAGTAAGCATTCCATATTGGCAACACGTAATAGTTTTAGAACATTACTCTCAGACTTCTGACTTGCATGACTTCCTGGGTAGGAAGAGCAGTTATCAGGGGAAGGATGCATGCCTTCCTAGAATCCTGAATACCTGGTTGGAAAGTTGGAATCAGATCCCCTCATGAAGTTATCATTTCTTCATGTTCCTGAGAAAGATAAGAAATCTACAGCAAAGTAGATGTAAACGCGTAATGCTTTGGAGTTTTAAGATTCTCTTTTTGGAGAGAGCACTAGTTAAAAACATGGATGAGTTTCCAAAAATGATGTTTGAAATGCTCAGATGAATAAAAGGTTTATCAAATATAGTATCAATAGTCCACACTGTAAAGTATAATTCAAGAGTGCTCATCATAACAACTACAACATCTTAGAAGAAAAAGGGAATATTGACCAATTCAGTAATTAAGATACTTTCTAAATGAGTTACACGAAAAGGTAGAATTCTTAGGTACTATCATTATTTCCTTACCCCTATCATGGCAATCTTTACCTTATATTCTGTCATTAATGGTTCTAAGCAGGGTACAAAAGCCAAAATCTGGAGATAACAAAAGAGAAAGTTTTGAGAGAAAAAGATTTTATACTGATTCCTCTTGGTTAACACATTTTTTTCTTTCATGTATTAGAATCACAAAAAATCTTGCTTCTTTTTTCTTTTATTAACTTCTTTAAAGCTAAATCTATATCTGCAAATTCAATAACAATTTATGTATAATTCTCTGTTTCTAGGACGAGGCAAGGCACAGCAGTGTCTATATCTTATAACTATCAAGAAATTATTAGTTCTCTCTATAAGATAGGAGGTGCAATAAGATCTAGTTTTAGTGTTTATAAGATTAATGATGAAACATAAGCACCAATTAATATAATTTTGAAGTATCCAGTGTCTTTTTTGGCACTACAAGCATTCTGTTTCGAAGTATCAGTGATGTTCTTTCATAGAATTGAATTCTTCTAACAAAATAAAAATGATAGTCTTTAACTTTGTCTCTCTTTGTTACTTAGAATTTTCATCTCTTTCTTCCTCAAAAATGTTTAATGCCAAGTAAAAGTGATATCGAAGTGTTTTCTCAGAGACTTTTTCATTGTGCTGTTTGAGAAGGCAGAAGAGTTGTAGTAAATTGTTTTTGTTTTTTTTTTTTTTTTTGACTGAACAGTTAGAGTTTGCCATATACATAAGGAGTTGCCTCTGAGGAAGTACAGAGGCAGGAGTGAGGAAGAAAACAAAGAGGAATTGAAAGAAAGTGTTCTCTCATAGGAATAACTTCTCTATTCAGTCGGATTCTATGGGTCCTGGTTGTCATTTATCCTCACTACATTTATGTCAAAGTTTTGCTACTTTTGAAATTAATCACAATGGGTTAAAATAGTGACAGCTACAATCATCAGACTAAGTTTAAATTGAACTATAAAAAATAACTAGATACAGTAGGAAAAAAAGTTATTTTTAAGGGGCTTTGCGTATATACATTGTTTCCTCTCCTAAGTCTAATTACTGCTTTTAGATTTACTCTAAGTTCAAAATGTCATTATTTTTACAGTCAAAAACATCACCATTGTTACAGATTTACTTAATAATCATTTATGTGGCATTTTCTATATTGTCCCAGGTACCATAGTAAGCATTGGAAATGCAGAAGTACTAAATCTATAACCCCTGCCCTCAAGGATCTCATTGACAGATAATGATCAATAAAAACTTATCTCTTATATATATTTATTTGGAGTTTTGAATCTAAATAATAATATGAAATTATCCTGAAGTCAAATAATTAAAAGCCAGAAGTCATTGTTGTGATGAATTAATAAATCAAAAACCTATAAAATGATTTGTAGCAATTTCCATTTCTTAAAGAAACAAGACTTTTCCAACTGTGGAACTATTCCTTATGTTACTATAATTTAGAACAGATTTTTTTGTAGCACATCATATTGTATTGATTTGTTCAATGAAGGTACAGAATATAATTTTGAAGAAAAATAACATAGACAAAATGAAGTAATAATATCGTCTCTGTATAATTAACATTAACAACTTATTGGTTAAAATCAAGTCTGGGTTCACATTCTGACTTGATTCATACTTAGCCTGTTTTCTTTCCCCCTCCTTCTTGGAAGAGGTCAATTAAGATGGCAGTGCCAGTTCAGGTTTTTGTAGGTTTAAAGATTCTTAAATTGTTGAAGCATTTTTATTTTCCCGATTATGACATCTTAGAGGCTGCAATGATTTAAATATTAATATTGGACTTTTATGGATATATTAACCCTGTTGACACTGAATCTCATTTTAGGCTGTGCCTTCAAATTAAAGTGAAATAGAATTCTATGCCAGATGTTTGTATAAAATGCCTGCCACAATTATGTATATGTTTCAGGCAAAAAGCATTTTTTTGGCCTGCATTGTTGAGCTTACAGATTCAATTTTCCCAACAATTGTATGTTTCGGCACTACCAAGAGTCAGAATGTGCAGCCACTCAGAATTTTTTCCTATATGCTGTGAATAGCTGTTGTTGAACTGCATCTACTTAATAACTATTTATAAACAGCCCAATTCTCATCCCCTTCCCCCATAGTAGTAGACCTCTATCGGAATTACTCCTGCTAAATTAAAAAGTTTTCTTAGAGAAGAAATTCAAGGCATATATTCATAAGTCATGCATTTCAGTCAGTTTGGCATGCATTTAACCAAACTACTACAACATGGTTATTTTCTATGAGTACTTTTTCTTTTTTTCTTTTTATTCAGAAGTTAATTTTGATCCTATAAGAATATTTTAAATATCAATGTAGTTCTTTTGAAATAAAGGAAGGGGGAAGTGATCATTTTAGTAGTTATATAAACAGCAATATAATCTTAAAAACTAGAGATAAATAAAGCTCAGAATATGTGAAATAATAGCTGGGGGCAATTCGAAGGATTAAAATTGTGTCAGAATTACAGGAATCCAGAACAATAGGGTGCTTCAACAATCAATAAGAGGGATCCAGCTGCGGAAAAAATAAACATGAGTGAAGTATTGGAAAAATTGAGACCATGAAGAAAGAAACAGATGTAGCTTAATCTAGAGAAGAAATCATTTGAGAAAAACAATAGAAATTTTATTATACGAATAATTATTTTATAGATGATAAGGTCCAGATATTTTCTGTCCCCTTAGCTAATATGGAATGATGTGACAGCAAAAATTTTCAGTTAATTGTTGTGACAATACAGGCTGATAAATCCTGAAATCATTTATCAAGAGTTGTATATAAGAAGATCTACTGAGCCATGCAAATTGACATGGGGCCAGATACCCACAGGGCCATATTAAAATTAACCTTTGAACAGGAGGTTGAGGTTTTAATGGCCCCAAGTATCACAGATATGTGTATATATGTAAAATAAACATTTTTTTAATACTAAAGAAATTTGATATCTGTCTACTCAGGACTATTACTCTATCTGTATCTAAAAATGCCATTTTTCTCATGTATGTTTTCTATGTTTTGCAGTGGTTTCAATTGAAAGTCTCCATGAACCTGGATGTCTAAGAATAGATTCCCATTTAGTACATCTGGGTAGAGTCCATTTCTAAATAAAAGTATGAAATAAGGTCACATTTAGAGTAGTAAGACTTTCTCATGAATGCACAATCACTGAAATGTATAGGATAAATTCACTACTAACTTACAATGAAAGCTAGACAGTTTGAGGCACTCATCATTTCCCTTTGCCTGGAATGACTCCTTTGATACTAAAAGGGAAAATAAAAATAAAACAAGATAACCATTCAAAAGAAAAAAATTAAATAGAAAAGATGATTTGAAGTCATTATTATTCTCTTCTTTAATA
Organism: Eidolon dupreanum; assembly: GCA_028627145.1. NCBI lineage: Eukaryota > Metazoa > Chordata > Mammalia > Chiroptera > Pteropodidae > Eidolon > Eidolon dupreanum. The sequence goes on along the minus strand of CM053503.1, from coordinate 104,466,090 downwards.
TTTACAGAGATATAACATTTAAAATCACAAAATAACATGTGCAATCAGAAGCAAATGTTACATGTACTAATTATCTATATCAAAAGTAACTTTGGAGAGATTCACTTATAGCTGAGTGGAGTAAGTTTAATACAGACTATTCCATAGACAACAAAAGAAAACTCTAGACAAATTATTTTTAAAAAATCACACAACTACCTGACAATACCGATAAGAAAAAGGATATGAAATTTTGGATGGGAGAAAAATTGTAGAAGCAACCAATGTGGGGATGACTTTTCCTCTATTTTTTTCTTTTTACCCATGATGAAAATTCCAAATAAATTATGTCTTTTTGAATGAAAGAAGAAAAAAGGAACCACAAGGTATAAGTAGATCCCTGATGTCTGAGATCCAGAAAAGGGTCTATGTTAATTTTGTCATGAGCACACACTTAACCCATGAACTATGCATGTGTGGAACAGTTCTAAATCTGTACCATAAAGGCTCTGAGAAATGAATAAGATTTGAGCCACCCACACAAGACTCAGAATGGCCTTGAATTATGAGTGCATGGACAGGCCCAAATCAGCATAATGAAGACTTAGAGAATGGAACTGAGACTGAAATTGAGATAGTTTAGAAGAGACATGACAGAATTTACATTCTGAACATAACCAGATTGATTAGTGGCTAAAATTAACAAACAAAAATCTACACTGTCTAGAGGATTATAGCAAGACTCAAAGTCTGCAGAACATAGTATATGCAATGTCCACAAGAAGTCAAAATCCCAAGGGGAATAGTATTCAGAGATGACTCAAAAGCTAAAGTTATAAGACAGAGTTTTTACAACAGCTTTTCTAAGTATACTTTAAGAGGTAAAGGAAAAATACTTTAAAACAAATGAAAAGATAGGCATATTTAGCACAAAAATAAAATGTACAAAAATAAAACAAATGGATTTTAGAGTAAACAGAAAACTAAAATAATGGAAATAAAAAACTCAATAATGAATGTGCTCAATGCAGAATAGATATGACAGGGAAATAAGCAAACAAGATAGTTTGGTTAAAATGAATATTTCTGAAAAGCAGAGAGAAAAAAATTAACTGAACACAGCCTCAAGGACCTATGATATGATATCAAAATGTCCAACAAATACATTTGCGGAGTCTCATAAGGAATTCTGAGAAGAAAAATATTCAGGCAGAAAATAATATTTGAAAAAACAATAGATGAAAATGTCCTAAATTTTGTGAAAGGCATACATTTACAAATTTAAAAAGCTCAAAGAATCTCCAATCTAATAAACTCAAAGAAAGCCATGCCTACATTCATGTAATCAAGCTGCTGAAAATCAAAGACAATAAAAACATCTCGAAAATAGCTGGAGAAAAATGACACATTACATGTTATAGGGGAACAATAACTCAAATCTGGATTTGCTTTTAGAAACAATGGAGCTAAGACAACAGAAGAAAAAACATAAAAATGTAAATTAAAGTACTGTCAATCTATAATTTATTTCCAGTAAAACTTCAGGAATGAAGGCAAAATGAAGACATTCTGAGGTAATGAAACTAAGAATGTGTGCCATTAGACCTATTGAATAAGAAATGCAGAAGGAAGTTTTTGAAGCCGAAGAGAAATAATACTAGAGGAAAACTTGAGTTTTTAGGAATGATGAACAACAAAAGTAGTGAAGAGTTTGGTAAATAAGAAATACTCATTTTAAACTTAAACTTTTCAATTATGCATAACTATTTAAAGCAAAAAATATAACATTTCTTGGTAAGATTTTTAGTTTATTTAAATGTTGTATATTTGCCAAGGATAACATAAAGTTCAATGGTAAGGGAAGCAGAGTTTGTAATATGGTTTCAAGGATTCTACAATTTATGTGAGTTTGTGTAATATCAGTTCTGCAACACTGTCAAAGGTGTTACATGTATATATTTTAATTCTTGAAGCAATCTCTCCCCACACGGACAAAGACATAGCCAAAAAGTCAATATTTAAACTAAACTTAAATATTAAAAATATCCAAATAATCCAAAAAGAAAGAAAGAAGGAAAGAATGGAAGAACAAAAAACATATTGAAAAAATAACATAAAACAAGTAAAATAGTAAACATATTTCATACATCTCATTAATTACATTAAATATTAAATGTATGGTCTAAATACTCCAATTACAAAGCAAGGATGAACAAATTGCAGGAAAAAAAGGACTCTACTATATGCTGTCTATGAGGCTAATTTTAAATATAATGCCAATGATAGGTTGAAATTAAATAGAGAAAATATGTCTATCATGTAGACAAATTTTAAGCATAAGAAAACTCAATACTTTAATATCAGATAAAATAGACTTCAAAGAGTACTAAGAAAGATTAACAGGATGTTTCATAATCAAGAAGACATAAAAATTATCAATGTACCTAAAAAGAGGGCCTCAAAATATATCAAACAAAAATTAAGAGAATTAAATGGAAAAATAGTCAATTGCACAATCATTGAAAATAATTTTAGCACCCATGTAATAAGAAATCTGACACCATTTTTGTTTGTGGACAGCTTTTAAGCCTCACCTCTTCCTCTTTACTTTGCCCCCCATATTTTGGCAGGCCAATTAAAAATACTTCCTCCTTTGGCACCAGCAGGAGCCCATATCATGCCAGCCCCTCACCTAGGTCTCAGCCCCTAACTACAATAAAAACTTAGACCCCTCTCCTGTCCTTGCTCTCTCAAAGTATTTTGAATATGCTTGAGCAATGGCAGATGCAGCAAAAAGCAGTAGAGCTTGAGATGACATTGAGAGTGTGACAACTGACATTTACAACAATGTTAAGATTCACAGTTTTCAGATCTACATCATCATGAGAGCTTCCAATGATGCTGCTACCTGTGTGATTCATATGCTGTTTTTCCTAGCGCTACATTGGAAAATGAAGCTTCACATTGCCGGAGAATTAGAGACCATTTAACATTGCCAACGTCTTGTCGCTGGCAATTTTTAATAAAAAAATTGAGTAGTGATAACTCATTTGCAAAATTTTTCACTTTGTATCTTAAATTGTAATGCAATAGAAGGCATATTTTGTTTTTGTTTTGTTTTAGTAAATAGGGTGCAGGAAGTAGTAGAAATCAACATCACCAGATCTAGTTCTGACATTTCAATAATATTGTTCTCAAAGAAAACTATCGTTTAGTGTCGACAACTTAACCCCCAATTCTTATCGATAGTCAGAGACGATCCTAGTTTATTTTTAGGTATTAATCTTTAGCTTTGTCTGAGTTTTTGTAGAAAGCACATGAAGTGATCTCAATAGGTCTTAGTTTTATAATAATATTAAAATTATTAGATTTTGTACATGTGGGTGTATTCCATTTATAAAATTAAAATTTCAGAGTGATAATTTGACTAAATGTATTACTCATTTATGCTTTATGTTTATTTCAGGCTAACATGAATATTAAAAATTAAAATAAAGACATTAACAATATAAACTTCATCACATTTTCATGATGCCGACAAAATAGGTAAATAAGCTTTATTAATAATAAAAGTAACAACAGACACCATTTAGAGAATGACTATTAAATATCAGGTAGTTTGCATATATTTTCTCTAATTCTTATAATGACCTTTCAAGATAGGTGCTATTATCCTTATTTTACAGATGAGGAAATTACAGCTGAGAAAAGTCAGGTAACTTGCTTATGTCCACATAGCTAGATGGAAGTATAATCAAAATTTATATCTAGTTTTATCTTATTCCAAATCCTGTCTGAATTATGTTACATCCTGTGCTTTCCTCTGTAACATATGAAGTATAAGTATCACATTACATATGTATATATTTAAAAACATGTCTTTTCACATGTGAAATCTGTTGTATCCCAACATTATAATATGAATAGATTGGAAATTGAAATACAGCATAGGTACTTATCAAAATAAAAAAAAAAACTAAGTATTATCATTTTTATATACAGGAATATCGCGTTTTATTGCATTTTGCTTTATTGCACTTCACAGATGTGTTCTTTACAAATTGAAGGCAAGACCCTCCACCAGCAAAAAGATTATAACTCATTTCTTTGCGATACCCACTTTATTGCTGTGGTTAGGAGCTGAAGCCGCAATAACTTCAAGGTATGACTGTGTACATAGTAAAATGTATAGTCCTTTGAAATCCACGTGGTACATGTTAGCTTTGCATAGACATTTACTAATAATCATGGGAAAAAATAAGCTCCATGCTATATATATATATTCTTTTATTAACTGCTTATGGGATCTGTATGCCTTGCGGTATGCAGAGGTCAAAGTTACTCGTTTATACTTTATTTGGCTTCTTTTTTTGATATAAATAAGAATGATAAGGTTCATATAAGAGTTATATTTCTGTTATAATAAAATATTTTATAACTCCAAAATATTCAGTAAGGTCACATTTTTACTTAACTGAACACACATCTTCTTTTACGATTCTAGCATTGAAGTACTGGTACGTAAAACACAACTAGGCCATTTGTGCTTTGTGCGAAGGTTGACCAAAAAGTTAAAACCAATAAGTAGTACTTAAATTTTTTTTGACATTGACTGTGCTGATTCTTGCTGAGTGAAGTAGTGAAAAAATATTTCTACTTCTGTAGATCTATTTTCCCCTCCAAGGAGAATGGACATGGTATCAAGATTACTGAGTTGAATGGATTCTCATTTCTTATACCTTATTAATGGCTCAAAGTCATGCCATATATCATTTCACTTTATATTTGAACCATAATTTTGTGTCTTTCTTATGTAGATTTTTTTGTATTTCTATGTTTTACCAGTGGGGTGACAATAATAACATAATTATAACTTCTGTCTTCAACTTTTATGTTATCTTTGTGTGTCTCCAATTTCTCAGTAGTTCTATATTTTATGTACTATTAACCTGGAATATTTTCTTACTAATTTTTCAGTCTTCTTGCTTCAATAGAGACTTTTTCCTCTAGGCCTGCTACACATTTAACGTGGTAATAATCAACTGTTTGGTGGATCACACATCTTCCTGTGTTTTAATATTTGCTCTTTTACTGAAAAAATACCACTTCAATAAACTGTTAAAATTACTTGGAAGAAGTCTTTACATGTCTAAATATGTCCTCATTGTTATCTTACAAAAATATTATAGTTTTAATGGGTATCAAATACTATGTTCAAGTTCATTTTCCTTTAAAATTTCATAGACTTTGCTTCACAGTCTTTTAGAATCCAAAGTTATGATTGAAAAATTGGTGCTATTTCTGATTTTTTTCCTTCAGGTTAAAATTTCCACTCTTCAATAAAAGAATATGTCAACTATGGATCTTTTTTTCATATTTTGGTGTGCATGTGGTAAACTTTTCCAAACTGAAGACACATCCTTTAGCTCATGAGAAGAGCCCCTTTTGTTTGATGCTTATTTAGTTTGTGTGCTCTTTTTGTGCATGGATATATCTTCTTAAAACTCTTAATATAGTCATGAAAGTTATTTTTAATGTTATTTTTCTTTTTCCACAATTAGCTTTTATTCTTAAAAGTTTAGTTTTTCTGCTTATTTTTCTTTGTATTCTCCTCCATTTTGCTGGATTTTTTTATGTATCTGGAAATTCTTGGCAGTGCATTTGTACTTAAGATTTAAGAATTGGTAGCTCATGTGAATTTCCTATGATATTTTGTAAGTAGATAAATTCTGTAATAGTCATTTTAATGGGTGAAAAAGTGTACCTGAAATAGAATATTAGTTTCAGCCTTTGCTTGTAGATAAGTGATAAAGGAGCTGGCTTTCAGACTGCAAGCTTTGCACTGTTATTGCAAATTGAAGAAGATTTTTGCACTGGGAAAACAGCACCTATGTTAAAAGTTTTGAAGCTATCCAAATGATAAATTTATTACATATTTACTCATTTATAATTTACCTGAAGGCTGATCCCAAGCTACTTTCGTACATGCATAGAGGTTGAAGGCTAGGAAGGTACTGATTTTCCACATGTAGATTTCAAACTAGTGTCCTTCTTTTCACCTCCACTTTTCACAGTTCATCATATCCAGAAACTCTGTGCATAAAGCCCTTCTGGGGTTCTGACAGAACTGTAAACTTTTCAGAAGATATTTTGGTTCATAACTACACATTTTAACTTGTCTAAGAATAAATCAAGAATCTCATCTACTTATGAATACCTCTTACCAGTTTTCTTTACATTATAGAGCTGTCCCATTTTTATACTTAAGTACTTACATTTCATTGGGGGTGATTTGAAATATGAGAAGTAAACATATTTTTTCAGTGATCTTAAATTGGAAGGTATCCTTCTGTAATACCAAGAGATATATTTAAATAATTTTGAAATTGTAGGTGCTATCTACTGAATTACCTGATATACAAAATGAGGAAATTAGTATTACTATGCTTTGCTTTACCTCTTCCCCTTACTCAACTTCTCTCAGTTATTTAAACATAATGTTTAAATCACAAAGTGGAAAACTTATATTTTTACTTCATTTTAAATTTTTTACATTTGGGGGCTTGGTATATATAATGATTCTGAAAATTAAAAAATAAAAATCATGTTTAAAAATTGTATAATGCAGAACTTGATAGTCAAGAAAATTTTAAAAATGAAAACAAAGGCTCTAACTTATAAATATGACAAAGCTTCTAACTTATAAAGAATAAATTATTTCTCAATTTCTCAAGTGTATAGTCTTTATTATTTCAATTATGATGGAAAGTTAATGTTGTATGAAGAAGTTAATCAATATTATAAATTTTGCATTGCTATTGGTCAGGTAACATTGCTAATACCCAAACATAATGACTTCTTTTCTGACACATTATTCCTCAGAAACATCCTATATAAAATCCTCTATGGCTTTGGCAGCCCTGTCTTCTGGACCTTTCTGATGGTTGTCTCTCAGCCTTACTTCTTCTCCTCAGCACACACTTTTTATGTACTAATGTCTCAAATTCTATATTCAGAATTGAAGTATGCACGTGTTTCTTTATCCCTGGTTTGGCATCTAAGAATTAAATCTGTGTTTTGAAGCTTGAAGTGTGTTTTCTCTTGAGCTTCTGATTTGCACATCCTATTACCTGTTGGACATTTTCACGTTGATGTGCTGTGAACAACACAACAGAATTAATTGTTACTTCCATTCCTACTTCCACACTAACAATGTTTCTCCTTTGGGTATCTCCCGTTTCATTTATTACTTCACCTTTTACTAGTTCTTCTAGACCAGAAATTTATCCCTCCCACTCAGCTCTCATTAGAGTTGCCTAGTTTGTCATAGTATTTCTTTTATCCATCTCTTCTTACACATATTCATTACGGATATCCAAATTTGCCTGTATTACTACCATAACCTCCGAGCTGTTTTTTTTTTTTTTTTCCTTCTGTCACTGTCTCTCTCAACACATCCTTCACACTACCATCAGTTATCTTCCTAAGGCCACAGCATATTACTTTTTGCTCCAAAACATTCAAGTGTTTGTCGTGTCCTTAAAATGAAGTCTAACATCCTTACATTGGCATGTAAGAAGTCCAATGATCCTACGTGCTTCATTTCTACTTCTGCATTTCCCCATGCATCTCCCTGCATTCAATTCTCTAGTCACTGACTTTTCTGTTTAAACTAATTTCTTTCACATTGTCTGTTTTTCAAAAGCCCAGCTTAACTTTTTTTTTAATCTTATAAAACCTCCCCTGAAACACCTTGATTGAAATTTATCTTTCCCTTTCCAATTTCAAGTTTCATTTTGTATCTCTATTGCATTATTCTTCAACTAGGTATACTTTTGCTCCACATAAGATATTTGTTAATGTCTGGAGACATTTTTGATTGTTATGATTCAGGGGGAAGTGAAGAGAGAGACTTCTGGGAGCTAGTGGGTAAAGGCCAGGGATGCTGTTAAACATCCTGTTAAGCATGGGTCAGCTCCCTGATATAAAATGTCAATAATACTAAGGTTGAGAAACATTTCTTTAACACGTTACATCGTATTTCAACTTTAAATATTTATAACATACTTAAATCTTTCACTAAAATATAAGCACATTTTAAAACAAGGACTGAGTCATATTTTCTTTACCTTTCCTCAATGTTTAGCACAATAATTTGAAAAAAAAATAAGACTTAACAAAGACTTGTTGAATTGAAATGTTGACCTCAAAAACTGCTTAATATAACCTCTATAATTTCTCTGGTCTCAACTTTCTCTACTTTCTCCAACTTCTTTCATCTTTATACAATTCTCTGATTGGTTGTATCCCTGTTTCTTTACACATGACCCTTTGTTTACATTTCTATAATTCTTATAATATTATATTTTAATTTTTTTTATTTACTTATTTTTCTCACTATACTGTAAGCCCTTTATGAACAGAAACAATATCCCTTTGCCAGGGTAACTACAGAGCCTGTGACAGTGTCTGGAGGAGATGCTTGATAAGTGATATAAGTGATACAAAATAATTGAATAGTACAATTATAGAAAATAGTTTCAGTAAAAGATATGAAGCAATTTCTACTGTACACAAATTTTTCTATGAAGAAAATTAGAACCTTAGATATCAATTTAAGCTGCTGCTTATGTTTAACAGCATTAGAGGAAGTGCACATACCATCAGATAGCGACAGATATTCTCAAACTAGGCGTTAGTAATTATAGTTATTGAATTTGTTCACAATCAGACAAGAAATGTCTTGCTTCAATGTTTCTCAAACTGTACTTGGTGGGCTACCTATATCACAATCACTAAAGGGTGTTTATATAAAAAATTAAGTCTCTGGAGCTGAGGGCAAGAAATCAGTATTCTTAATAGTCTCCTTGGGTGATTCTTATGCACACTAATACTTGAGAACCACTGGTTTTCTTGTGTTTTTCACTTCATAAATGAATCTCCTTTCTATTCTCACTTATGTCATTTTCATATTAAGGTCAATAATAACAATATTTAGTGAACATTTTTTGTGTACCAAACATTACATTAAAGCACATTATGTGTTTTATATTATTTGATCCTCATGACCAACCTATGAGGTAGATTCAATTATTATATCTATTTTGAAGATGTAGGAATTCAGGTACAGATTGCTTATTTGCCTAGTGTCACATATAGATTAAGTTACAGATCTTGCTTCAGAACTTATGCTCTTAAACATATTTTTCTACCTCTGCATCTTTTGAAGACTATTTTTATTCTTAGTTGATCATGAAATGTTCTTGAGTCTGAGATTTCCATTTAGCTTCAGACAGCTTGAATATATTCAGAGTGGCTTCATTTGTGAATAAAAAGATTAGTGGATTTTCCAAAAAACATATTCCATCTAGAGGGCTGGGTTAAGCTCTTATGTTTCAATATTCTTAATTGATGAAGTTTTTCAAAGTGTATTCCTTTCAACACATGATGGAATCATTAGTAAATATAGATTTAAGACTGCTGTGAAAAGTTAGGCTAAATTGCCTATCACAGTTTAGCAGTTTGAAGAAAACCTGAAAAATGAAAACCTTTTAGACTTTACTACAGGGGTGACATGAACTGGCAAGGCTGTTATCACCTGATAATGCATTTCTAGGTGAGCTAAGTTTTCTGAAGGCCATTGTATCCTGTGGTGATGATGGCTTGTAGTGCACAGCCCACTGGGCAGCCTTGAGAGGAAATGCCCTAGATCTCGTATAAAATAACACAATTCATGTGCTTGTCCTTGGAAAAAGCAGGGGGAATACAATCTTTGATGGTCTCATTTAAGAAATATTTTTTTCCTTGGCTAAACACTCCCCTAAAACCTTTTTGTTTGCAAAATCTGAAAGTTGCTTCTCTGACAAATACCTGTCCCTGCAGTAGAGCAGATGCCACTTGGTCTAGGGGAAGGAAAAAGCGCAGACACAGATGATGTCACCCTCTATTCCTACCACCTGCTTATTGACTTGGAAACGCAAGCTTGTTTGTCTTTATCACTGCCCAAACTGTTCTTCATCTAGTATTTTTCTTGGCTGCCTCATTCTGCTATCTCCTCACTGTATAGTGTGTGATTATAACTGGAATTCCGATGGCTCTCATTTTACGTCCAAACAGTTCTAGTTTCCCCTTACCATATGGTCATCCTGATGTTACCATTTGCCTCAATCATCCTTTTTGTAGCTGCTTGAACATCTTAATTGATCTCATGAGCTATGTTAGGGATTTACAACAGACATCAGTATAATTCATCTCACACACACGGATGGGGTCTTTCTTCTGATTGGATGTGTTACATATACACAGATATTTACAATTCTCTAAAACATTGGTTTCACCTTATTGATAACATAAATGAGCATTCAAGGGCTATAGCCCATCAGAGAAAACAATTACCTGTGTCCCTTTGTCTGATATGGTATTTTCCATTTCCCTGAAGTATTTGATATATTATAATATACTTAAGCTTTTTCTCTCTGTTTAAACAAAGTGATAAATGTGCTCAGTTTTAAAAGTTTTCTGGAATAAATAGAATTCTTATTTTACAGGCACCCACGTTGTTTTTCTTACTTTCACATTCATTCACTTTTATTATCAGTAAGACATTCAAAATTATCAAGCAATATGCATTCATAATTTTTTTTAAGCCTCTGGACACAAAAATTTACATTGGACCTCTCCACATTTATCAATGATTTCACATCTCTTCTGAAGCCCACCCTTCATTCAGTTACCCCTCTATTATCAAAGTAATTTTTCAAAATCAGATTCCTCTATCTGTATAAACTCACATCCCCATACCCATTATAAGTCTGGTAGAGTGAAAGCTAATATTATAAATGGAAATAATAATTTATAAACTTTCTCTCTGATGTCTTTTAGGCCCTGACAAGTGTGTGTTAATCTAAGTTACTTTTTTCGGGGAAAGGTTTTTGATAAAAGTTATTTTCTGTATCTGGGAATTGGGTCTATTTTCAGAAAAAAAAAAATCAAGTGAACCAATTTGATCTTCAGTCTGTTAATTCTTCATCTATGTCTCCTTATTCTCTATCTTATTTTAAAAGAAGGATTACCTCCATCATTTTCAACTTTCTTAAGTTGTATACCATGGATATAGTCTAGCTTTCTTTTATACATTATCCAGGTCCATTTACTTTGGAAAATTGACTTATATTTGTGAAACAAGAGAATTTATTCTGAAGGAGAATTTTGAAGAAATTCTATGATTATGATGATTTTTGAATTATGATTTGGTCACTTAAAATCAAATGCCTGATGTTACATCTCTTATATATGGTGCTTTACGGAGTATCAGACAGATTTCCTGACACTGCCTAGGGAGAAGGTTGCTGGGTCTTTTACAATCTGAAGCCAATCTCTTAGGAAAGAGAAAAGAGAACATTGAATGTACTATATAAATAATACTAAAATGAATCTGAGGCTGCATGAAGCTCAGAGTTTTTGCTCACATGGTGTTAGTTCATTGGGGAATTTCAGTGAATAAATCAATCTTAGTAGGCAATAGTCCACAGAAGTCTCTTTGGTCTACCTGTGAAATTTTACTCAGAAAATATAAGAAACTATAGCTTGCACCCTTTGCATGTTATGTTTTACTTATGTAATTTAACATATTCCATTTAGGTGGCTTAACTTGAAAAAATAAATACAAACACACACTGAAGCGTATATTTGACTATATGGCTCTGTCAGTTTACTTAACCTCTATGTGCTTCAGCTTCCTAACATATGAAAAGGGAATGTTTGCACTTCCCTTAAAATGGTCTTCTGAGATGGATAGAAGACACCCATTATAACTAGGCTTACATCCAGGCCTTTTCACAGAGAGGCATCAGATCAATTATTTTATATTTGGGGACAGAATTGTTAAGCTCAATTTCTAATTCTATTGCTTACTAATTCTGGATTTATGGGAAAAACACTTAACTTCTCCATTTCTACTTCTTTAAAATGTGGATAATGACATCAGTCTGGAAAGGTTTTCATGAGGACTAAGAGGCATAATAAATGTGCACAGTGCAGTGTTGGGCAGAGCGGGCTTTACCAGGCGTCACTTTCTTTTCTGATATTGATGGTTTGGCAAGGATGAATATTCCTCCAAATAAATATCAACTTCACAGACAGTTATAGAATGCCTAAGGATAATGCTATTGCTATGAACACAGTTCTTATAAAAGAGAAACAACTGAATCGAAAGTTACGGAACTGAATCAATGGCCTAGAATTAGGACTTACATAGAAGCAGAGGCTTGACTGAGAAACTTAGTGTGGAACATTTGAGAAACCAGTTTGAAAAATGCCAAGGGCAAGAGGCATTAAAATATGCATAGAAAGGTAAAAATAAGAAAAAAAAAACATGTTATATTTTGTGGGTAAGGGAAATGTTTTATTCTAAACTTAAGGTCCTTTAAAAATCTTTTGGAGACTACAAAAAAAGTTTAGGCATAGAACCTGCTTTCAATAATTTTAAAGGTGGTAATTTGAGAGTATGATGTAAATTATTCCAATTGGTGGGATTGTTTTGAAGACTGGATTAACTAAGAGGTTAATGTTGTTAAAGGCTGTGATACTTGTTAATAAAGACACATAAGATGGTTATATGATTTAGGATAGAGATGAAAACTGTGACCTGATTAATGCCATCAAGGAGACCCAGAGGCCTGTACATGACAAAGACAAAAAAATAAAAAAATAAAAACGATGGAGAAAGTGGCATGACTGGAGGGGGTGATCTTCAAAAGAATTTAAGATTTTAAACAAATACAAAGGAACAATGATTGGGTAGCAGCAGGAGCTATTCCCACAGAGGTGATAATTGAAGCTAGGACTGGATGAGATTGCCAAGGGCTAGAATAGAGAAGAGGACTTAAAGGATGAAATCCTCGTGTAATGTGTAGGCCAATGCAGACTATAGAAATAGTCTTTTTTGTTCTGTGAAGTGGACAATGATGGAACCTGAAACTGGGTTTTTTCTTGTTGCTGGTGTTCCTTGGCACAGGTATTTGTTGATGGTCAGTTAAATACATATTTGTCTAATATCTTCATAGCATCCTATCATATAAGAGGAGAAAATCTATAATTGAATCCTAAAACGGTATAGGCTATCGGGCAATTAGTATTATTTCCTTTTAATAGTTTCCTGATTCATGAGGGCTTACCTTTCATTAAAGTGCCTTTGATTTGGACTCATGGTCAGTAAAGAACAGTGTCAGGGAGGAAAAAACTTCCTCTACCTTTCTGAATTCTTCTGGTTGGTCTAAGAATGAAATTGACATGAGACAGATTAACAGGAGAAAAACAATTTAATTTCATACCTACAGAGGCTCAATGAGTATGAGACCCACAGACAGTGAGGCAATTGGGGCTTTTATGCCATTCTGAACTTAAAAAAAGAGATAGAAATCTGGGACTTTAAAGGTGAGTAAAGCAATTCACGTGGAGATGGAAAAACAATGTTCACTTTGCCATGCAGAGACAATGGGATACACAGATGACTTTGAAATTCAAACTCTGCTAAATTTCCCCTATTATACCTAGCCCATATTCTTTGTAAAAATCTCTGATATTAGTGTTCTTCTTGGACCAGACTTTTTATCTAAATTATTTTAGACAGTTAAGGGTGAGGGATGGGGTATAGGTTAAAAGCTCTTCCTAAGCCTTTTGTTTCTTAAAAATAGCCTTAAATAATCCTCATGCCAAAGAGATATTTTGAGATTGCAAAATTCTGCTCCCCTACAACAGAGCCTGCTATTAGAAAGGGGATGTAGATGAGGAAGCTTGTTAAGATGGTGTAGAGATGTTTTCCCCTCGGTCCTCATTATGTAACTAAGATACTCCTTTAGCATGATACCTAAAGTCAACTCAAATATATTTTGAGTTTAAAGTATCAATTAATTGTTGCATTTATTTATAGCTATGGCTAAACAGTAAACTTATTGCTTCTGTCATGAGAAATGCTCTCCAATACTAAAGTTGAGATTTTCTGGATCTTATATTAGTTATCTAATATAAGAAATGAACCACTAATTTGTTCAGAATCATTTCCAGGAGGGAAACCATGCTGCTTGCTCAAAGTTCACCTAAGGATCAAAATTTTGCCATAGATGAAAATGAGGAATCACATTTTAAAAACATTTTTCTTTAGCTTGAAATGCTGCTTAAAAACAATAACAATTTATTGAGTATGTAGAAAACACAAAATATTGTGCTAAGAGCTTAACTGCATTGTCATAGCTAAAAACTACTAGGAGTTGTTGTATTGTTGTTATAAGATGACCATAAGTGGGACACTTTAGACAGTGAAAGGGCAAAGTTATTAATAATTATGCAGGCATGTATGGTCATCTAATTATATACTCATCTAATTATGTAAAGCCTGGAGTTTGCAAAAATTGTCATCGCTAGTCCAATAGATATGAAAATTTCATATTTAGCATTCTACAAAATTCAGGTATAAAACAACTAAATTTACTTATTTATTTTTCTACATGACAGTTAACTTAATTCTCTAGAACTAGTAGTAACAAAAAATTTAATCCTGGAACTGAATCATTTCCAGTTTATAAGTGGACAGTGCCCACTCATTTGAGGATTTTCCATCTGTCCTACCTGTCGTTTCTCCCTTTGTACTCGGAGAAATCAAAGTTTTAGGGTGACTGAGGTATCACTGATATTCTGAAAGGGTATCTTGTTAGGTCTCCACTGATGTTTTGTTTGATCTGCAGTCTTTGAGCATAAACTTTTGTCTCCATTGCAGTTGCTGAGTTAACGGAAATTCCCATATATCTTTTAGCAGTTAGCATCACCCGCCCAGGTTCCTCAGAGTCCCTCTGTGACTGAACTGTGAGGATTATTGCAGGACTCCTATCCCACTTTGAGTCTCCTTCCTCACTCTCTTGGGACTCAGAAACTGTGCTTTTGTCCCACCACATTGCAGGACATGGAATCCTTCTCGGCTGCCCTCACAGCTCTCAGACTCAGAGATCTCTCCCGTCATTGTTTCTCTATGATGCATTAAGTTTCCTAGGATTTACCCTGGGAAGCCAGCTCATATTCCTGCTTCTCTGATATCCTCCAAACCACCTGGAGTTCCTGGCATGTATCTCTGGGACTTGGCCCAGAAGAGAGATTAGTTGCTTACCTTCTCTGAAACTCAGCCTCCTTTTATTTCTACTCAAACCCTCTCCAAATTTTCCTTCTCTACCATATGGTCAAATTTTTGTCTCCTTCTACAGTCTCTGGGAATATTCTCCTATATCCTTAGTTATTCTCCTTTTCCTCTATGGTATGTAGTTTAAGTTTTATTTCTCAATTTTTAATGCAAAACTAAAATTTTATAGTTCTAAAATAAATCTTTATTCCCCCAGTTTTTAGCCTGGCTCTTGCAAGCCAAAAGTGTTTTTACATTGGTACTATTCCCTGTGCTAACAGATGACTGCAGAGGAACTTAAAATAAAAATTTGACAGATTTCCCCATATTCTTGTATCTTCCCATTTATGAGGTAAAAAGGCCAAGTTGTATGGAGAGATTTGGTGGTGGGTGAACTACAGTGTAAAGGTAATTTATTGAGAGTAAAAAAAAAGATATTAAGAATTTTTCAGTGTTAGTCATGTGCTCCAGTAAATGTCAGGCTTAGGTTTAGAAGCTAATAATTTTACTCCTGACCATGATATGATACTATATTGCTAAGCTATGTCAGAGTATTTTAACTTGACTCGTAGCTAAGAAATGAATCTTCTTATTTTTGAACTGGTGAAGTTTTTTTTTTCTTTGTTCAACAATTATTTGTTATACTTATTATATGACAGGTACAGTGCTAAGCCATGTAATATAAAAATTATATGTATATATGTAGTTCCTGTCCTCAAAGAACTTACAAAATAATGATAAAAATAGATTTAGTACTATATAAATATGAACAATTATAGTACTCTATAAAATAAAGTATAAAATTCTCCTAAGATGACTTTTATGTCTTTCAATTGTAATGTTTACCTGTTAACGGCCTATGAGAGACCAGCTGGCCTGAATTTATTGGAAAGATTCAAGGGGACCAAATATTTCATGAATACTTTAAAAGTTGTGTTGATCACTTAAAGTGTGTTTTATTATGTAACAAACTGTAAAAATTGAACTATTATAATCTTAAATTCAAGGGTGGCACCCATAAAATATACACTAATTTCAATACAAAAGTGAAGGTGCGAAATTGCCACAGGAAAAATTTGTAAAGGAAAAAACAAACAAACAGGATCTGATTTCACAATTAGTAGAGCCTTGTGCTGGAACAGAACTTTAAACAATATATGAATAAGATTTCTTCAGGCAGCTTTTGCCATTCTGAGTTTCTATACTCCTCCACAGGGCAATTGAATCTTATCTTAGACCTAGAAAGGGATCTGTGTGGAACACACAGAAATAATAAAGTGTTTCCCCTGATACTGGGTGAGAGCATACTGACTTATACCTAAAACAGCAAAAGCAACCTTTGGCAACATGAGAGAGATAACTAGTTGGGGATTTGCCGGAGTCCCAGTATATTGGGACAAGAGATATTTTATATTTCTGATGAACTAAATGTTTGCTATGCAGAGTGACTGCTTGGTTGAAGTCATTTTAAATTCTTATAAAGAATTTCATAGGACTTCAAGAGCAAGGGACTGTGTAAAATGACCATGGTGAGAGTCATGAGCAGAGATGCCCCAAGGAAGTGAGGTAATCTCTGAAGAATCCATGGATATGCCCATTAGAAAAAAGGATCAACTCTCAGATCCTCTGGGCTCTGGAATAATGAAGCTAGCTTACAACAATATCCATCATTAGCTAAATAAGAACTTCTCTTGGTTTATTTCTTTATCTCTGGTACCTGCTTAGACTTCAGGTGTCTAAATTATCAGCTAGAAGTCAGAAAGAAAATAAACAGGAAGGGAGAGAAAAAATTAACCATCCACCCCACCCTCATCCCCCACCCCCGCACCCGCTCTTTACTAGATCAAATTTAATGATAGTTTTATTTCAAGGGAACTTAAGAATGTTTTCACGTTGATAGTCATATAAAAAAAAAGAAAGAAAATAAACTTGTTTTAGTTTTCAAGTAGAAGAAGAAGGATGAGATCTCAACATGTACATTTAAAGACATAATGAGAAATCAAGGCAAACAACCAAAAGTTGTGATTTAATTGCATCAGAACTCATCCTTTTTATGATTATTTGTTACATTTAAAGATGATGCTAGGGACTGGTATTAAGGAAGCTTAAAGAATTGATATATAGAGAAACCCTGGGCTCTGATTATTAATGCAGTGACTTAATTGGAACTGATATAGGAAGAGTTCCATTTTAGCACTATATGAAATTATTTCCAGAAATTTATCATTTCATTAAATTTTTTTTTTACCACAGAGCAGATATCTCTCCATACATAGGTTTGTAATGCAAATTTAATTCTTTCAGTTATTTTATTGATAAACATATTTAAATCGTGGGAAACTCTAGTAAGTATAAACAATTAGCAGAGATCTTATTACCCTCATTCATAGGCCATTTTCTTATCCAAAAAAGCTCTCAAATATTTGGCTGTGAAAAGGAGCACATACATCCCCACTTCTGTGAATCCATGATTCCATGGAAGAAAAGCACAGGATACTTCTACTTCTTAATATATACAAAAATAATCAGAAGTGCGTGCGCGCGCGCGCGCGCGCGCGCACACACACACACACACACACACACACACACACAATTCCTATTGCATATATACAGTTAGAACATTCTAAGAATGGGTGTTAATTTAATTTACATTGCCTGAATTCCTTTTGAATTGTTTAGTTGAAAAATCAATGTGAGATGACATTTCAAGTCCCAGAATTAAGATTATTAGCTATGTGACTTTGATAAGACTTTTTACCTTTCCTGTACTTTATAAAAAATTTTTCTTTGGGAAAATTGGCACAATAAAATAATAACAATCAATTCACCAATTTCCTTGGAATATAGCAGACTTCTAATAGATGATATTGTTATTTCTTACCTCTTTTAGAGTAGAAGGGGAAAATTGAACAAAAATGCAAGAACTAGAAAAATGGAACCTTCAATTCCTTGCTGCTCTTGCCCCAGTATTTCCCCTAGGTAGACATTTCTCATTTTCCACTATTTGTAGTTTTGAAGGTTCTGCTCTGGTTACACAAAGTAAGTTGTATAGTTTCTCTCCAGAATAAAATATAATAGCAGGCACACTGGCTAGTGGTGTCACATTTTGATTAAAATAGGCATCATTCATGGCATGAGAATTGAATTTAACACAAATGAGTTTTTATTCTTTTTCTTATCTTTTCCCATCTTTGAAAAATATTGGTTCCATTTTGACTCACTTTAATATAAACCAAACCTGTGCTTTCCAAAAAAGTGTGTACAAATGAATTAAGCAATATTCTTTCAGTTCATTTGACTAATACTTATATAAAATGTATTGGTCTGGCAAGCCATACCAAAAAAGCAATGTGAATAAAGAAAAGTGTATTTTAAGAAAGGACAGTAAAATGGAAAACTATAAATATTGCAGTATAAAATACTACCTTATCCATTTTATTCAGGAATTCCTTTGCTCCAACTAGCATTTGTGTTGATAGAGGACAAAATAGAAGTTTCAGAATAACAATCATATGACAAAATGAATCCCAGTATTAAGTTTAGACATGGAAACTTGAAACAGCTGTTTTGAATGAGAACAAACTCTTTTTTTCTTTATTGATTTTATTGGGCTGTTATTGATTGACAGTCTTTAATGGGCCTATTATGAATTGCTAAGAAAGTACTGAGGAATGTTTAATTTTTCAGGGTTTTATACTCACAGTATTTGCTCATCAGTTTTTTGTTTAGCTCAATATACTTAGAGAAATTTTACTTCTACTTTCAATAACCTATTTGAAATATATTCCTCAAATGTTGTGCAGAAAGTAGAAGGTAGTATATCTTAAATCAAGAATTTGGAATTGGAAGATAAAAGTACCTGAAAATCATCTCTAGTTCTGATACTAAATTGCTACCACCTCTTTAGGCAAATTTTAACCAGTCTGAGTCTTAGTCTCCTCACGTGTAAAATGAGATTATCTACTTGGCTAAATTGTTGAGTGAAATATATACAAAGTTGTTTGCAAGATCTCTTACATGGTGCCTGACAAGTAGTTCTGCTCATTTTAAAAAAAGCTTTTCTTAATAAAGTCATACCGTCTAACATAAATAGTTATCAATGTTGTATATATTTTTTAGGCCTGTTACACTATATCTCCAAGAACTTCTTTTTTTTAATGTATTGAGATGACATTGCTTGATAAAATTATATAGGTTTCAAGTGTATAATTCACTAATATATCATATGCATCTTGCGTTGTATTAACCACCCAAAGGAAAATTTCCTTCCGTTACCATATATTTGACCCCCTTTATCCTTGTAACCACTTAACTGTTGTCCTTGTCTATGCATCTGTCTTGATATTTGTTGCTTTCAGTTTCATATCCTACATATGCATGTAATCATATGGTTCTCAACTTTTTCTGTCTGACTTATTTCGCTTAGCATGATAATCTCAAGATCCACCCATGTTGTTGCAAATGTCAGTATTTCATATATTCTTATGGCTGAGTAATATTCCATTGTATACATGTACCATATCCTCTTTATTCAATCATCCATTGTAAGACACCTCAGTTGTTTCCATGTCTTGACCACTGTGAATAATGCTGCAATGAACATTGAGGTGCATATATCTTTACAAATGTTTCCAATTTTTTTTGGTAGATACCCAGAAGAGAGATTGCTAGGTCATATGATAATTCTATTCTTAATTTTTTTGAGAATCTCCATACTGTTTCCTATAGTGACTATACCAATTTATATTCCCACTAGCGGTTTATAAGGCTTCTTTTTTTCCCCCGCAAATTCTTTAACACTTGTTATTACTTGTCCTGCTGATAATAGCCATTTTAACAGATGTGAAGTGGTATCTTATTGTGGTTTTCATTTGTATTACCCTAATAGCTAGTTGAGTTAAGCATCTTTTCATATGAATGTTGGGAATTTGTATGTCTTCTTGCAAGAAGTGTTTGTTCAGGTTCTCTGCCCAGTTTTTTAAACTGGATAGTTTATTTTTTTGTTGTTGAGTTGTATGAGTTCTTTATATATTTTAGATATTAACTCCTTATCGAAGTCATTGTTTGCAAATACAAATTCAATGCAATCCACATCAAAAACCCATATATATATATATATATATATATATATATATATATATATATACACACACACATACATACACACACACACGCGAGCGCGCAAATAATTTTGACAAAGAATCCAAAAACATTCAATGGAGGAAACTCTTCAATAAATGGTGCTAGTAAAATTAGAAAGCCACGTGCAGAAAAAAAAAAAAAAAAGACCTGAAGCAATAAATTGCATAGAAGAAAACATAAGAAATAAACTTATGGACCTTGGTTTTAGAGAGGATTTTATGAATTTGACCTCAAAGACAAGGGAAGTAAAAGCAGAAATAAATGAATGGAATAATATCAAACTAAAAAGATTCTACTCAGCAAAAGAAACTGTCAACAAAACAAAGAGGCAGCCAACAGAATGGGAAAAGATATTTGCAAACAGTTCTTAAAATCAAGGGTAAAATCTGATCTTTATGATGTCTGGTGCACTGTGTAGCCTCCTAATTTAGATGTGTGATCTTGAGAAATGATTTTCTAACTCTGATCCCCAGTTTCCTCATCAGTAAAATGGAAATGATATCTCTTTCACAAATTGCTTTCAGAACAAAGTAACTGAGTGCTTACCATAAAGTAAGGCAATGAGAGAGTACTTCATAACTGCTGATTATTATCAAAAGGAATGGTATGCTTTCTTAATATAAATCCTTATTATAGCATTAACACAAAATCTAATTTTATTTTCCATTTTTTTTTCACATACACTATCTCATTTTATTCATATAGAGACTTGGCATAAAAGGAACTGTCATATATAGATGAGAAATCTGAGATTCTGATTTACGTTTCCTCATATCACATGGCATAGTCGCTGCAAAACTAGACCACAAATCAGCAAAATCTCCATTCTTAGACACTTTTTAGGACATCATATTGCATTTCAATTTCAGAATTGCTAACTTGTAGGTTTTGGTTCATTTAAGAACTTTAAGGGATGAAGAATTACAAATTAGTAGCTACAAAACAGCCACAGGGTTGAGGAGTACAGCATAGGAAATACAGACAATTCAAAAACAAAAACAAAAACAAAAACAAAAAACAAAGAACTTGAAGGCCACACACCGCCTCCTGCATTAAAAAAGAAAGGAAAATCTCAGGAATCTTAGGTACTTCCTCTCAAAACTTGGCATCATATAGGGGTTATAAAAGATTCTTAAATTTTATTAACTAATTTTTTTTAAAAAATGTATCTAGAAAATTGTTAAACTTTTGTTTTTATTTAAGAAATAAAATGACTTTTAAGATAGCTATAGTATAATTTTCAAACTGTATTTTGTGTTTTTGTTATAGAAACTTGAATGTTCCTGTATTTTTCCACTGCAGGTGAATTTGATATTCAAAAGAATGAGAAGACTAATGGTTCTGATTAGAGTGAAGCAGAAAGTGAGGAGGATGTGTGAACTTCCCCACACAGTCATTTAGCCAGATAATTTCAGCTTGGGTGTCTGTTACTTTATTTTATTTAAAACAAAATTGGCTCTATTTCTGGAAATCCATGACTTAACTATGCACTTCAATCTTTACCTGAACTAATGTAATTTTCATATACCTAAAATCAAATTAGTATGCTAGAATATACACAAAGCATGCATTTTCAACTATACTGTGATCTTTAATCTCTAACATTTTCTGATCCTTAGAGGTGTCACCATATTAATGTCTTTGTATCTACACAAATAGACACTTTTATTGCATTGTTTGGATGTACTTAGTTCATCATTTTACAAATGTGATCCATTTAACAAGCTTTATGTGAAAAAGAAATATCTGGTGATCAAAGACATTTGTGTGCTGCTGAGATAAATTATCTAAGTCTTAAGCAAGAGACAATGTTATTAAAGACAGTCAATTTTATTTGACTAGGAATCACTTTTTGTAAAATACTTCTTCTTTATGTTATTCCATAAGACATACTTTGGTAGATCTTATGTAGATTTGCATAGTGAGGATTTTATTTAATAGTTCTCTACGTCATTTTTACATTTTCTGTGTTGTAAAATAATCATCAGTGATCAGCTCTTCTGAGTTCATCTAGGACTTTCCCAGTTTTAGGACTGAAAGTCTTGCATCCTGGAAACCCCTAAGTTCCAGGCACACTGGACTCTTTGGTCACCGTCTTGTCTAACTTGATTCCTATTATATAATTTGATATTAAAATGTGATTAAAATGTTCTAAATTCTTTGATTTTTTTTTTTTAAGAGGCAGCATTTAAGTCCCTTCTTTTTGAATAAGAACTGATCATAGTGCCTTCCTGCATGACATCCAAGGCTAGTTAATAAGAGACAGTACAGCTCCCTTCTCCCTTCTCTCTGTCTTTGGACACACACCTTTGGAGCTCCAAAATATCATGTAAGGAGTCTGGCTCTCCTAAACCTTTCATGTTGGAGATGCCAAATAGTAATAGAGGTGCCTTCAGAGCCACATTTATTCCATTTTATAATCTTTGCATTTCAGACAAGTGAGCACACACTCCTCTAAGATGACTCCAGCTCCAGCCACCACTGATATGAGTACACAAAACCCTCAGCAAGGTGTCCCTAGCTGAGCACAGTCAACCTCTGGTACTGCAAGAAATATAACTTAATTGCTCTTTTACACCACTAAGTTGATTACAGAGCATAACTAACTAGAACAATATCAGATATATCATTCTATTACATTGAGAAAAATAACTTATGAAGAGTAAGAGAGGAAGCAGGGAGAACCAATGAAGAGGAGAGGTTATTTCAGTAGTTCAGAAGAGCTGATAGGGACTTGGATGATAATGGTAATGGCAAAAAGTGCTCAGAGTCAAAATTCATTTTTAAGAAGGAGCCTACATGATATGATGATTGACTGATTATAGAATATGAGATTATACAGCCTTCAATTATTTTTATCAGTATATTATTCAAAATGTAGTAAAATGCAACATGGTCAAAATTCTAGTATATTCTGATTTTTTAAATTAAAAAGCAGTAACATTAGATAAATATAACATGACCTTATAAATTACTTATGAAAACATCTTAAAGAATGTACAATTCTATTAAGTTTTAATTGATTTTTCATGGTAAAATTATATTTATACAATGAGGTAAGGCATGTTATTTTATATTATAATAATGTAATAATAAAAATAGACATTTTATGTTATTTGGAAAATACGTTGCTAAAAATTGTTTACATTTGTCTACCTTTTAGAAATCTTTAATAAATAAACTAAATTAATAACCATTATATATTAAAAAAAAACAGCAAAGAGTTTATATTTTTCTAGTGGTTTTGTACTCTATTTGGAATTAAGAAATTTCATACCTTCAGATGAAGCGGATGGGGAATTTTTACCAGAAAAGTGAGTTAAGTATTACTACAATCTGCTAAATTTTATTCTTTCATGATATCTGGAAGAATTTTCCTAAAGCATGTTTATTATCTCACGTCTATAAATCAACTGGACTATTCTCTCATTTTTTCAAACATGCTCAATACAAAATAAATTGATAGTAAATTATTTTTTATTACTCATCTTTTTATAGCCATGAATCCTAGTCTACAGAGCACATTCAAATATAGAAAATAGCAATGTTTTTTCATAAAGACATATGCTTTTCTATCACACGTATATTTTTTCCCAATATTCTTATTATTTTTTTCAGACACAGTTTTCAACTCTTCTTTTCTCTTGCTATCTGAACATTGCTCAACATTGTTTTATAATTTATTTTCATATTAATTAGCTGGTCTCTTTTATCTTTTCATATTTTTACACACTTTTATTGTTTATAGCTTTATTTTACTCTTCAGTATTCTGTCTGTAAGTTTCTTCTTGCCAGTTTTAATGGTCCATAATTTCCAATGGAAAATCTGCTGCCAGAACCTTCCTTCCTCTAGTGTTAATGGCTGCTCTTGAGAACCTGCCCTGCCCTCCATCATCTAATTTGAGTCAATGAGGGGGCAGACAAAACAGATGGTTGGCACAGGATGGGATGATTCACTGTTTGAAATCATGGTGAAACATTTTTGAAATTGGTGAGGGAGAGAGAAGTCTGACATTTGACAGAGCCATGTAAAAATTGCAGTCTCCAGACAAAGTTCAGTTTAATTTTGGTTGTTATTTTCCAGATGTAGTGATCATATGATTACAATTTAAAGATTATAACAAGAATATACCTTTTCCCAAATGTACTGGAATCATTTCAGTAAAATGAGTTTATCATCAGGTATCTATGTTAGGATTATTGTTGAAGTTACCTTGTTGCCCTAACTTACTTTTTGTGTTTTCCATGACTTATTAAACACTTCTACTTATATTTATGTGAAGTTTACCTTTTTTGCATAATCTGTCTCCACGTCATGTAACCGATTTCTTCACAAATTATGGCTACAATGAACCTCGTTGTTGTAAGGAAAAAAATAAACTATACGCATTTCATTTGTATTCTATTTATATTCTAGCACCACAAATTATGGGATGAGATTATGTAACTAAAAAGTACTTATCAGGGCACTAAGTCATTATAAAAATATAAAGAGACTAATAACAATAAAATTTAGAATGCATATTTAGACTTAAAATATCTTTGTAATTTTATACAGAGGTTTCTTAATTGAAATAAAATAGAATAAAGACAAATCCACCATGATGAGTTTATGTTACAGACAATGTTTCCTAGTCAGGGATGATTTCAGCCCCCAAGGGGGTGAAAATTGAGTTGTAGGGTATAAGAATCTTCAGATATCACAATGGTTTGTAACCTTCCAAGAGACTACATTACATAAACAGATATGTAGTATTTTGTAATATTAAAATTTTATGGAAGAAGGAATTAGGAAAAAATACTTTGAAAGTTTCCTCAGGAGAATGTAATATTAAAAAAAAAAAGTTTGTGAAACACTGTTATAGACAAGTCATACCTTTCCTTGTCCCAATGTAATAACAAATGATGGTTTTATGATCAACCTTCCAAGTCACTTTCATGTATCTACAATTCTAAATGCCTATCATATAGTATGTTGACATGATACATTGAACATCAAATAATATTCACCAAATTCATGAACCTACTTGCACATTCTTCTTTGCAAAAAGAATATTTTAAAGTTAAATTATAGTAAAAAGCCATTGATGAAAGGATATAATAAACACAAGAAAGCATCTAATAGTCAGTGTTTAAACATATATATATATATATATATATATATATATATATATATTTCACATATAAGAAGGTTTTTAAAAGCCATTCAACACAATATCTCCCTGAAAGCATTTCTTAGCACTGAAAGCAGTTGTAAAGGAGAATTATACCTTCTTTACTCCCTTCATTGTCAATATTAACATGATAGTAAAATTAATTAATGTAATAGAAAAAAAATAAACAAAATGAGAGGAAAAGAACAATAGAAATAGAGAGTCTGGGTTTTATAATTGTGTAAATAAAAAAGACTGTGTGTACAACATGCCAATAAATACCTTATTATATTGTTTGACTGTTTTTTACTATATGCACTACATGTATTTTAATTATAAACCAATACAATTTTGGAGACTACAGAAGCAATTCAAATTCAATAAAAATCACGAATTTTTTTTTGAATATCTTGAGTGTTATAGTAAATTCAAGGTTAAAAAACAAACAAAAAAGCATTGGATTTTTTAGAGTGAGATCATTGGTGGTCTACTAAAAAAAATTTTACCACAGTGATTGGGTCAATGTCCTATTATAAGGCTTTATCTACAGTATCCTAAATTGTGTTGATTTGTTTTAGTACATTTATGAACTATAAACATGATGGCATGAATATATACTGTTTTGTTATAAATACAGTGCTGCAAACATGTGGAGAAAATGTGTGTGTGTGTGTGTGTGTGTGTGTGTGTGTGTGTGTGTTTGTTGTAGGTGCTAAACAAATACTTTTGTAATTTAAAGAAGTTTCATAGAAATGAAGGTCTAAATGTAGCCTACTCTCAATAAATTAGTGCTATGGAGAGAAATAGGAAGGATATTTGAGTAAATAGTAGGTGGTAAGGAAATTAATTTTAGAATTGCCAGTGCCTAAAGCCTCTCCACAAAGAATTAGACAGGTTGAATATAAACTATGCCCTGTCCCATTTGCCTTGCAGAGCTTTGGAATTTATTGTACATTTCAAAGCGATAAAAGGCTATAAGGAATTAGTGACATAGGGTTAAAATTCTAATTAAATTTGCTGCTCAGCCAGCTAAATTAGAGTTCAAGTGAATATTCATCTTTTCTTTTTCGAACACCATTTTTATTGTATAGTTTATTATATTCTTTGCATTTCTTAACTTTTTCTTAATTGTGCTATTTTGAGGCATGTTGTTGCTTCTTAAATTAGGTTAAAAATCATTGGACACTGCTTAGACAGTGTTATAAATTTAAATTTTTAAAATTTGCATACTATTTTTGTGAATGGTCTAATTATCTTTCCAAATAATATTAATCATAAGGTATCACCAAGCTAATTTTAAATAAGTGATTAATAATTTAAAAATATGAAAGAAATTTAGTCAAATGCAAAATTAGATGGTAAGGAAGTTATAAAAAGAATTAGATGGAAATGCTATAAATGAAAAACACAGTGAAAGAGATGTAGAATGTTTTCAATGAGCCACTAAATAGAATCAAAACAGACAAAAATAGCCAACTTGAAAATCAGTGAACTTGAAGATAGGTCAGTAGAAATCGCTCAAACGAAACTGAAAGACAAAGAAAAAAATAATTAAAAAGAGTGAGAGAAAGAAAAGAAAAAATGATCATCAGAATAGAATGTTGAAGTTCTGTGAGACAATATCAAGCATTCTAATACACGGGCAATTGATCCAGGAGTAGAAGAAAGAGGGAACAGAGGGTAAGAAATACATGAAGAAATGATTGCCTAGAATTTTACAAATGTAGTGACAGACACACAAGCAAAGACCAAAGAAGCATAGAGAACATCTACTTAGATAAAATCCAAAACATACCCACACCTTAACATGCCATATTCAAATTGCTGAACACAAAAGACAAAAAGAAAAGAAAATATGAAAAACAGACAATGGAGGGGAGGTAAAAAGTATTACATACAAAGGGAAAAAAATAATTAAAACAGTCCTCTCTTTAGAAACCATGGGAAGCAGGAGACAATATATTGAAAAATTTAAAGTACTAATGAAATTATCAACTCAAAACTCTGTACTCAGAAAAATTATCTTTCAAAAATGAAGAAATAATAAAAGACTTTCACAAACAAAACAGGAGTTTACTACCAGTATTATTACTCTATAAGAACTTTTAAAGCAGATTCTTCAGACAGAAAAATTAAGAGCCTGAAAACATGGATCTATGTATGAAAATTAAAAGCACTACAAATAGAATAAAGGTAAATTTAAATTCACTTTTTGTGATTTTTAGTTATGCTAAAGTATATATTACTCTGTAAAAAGAATAGTAGCAATTCATTGATGTTTATAGTATAGTTAAAATAGAAGGTATAACAAAAATAGCACAACGAATGGGTGGAGGAGGATGAATATATGATTGTGAGAACTGTACACTACATATAAAGTGGCATACTATTATGTGAAATAGACTTTGCTTAATCTTTAGAAAAAACACTAGAAAATTCAAAAAGTGAAAAAATGAGTCAATAAAAGTGATGAAATCGTCATAAAAAATCTTAAATTAATACCAAAGAAGACAGAAAAGGAGGTAAAGTCACAAAAAAGTTATAGACAAATTTAGAACAGTTAATAAGATGATATATTTAAATTTAATCATATCAATAATCTTACTAAATATGAATGACTTAAACACACATGTTAATGGAAGAAGATTGTTAGTTTTGAAGAAAAAGCAAATCTACTTTAAGCAGAAAGACATAGCATTTATATTAAAAATAAAAGCTTGTAAACAGATACACCATGCAAACATTAACCAAAAGATAAGTTGGGTAAATATATTAATTTCACACAAAGATAATTTCAGAGCAAGGAAGAATATCAGACATTGGGAGAGACAGTAAAAAAATAAAATTTTCTAAGACCTATCATTCTAAATATTAATGCTCCTAAAAACAGATTTAAAATATATAAAGCAGAAATTAATGTAACTGAAGAGAAAAATAGATAAATTCATAATTATAGTTAGTTACCTCAGCATTCCTTATCAATAATTGATATAACAAATAGTAAATGATGATGCAAAAAAATTAGTACAACTATAGCAGAGTTCAACAATACTACCAAACAATTAGTCTAAAATGAAATTTACTAAAAACTGCACCCAGCAATGGGAAAATACACATTCTTTTCAATTGCAGAAGAAACATTTATCAAGGTAGATCATATTCTGAACCATAAAACAAACTTGAACAGCCTAATGGAGTAGAAGGCATATGAAGTATACTCTCAGATCATGATAGAATTAATTAAGAATTCAATAACAGAAATGCATCTGAAAAATACCCCAGATTTGGAAATTAAACAATATATTGCTAAATAACTCACATATCAAAGGAGTGTCAAATAAAATTAAAGTTAAAATATTTTGAATTGAATAAAATAAAAATGCAGTATAAGAAAAGTAAAGCGTGAAGCTAAAATCTACAGAAAATATATAGCATTAAATGTTATTATTGGAAATAAGAAAAAGTCAAATATCAATAATAAGATTCAATAGTAAGAAACTACAAAAACAGAAATCTAAACCAAAGCAACCAGAAAGAAGGGAATAAAAATATTAGAGTAGAATTCAATGGAATTGAAAACAGAAAACCAATAATAAATAAATTTAAAAGCTTATTTCTTGAAAAGATCAATGAATTTTATTAATGTCTGAAAACATTCATAAAAATAGGGAAATACAAATTACAAGTATTGGAAATGCAAGAGTAGGCATCGATACTGAGCCAAAATATTAAAAGATCAATCAGGAAATACTGTGAAGAAGTTCATGCCCCCAAATTTGATAACAGGCAAATAGACCAATTTCTTGAAAGACACGAACTACTGAAACTTACTCAGGAAACAGATAATATGAACTATATCTATTTTTAGAATTAATTGAATTGCAGTTAAAAACTTCCCCAAAAAGTACAGTTCTAGACTTAAGTGATTTTTATTGGTAAATTCTATCATTGAATGAATAATATAACTGTATACAGGCTCTTGTAGAAAATAGACAAAGAATGTGACATTTCTCAGCTCATTTCATGAGTCCTCCATAACCCTGAAACAAAAACCTTAGATTGTGACAGTAAAAGTATTCATTTTACAATGGAGAAATCTGACATATACTACTTTAACCAGATTATCAAGTATAATGCCACTATTAATAAGCCATGTTGATATTATGTACCACCTGATATAATCCACTTCTTTCCCAATAGACCATACTTCCATTTAATCATGAAAAACCTCAGACAAGGTAAGGGACATTCTACAAATACCCAACCACTACTTTTTAAAATGACAAAGTTGTTTGGGGTCTTACATTAAAGTCATTATTCCACTTGGGGTTTCTCCTTTTATATAGTGAGAGAAAGTGATCCAGTTTCATTCTTTTGCATGTGTCTGTCCAGTTTTCCCAACATCATTTACTGAAAAAACTATCTTTACCCCATTGTGTATCCTTGTCTCCCATGTCATAGATTAATTAACCATATCAACATGAGTTTATTTGGGGGTTCTCTATTTTTTTCCATTGATCTATGTGTTTGTTTTTATGCCAGCACCATGCTGTCTTGATAACTATAGCCTTGTAGTATAGTTTGATATCAAGTAGCATAATATCTTTTTTCTCAAGATTGCTTTGGCTCTTATGTGGTTCCATACAAATTTTAAGATTATTTGTTCTAGTTCTGTGAAAATTGCCAGTGATTTAACCATATGGTTTCACTTATATGTGAAATCTAGGAAACAAAATAAATGAACAAACAAAACAGAAATAAATTCATAGATGCATAGGACAAATTGATGGGAAGGGAGTTGGGGAGATGAATGAAAAAAGGAAAGGAATTAAGATGTACAAATTGATAGTTATAAAAATAGTCATGGGGATGTAAAGTACAACATAAGGAATATAGAAAACAATATTGTAATAACTGAAAATAAAAAATAACAAGGTTGTAAAAGCCAAATAAAAACCAGCAAATTTTCACAGATCAGAGAAGGGTAAGATGGTATAACAACTAAATACAATTTAGTGTCTTGAGTTGGATACAGGAAGAGAAAAATACACTGTGGAAAAATTGTGGAAATCTGAATAGAGCCTGCAGTTTAGTTAATAGTACTGAAACGATGTAATTAATGTCAAAGTTTTGATAAAATGTTAATACTAGAAGAAATTGAGTGATAGATTGTAACAATTGTCTGTGCTACTTTTATAACTTTTTTAAATTTAAAATTATTTTAATAATTTTTGTAAAAAATTATTTAAATTAATATTATATTCTTTTACAAGGCCCCTGTAGTTAAATATGTACTTGTCCCATTTATATGGATGACTGGCATGCAAATTTATCTTGAGTATTATTTTACTATTAAAATATTAACTGCGGTTTATATGGTTTAATAATACATAATTTCATAAAATAATAAGACAGGTTGAATTTTAAAGAATAAATTTTACCAAAAGCATTTCGTCATTTAAGTATTTTAAAATGTATACTGTTACTTATTAGAAGTGTCAGTTTATAAAGTGTCAGTATCCTTATTTAGAATTCATTCTTAATTGACACTAATGAAAGACCCTTGCCAGTTAGCTAGGTTATTTCTTGATTTTTGTTTTAAGTATTTTTAAAATTACTTAAAGAGACATTTAAATAAACAAATAAGATAAACTAATGTAAAATACATCATAAAGAAGAAATTTAGTGGAAATAATTTTATTGATTATCATATAAATTTTTAACTGATTAATTCAATCATATTGATCCACAGCTATTTTTGTTATATCCAAAATGCCATTTGCATGTAATAGCCCTGAGTACAAACATTTCTTTTGAATAAGTAATTCATAATATATGCATAGATTGAGTTATTTTTATATGCCAATGTAATTTTAAAGTCAGACAAACTAGAAATGTTTTTTAATTCTAATTTAAAAATTTATTTTTTTAAAACAGGTGAAAAGATTGAGTTGCTAGAAGTTAAGTGATACTTAAATTATATATAAGTTAAGTTATATTTAAATATAAAACAAAATTCCTTGAATTACTCTAAAAATGAATAAAAAACATTAAAAAATGACTCAAGTGCTTTGGCTTATACAATCAACTAAGAAGTTAAGGGACTGTATAAATGTCACATTATTATCAAGAAAATCAGAAGAAAAGAAAACAGTTTTCCTGACTCCAGAACAATTGTTTTATTTATGCCACATATTGGAATGTTAAAGAAAAATTAGTCAAGCAAAATCAAACAAAATAAAGCAAACAAAAAAAGCAGACAAATCCAGAAGGTAGAATATTCTGTGGGAAAGCTAGCCTAGTGTCTTCATGAAAAGGGGGCTCTATTAGATTATATGCTATTTAAGGAAATGATAGTCAGAGCCAGAGCCTGTTCTGGGATTGTATACAGATATCAGAAAATGATAATGTAGTCTGTATAGTAGATGAGATGATAACATACTGAAATGAAAAGATGGAGAACAATGACTGAAAAGTTAAGATCATGAAACACATGCACCTTTGCAGCTTTTCTTTAAAACTATTACAAAATAAAGTTGTTTTTTTTTTTTTTTTAAAAAAGAGTTATATGTTTGTTGTGTACCTGTGTGGTTTGCACATAAATATATAAAAAAAATGCACTAAATATCAGAAGACATAATTTGTGGGCAGTGAGAATATAATGTTTTGTCATACTGTATTTTTACTTGCCAAATGTCATTAATTTATACAATACATATTTATGATTTCTGTAATAATAAAAGATTATATTTCAATATAAAACAAAATTCCTTGAATTACTCTAAAACAGAATAAAAACCATTAAAAAATGACTCAAATGTTTTGTTTATGGCTTATACAATCAACTAAGAAAGCGAAAATTTCAGATTTTTTATGTATATATAACTCAAATTTGTCAATTATTTACATTTAAAAAACAATGGTAGATGATATTTTCAATCTTTCGTGCAAAAAATCTCTTGCTGATATTAACAAAAATCATAGCATAACATTTTAGCAAAAGTTACAAGTTATAGATAACAGTAATAACTCAGTTCAAAAGGTCTCAGAATGAGGGTGAATTATTCAGTTATTTTTTTTAAAAAACTGATTACTTGCCTTAAATATATATAATTCAACAGACATGTTTAATAATCACTAATCAATTATTTTTATTTTGGAATTATATAAATAGATATTAGAAGCACTAAAAAAAATGTATTTCTTATTCTTCCAAATGCTAATGTTAGCAATTCAACCTAAAGATAAAAGGTATACATATATTTTTATATATATGCATTTTTAAGATTTCCTTTTACATTCTGCAGTAAAGTCTCAACTAATAGTATATTAATATGAAAAAAACTTTTTAATTACATCATAATCGACATGAAAAATAAGGATAGAAAAGAATAATACTAAATTTTGAGAATCTATATTTTATTTTTCTGATACCAACTCAGTCTCCAAAGTAACTCTTAATTACTTTAAAAAGTGTATGCCAGGTTTTGCAATGAATTTATCTTAGTGTGTAGATTTAAAACAAATCACTGAACAATTTTAATTTATAAGAAAAATACAGTAAATATCTTTTTTCCCAGCAATGGTTGAAAATTTCAAAACTTGGATAATACCATGAAAAACAAGTTAATGATTTTATAATATAATCAATTGCTCAGTTCATAGAGAAATTCATATCAGTCCAAATCATTGTGAAACTGCAGAATGGCAATGTAGGGAAAATATCTTAAAACTGACCAGATTAACTAGAGTGAATAACAAGAAGAATTGACTTTTTTCAACAGTAACAATGAAAGCAAGAAAGCAGTTGGCTATGTCTTGACAACTGTTAGTTTTGTAAAATATAAACTGGTGAAAAATGACTGTTCATCAGAATTCTACACTCAGGTATGATTTCAATTTTGTCCTCCAAAAAGACACGTTGAAATTCTAACATCCAGTACCTTATGATGTGACCTTAGTTGAAAATAGCCTAGTTGTAGATATAATTATTTAAATTAAGATAAAGTCACACTGGAGTAGATGGGCCTTAATCTGCTAGTGTCCTAATAAAAAGAAAAGAGACAAAGACATACAAGAGAGAATGCCATGTGACAATGGAGATAGAAACCAAAGTCTTAGAGGGGCAAGACAAGGAATGGCAAGGATTGCAGGTAAACCAGCAGAATCATAGAAGAAGCAAGGGCAGTTTCTTCTTTACAAGTTTCAAAGGGATCATGGCCCAGTTGATATGTTGATTTCAGGCTTTTAGACACTAAAACTGTGAAACAATAAATTTATTTTGTTTCAAGCCACTATGTTTCTAGTCCTTTGTTAAAGTAGCTCTAGGAACTTGTATACCCATATAAGTTACATGTTAGGAATTTGTGGACAAACACTAAGAGTTTTTATGACAAAAGGCATCTAAACAAACAAAAAAAATGACTTTGGAAAGAATTTGAAAGAAGTAGCTAAGCATGAGCCAAAGAATGTAGAAAATTGTGTCTCTAAACAAACATTAACTATATAAAACATCAATGTCATCTATTTTCTAAAGATAAAAAGAAATATAAAATTGAAATATAGGATCAAAATAACATAAAAGCCACTAAGAGTGTATTTGAATTAAATAATAATTCACAGAAATTAATAGTTTAAGTATACACAAAAAATCAGTAAAGATAAAGGAGATGTAAATAATATTAAAACCAACAAAAGACATTTATAGAACACCACCAATTCCACCAACGACACAAGAATGAATAATTTTTCAAGTGCACATGGAACATTTACCAAGTTAGTCTAAATGGTAGGCCATAAATTTATAAATTTAAAATAAGATTTCTGTTATACAGAGTAAGAATATAGAGATTATACACTTTCCTCTAAGACTGAAGCAAGGCAAGAATGCCTCCTCTTACTACTTGTATTGGCTATCATACTGAAAGCCTTAACCTGTACATACAAGACAAAAAGAAAAGACATATATTGAAACAAAAGGCAAAATACTGCATTTATTTAGAGAAGGCATTTTCTTATACATACAAAAACCTAGGAACCTACAAAAATACCACTAAACTAATAATGTTGAGTTCATGGAATGTAAGGTCAAAATAAAAAAAAAAATCAATTACAGTTCTATAAACTAGCAATGAGTAATTTTTTTAAATAGCAATTTAAAATAATAAATATGAAAAAATTAGGAATAAACTTAACAAAATACATGAAAAACCTATACTCGAAGCAATTAAATATGTAAATATTCCATGTATTGGAAGAATAAATGTTAAGATGCCAGTTCTCCAAGTTACTCTATCGATTCAATGAAACTCAAATAAAAATCCCAACAGTCATTAATGTGTGTGTGTGTGCGTATATACGTACATGTGTAAATTGAAAATTTGGTTCTAAAAGTAGAAGACTATAGTACAGCCAAAATAAAAGAACAATTTTAGAGGATGAATACAACCTAATTTAACAACTTCATAAGGTAATCAGGTTACTGAGATGTTGGTAGTGGATAGTCTTTAATCTGTAGGGTCAGTTGATTTCTGACAATGGTGCCAGGGTAATCTAGTGAACAAAAGATAATCTTTTCAAAAAAGAAAAAGAAAAACGTTTCTGAAACCCCTGGATATTTAAGAGGGAAAAGTAATTATCAACTTTTCTCCTTATCCATACATAAAAGTTAACCCAAAATGGATTGCTGAACTAAATGTAAAGGCTAAAATTATAAAACTCTGGGAGAAAATATGAGAAAAAAAATATTTAATAGGAAAAAGAGATTAATAAGTAGAGAAAAAATTATAAATTGGTGTTAGCAAATGAAAATATTCTGTGCTTCAAAAAACATTTTAAGAAAATGTAAAGGAAAGCCACTGTTGGGGGGAAACTATTCTCAAAATTTTGCATTCAGAATATATATACACAAAAAGACAAAGAACACTAATAAAATGGCACAGTATGAGTAAAAACCACTTCACAAAAGAAGAAATACAAATGAACAATAAGTACATGGAAATATTCTAAACACTGATAGTCCTCAAGAAATTGCAAATTAAAATTAAATGAGAAACTACTATACAACCAAAGAATATCAAAGACAAACAACCAAATGAAATAAAACAAAAAAATGATATTCTGACAACCAACTAATAGTGAAGATGTGGAGCAATTGGAAATCTCATAC
Source organism: Eidolon dupreanum (assembly GCA_028627145.1). Taxonomy (NCBI): domain Eukaryota; kingdom Metazoa; phylum Chordata; class Mammalia; order Chiroptera; family Pteropodidae; genus Eidolon; species Eidolon dupreanum. The sequence continues at coordinate 104,430,482 of CM053503.1, read as the reverse complement.
ATTTCTGATGAAATTAAAGATGTTCCAAAAAATTCATCCACTTTGGAGAGCTCTTTACCAATTTCCTCTAAAAATTAAATCTATACTTTTCATATGACCTAATAATTTCACTTCTGGGCATTTACCTACCATAAATAAAAATATGTCTTTAAAAAAAATAAAATCATGTAAATGAAATAAAAACTTGTAAATGAGTATTCAAGGAACCATTATTCATAAGTCAAAAACTGGGTATAACCCAAATGTCTATCAATAGGTGAATGAATAAAAAAATGTGGTAAGCTCATACAATGGAATTCGATGGAATTTATTACATCTCAAGGAAAAGAAAGAGGGACCTACTGATATACAAAACTTGGGTGAAAGTCAAAACCACTAAGCTGAGTGAAATTAGCCAGATACTAGAGAGTTCATACTGTATGATACTACTGATGCAAAATTTTAGATGAAGCAAAGTAATATAGAGACAGAAAGTAGATCAGTGGTTTCCTGGGTTGATTGGAAGGAGGGGATTAACCAGTTTGGGAAACAAAGGAACTTTATGAACTGATGAAAACATTCTATATTGTAGTAGTGGTGTACATCTTTTCAGTTGCTTAAAATGGATTCATTTTATTGTAAATAGATTTTACATCAACATCATTGATTTAAAAAACTATACACACTGAAGTGAAGACAGTCTTTACAAATTGGTAAGATTTAGTATAATTATTTTTGTCTTAAATAATTTAGCAATCACTCTGATCCTTAGTTTCTTAAGTCCTTACCAAGTTAAGTAAGATAAGTTGCAATAATGTATAGCACACAAAAAAGAGGCACAATAAATGTTGATTCTTCCTTCTCATCCACTCCTTCAGTAACTTATAGAAATATTCTAATCATAGAAATTGTGGCTTCTGTACTTTTGTTACTATTTTTTAATATTTATCACAATTCTGCCCCTAGGTCATGAGACTACAGTCTATGCTGTCAATAAAAATGTATTTTTTAATTTAAAGAACATAGATATAATCTGTAGATTCTATAAGCTAAACAAAGTTTGTAGATTTAGTAAGCATTTGTTGAATTAGTTTACTGATTATTTACTGATTTTTAAATTTTTCATTAAATGTACTGTATATCCTCTTAAGTTTCTTGTAGTAATATAAAATTAAAAAAATAATAATTAAACCATCATGTAACTAGTATTAAGAAAACTACTGAAGATACGACTAGAGAATTGAACAGCAGAATATTCATGATAGGATAATTATTTGAATGTTGTGTGGGTGGCAGTTAATTTATCATCCAGTTGCTTCTGACTTTTTCTACACTTTTGACTTAGTAAAAGCATTGATTTATTTGAAGAAAAAAATCATTTCTTTTTTTGTTGTTGTTTATTTGTATCATGAAGGACAAGCAAAACACAAAAGTACAGTTTGGTCCTACTATGAGTCTAGTATTTTATATATATTATAAATATGAAATATTTTATATATAATAAGTATATAAATAAAAATATTATATATTATGTGTTCTATTATATATTAATTATAAATTATATATTGTAAATATATAGTATAAATATATATTTAGCTATTTTTCCAAAAATACATATAAAAAAACAAAAAATAAAATTTTATAGATTATTGCATATATTACTAATTTCTTAATATCTTAAAGATCCAAGTAAATCTTTCTTTGTTCTACCCAGATCAGATACTATTTCTAAAACTAAAATTTTTCAGAACCAGTAATCTCTTCTCTTTAACCCATTCAAGTCAGTCAGGTGTAGTCAAGCATAGCCTTCTCAAATTACTCAGAGAAAATCTGTTCACCAAAAATTAGATTCCTGGTCATACCAAATGCTAATAATCCCAACTACTTTTCAGTAAAAAATATATAAACAAAAACCAGAAAAATATCCATGATTATAAGAGACATTTTCAAAATAGATTTCTAGTTTTAATCTTTGTACATTTCGATAGTTTAAAAATCGATTTGCTTTATGACATTAAAAAAAAAATTCTGTATGTGAATGTTAAAACCTGTGATTTCTCAGATAGTCCATGTTTACCAGCAGGACTCACCCAGGAAGGCCAGTTGAACATCCAGTGTACTTTCCCCTCACTGTGGTCAGTGAATCAGCAAGTGTTATAGGAGTTCAGGGTGAAATGCCAGGTGCTATTTCAACAATCCTTCTTTCACAACATCTAGGGTGGGGTCATTCTGTTAGACTCTGATAAGGTTACTGGAACTTAGTTCCTAGGGTGATCAAGTTAACATCCTCTACCCTCATTCTCTCTGAATGTAGAAGGTAGTCACAGAGACCTGGTTCCCTTTTTTGGGCAAAAGGCTACTCAACCACAAGCTGCTTATTAAACTCTGTCTGGAAAATATTATTCACTGAAATTATGTCTCAACAGCATAAAGTTTAATTTTATAATTAACCAAACCATCTGTCATTGCAAAGCTCTCTTTCGGCCATCCAAATGGAAGAACTTTTACTTGTAGAACCTTGCACCATGAGTGGTGTTTTTTTTTTTTTTTTTTTTTTTTTTGTTAATGAGTGACTGTGAGAAAGAAATGGTATGAATTTTAAATGATGGCTACAAATAGACCATCAACTTTCTTCTGTCTTTGAGAACTTACCCAACTCAAAACAAGTTTCCCAAAGAAAATCCCCTGCATCTTTCAGTACAGAGTTTATCGCCCTTTCCATAAAATGTTTAGCTCTCTATTTTATAAAATAAAGTTAATCTGAACATGAATGTTGTTGCATCAAAGGATTGTCCATCTGTGTTTTCCCTGTGTGTGAATAATAGCAACAATTTCCTTGAAAACTTAGGGATAATTACTAAACTAACAACAATTAGCATTAACTAGTTATGTAATTTATTCTTCCTTTTAGATTTCAAAGTTTTCTTTATTGATACTTTGAACATCCATAACTATTTAGAACACATGAAAATGCAGATATATCAAGGAATCAGATATCTAGAAGGGATAAAACACTATCAATTGAGCATGCCTTAAATCAGGTTTACATTAGGTTTGGATTTTTAATAACTATTATGTCAAATATTTGAATCTGGTACCATCCAAACTGCTCAGAACCAAAAGCCCAGACTGGATCTTAAGGACAATTTTCAACTTTGGTGGTTTTACTTTTGAATGCACGTGAAAAAAAGCATCAGAAAATTTTTAGATTTTTAAATATTAAAAAGTTAAATCTTTATAATTTTAATATATTTACCCAAAAGAATGAGATTGCATCGATGGGAAAAAATTCTAACTCAATTTACACAACTCTTTCCACACCTTACCAGTTTATATCATTAAATGTTAATACTACATAGTTGTTAGAAGGAAGGAAGAAAGGAGAGGAGGGAGAGAAGGAAGAAGGATGGGAGAGTGGGAGAGAGGGAGGGAGGGAGGAAGGAAAGAAGGAAGGAAGGAAGGTAGGAAGGAAAGAAGGAAGGAAGGAAGGAAGGAAGGAAGGAAGGAAGGAAGGAAGGAAGGAAGGAAGGAAAGAAGGAAGGAAGGAAAGGAAGGAAAAGGAAGGGAAGGGAAGGAGGGAGGGAAGGAGGGAGGAAAGAAGGATGGAAACAAAGAAGGAAGAAAGGAAAAATTGTTCTATTGAATAGATGCCAGAAAAGTAATGGTAATCTACACATATTGACTGTTAGGCTTTTCCACAAGACCTTGGTCTAACTGGTATTTAATATTTTAATTAACACCTGAATGGATGCTTTAATTGTTAAGCAGGAGATTTGGTCCTAGGTTACCTATGCATCTTGAACTTAATACTATAATGCCACCTGTATAGATCTTGTACTCCAGTGATACGAATGAACAGAAAATGCAGCTTAAACACTGAAAAAGTTGGTTTGTATGGGTTAGCTATTTTCCGATGAGATCAGACTAGCTCTGCCACCTGCATTCTAAATGATTGGTCTCAAGAGAGTAGTGATGTCATTATGCCATCACCATCACATCTCAGTGTTGTTATATTGAGTCAGCCAAATGTGGCCCCATGTTGGTCTGGTTTCTATTCTTCTGGCTTAAATCCACATAGTCTGGAAATGGTATTCTTTTTCAAATGATTAATGCCTTTTGTTATAATTATCTTAATTATCAGTTACTCTCCGAGAATGTTACCTGAATATTGATGAAATATTGTATGACTTGATCTCAAATAGAACATTATTTTTTTCATTTTAAAGTAGCGTAGCTAATATTCCACATAACTTTTTCAGTGTGTAATTTATATGTAAACTTCATTTGTATAGTCTATCTGTTGCCAGAAAATAATTGTCAATAATAGCAGAAGGTATAAAGGAAGACTAATTATTCCTAAATGTTAAACTATTTTAACCAATAAAAGAAAAAGAAAACCCAATTTGTTAATTCCAGATTCTGGATATATGTACTATGATTATTCCACAAACCTCATTGATGATAATTAGAGGAAAGAGCCTGCTGAGATCAATACAATTATTCGATGTTTTATAATTTGTAACTATATACCTATATTCATTTTTATTAGGACATAGTTGTTAAAAATACTAAATGTATTTCTCATGCTATATTTTTTAATGTTTTTGGTTTTTGTTTTTTGTTTTTTTGTTTTTTTTTTTTGTTTTGTTTTTTTTTGTGTGTGTGTGTGTGAAAATCTATTTCCTTCTTTGAAGTACATCTATAAAGGTGTACCTTAGATTTGGGACGTAGTTTTAAGTAGCAAACAAAGATCTTATGCATTTGAGCTAGGCTGTCAAATTCTTTATCTTGGAGGATTATTAGAGGATTTTCTTAAAAAACAAATAACAAAAACAACAAAAAATAATCACACACAGTGCTAGAATTAAAACACACATTATACACATTAAAATTAAAAGAAGTTACTCATGTCTCAAAGATACATATTTAAGACTTCCATTAGAATAATTAAAATTAAAGTAGTAACCCAATACTAATGAAGAAATTTCTGCCCATCATTGGTTATCTGAGTAGACTATTTTGAAAAGAGAAAATATTCCCCAAATCTCCAGCTCCCATTTGAGCTAATCCTTAGGAAAAAATAAGATGAACAAGGCAATAATCCATTATAACTTTAGGTCAATTATTCTCAAATAGAAGATCTTATTTATAAGGGGGAAAAAAAAGGTATTTCCACATATTTTAAATGCTTCTCATTTTTTTACTTCATTACAATGCCATATTGTCCAGATTAAGCAATTTTCCCTTTTATCTTTTAACTATATTTTAATATCTTATAAATTAAGTCAGAAATCTGAGAAAAGGTAAAGAAACTTTATTTGAACTGGAGTTAATGGAAAATTGAAAGAAAATAAAGATAGAGAATTACACAGTAGAAATTAAATTGTTTTAAAATCTCTCTTTTTATTATTGAGCTATATATGCCATAATTATCAGCAGCCCTTATGTTTGCAAGAGTGGTACAGATTGGGCTAGTTTTATGCCACTGAGTCATCTACTTTGGAAATTTACCAACAACAAATCACTATAGTTCAGCCTCCTTGCTCTACCTCCACACATGTTTTCAAGTAGTTACGATCAGAATAAAAAAATAAATATTACAGAGTTTGGGTTTGTTTAAGATTCAAGTATCAGTAATAACTCAGATCCAAAATAGATTATTATTTTCCTTAATGCTTTTTATTTCATCTGATTCCTAGAATATTTTATCAAAAAAATGTATAGAATGTAAATCAAATTATGTTTATCAAAAATGCATTTTCGGATTATTCAAACCACTTATGAGTGCTTCTCTTCAAAAACCAACAAAGGGTTTATTATTGAATATACTGAGAAGTAAAAGATATTTTCACATTGAGGTTCTATGACATTGGCTTTGGTATAAGTTGTCCACTAGCAAAAGTGATTATTTGTGATAGGATTTTAACATACAATTTTTGCCATTTGTTAATGTTAGCATGAAACTTTTAAAAGTTTTCTAATGCTCAATGATTATTGCTTAATTTTTTTAAAATTTATTTTTAATAAAATGCAAAACATGAGTTTCGTAACTAGTTTCAGAAAATAAAGCACGATGGAAATTAATTTAATATTTGTTCAGAGAAATAAATATTTAAAATTCCATATTCAGTGATAATAAACATCTTATTTTGTCATAATTAAAATAATTGTGAGAATTTAAATGGTTAATTTTCTGTTGTAGATATTTCCTTGACTAAAATATTCAACTGCTTTGAATGTGTTTCTAAAAATATGCTTTCAGAGCTTTTAAAGGTATCCTTTCTGTTTTAAATGCTTTTGGTTTCTGAAGGCTTCTTTACTGGAAGAAAGATTAAAGGAAAGTTAAAGGGAGACACGTACTAATTTATATAGACCAGTTATGAGAATCTCTCCATAAAAGGATCATTCTGATAATTTTAAACACCTATTTATATAAGGTATATTATTGAGTATGGCTAAATTTACTCTTTCTTTCCGATGTTTTGGTGTCACACACACCAAGCTATAACAGTTTACATATTAGTAAGAGAAGTCAGTGTAGTATTAGAAACATATGGAATGAGCTTTGTCTTCTATAATTAGTTTTAGTTTTTGTTTCTTGATCCTAAAGCATGATTTTAACTGTAAAACTGTCTATTTTATGAACTTGGGTCTATTTGCATTGGTGGTGTTTCTATATAGACTACATCTCAAAAACAGTATTCTTTATTTCCCTCAGAGTTACTATATTTATCCATTATGTATCAGACATTGATGACCTTATATATCAGGGTCTGTCAGTATGAGTAGTCACGCATACTGTACACATACTGTAGTCAGCTAAAATCGGTGTCAGTTTTCTCATCAATAAAATGAGTGATAGTTAATTCCATTGGGAAACATGAGTGGAAAAATAAATTGTTCACCTAGCTTTATGTAGTGTTCCCATATAATAGGCAAAAATAGATACAGAACAAGCAAATGTATATGTTAACTCTATTATTTATCTCATTTCTCTTAAACCAGTGACTCATAAGCAAAGCAGTTGAGAATAGACTCCTAATTTGACTGTATAAATCAAGGTGGGTTTGCACTTAGCTGGCAATTTCTAATTCTAACAACTCCACCCAGTTTGCAAATATGGTTAAGAAACCTACTTCTTTTTTCCTACTTGTTCCATTCTTTTCTCTCCATCCTCCCTACATACCACCTTCCTCAAATTAACGCCTCCTACCCCAAACCCAAACATTCTGGTTCCTCTTGATACCCGGTATCAAAAAACTGTGTGTGCAATGTATTCCAACAGAAAACATGATTTCTCTTCAGAAGAAAATAAAGCATATGGCATTTGATTTTCTAAGCATACTCTCAAATATTTTAAGCAACTTCTTGATTTTCATAATTCCGGCTTCTGAAGTGCTTCCTTTTTTTCTACATCAATTTCAAAATTACTAGGTATCATATGATTATTGTAAGCTGTACATTTTGCAAATCAACCTCAATTATTATTAGCCTTTGCTTTTTCAGCAGGAGAAATAATTTCCCCACAGTGGCCATTTATTTGCCTCTCAGCATGATTCGTCCCTAAAGAACCTTGAATCTGAATGTACTTCCTCTTTTCTGGTTGGAAAACAAATGTTTGATATGGGGCATGTACGTGAGTTTTATGCACACATATAGGTAATAGCATGTCCCCAGCACCACCTTAACCATTAAAGCAATTTCAAATTCCCAGGAATGGGACTTGTTTCGCAGGAAAGCAAAGCACTGGGGATTAGTAGACAAGCAATTTGGAGATTTAGGAAATGCAAGTACTCCCAGCAACTTGCTGCACTCTGCCCTTATTCCTTCCCTCAGCTAGAAAGACTTGGGGGAAAGCTGCCAACCCATTAGCATTTCCAGAATTGAACATACTTTCTTGGAAATAGTCTCTTCCCAAGATAGTACTATTGGAATGTTAACAAGAAATATTGAGCCCAACTTTACTGGCTCTCTCCAGGGTCATGGGGAATAGGTAGTTTCGTAGATCTGCTTTGGAGTCACCTATAACAAATATCTGAAAAGTTAAACATCTGTAGCTCATAATTTTTTCCTATCCTATACTTTTTCTTGCCAAGGAGTCTTTGTGCAGGGACTGGTGAAAGCATGATGACAGCTCTTACACAGTTCATGCCACAGTATTCTTAAGGTCTCCTCTTTCTCAGCATATTTCAGGGGTAATAGTCTCATCACAAGACTAAGGTGGTTATGCCTCTTAAGAATAAAAAAGAAAAGAAAAAACAAAGAGAAGTGTATAAGAACATTGTATTTAATTGAAAGCATCGTGGCCAATTTTGTAAGCAATAGAACAACAACAAAAAGACTTACCTGTCCTGTAGGAGGATATATTGTATATTTTTAAAAGATAATTAATATGATAGCTTATAAAAAATCTTTTGTTTTTCTTTCCATAAACCACTTCTATCCACTCTACTCCCTCAAAAAGACATTATGACTTTTACTGGGACTAACCTTAAACAATTTATCCTATAGACATGATTAACCTATGTTTAAAAACCTCCAGGGGGCATGACTGCACAGTAGACTTTGTGCATACATTATAATAGTTTGTGTCAGTGAGTTCTTATTTAGAAAAAGTTCATTTTTAGAAAAAATACAAAGTGAATGTATTTCATATTTACAACAGGGAATACAATGTAAATAGTGTCCTCTGGAGTTGTGTACTGTGTGGTAACAAAATTTTTAATTTCTCATTTGTTTTTATCATTTTCATTAATTACCTCTAAAAACACAATTACCCAAGCATAATTTTTGGTGGGGAAAGCATTCCATTTTAAAACTTCCCTTGATAAGAGAAAGTTAAAGAATTTCAAATAAATGGGTGATATTAGATCCTAACACAGTTGTTAATAACATCATCCTCACAGTAGAAAGACTTAAAATAATCACCTTGTCTCCTCTTGTATATTTTATAATTGTCTAGAATCATTCAACAGGAATTTGTTCAACAGGACTACTGATACCACCTAATCTATTCAAATCTCGCCTAAATCAAGTGCGATATACTGCTGTCCCAAAACTTTAACACAGAATTTTCTGTGTCACATTTAATTTTGATTCTGTCTCTCTGTCCTACTGCATTTATAGTTAAAAGCCATTGAATATACTATTGTTCCTATTTGTAACTGTCTAGGCAACAGTCACATTAATTCAAATTGATCGGCAGCTATTTACATTCTTTGTGAACCTATGGTATAAGATGATGTAGCAGATCATTTGAATAGCTTTCCCTCTGTTTTGTGATATCATCATGACATGATGTAAAACATCATGGGACAGATTGTATTGCCTAGGTGTCACTACACCTTGTGTCAAAAACCTAAAACCTCTTTTGTCAGTTGGCTAATTAGCTAATGTCTCCAAAGGTTCTTAGCTACATGACAGTGGAATTCACAATTCAGATGGGAATTGAGACACCCATTTCTCTGTTTTGACAACATTCCCACATTCAAGTGTGTCATCCAACTCCACATCAGTTTGATGAGAATGTGTGGCTTTGTTTTATTCAAAAAACTAGGAAGTAAAGGCAGTATAAAAATATACAGTGAACACAAGTTAAAGAATAGATACAGAAAATAACACTGTACAGTTGGACTCTGAAAGGTCATTAAACTCGAAGATATTCACTATCGCTTAGCTTTTATTTTGGTAAGTATATAGATACAACTAAAATGACTCAAGTTTTGACCAAAACTATTTTTACATTCCACCTTCCTTCTAGGTAGTACTCATTTCCAAAACCTTATCTTGGTTACTGTAGTCAATGGAGTAACTGGAAATGACTCATTAACAGCCACTGAAGCAGTTTTCTTCTGGGAATTATCTACAATAAGTCAAGAGATAAATGTGGCAAAATAGTTTATGAGCTGAAGCTATTATCTTTATATCAAATAGAGGTTTAGACAGGAACAAACAGAGTTATGTCTGCCCAGATAATGGGTTTACTGAAACTGAGGACATATTCTGAATCCCAGTTTTTGAATGCATTTTTTTAAATTCTGAAATTAAATTTAATTGAATATTAAAGAAAATTTGTAACCAGAGGGGAAAAAATATATATACCAAGATTTTGACTTAAGAGGGTCAAGAAATTGAAATGAACAGCAGCAACAACAAAAATATTAGAAATCTCTTTAAAAAAATAGTTTTCCATAGAAGATCATGCTATAATGCTACAAGTCATATTTGCAGACAATTTTCTTTGGAAAAGTTTATTCTTATTGGTAACAGTCCAAGTTTTTGGTCATAAGTAATGTAGTAACCAGAATTCAGTTAAATAATGAGAAAATCAAAAGATAGTATATGTCCTTCCTAGTATATTGACTGTAGTAACTGAAATTATTTTTTAATGTCCTCTTAATTGCATGGTATGTTTCTTTTTTGTCTAATAATATATAGGATCACATTCATTGAAGTATATTTTAGAAACATTAATTGAGTATTTCTTATATTCAAAGCACATTTAAGTACATTTGTTTCATTGTACTTCATAATACAACAGAGGTCAAAATAATTCTCCATAAATATTTAGCCTTACAAAGACTAAATATTCAAAATCTTACACAATTATGAAATTACACAATCATAATTTACATTCAGTTGTTACAGGCCAGTGTTCCCTCATTATATTAAAAAAAAACAGACAAAAAAAAAGAAAAACAAGAAACAACTTAATAAAAATCATAAGCATTATCTTAGTACATAGTTCTCCATGGCTCTTATAAAGTTAAAAGCTTAAAATAATTATTTTTTAAAGATAGTATCTCATCAATTGTTATGGACTACATGTTTATTACACTCTCCTCACAATTTATATGTTGAAGCTCTAACCACCAATGTGATGGCATTTGGAAATGGAGTCTTTGGGAGGTAATTAAAGTTAGATGACATCATCAGAGTGGGGCCCTTATTGTGAGGTTAGTGCCTTGTGAGAAGAGACACCAGAGAACTTGTTCTCTGTCCTTGTGTGCCCACAAGGAGGAGGTTATGTGAGCATACATAGAGATGGTGGCTGCCTACAAACCAGAAGAAAAGACCTCAAAATGAAACCTACTTTGCCAGTATCTTGATCTTGGATGTCCCAGTTCCAAATAAATTTCTGTCGTTTAAGCCACCCAGTATGGTATTTTGTTACTACAGCCTGAGCCAACTAATACACTGTCTTATTTGAACCAAACTGACTACAATTTCATTTTAAGAATTAACATGGAGGAGAGAACACTGGTGAAGGGAAAATTCCATCTCCTTCTGCCTCAAGGGAGATATATTCTTCAGTGAATAAATATTCTTCACTTGCTCTATTTACCAATTATTCTTCTCCTAACCACCATTTTGTCTATAGTTAATTTCCATAATATCCACATATTTAGTCAATGACATTTTTATACATCTTTGTCTTTTTCCAGATTTGTAACCAAATATCAAACTCATATGTCAAAATGATTCCTGATCGAATAACATCTTTTCTCAGATTTTCTCTCTAGTTACTATTAATTTGAGAAAACAATAATCCATCAACAAATGACACTGATGAAAAATTTAGCAAAAGCCTGAGCTCTCTTCAGACTATGAGAGATAATTTGCATGTAAAAATTTTAGTCATATAATTTTAACTTTCAATATAAAAATTGACATCAGCATTTAGGATAGTCTGTGGTAATTAAGTGACATTCTTTGTTTAAAGTGACAGCTCTTCCTGGTCAAAGAAGTTGAAATAGATAATAAACATTTGAAACACAGTAAACAGAGCCTATAATTAACCAATATCACCTTTATAATTATTACTTACATTTAATAACAAAAGCTTTATTTGCAACCTCATAGTATAACTATCTCAAGGCAACATTGTAAAATAAGAAAGGTCAATATTACATATTTTTAGAAACAAAATTTGAAACAAAATTAAAACAAAAATAAAAATGAGCTGGAAACTAAATATGCAAACAATAGCATGCTAAATGATGAAGGGTGTGCACACTTTGATAACAGTTCTGTTCTCATCAGAACAAACATCAAGCGTGTGAGAAGATACGCTCAGAAAGGACATAAAAAGTTTGCTGAGACAGAAGGTAAAACTCACAACTGTGATATTGCTCAACTGTTTCTCAAGTCCCACTTCCACTTCTCTTTCTCCAAGTTATTTAAAGGTTTCAAAGTAAAGGACAGATAATCCACTGATATTTTTCAGTTTAGCTAGCAGTTCTTTAGACAACAGCTAGCACTTTCAATGAAGTCTACTTAACTCTTAAATATGCATTGAATTTATATTTAAAGCATCTGTTACTGCATGGCAAATAACATGGAGCAATGAGATGGCACATTCCAGGTTCCCTAAATGCAGTGATATAGTGTCAGTGAAAACTGAAAAGGCTGGACCAAGATCTTCCCAATAACACATCCTTCACTCATCTGTTAATCAAAATAATCTTCTCTAATAATAAAAGTAATATGTTCTCATTATAACAATACGGAAAGTCAAGAAAAATGCAAAAATAAATACATTAATTTTTATATTATATTTTAATATATAAAACATGTTTTGTATATTAATTATTAAACAAAATAAATACATTTATTTTTATATATTAATTATTGTTTACTTTTAATACTTTTAATATTAAAGTTACGCTTCTTTTAAAATTATGTGACTTCTAAATCTAAACACCTTCACCTTCCAATGACCAACTTTTTTTTCCTTCAAAATAACAATTTCTAGGATAGAAAATAGCATATACTTTCTTCTCTGTCCCAATTTCTATTGGGAGTTTCTTAATAAATGTGCTCCAAGATATTCAGGTGTCACAAATGGTAAGCAGATAGATGGAGTTCTGCCTAACCCCATACCTGAGAGGAGCTGTGTGGACTTTGGTCTATGGGAGTCCCTGGGGCCAGATGCCTTGAGCTACAGGCAGCTTTCCTCTGTACCTTAATCTGTAATACAAATATTTTCTTTAAAAAATATGCTGTGAAAAGGGTTGGAAAATTGTGCTTTTTATTTTAAAAAAATTATTTAGTCCATATGCTTATCTACATAAAGCATATAGTCAAAAATGCATCCTTCTACCTTAGTAGAAGGAAAATATCAAACCCATAACTGTTTTGATATAGGCGTTATTCTGGGTTAGCTATAAGACAAAATATAAGTTGAAATAATTGTGCCTTTCCCTCTTCTGAGCTTACTTTTCTATTGCTTAAGCTCTTGAACAAACTCACAGGATCTACCTAATGTTCAGACAATTTCATTTCGGCATCATCCCCTGTGTAGACATCTTGATCCTTAATCATTTCTCAGACATCCTTACCTAAATCAACATTCATTCCATCAGGTAAGTGTCTGGCTTGGAGACTGACTAATAATTTGACAAACCATTTGTGGTTAAGTGGTTTGATGTGTTTGCTTATTTAGATAACATTTGCATTTTAACATGGACAATCAATTCTCCTATGAGGTAAGGAGTTCATCTGATGTTTGTTTGCATAACCACTGGACAAAATGCCTGGTTTACAGATGTTACTCAATTTATTTTTTATTTTGCTTTTTAATGAATTAGTGGATGCACTGTAGTAGTAAAAAGATAATTGCAACCGAAATTGTAAATTCCTTAAATTCATAATGACTAGGTGTGTATCTGTACTACCTAAAGAATTGTCAGTGGTGGTTTAGAAAAGAATATTTTCATGACACAAAGAAAGAAACTTTACACAAATTTGAGAGGTAAAGATGAGTAGTTCTTAAACTATCATATCTAGACTGAAGAGTGTGAGGAAAATAGTTCTTAGACATTTATTTCTAAATGATTCAGTTTCACAAGGATTAAAAATGTGTTAATCTTTTTCATTAAGAGTATTTTAGAAAGCTTTGTACTCTGTACCTAACCAATAAAAGTAAGATATTTTGACTGATAATGACACAAGAAATCTTTCTACTTTTGTTTCTTTGCTATTGCGACACATTGTATTTTGAAATTAAACTTCTCACATTTGGATGAGAACAGAGTATGTTCTTTAAATCCTGGTAAGGAAAACATGCAAAATTGCTTTGGATCAGAGGACATAAGGTATTTCTCTCAGTAGCAAGCCAGTTTTTGTGAGGAGGCGGTGTGCTCCCAGCACCCATCTGCATGCCTGTGAACAGACCTTCCACCAGGTGTCCACCCCAAGCATACACAGATGCAGAGCAAGGAGAAGGTGTCCCCAGTGAAGAAGAGGAATGGCCCCATGATAGATTACACAGATATGATAGATTACATGGTGTTCTAGCTGGAGATTTCACCATATTAATTGGAGAAAGAAAGCAAATAGCACAATGACTCATTATACACAAAGTATCTTTCAACTATAGGTATTCTCTTTCATAAAAAAATGAATTTATTAAGATCATAACTATTGAATTCCACAATCACGGTGTTTAGCAATAAAGGGTACATCAAAAAGTATAAGGCATCATTCCTGCCTTTATGGAGTGTATAATTTAGTTAGGAATAAATCTGCCTTACATGAAAAGAGAAGGTAAGTATTTAAGATAAGATTCAAAGGGTGGTGCTATATAATTGAGTATAAACATTTCCCCTTAGGTGATAGGAACCATTAACTACTCTTATGAAAGAAAGTAAAGGAATAGATGCATAAGAGCAGAATGGAGACTTAAAAAATGCTAGATAGTAGAGTCTAGTGGTTAAGAACATGGGTCCTGAGTTTAGACATTGTCTACAAGTTCTGATTCTACCACTTAAAGAGGAGATATTATGGAAAGAGGAAAATAAGCAAGAAGAACCAATGAAGAGTTTGGGCGTTGTAAGAAATGAACCTAGAGAAGAAGTCAATGTTTGGATCATGGCCTTAGGTTTCAAAGTCATCTAAAGGTTTTGTTTGTTTGTTTGTTTGTTTATTTGTTTCTTAGTAGATAGTGGGGAGCCACTAATGGGAGAAGTTGTGTTGTGGAGAATGGAGTACATTAAGTCGAGAGTAGGCTATATCTTTAGACCTGGACATAAAAGGTCACACTTTAGATCAAGAGTCCCCAACCCCCAGGTCGCAGACTGGTACTGGTCTGTGGCCTCTTAAGAACCAGGCCACACAGCAGGAGATGAGCGGTGGGCCAATGAATGAAGCTTAATCTGTAATTGCAGCCGCTCCCCAGAGCTAGCATCAATACCTCAGCTCCACCTCAGATCATCAGGCATTAAATTCTCATAGGACCACTAGCCCCTGGTGCCAAAAATGTTGGGGACTGCTGCTTTAGACGACCTCACATATCAGAAACACAAAAAGAATAAATGTGTTAAATTATATATGAATGTTCCTGGCATTCAGCCATGGCACAGTAAAACCCATAACCCTGAAGGTTTACTTTGTGGCTCACACCATTCTGGCATCAAGGAAATGATATTTCATATCTCTTGCCTTATGTCCTTGAAATAAAAGACAATTGCATCAGAATGCCATAAAGGTGTGAGGGGCTTGCTCCTGCCAACACCAGATAGGGACAGTGCTTCAGAGAGTAGAGAGCATGAGCAATGGAAACACTTGGTAAATTGAAAGACAAATTAATTAACTTGTCAAATCCTTCCTCCCAGAGTGCATGCATGCAATAAATTTTTGCACAAAGTATCATTTCCCAGTAATGTCAAGTGTCCAATATTATGCCTTTTTTTCATGTTCTAATTTGAAGTTCTGGAGATATTCATGAATTAACACAATATTCATGACAGTTGCTCTTGAAGGTTGAGGACTATTTTTCAATGCTAAACAATTCTTAGTTAACTTTTTTCTGTGTAGCCCCAGATATAACGTTGTGGTTCATGGCACCACTTCATTACATCTGGGTTAGGTGAGTGCAGAACAGAACTATGATAGTTTTATTTTTATAAAACTATTTAATAAGATTTAATAAAACTTTCAAAATTTAAATTAAAATTTTGTATTTTACTTAAATAATTAAACTTATATAGTTAGCGATTATCATTATATTTGATTTAACTTTAATAAATGATTTTGATCATTTAAGATAAAAATATATTTTAAAATGCAAAAAATCTTTTTTATTTTTTGCATCTGTTTTTTAAAGTTTTATAAATTATATACAAATTTGATACATAATGAATGTCATTTTAGTTTTTATCCTTTACAACAGCATTGCCACTAGAATTAAAATTATACAAAAATCATGACCACATTAAGTTAGTACTTTAACTTAAATTAAAATATTTAATTTTAATTAACTTTGTAATTTAACTTAGTAATTAAAATGAAAAATAAATGGTATTGAATAAATAATAATTTATTTTATTAATTCATATATCTTTGTTTTATTTACTTACAAACTTTACCAGTCCATTAAACAATAACCAAAAATTAAAAAAAAAATAATTGAATTCTAGCTTTGATATTTTACTTATTTGTAGTCATTTAAAAGTAAAACTTTATTATAAAACATAATAAGATAGAGTAAAAAAGTCAGTTAAGATCAAATTATGTATATATGAAAAACAGTGGCTTTTTTTCTAAATATATTAATTATTTAGATAATTAACAGGTAGTTTTTTTTTTCCTGGAAACATCTGTTTTTGGAAAACTGCAACTCAAATTTTCACTTTGGTTGTGTAAAAACATTTTGTTAAGAGTTCTTAGCCTTTCAGGAATAAAATTAGCTCGTGTATAAATGTTAAATCATAGAAAGTAATGGGGAAACAATATCAGAGATAAATTGAATTTATATTAAGATTTAAAAAATAAGTTTTCAAATAGTTAAATTAATTGAATATTAAGTGGGGGGGAAATAAGAAGAGTAGAAGCAGTAGTTTGACATGGATTACAAAATTTATAATCTAGAATGAACTGAAAAATTTTAACAAACTATAAAGTAATGAGTCAACAAAATGTGAACAAAGAAAGTGTCACCCCTTTGTAATATTATTTCGTAGAAATCAATATCAATCAAGACCAAAATAAAATTATTCAAAACCTAACCGAATATCAGACACACAAAGTGAAAGTGAGAATAAAATCAACTGTTCAAATACTTCTACTTCCCCAAATATCACTGTCTAAAAAACAAAAAACTGAATCAAATGTTCTAGTTCGATTCAATAATTGCCATATTCTCCATGTTATATTCTAAATCTACATTTCTATGAGTTACAGTGTTTTAAATCTTCTTTGATAACGTTAAAACAAGAGTAATAGTAGCAGATTAATTGCACTTTTCTTTATTCAAAACACTGTGCTATGCATATTAACTATTTTTCAGGGCCACACTTGGAGAAACAGAGGCAAAAAGTGGTAAGTCATTTAGTCACTAGTTAGAAAATTTAGTAAGTGGTGGAGCTGCAAATGCAACCAGGTCTGGCTGACTCAGATGAACAGTGACACACTTCACTACCCTAGATATATATGAAGAGCTGATTCTACAAATTATTCTTAAGGGGAAACAGTATTGCATCTGCCTATCAGCAACATTCTGAACTTCCAATGAAAGTAACTGATTGCGTTGAATAGGGCTAAAACTAATATGAGAAATATTAGTGTCCAGTATAGGACATTAAGATAGTTCAGTAATATTTCATGGTTAGCACAGTTAAAGGCAGCTGAGACATCTAATAAGATGAGTACAGTCAAAGACCCTATTTCAGAGTTAATGGACAGATCATTATAATCTTTGACCAAAGCAGTCCCCATACTGACCTAATCAAAATCCAGAATGAAAATTATCATAAAGTACATGATGAACCAATTAGCCTGGAGCTGGGTTGCTTCTATCTGCTCAAGTATCTCAGCTGGGAATGGTAAATTAAAAACTAAAAGGAAATGAGGAGGAAAAAAACACTAGAAGGCAAGAGCATTCGTTTAAATTCTGGGCCTCTATGCAAAAGTTTCAGAAAGAGTTCCCTTTAGCTTTGTTTGCAGCAAAACAAACACATATGTAGATCACTGGCAAAGAGCAGGTACCCCTAAGTGGGCCTCCACTGACCTCAGGAGAGCATGAGTAGTACTTGCACCCTAGTTAGACAGGTCATAAAGAACTGCCTTTCTTCACTGTCTTAATGTTACATGCTGCTTATAGAATTTTTTTTTTTAAGTGTGCAGCCTCAAGTTGATGAAAATTGTGTACAAGATAAAGTAGCTCATTTGAACCAAAGATAACAGAAATTTAACTAGAGCTTTATGAAGAAATACTTTCTTATTTTCCTGTGCATTTACTATTTTATGCTTTTTTTTTTCTATTATCAAATACGGAAGAAAAATTTAAAAGATTTTAGATGAAAAAACAAAAGAATACAAACATTTTTAGATATTGACATGATGCTTTTCTTTGAAAGTTTTCTTAGGTTTAAAGATATTAAATCCCAGACCTGTTATTGGGTGAGACTGATTCACATAGTAGAAGGAAAACAAGGAGAAGCTTTAGGTCAGGAAACTACTTATAACTATGACATTAACTAACCATGTTACCATTAACAACTTTTTTTCTACAACTTAGAGTCTTTCTTGTTTACTTATTTTGTCTTTTTTTTTTTTTGAATGAATGAAAGAGATGGACTTAATGTTCTAAGTAATTTTTAATATTAAAAATATTCTCATTTTAAAATTTCATATAGATATTGGTAGGAAAATAATAATAGAAAAAAGAATTATCTCAAACATACTATTACCTCCTCTTGAATATAGTCAAAGAATGTTTGTTCATGCATGTCTAGTCTTCTGGCAAACTTTGAATTTACTTCCCTTGCTTTCATTTTTCATTATCTCCTTCAAAGTGGTCAGTTAAAAAACTATGCACTGACTTTAAACATATTTCCATTGCTCTAAACTTCTGAGAATTACCTTTATGTAAATTAGGCAGCAGGAAAACATTATTACTTAGACTATTACAAGTCATGCTCAAAACTATAACTCAATTTTAATCTCATATTACATTAGACTCTTTTAGAAAAATAAAAATAAATTTTGATATCGAAAATGTGCTATCTACAGTTATTGAGCAGAAAGTGCCACAGCCTAAAAGAAATTTAAGAAGGAAGGAAGGAAGGAAGGAAGGAAGGAAGGAAGGAAGGAAGGAAGGAAGGAAAGAAGGGAGGAAAAGTAAGTGATTTATATTGAACAATTTGAACTCCCTAAACATCACTGACCAGGATAGCCTTGTCTTGCTACGTAAATAGTTTATCTTGTCGAGAAAATACTCTTACGTGTCTCTGAATTTGGGACTGTTAACATTGCCAGTCGTGCCTCATAGCTGAGTCCTTTAATTTACCTCCAGATGGTAAATTCGAGTCAAAGTTAGTATAATAAAATGGCATGGGCATTAGAGTCAGACACACTTAAACTGAAAACACAGCTTTACCACTTGCTAATTATGTGATTTGAGGCCAGTTACTGAGCCTCGGTTCGTCAACTTATAATTATGGGAATATTATCTAATTATGGGGCTATTAAAAAACAACAACAACAACAACAACAAAAAACATGAAAACTCTTTGCACAAGTCCTGGAACAGAGTAACTGTTTGAGTGAGACAGGAAGCTGAGTATCATTTTCTTATCACCTCCATACATGTCATGGAGAACTAGACGTCATGTATCTCAGAGAAAAGACTTCAGACACTGGATCAATGGTAGCAATTTTCAGCAAACGGACACAATTGAAAATTTCAACAGTGAAATAGAAGTTTAAAAATGAGCATCTTTGTACCTAGCAAGATGGAAAAATGATGACTAGAAAGAGGCAGGAGTTCCTGTAAATCGGCAGGTGGCCTAGAACACTGTCTCCTACAAGAAGTCATGAAAGGTCTTAACATTTGAATCAAAGGAGAGGCCCTTTTCTGTCAGAGTGGCTGCTCATCCGAGAAACATTGGCAGGAATTGTGGTACTTCTGGTAACTACAGACTTCATTTAGGAGTGAAGGCATTCATTCAGATGTTTAAGCTTCTCCACAATCTAGGCAGTATCACTTTTGCAGAGACCACACCAAAATCGAAGTCAGGGAGAATTCCAATCATGGGATTTCAAAAATATGATAATACAGCTTTCTTTTGGATATCTTTGGTTTGGTTACTCTCAAACAATTCATGTGCTCAAACACATAGTCTCAAAGATGAAGCCATTCGGGGAGCAAAGTAATTGGCAGATAAGTATTATTGATTACATTTAACCAAATATCTTGAGAACATCAAGAATGCTGGTTGGTCTGAGAGCACTGACTGCATGTATGGCTCTGTTATTGACATGCAGTTGTCCCCTCTCTTGCAGAGCTTTGCATAAAGTTTTTCTTTCTTCCTTTCTTTCTTCTATTTTTTGTCAGAAAAAATTATGAAAGTGTCACTTTCCTTTTGCAGTTAATTCAGAAGAGAGCCTCTATTCGAGCAGGGCACATTTTCATGCAAATACAGCAGCACAGTTTCCAGCCCCCTAATAGCTTCTTACAAATGATGTGCCATTACAACGAGGTTTATTTAAACAAATTTAATACATCTTTAATCAAGCTGGAGAGCATTTTCAAAGGTCACGCTCCAAATCAGGATCACTGTACTGAGCTTATCAAAGTATTAGCTTAAGGGGGAGGGAGAATTATTTCTTGGACAAGTAATTTTAGGCAAATCTTTATTTACATTTTTATTCAGTTATTAAATTTTATTCCTTTCCCTCCTCCTTCTAGTCTCCATTTATGAACCTATAAGAAAGTCTGCAAATGGAGCTATAAGCATATCACTGCAGTCAGTCCTTCTAGAGGCAAAGCTTTGAAGACAGAGGGTCTAAAAGGCAAGGACAAGAGACCAGGCATTTTCAATGTCAGAGATAATCTTTTAGTGCCTCTAAAGAATCCTTCTCAAAGGTCTCACATTAGACTGCATATATATTGCTGAAATTCTAATGCACCGTTTCGTTAGTGGATAAATGAAATAGATTTTGAGAGTTGCCCTGACATAGACCCTCATTCTTTCTCCCTCTCTGTCTCTGTCTCTCTGTCTCTGTACCTATCTCTCTTTCTTCCAATGTATATATAACACATATGCAAAAAAAAAAAAAAAAAAAAAAACATTTATTTTCTCCCACTAATTATTCTCAAAAGCACTAACATGGTTATCCACGTTTTTTTCTGAAAACTGAATCTTTTACATGAATATTCATGAAACTAAAGAAAAATCAGCTTGATGCACCTAAAAAAAATAAGTTAATCTTTGATATTAAATCTTTGGACAAATGTCAGTAACAGCAATGGCCGTATGCAGTCATGATGACAGAGGAAATGTCAGTGTTTTCATGAGAGCTTCCATTTCATAAAATTCAACTCTTTATCCCAGTATAAAAGTAACTAATGAGGCCCCAAGATTAAAGGGGAAATGAACTCTGCAAGAACACAGAAATAACTGATAGGAAGAGAAGAGTTACTCCTGAGAATTTTCATGCTTCAACAACATAGAAATGGAACAGGGCATCTGAAAAGACAACCCCAAAATAATGAAAAGATCATGCAGCAATGTTATTGAATCTATTTGGGGGTCTTAGCTTGCTATTAGCAAGCAAAGTGAAGAAAATTAGGGGACCAGAACAAACAAAAAGATCACAGAGATGAATGGTTACCAGGCCAATAAGGACAAAGCGCCTGCCATCCATATAAATGACTTGCCTGTAGCACTCGCACAGAATGTGGCACCTAGTAGTTCAGGGCAAAGGGAACAGTAGGTAGGGAGAAAATAAGGGACATAAAATAAAATCATTTTGAGCTTGAAATAGTAGGAATTCATAGTAATGAATACAGTAGAACAAGAATCAGTAAACAGTAAATTGGGATTTGGTTTGGTTCCCCAAAATTACTGAATGTCTTATTAAAATCTTTGGTGGCAAAACATACAAAGAAACAAAAAAATAAATTCTATTGCACAGAGCGAAAAGCAAGTATATATTTAGAGATTTAATCTCTACCTACAAATCTATTTTCCCCCATCTTTCTAAATACGATTCTACCACTATTTTGAAGACACAGAATGCCATTTTTAAGGGACGTGTGGCAAAAGTCAAAATGTAAAGATGGGTTTTAATTATCTCTGACCCATTCAGATTACATGCCCTTTTAAAAGGTGATGAGTTGGGAGAATATCAGAAGTTTCTCACCTTAAATAAATGGCAGCCATTCTTTTCTGTTTGTTCTGGGCAAATCTGTACCTGTCTTGATGTCACAACAGTAACCTGGCTTATTCTCTGTGTCTTACAATATCCCTGGCTCCTGCATAGTGAGTGGCCAGATGTTGCTGCTTTTCCCTGGAAAACTGGGTTTGAGTCTCCCTTTTCTTCTACAAAGCTCATTGCTCTTCTTTCCACTCCAGCCCCACTCGCCTCACACTTACTTTCCTGAACCAGGGTCTAGAATTCTAGAAATATTGGCACAAGACTTCCAGTGCCTGTGGTGCCAGAAAATGTGTTTCTGTACTCGAATATAGGTGTTATGAGGCTTGGGGGTGATGTGGCACAAGTAAGAGTGATTCTCAGCTCTCACTACTGACACTATTGGTCTGTGCAGCTTTAGATACTCAGAGACTCTGAGATGTGGCCTGAAATGTGTCTTCTATATTTTGAAAAAGCTTTCCAGGTGATTTCTGTAGAAAGAATAGTGGAATTCTGAAACACTCATGTCATCTTCCTGATTAATTCATTTTCTAACTTTGTTAACCAGTTACTTATCCTCTCTAAGCTTCAGTTTGAAAAATGGAGATCCATTCATTTATCCCTTCATTCTTCCAGAAAGTGTTTATTATGTGTCTACTGTGTGCTTTGCATAAGTGAGTAATTCCTTCAGGAAACTTCAGTCTTGGGGAGTAGACTGGTTTAAATTTGACAGATATGTATAAAGACCTGAAAGAGTTAGAGCTATCATTTCTCCTTACGAATATAAAGTTAGTAAGACCTCACTGATCAAATGGTATAAGCTGAGTATTCAATGATAAATATGCTTTTACTAGGTAGAAGGGGAAAGATGTTTTCACATGAAGGAGAGATATAAATAAAGGATGGAAACATGAAACCCATGGTGTTTAAGGCTGATAAGTTCTGTGGTCTTGAAAATAAAGATTATAGGTTAAATAATAGGTTAGTAGTAGGAAGTATGACTAGAAATGTAGGTTAAGATTAAATTTTGAAAATTTTACAAAAACATGCTATGAAATTTGAATTTTTTTCTTATGGAAATGGGTTATTAATTCTCTCTCTCTCTCTCTCTCTCTCTCTCTCTCTCTCTCTTTCTCCATCTCTCTCTGTTTAATAGGAGAATGGTACACACAAACACCACAGAGATTTGTAATTTCAGAATTAAATTTAGTATCAGGGTGTAGGAAGAGACTATGACAGAAAAACTGTTTAAGAAAGGGAAGCAACAAGGGAAAAATTTGAAAGTCATTTCTCAAGTAGAATCAAAAGGTAACTAAATATAGGTGATATAAAAAACATCAATGGTCATTCTGTTTTACTGGTTTGAAGATAGCATGAAATTATGAACATAAAAATGTTGTGTAAATTCTAAAAAACAGCAGAGAAAATCATAATAAAAATCTCTAAAGAAAAACATCAGTCCAATTATTAGCTGCAAGTTAATAGCTTGAAAGATATTACTGTAATATAGACAGATTCTCTATATATCATTTAATAAAATTAAAAGAATAACTTGGTTCTGTGAAATGGTATGTTTATTTCCACATATTTTGAAAATCTGGAATTCTAAAGACCTAGATGTTCTCTTGCTCTAAATTTCCATGTTAATTTATGCAGGCTGTAAGAAAAAAATGTTACCATAGCTTCTTCAACAGTAAAGCAATAGTAAAATTGTTTATCAACTTTCTATAGACTATAGCCCATAAATTACTTCATCAAATGTGAATTATTTGGCATATTCTACATACTTATGAGTTTAATAACTAGAAATGACAATTCGTAATGTTCAGCTCTTGAATTAGGGAGTGATATGGTGGTGGAAGAACAATCACTGTGCAAAATAGAAGATAACTTTGCTAGAGTCATTCCGTCTACTTATTATATTTTGTGATGGAGAAGGATGAGAATAGAACTGAAAACTCTACCTACAAATTTATTTTTTTGCTGTTGTTTACATAGATTATTTTTATAGCAGTTTTAGGTTCACAGAAAAATTGTGTAGAAGGTACAGAATTTTCCCATATGCCCCCCGACATGCATGGCCTCCCCTAACGTCAACATCCTGCACTAGAGTGATACATTTGTTATAATCAATGACCCTACATTGGCACATCATTATCACCCAAATTCATAGTTTACATTAGGATTTACTCTCAGTGTTGTGCATTCTATTAGTTGCACAAATGTATAATGATGTGTATTCAACATGATAGTATCATAGAAATAGTTCCTTTGCCTTAAAAATCCTCTGTACTTTGCCTGTTCATTCCTTCCAACCTCAAACCCCTGCAACCTCTCATCTTTTTATTATTTCCATACCTTTACCTTTCAAGCATATCATACAGTTGCAATTTTCAGACTGGTTTCTTTCATTTAATATGATTTTTAGGTTCTTTCATGTCTTTTTATGACTTAATAACTCACTTGTTTTTAGTGTTGAGTAATATTTCTTTCTCTGAATGTACCATAGTTTATCTATCCACTGACATACTGAAGAATATTTGGCTGTTTTCAAATTTTTGAAATTATAAATAAAGCTGCTATTAGCATCCACATGCAGGTTTTTATGTAGTTACATTTTCAGCCCATTTGGGTAAATACAAAAGAGTACAATTTCTATATCATATGGAAGACTATGTTGCTTTGTAAGAAACTGACAAATGCTCTTCTAAAGTGGCTGTATCATTGTATGTTCCCACCATCAATAAATGCTATTTTCTTTTGTTCCACGCCTTTGTCAGCATTTGGTGTTATCGGTCAATAGGTTTGTAGTGGTAGTTCACTGTTTTTATATGCATTCCCCCGATGATATATAATGTGGAGCATATTTTATATATTTATTTTCCATCTGTATATCTTCTTTGGTGAGGTGTTTGTCCAGGTATTTTACCCATTTTTAAACAAGTGGTCCATTTTCTTATTATTGAGTTTTAAGAGTTCTTTGTATATTTTGGATGGTAGTTTTTTATCAGATATGTATTTTGCAAATGTTTTCTTCTAGTCTGTGGCTTGTCTTCTCATTCCCTTGTCAGTGGCTTTTGCGGAGCAGATGTTCTTTTTGTTTGTTTGTTTGTTCGTTTTTTAATGAAGTCCAGCTTCTCGATTATTTCTTTCATGGATAGTACTTTTAATGTTATATCTAAAAGGTCATTGTCACACTCAAGGTCATCTAGATTTTCTCCAATGTTATCTTCCAGGAATTTTGTAATTTTATGTTTTATATTTAGCTCTATGACCTATTTTAAGTTAATTTTTGTAAAGTGTAAAATATGTGATTTGTTTTTTAACATGTGGATGTCTAGCTGTTTGAATTTATGTTGTTTAGGAAAGCATTATAATGAACTACATTTCTTATGTATGGTGGGCTGTTGGGCCTTGTCTGGAAACTGCAAGAGGAGAAAAAGAGACAACATTCTGAAAAATAGTGTATAGAGCCATATCTATGAAAGAAAGGTAGTCTTATCTATATCTTTTTTCAAAGGAAATTGTTGATATGATATAGAGATTTTGATATTACTATCTTGGGGAATCATGGTTTGCCCTAGGGAGATGCATGTATTCTGTTAGAAAACTACCCATGGGAGTCCAGAAGTTAGCAAATACAAAGAGGGGATATATTCTGGACTAAATAAATCAGCCAGTCAACATTAAACTGCTGAGAACTACTTTGTACTACATATCACCCTTGTGCAATAGGGGCAAGATTCTTTAAGTACACCATCCTTAAGAGCAGTATTTATACTTACCTAAATAAATTTGAAAAGGGCACTCTCTTAGGAGAGATTGAAAGAAAGTAAGGATCCCAAAAGGAAAACAAGGTCAGAAACAGTGTTCTGCTAATAAGGACTACTCAGTCAAGTTCCTGGTTTGTAAATGAGGCAAGTTTAATGAAATAAGTATTTTTAAAATAGTGGGTGGACTCTAAGGGAAAAAGAAGCCTCACCTCCAAAAATAAAAAAATATAAAATAAAATATGATTATTTGCCCAAGACTAGCAAGAATAAGTATTACCACTCATATGTTGAAAAGGAAAGTGTTGGGAATAATTAGGAGCTCCCTGAGATCATCACTCAGTAGAATTCATCACTTTACAGCATCTGTATCCTTTGGGAGAGGGATGCTCTGCAGTGCAAACTAGTGAAATACATAGTCTCATCTTATTTTTCTTCTACTTTCCAAACATATTCCATTATCTCTCATGGCTAAAACTGAATCCAAAAGCAAAAGGAAAAGGATCTTGTAGAGTCAGTCCTCATAACCCAGCTTTCCAGAGCACAAAGCAGAAGAGGATATAAAAAGGTAGAAAATGGACCTGGAAAGGCAAAACATACATAACATACTGATCACCTGTGTTTGAGTATGTACGTGTGCTTGTGTATATGTATGAGAGAGACAGATAGACTGAGAGCAGAGAAAGAGAGAGGTGTGTTTTCTTCAGTATTTGAATCTTTAACAAGAATTTTTAACATTGTGATTCCTCTTGCTTACTCCTAATTATTCAATAAAGTATTTTTTTCGGTCTTAGATTATTGGCCAAAATGAAAGGAGGGTTCAGTATGAAAGAGTAGTCTTGCCTACAGGATGTTTTTGCTGAGGCAAGCGTAGCGAGGGACATCATGAACTAAAGAATACTATGAATCTTGAAACTTCAGAGGGGCATCAGCTATGAAGCCAACAATGACTTAAGACCAAAATAAAGTAGGGAGAAACATCCAAGTTATGAAGGCAATACAGTATAGATGGGCTGAACTTGGAAGTAAATGTGAGACCACACTCTTTAGAAATTTTTTTTATTGTTTTTCAAAATCTACACAAAAGACACTTAGGATACAATTTACAAATATTTTATAAATAATACATTTTTTGAAAATGCCTCTAATTACTAATAAAAATAATATTTTTAAATTTATTTCCAGATTGCTTTGTATGGATCTTTGAGGAAGAAGTTTCAAATTTTCTTTGAACTTTTGATTACTTAGAGTCATCTACCAAGAACATTTTGCAGCTTTCAACCTTTCTACAGAAACACTCACTTGAATGAGAGGGAATAGTCTACAAATTGACTCTCAGGCTGATTTCCCACTATCTTTCAGAGTGGATTTGTGCCAATTCCTTCAGCCATTAGCTACGTGATACAAATTGATTTTAATAATGCATTCCAAATACAAATAAAAATGACTATTATATGAGTATATCTTTTGAAGTGTCTATTTTTCATTGTTAAGTCAAATAAGTGAAAATTTATCTTATTTCTAACTTCTGTTATTTAGTAATTAGATCCCTTTGACTTTTTTATTCCAGTTTTATATTAATTAACATAAAGTCTAACACTCTTTCTTATAAGAAAAGTATAATGAATACTTCTGGAAAAAAGTATATCATATACAGAAAGTCACAAGTATGTCAAGAAGAGACAATTTGTTTCATATAGAATGAAAAACAATATAAAATGAGTGGCATATATTTTAGAAAAATCATCTTCTCGTGACTATTAAGTGTACATATATTTATTTCTAATATAGATTTTTCTTTTCACCATTTTGTGTACTAGCACTATATCTATTGTACACTTAGTAGTATGAATAATTGCATTCGAATTCAATTTTTTTACTAATAATGGTTAATATTAGCTGTATAATTCCTCTATATCATATATATAACAAAATTTCTAGCTTTCATGTTTTAGTCATAACTTTGATATACCAGAAATTTTAGTGGAAACTCTAAGAAAACATCTCATACATACACACACACAATTTATATTTACACTTTCAAATCCATTGTATTGATGATTAGATATCCCAGATTTATATTCTGGGATTTTGTCTCAGATTTTATGAAATCTTTAGCAATATAGTATCTGGATGCTTATTAATGTACTTGCACTATTTAAGAGTAAGCATTACACTTTAATATAATCAGTGTAATCCAAACAAAAGATTATTAATATTCTTAAATTGTTTTTGATAGTTGTTCACCATATATCATCAAAGCTCAAAATTTTATGAATTCATTTTTATTAAAAATATAGAGAAATCTGTATTTTTATTACCTATTTTTGTTTTTGAAAATATTTTCAATTAGCCAAATATAATGTTTTATGAGTACAAACTATTGCATTTGATATTTATATACAAAATGTAATTCAAACTTTACTGGGAGAGTTCTACTAGGCTAAAACACCTTAATGTGAAGATTTAAATAAACATTTGTTATTTAATATTATGGGCGCTTTATACAGCACTCTGAATTTTTCCTAGTTTTGGTTTGGAATATATAATATATTGTACATGCATGTGAACACACACACACACACACACACTTCAAAATGATAGTTCTTGATTTCAGCCACTGGTTACAGTCAGTTTTTATTTTATTAAAACATTTCACACTCTTCCCATATTAAATGTACTATCCATTGAACAGACACTAAAAAATGTTTGTCATTTCTTAACATATGGATATAAAAATAAAAATAATGAATATAAAAAAATAAAAATAATTTAGTGAGAACACTTTCATAACTCAAATTTGAAATAGTCAAAACCAATCCAAGATCTTAAAGTAAATTAATTTACTTAGTTCAACTGATTTTCAAGAGACATCAGAAATGGTATTTGTGAAGGAACACTACAATAAATTGGAACATTGTGAAGATTGTGACAGTATATGGCCCAGAGCCCCTGAACAAATGATTCACTTTTTAAAATATAGGCAAATAGTGCCCTTTTGCTTATTTTTCCCTTCAGGTAAGTATTCTATCCTCCTGATGAAAGACCCTGTGTAAAGAAATATTACAACTTCCTTCAATGTTCTTTTTTTTTTTCCTTAACTTAAAATGTCTCCAAAGCAAGAAATAAAAAGTTACTGTTTTTTTTTTTTTTACAGCATATTTAATTTCAAAAAATTTGGAACAAGACTCACTATGGAAAATGTTCAAACTTTATCCTCTTGATAGATACTAGATAGATACTTCAGAATGAGATCAATATGTCCTCACATTTAAATAGAACATTCCATTAAATAGAGCCAGGCTGTCAAGATTGGATTGCATATATAATCTTCTTTAAAAGAATTAATGCTTCCAAATGAATATGATGGAATAGAGTAGAAAATAATATTCTTATTGCCAATCTATCATTTTTAAGTTATACCTAAGCAGTCCATCAGCGTCAAGAAGATAGGGACATCTGCTACGCTTTTCTGAGACAGCCTAATTTACATATTGGTAAATATTAAATATAAATTTAGAAATTGATATTTCCTTTTTCTCATAAATGGTCATAAACCATTGATAGGATATAAATATGCTCAAGATGAATTAATTCATTCTCTTGTTCTCTTAGAAGCATAGCTACTTTTGTCTATGTTTGTAACATTCTGCACTATGACAAGGTATTCATAAAAAATAAAGATACAGATATTTTTCTTTTATTTTGCCCCTTCTTTTTAGTTACTGCAGATGTCAACTGAAATGTCTTGTCCAGTTTTTTATGTAAGTGCATCAGTCAGACACTGATTCATTTTCATGTATTTAGTAGATGGATATTTGTTATTCAGTTTTACTTTTTTTCTGTTTCAAGTTTGTGTGAAATATGGACAATGCAATAAAACGTATTTGCAAACTTAGTTGATTTTCTAAATTCTAAGCTAGGGCTGGCTTATAATACAAACAATATAAACAATAAAAACAAATATTTTCTGGCCTTTGCTCCTTGGGAACACTTGTTAACCAATATTTAATCTGAGAAATTCTTTTTACAATATATTCTCTGGTTCATGTTTCCTTATTCCTTATTGACTCCCTAGCCTACAATTGAATATACATGAATGCTATTTTATACTATATCTGTTAAGTAAGTAGCAAATAAGATTTAATACAATATAAAAGTCAATTTATAAATGAGTATATTGTAAATGTTCATTTGTAGATCGGCTGTTAGTCACTAGTAACATGTATTTTCTACAGAATATAGTTGTTAGATTCCCAGGCTAGACCACAGATAAATCATACTATTTAATCAATGCTAATCATACTAGCTTTGGTTCTTGACAGCAGGGGCCCTGCTACTTCAGGGAAGAGGAGAATGAGGAGGATAATGAAAGTAATTACTCCTCCATCCTTCTTTTGTTTTTGGATTCAAAACTGTTTCAATACCTTTTGGGAATATTTAATTTAAAATATTACACCTTTAGACCTCCTTTTCTGCATCATCTTTAATTAAAAATAATCCTCTGTACTGATTTCTAAACACTTAAATATACTTTTCATAACTAACGTTTTTAAAGCTCTTACTATGTGCAAAGAATATAAATGCTTTGTGGGAATTACATTATTTTATTGAAACTACTACTCTGTGATGTGGGTACAAAAATTGTCACCATTTTACAGATGAAGGAATAGAAGAAGAGTGGGATTCAGTAATTTTTTTTTTTACACAAAGAAAAAAAGTGACAGTGTCGGGTTCATTCATTTCATCACAAATCTCATCCGTGTGTGACCTTGTACCAAGGTCTGCTCTCATGGTGCTCTGCTCCTTCTCCCCTGCTCATGCCCTAACACCAAACTCCCCATTTGTTCATTCAGTTGACCTAAGTTATATCTAAGTTTTATCTAATTATTACCATCTCTTCTAAATCTTCTCAGAGGAATTTAAAAAGATAATATTTCTGGATTTAGATAAGTATCTTATGGAGATAATTGTCATTGGAAAGAAAGTGAAGGAACCAAGAATGGCCTGTTTGGGCGGGAGAGGTGCTATTGGTTCTGAGCCTCCTTTGGGTGCCCTCTTCCTTCTCACAAGGGTTTCCCTTCCTTACTTCATTTCTTTTAAAAAATATTCTTCCTGTTAAGGAAATATCATCCAGTGTCTAGTCAGTCTATAAATTTAGAATATGAAAAAAAATAGAAAGATTTAAAACATAAGTCATCATAAATCCCATCCAACAGAGAAATCAAATGTTAAAATTTTTGTATATTTTTTCCAACATTCCATCTCTTATATTTTGTAGATACCCAGACTAATAGTTAGATTTCTCTTGGTTTTAAACTTAATATATAGATAGTATGGGCATTTTTTTTCTAAATTTTCATCAAAATTTTGTAGATGCAATGTAAAACATAAAATGAATGACTCATATCTCATTATATGGTCTGAGTGGAAAGCATAGAACACAGGTCTTAGATCTATTGGTCATTTGTAAACAAGAGTTTGTATTTCAGGGACTGGCTAGACAACATAATCTTTACCTCTTTGTCCTGTAAAGGTTGGATTTGTAATGCAATTTTATGTATTCTAAAATATGTAAATGAGAAAGTTTATGTGGATTGCTGAAATAAATGAAACTCAAATGGGTTGCTTTCAAACTTTAAAAGTAAAGCTGTGTGTGTTTTCCCCTTTATCTTAAATACTTTAAGAAATTAAAAGCAATTTTTGAAAGTGCACTATTTTTTTCTATTTATATTTTTGGTAGAAAATCCTTTAGTCCTCAGCACCTTTTACAAATGCCAGTATGTGAAGACAAGCCAATGGTGGGCTAATTCTAAAAGAAGGTATACGAAAAAAGAGCAACTTATTTCCTACCAGTTAATTAATTTTTTTAAAAGACTTGAGCTGTCAACGTTCATTTGACAACAAAAAATTTTACTGATCAATTTTCCAGAATAATTCAGACCCTGATAATTCAGATGATTGTGCTCTTCCTTTACTTTAAAATCTCAACATATAGGGCTGTAATATTGGAATAAAAATGGCTCTGTATGCACATTTTAATAGATTCAGCACCTGAGGAGGTAAATGCAACTTTGGTAACTGGGGTTGATTAGATGTTTTGGTTTCACATATGATTAGTTTACAAGGACCTGTTCAATTATCAGTCCCTGCCTTGATCTATATGAGCAATGGCGATATGGAATCCATTGTTCAGGTGCAACTTCAGGATTATAATGCAGACGTTTTCTGCTTTGGCTCTACATAAAATTACTGTCAGCTTTTATAAAATATAATTAAAACTATGAAATCAGTGCACTTTTAGATCTGCACATTATACCAGTATTAGAAATTCTATCACCAAACATAGAAAATAGCTTTTCTAAAGCCAAATGTAATAGAAAAAAACATACAAATAAAAAAAGCCAGATTGTGAGCCTTTAAAATTTATTTCTATAAAAGTCCATAGTAAAGATGAAGAAGACTTTAAATGCTTTCGCTCTCTATTTATTTCTTTTGTAATATTAAAAAGTGTATAATCATTTTTATAAGAGCTTAGCCATAATTTAAACTGACATCCTTATAGCCAAGTGCATTAAAATTTAGAAGAAATTCCCAAGAGGACATATACGTATATTTCTGGGTATACATCTATGTATAAAAGAAAGTAGATAGGTCAGCAAATATAGGGAAATATATTTATAATAATTAAATACCTTCACTTCTCACTAACCTCTTTTCTTGTATAAACAAAGTATCTGCTTAAGAAAGCTGATTCAAAAAGGGGTAAATAAAGCTTGTTCTTTTGGTAGCTGGACTAGTTAGTTTATCTTAGTTACTACTAGTAAAAAATTCTCCTCGGCAGTATGAAGAAAATCCAGCTCCGTTTTCTGCATTCTAAATCAATCTCAGGTTTAAGAGAAGGCGCAGGCTTAAAAGTTATTACAACTCCACTGTTTTCGCTGATAAATTACATGAATAACATTTGAGACAATGCATTGTTAAATATTTATGTCTAGTACTATAGAACCAAGAAATGCACAAGAACCCCTAGAAGAATAAATATATTTACCTAAATAAATTACTAAGACAAATATACTCCTATGTGCTCTGTACCAATAAACAGTAGGTATTCACTAAATTGTAGAATATAAATGGTTCATTTCCTCTAAATATACACTGAAAGATCTATAACATGTTACACATTTCCTGTGCTTTGCATATATATTTCAATATTCATCATGAAAAGCTTTGCTTATGTGTCAATATACATTACTTTGCATATATTAAGAAGGGCTTTTTTAAAAATTTTAACATTACGGATGCTTTTTATATGGGAGAAAGCTTAGGTCTTATTTCATGATTAACCCTTTCACGGCTCATCCTTTTTTCTCTACATGACATTTGCACAAAATGAATTGCTTGCTTAGACACAGCTAACTAAATAAAAGCAGGCCAGAGCTGATAGTATGAAAAATGGATTTTCATTACTGTTTCATTGATTCTTGTAAATAAGGGCCTGAGGCCTGCTCTGAAAAGGCTGCAAACAGTAATAATTTAATCTGAGGTGACATAGACCAAAATGTATGTGGACAAAAATCATCCTTGAATATTAAACAACAGCCTCAAGACAGAGAAAAGTGTTGCAGGCGAATTTAAATGTATGCAGATCGGTGGGTAACATATTTAAAAACAGAAATTAAAGATTCCTGTCATAAATCACATTTGCTGCCATGGATATGCCTTGTTATGCTGGCGTTTAAGAAAACCTGAAAGGTTAAGGCAGTTGGTGCATTAAATCGTACAAGGATAATTAATACTTTTCTTGTGGCTATTTATAAGAAATGGAAAATATAGTCAGATCAGCTGTGGCACTGTAGTAATTTGAAGGGGAAGCAATGAAAGCATGAGTCAATAGTTTTAACTGGACAAATGTCAAATGCTTAATGATGCAGTATCCCAATTTGAAAGCTGTTTGAAAGTTGTGTATTTTTTAAAAATGAGATAAAATAGTTCATTCTCATACTACAAATATGACTCTCAGCCTCTTTATATTTCTCAAGGGGGGGAAAAAAACAATTTCACATAGAATTTTTTGGTAGTTGTTATAACATAGTCACCTATACTGCAGGTGCTGTACGAAAATAAATACCATTTCTGACACCAAGCGCCAAAAACTCAGTTTTTCACTATGTCTCAAAAAAATAATAATGGCAAAATTTTCTGAATGACTAATTTACTTGTCTTATGGGGAATTAGATTAGTAACATCAAAGAACCCTCCCACTGCTTTCCCAGAAGAAAATCTACATGTCACTCAATGAACTTAGGTTCATGATCATTCTATTATTTCAAAATCTCCCTATCATATCTTGTAGGATTGTATACTCAGAGCTACAATTGATGTTTTTTATTAATATTATGCAGTATGAAAAGATTCCCTCACAAGACAGAAGACATATAGCACTAAATCTTCAGGATATAAAAGGGCCATTTATCTTTCAACACTCCTATCTGTATAATATTCTTTTGAGGTAAAGGAAAAGAATGGCTGGCCTTTAGAAAGAAAACTATTCTTGTTATGGATAAAATAGTTTCACCATTAAATTAGGGTTATTTATGCAAAATATAATCAAATTTACAGGGTGTTTTACTTTTTAAGTTGACTTTAAAATAACAGCAGGGTTTGACTATATCACAGGTTTGATCCTATCTTATTTTAATACAAAATTAGTATAAGATAAATAAAGATATATTTTTTAAAAAATACCTATATAGATTATATACAGACGGTTTTCTGGCTATAAAATCCATTAATATATTAATGATTGAATCTAGTCTACGTAGCTTTAACTAATTGAAAGAGTTCAAATGAACATTTCATCCAATGGCCTTTTAAATATTTTTTATATAAACAAGTAACATAGAATTTGTTCTTAGATTTTCTTAGACTTTGCCATCACTGAATGTTCCCTGTTGGCCTGAGAGACCAAATAACCCACTGGGACTCTCATGGTTCTTTAAATAGGGTGAGTTAGGAAACCTTGTTCACCCATCATTGATAGCTAACACTGAAGCGAGGTGAGAAAACCATTTTCACATTAACACTCTTGCTCAGTATTGAGGTCATTGAGTAGAGGAATAGTTACGTATATTATCTTTCAATGTTATACAGTTACACAACTCAGGACTCACCCATATCTTTATTCTTAATGATATTAAGCTTCGTAAAAAAAAATATTCTGTGATGACTCAGTGAATAAGACCTCCCTTACTAACATCTGCAGGTTTGTAATTGCTTAAGTTTTCACCCCTCCCCTGTGACTCAGTATCCAGAGACATTGCCTCATAGGTAGAAGGCAAACAAACATCAATACAGCTGGCCTGACAAATATTCTGTGAGTAATGCCCTCATTGGCCAATAGTCCTTTCAATCTGAACAAAAATGATATGACTTCTGAAGGATGAGACTAGTTTAATATCACAATAATCTTCCTGATGAAGCATATAAATTCAGAGCGCATGATTTGGCAAGGTTGAAGTCCTTTTTGCAGAGTGAAACTGGTAACTTTACAGAAGGAATAAACTTCTGTCTTCACACACTGAACTCGGAAACCATGGGTAAAATACAATCTCTTCTCAAAGCAGATTGGTATTGGACCAGAAGCTTTCTGATACAATGAAAACTAAGGATTAAGTTATGATTGACACAAAAATGGTTATCTTGGCTATTTTTCCTACATTTCTATAGACTGGAAATGAAATTATTATAATCTTTGTTAAGGATTAATGTGATCACTAATTGGTGATCAACTTAAAAATCTTTGGAAATTGTTTTAAACTTAAATGTAAGACTATTTTCAGTTTTCAAAGTTCTTTTTAGCTATTGGTATTAAACATACATAACACATTTCTCTGGAAGCGGATATAACCCAGCTGTTAGGAATAAGATAGGAAAACAGACTAAACATGATTTGTAAGTGAGAATTTTTCTTGAAGAGAAAAAGCCTCCCTGTAAGTTATGTTGCAAGGTGTTGATCTAGGGAATAACATTATATACCTTGCTATCACTTCCAATCGTATGATAGCTGAAACATTTGCAAGATGTGAAATATTTTCTACGTAATAGTAGATCATTGTCTAGACAACTATCAAAGGTGGATTAGCAAGAATAGGGACACAGCTTGAAAGTCAGAGAGCAAGAGCTAACAGTTCTAGAAATAGGTTTGATTTACAGGCAACATATTTTCTAAAATAAACGACCTACAAGAATAAGAATAATTTTATCATTAGAATACACCAAAATAGTTTCAATGTGAGAGAAGAATTAAAAAAAAAAAAAAAAAAAAAAAGAGGATCACCAGCTAAACATAATAAGAACAAAATGGGAGTGATCACAGACACTAATCTCTTAAGAGCTATAATGGCTCCTGTGGGTCTGTTTTTGCCTTCGTAATAAATATATCTACTGTGCATGAGCATTAACCTCTGCAAAAATATCATGAGAATATATAGCACATGGACTTGTAAACATTAGTGGCAGCTGCACTGATATATAAGTGTACAGTGAAATGACTCCAAAGTAGCTATAATGTTCTATCATGGCAGGCTTGGTGAATGCCAATACATTTACATGATCAAAGAGACAAATGAATTGGCTTTAAATGTATCATTAGTTGTGAGCTTCACGATTCATCATAATTGACACTGCCTTTCAATGTCATGCAGAAGGAAGCACATTAAAGCTATGGAGTAAGCTATGGCTTCAAGGTTTCTACACAGATCTGAGCATTGGGTGGGAATAAACAGTACTATTTCATTGAATTGCAAACATTCTTTATATCTTCACTCAAAGCAAAGTTTGAGGGAAAATGGACCATTTGACATTATAAAAACTCCATAATACCTATCTCGAACAATGATTATTTGTTATAAGGCTCACTTAATAAACAGAAAACATTACAGGAGAAGAAAGTAGTAGAAATGCTCTATTTAGCTTAAATTCTGGAATGTGATTTTCCAGTGGTAACCCTAATAAGCAGCCAAGTGATCTTGAACATCTCTTAGCATACTTTTTAATCAAGTAATTCCATTTCTAAAAACACATGATTCTTATATAATGTATGAATAAGATCATCGGAGTTATTGCAATGAAGAATAATTAGAACCCATATTATCAGCTCCAATACTTTAAATTTAAAAAGAATATTTCATGGAGAATTTACTTTAAAATAGAAAGTAAAGAAGAAAAAGATGGGAAATTATATGGATAATTTTGTAGAAAAAAGATATATCCATATTAAAAATATTTAAAGGAATGCACAAAACATTAACCATGTCTTCATTTAAGTATTTGGAATTTTTTTCTATTAACTTTTCATATTTTCCAAATTTTATAAAAAACATTACTTGTATAATCATAAAAATAATTTATCATAAATATTTTCTAAATAAGAAGACAATTGAAGAACTCATCTCATAAAGTAGTGATAAAAAGACCTTTCGAGATGACTAGAATCTCTTTTCTATGTTCAGATCAATTACATTGATTTTCTTTCTTTTAAAGCAGAATTTTATTAAGGAGTTTTCTTAGAGCTTCTAATTTCTATGCAGTGATGATGCAAGTTAATAAGAAATTTTCCAATATGGAATCATCACTAAAATAGGTCTTAGGATACAGGAATTTCCTCCTTTATTAAATCATCCCAATAAATATTCTTTTAAATTCTCATTATTCTACCTGGCTCTGTCAACTAGCTACACATATAAACACTGCATTAGTCACATTTCTTAACCTCAAATTTGCCTCAGGTCAACTGAGACCAAGAACGGGCATTTTAGCCTTTTATACCACTCTTTTGGGCAAATAAATAGACAATATGAGCAGACTTGCCTTCTAAATATTAGCACCCCATGCTTATTCATTATCTCCATTTTAAAATCCACTACATGCTATGAACTCGAAATTGATAAAACTCTCTTTGAACATCCCCGCAAATGCTGCTAGACACTCAGTAGCCTAATTATAAATCTCTATACTATTTGTGACTTCTCTCTACCCTTACAAAAAACAATCTCCCAGTCCTGTAGATTCACCACCTATATAGGTTATTAATCCATCATTGCTGTCAATAATTTCTACTGTTGTCCTACTTGAAGATACTATCATCTGTCACCTTTACTACTCCAATATCCTCCTAATAGTTTTGTCAATATTCTGGGGAACACACTTGCTTTTGCCAATCCATTCTCACATTTCAGGCAGAGTTACACTTCTAGAACCCTAATCTTGCCATGTCAGCCTCCTACATCAAACTCATAGTCTTTAATTTAAACCCAAAGGGCTTGGCACAGCACTGAAGTCCCTTCATATGCTCACATTGTTTCAACCACTGTTAAGGTTCTATCATGCTTTCTATTATCTCCTAGATTTAGCAGATGCTTTCACTTCTATGGGTATTCTCTTCTCCACCCTATCCAGCCTGCAAATTTACTTCTTCAATTGGATAAGTCTGGGTAATTTCCACTTATCACTAAGGCCTTGTCCTTTAGAATTTGGTAGGTGCCCTATTTTCTACATTTTTGCTTCCATTCCATCCTTCTCTACATCGAATATGAGACTTATGCCATTGTACTGCAGTTGTGGACTAATTATTTGTTTTCTCCATTAAGTGACATGCTCTTTGAAAGCAAGAGTATCTATTTTATTGCATGTTATATCTATAGTTCTTAGCTACACTTCATAAGTAGTATTTACTATTTTAAGGTAAAAATAAATGAAAGAAATATTAACATTTTTTATTTAATAGGTTAAACATAAAAAGTAATCTTTAGTGTTAATTTCTGTAATGTAAGAGACTATTCTCACAATTAGACAGTCTATATACTGAATCTTCATAACAAAAATGATAATCATAATGGCTAAGAATACATGACATAGATAGTAACTTATGCTTTGTTTTAAGTACTCAACACTTACTACTTCATTTAACCCATCTAATAACCCCATGGGCAGATATTATTATGGTCATTTTATACATAAGGGGACTGAAGCACTGAAAATTTAATTTTTCTCAAGGTCACCAGCTAGTAAGGGGTTCTGTGGTTATAGTAATATATAAACCTAACATTTTGAAAGGATTTTATATATATATAATCATATATATTTTTTAGTGTTTGAAATCAAGTTTATAGCCTTTTGCTCCTTATATGTTTACGTAGTGTGTGGCATAATTTATTCTGAGTATCTAATGGAAAGCATTGGTAATGTCATTATCAAAACTTTATCTAATCCTGGGTTAAACTATATATTTGTGATTATATGAATAATTATATGTTTAATTATAGTCAAGGAATTTTCTACTTCTGTAAGGATATTTGGCTAAATCCAAGAAAAAAATCCAGTTGGCCAAATTTAATAATATTTATTTTACACCTATATATGATGGCTTAAGGGACCAACATGGGACATCATGGGGAAATTTTATTAGTTACATAAATGTTAACCAATATTAGTTAAATAAAATCTGAAGAACATTTTCTTTGAGGTGCCATAAATGGCAAAAACTGTTAGAAAAAAAGAGGGAAAAAGCACAGCTGACAAATATCTGATATATACAGTGGAATACCAGAGGAATCATATGAAAATGAGAATTCATTTAATTTTAAGTCAGTTTTAAGCAGCTTAAAACTTGCAAAACTGTCACACTAAAATATTTCTCTGAGAAATTTTGCTGTTTGGGGTAAACAGATTTAAGAAATTAATTTTTCATATTGTAATTTTTATCAGAGAGTTTGTATAAGTATTACTCTCTAATCTTTACTAGTTAATATACCAGTGAAATTAATGACTCCAAAACTTGGTTGCTTAAAACAACAATTTTAATTTTAGTCATAATTTTCTAGATAAGGGTCAGGAGTTTGGGAAGCACTCACTGAACGATTATTGCTTAGGTCACTTGTGTAATTGTAGCCAGATATATGATTAAGAGTGCAGTCATCTGAAATCTCAAAGCGTTGAACATCCAAGATGGCTCACTTCTGTGGCTGACAGTGCTGGCTGTTGTCTGGGAGCTCAGCTGAGCTGTTACCTGAAACACTTACATGCGGCTTCTTTAGCATAGCAGTTAGAATGGTGGGGCTTCTTATGCAAAGGCTGGCTTTCCCCACATAAAACATCTCAAGTTTCATGGGCTTTTAGGACCTAGAGTTGGAAATCATATAGGATCACATTTATTGTGTTATATTTGTCACAAATAAGTCACTAAGGTTAGTCCTGACTAAAAGGAAGGAGGCATGGTATCTACTTCTCAATGGAAGGAGTCAAATGAGTTGTGGACACGGTTTAAAATCACCACAAATTTTGACTCTAATATAAATGTAATACTGTTAGTAGTAGTAGTAATAGTAGTAATACTATGAT
Source organism: Eidolon dupreanum (assembly GCA_028627145.1). Taxonomy (NCBI): domain Eukaryota; kingdom Metazoa; phylum Chordata; class Mammalia; order Chiroptera; family Pteropodidae; genus Eidolon; species Eidolon dupreanum. The sequence goes on along the minus strand of CM053503.1, from coordinate 104,390,196 downwards.
TATAGATGAGGGTTGTAGATGGCTGAGTAGATCAGAATGATCCTTTGTAATAGTGCTATAGTCAGAAAATTTCCCCTAAATTCTTAAGATCCACATACTTCCATTTCAGGCAATATTTACTTTGATACAAATATAGCTATTTTTTCATTAATATTATATAAATTATAGTTAAGACTAGACACTAACCAAATTAAAATATTTTTCCTAATAATGAGGCCCATTTTTTGCCTAATTAACTTAAACTGTTTCATCAGAGATGACTCCCTTTGTGTAGATTCAAAAAATAGTTTACACAATTATTTTTAGATTTCTTACTCTCTCAAATTTTATACCAATCACTTCTTAGCCTTTGATTATAATGAAGTATAAACCGTGACTTCTTATTTCTCCTTAACAAGTTTTAAACTTGCGTCTCTCAGTTCAATATTTTACACAAGAAACAAGCCAATGTCAAGTTTTACTATTGAATATTCCTCTATGACTTCTAGATAAAATGGACACTTTTAGAATAGAATGAAAAACAGAGATCATGTAATGTACACTGATTACTGATAATATCATCTGATTATCAAAAACTTGGAATGAATAGTTATGTGATAATGGCACTGATGACTGGTAGCTAATATAAAGAAGCAGATCTTATTATAAACCACAGTAATAACATCTCTTCCTCAAAGTGTATTTTGTATAATTGACAGATGATTTTCAATAATTACTTGATTAATACAAAATTATTTCTTTCAGTTTGCCCATATTTTAATATTCTTATGAATATTAGCTATAAATATAGCTATGAAGATTCTTATAAGTATAGCTAGATCAACTGGAAGTTTGGATGGGAGGTTGTTAGCAGATGGATGTCTATTAGAAGAAGATGCTGAAATGCTATAAGACAATGCTCCTTGAGAACATTACTGATGGTCTAATTACTTATTAACATCTTTAATAATGTTTAGGTTAAATCCTACCAAGATCTTCTATATAAAGACTATGATACAGTCTTTCGATGAAAAAATGGGTAAACTCTTGGAGCAGATTTAAAATTGATCCCTTATGAGAACTCCAATCTTGCTAATATTGTCAGTGAATACTAATTTACTGCATACTATAAACCAGAAACTGTTCCAGGATATAGCTATATCACACACGCACGCGCGCGCACACACACACACACACACACACACACACACAAAATAAGTCGAGTGGTCTTATGAAGAAAAAATAGGAAAAAAGTATAAAAAAGTATACAGAAAGGATGAGGTAGGCCTTTTTAGACAAAATTATTAGGGAGTGCCTCTCTGCTAAGAGAGCCTTTTAGTGGAAATCAAATACAATGAGAGTAATATGTGGGCCATCTTCTAGAAAAAAATTCCAGGCCAACAGTCCTGTCCTGATGAGGCAGACTCTTTCAAATGTTTCCTCATTGCTTGCTAATTTCAAAGGTTCACCTGTCCTTCCTGCTTCCTTCTCCCTAAGTGAATGTTCCAACCTTCATGAAGAGTCTTTTGTTATCTTCTGCATGGAAATATGCATGGCCCTGTACTTAGTATGCCCAGAAGAAATCCTCTCAAGACAACTACCTTCCTTAGCACAAAAGTTTTCTTTTAAGGAACCTGACTACTATGTAAAAGATATTAACGTTTTAGGCATTTATCTTTTCTTAGATGATGATGCCCCTAAAAGCAAATGAACTAGTTTTTTGTTTTGTTTTAGTTTTTTGCTATTGTAATTTAACTTCTCCTGCTATATAATGTTTTATATGGATATATTTTCTGGTGTCCAATAAATTAATTTAGCTCTGTGGTTCTCTACTTGATAAGTTTTTAACATCCTGACAGCCAGATCTTACCCCAAACAATTTAGATTAGAATCTGGAGATAAGAAACAGTCACCACAATTAAAAAAAAAAAAAAAAAAAAAAAACAAGACAAAATAAAAATTTGCTGCAGTACTCCAATGTTAGTTGAAGCTGAAAATCACTGCCATAATTTGTAAACACAAAAAATAGTAGCACACTTTAGCCAGTTCCAACTACTGCTCAAGAGAGAAAATTAAAGCTCAAAGAAGAGAAATGGCTTGCCAGAAACACAGGGCCAACAACTACAGTAGCATTGTCTGAGAATATATAGGAACAGAGGAGTACCCATGCCCTCTAGAATGGTGATAGTGTTAAAGACTGGCATAGAGCAGGGAGAGAATATGTGAAAATGTTTCCAAGGTTTTGAATGGCATTATCATTGTGAGACCTTGCCCCTGACCTTGGACCCCATACTCTTGTGAGATGGCAAGGTGAAGATGAGCAAGCCATGCTTTTGAAAATCAGTGTGATGCAGCTCCATGAAAAGAGGAACTGTCCTTCCTTCTGAGTGGGATTATATTATTAAGTTTGTAAATTCCCTTGTCTCTCTTGTCTCTCTTTCTCTTCTTTTACTATCTTGTGAATTGTCTTTTTGCTTTTATTTTCTTTTCATAACATTTTCAATATTAAGGTTTGAGAAACATTGTAAAATTGGAAAGAATCAAATTACTAATAAATCAATTTTACCACAAAACACCTGCCTCTTATATTCAACATTCATCATAATTGTTGAATGAAGAACATGGAAATCATCTTGAGCAACAAGAGAAATTCACCATAATTTTTATCACCTCACTTTTGGCTCAAATAATTCCAATATTTGATAATAAAATCTGTTTTTGCTCCACATGATAATTGTAAAATAATTATTCACAATATTTAATCCATTTGCCATAACTTAATCATTGCCTTTTGGTTTTCTTATCATCCTAGCTACTAGAACAAATTTTTTATCATTAAGTTTAAACATTTTTATTAAAATATATTTAGGGAATATCCTTGTCAATTTTCTTATTCTCAATATTTATTGCAATGTATCAATCTGTTACTGGACTTTTTGCCATCCCAATAATGTTTTTCTTAAAAAAATAATTTATTTGGTTATTACTTCTGATTTTTGTTATTATTTGGGCTTTTGTCTAATATTATATTTCCTTTTCCTGTCTTTCATCTTTCTTGTTTTTTCTTTTTCTTTTTACAATTTTCTTCTGAGTCCTGGTTAAATTCCTTAAATTTGAATTTTATAAATCAGTTTTCTATCGCATCTTATTTGTTGTTTTTAAAACCTATCATAGTTTCAATTAAGCAATCATATTTTTCTTTCTCATGCAATGTTTTCTGATTTCAGATTGTTCCTATTTCACATTTCCTTCCCCCACGTAAATGATAACGTATTCTCTGAAATCTTAATGAGATTATAATCAGAAAGCTTCTAATCGTGTGTGTTTTTTTATTCTGTTGTGTGTTTTTTATATAGTTTTGTTTTGTTTTTATAGTATATCCACTTCATTGAACCAATTATTCTAAGTATTTAGGAATGCCTTCTTGTTTTGACATAATGCATCTTTTTATAGAACTGGTCGTATTTTTTTTTCTTATACTCAGTTAGAAACTCTTTGTTTATTTTGGCTTCTAGAGAAGGAAGAAACCCTGCCATATTGGGTTTCTAAAATGTTCATTGAAACCACATCCTGTTTCTTTCCCTCACAGAGGCTGTGAACATAGTTCTCAGCATTTTCTCCACTCAGATCCCAGTTGCATTGCTCCTTCAGGGAAACTTTGGTGGTGGAAGAGGGTTAGAAATCTGGCCTCAATTCCCTCTAGTGTAAGGATGGTGAGGAAGATGGAGCAGATGAGTACTGCTAAATAACATTCGCTGAGTACTTACCAAGGACTAGGTACTAGACTCAGCACTTGCCCTGTTATTTAAGTCACAATGCCTTCCTGTTTTGTATACAAGAAAACCAAGGGATAGGGATTTTAATACTTTCTTCTATGAGCTTGCAGCCACTGAGTGAAGACTCTGGACTGAACCCATGTTCTTACTCAATTCACTATTTCCCCTTGTTTATTATTTAATTAAAATCTTTTGAAATTGAGGGCATGAGACTGTTGTTCTTCCTCTTTTTGTTACCAATAAAATATTCCTTCCATTTTATATTCTGCTAACCATTCCCATGAATCTTTCAGAAGAATAAAGGTAGAGGGCCTAGTTTACAAAAACTAACTTTCCTAGAATACACAAAGAATGGCCACTCAATTACCAATTTCCGAATCAAAGATCTCTGCCCTTCTTAACAATGTAAGAAATTTGAATTCCAGACATTCTAAAAGGCATGACTTTCAAATTATTTGATATAAAGTTCCTTTCAAAATCTTGATAGAAGAATATTTAAGGAATGCAACTTAAAGACTGACTATGCAAAATCTTCATTTCAGTGGCTTCTGAAACTTGGCTATGAAGCATTATTCCACAGAATTAACTGTCAATTGGTGACACTAGTACCATTTCCAAAGGATTTTGAGTTCTTGCCTATTGATAACCATGTAACTAATATGGTCTTAACTCATCTCAAGAAAAATAGATCATTGAAAAATTTACAAAGCAGCCAATCATAAAAACATTTGTTATGCAGCACATTAATATGCAGTGGCTTTATCAAGGTTTCTGGAATAATTAATAAAAATTTTTAGCAAAGTGAGATATAATACAAATAGATAAGAAGCTGGAAACTGCAATAACAAGAAATGCAGTAGGCAAGTTTATCATGCCTTTTTTGAGAAGAGTGACTTCTGGGATATTTGAGTCAGAGCACTTTTTTTATATGATCATCAACACCAATCTGAGTGCTTTGCCCATAGGAAATGCTCAGTAAACACTTCCCTGAGAGGTGATGAAGTAGTGCTATAATCAGTGTCCAGAGAAAGATAATTAAAACAGAATGTTGCATTGATTTTTCAATTAATATCTGGGGAGATGCAAGTAAGAATGTCACCAAAATTGTATGTTGGTATTTAAAATCCCCATGACACACAGCGTTTTTGCCTAAGTAAAAGTTAAGCACCATTTTCACGTATATTAAAAACATGCCCTTCGAAAAATTACATTTCAAATTGTTTTGGAAATAAAAGTGGTAAACAAATGTAATGGATTAATATTATTTACAGACATATCCAAATTTAAGTATGTAAGTGTGAATATTTTTAGACATTTATTTTAAACTCTGAATTTTTTTTATTTTTTTTATTTAGTGGTATAATTACAACAGTTTACCAATACAAAGTGTTTCCATCTCTTTTTTTCCTATGAAGACATGTACATCCCATTCTATTCATATATTTCAGCAGTCCATGTGTTGGAAACAGTAATTGTCATGGAGAAGAAATCAGGGCTTTTTGGTACCAGTTCATTGCAGTTATTTCTCATGAAGTAAGAAGTGTTCATTATAAGAACATATTAGCCCTTGGACAAGGGTGAAGAATTTACATGTATGGGCATGTGGGCATAGGTATGTGTGTATTAGTGAAATAATGTATTTTCAGTTGACTAATTTTAAATATTTCTGTTTAGCCACAAAATATCTCCAAACTCTTGTCCTAAACTCAATAACCTCTCTAAAAAAACTGTTTTTTGGGATTTTTCTCTGAAACTTTGGTATTGTAATCTCTCTACTCAGCAGAATTTAAACCTCTGCTTCATCCTCACTTCCCGATTTACCCTCACCACATTCATCCAATAAGTAATCAAGTTATACAGTCTCATTGTGGCCATATCTCTGTCATTAGTCATTTCTTTTCAGTTTCCATTGATGATGCTCTTGGAAGGGCTTTTATTCCTTTTTTCATATACATATGAATATGAATATGAATATATATGTATGTATATGAATATATATTTACTTAATTATAACCTTCTGGGGATTTTATGCCATTAAACATTCTCCAGATCATACTAATATCAAAGATTTTTATTTTAATAAATAAAGGTGTCAGTTTCACCTTCAACAGTATTCTGTCTACCCAAAAATTCTGAGTTTCTTTTGTAAAATTAATATCCTTCAAATATAACCTCCAGCCCTATTCCATTGCAGAACCATCAGAAAGCAAATATAAAGGGGTATGGTTTCTACATTTTTCTTTACCCTACCATATCACAGAACACAGTTCTTGTCCCATACAAATTCAAACATAAGAAACCTTCAATAAATGTTTGTAAGAATAAACTATGACTTATTTTGTGAACAAGTTAATACCTATATTCTATTAGAGTTTCTGGGCACTGTAATTGAAATCCACTTCATACAAAGATATAAGGAGAGCATATGAAAATGAAAACATTATATAGTTCTGGGCTTTAAATTATATATGTTTACTAAAAATACAACACCTGAAAGTATACAGAAGAACCAATTTGATAATTATATTAAAGATATCCATGCAATGTTCCATATTCTATATACCTATATATGTTTCATAGATTAAATAATGAAAATAAAATTAGTTAATAATCATTAATTGTCTTTCATTGAGCTCAGATTTCTTGTTACAAAATAATTTCTTAGATATATTAATTCCAAAATTAAGATTTTCTTCTATCACACAGGGACCAAACACATATTGCAGCTGTCTCCTCCCTACCACAGGCCTCATTTATCAGTGTAGTGTCACTGATGCATTAGGAAGTCTCAATGAATGCATGTTTTTTTTTTCTTTTACTATTTTTAATAACCTCGATATTTAGTATTAGAGAAATGGTTTTTGAGTATGATAATGTGGTTTCAGTTCTCTGGCTTGATCTAGCAGTGTGATTTTAAGAAAGCCATTCAAGTTCTCCAAATCTGAATTTCCTCTTCTCTAATCTGGGGATAATAATAATGCCTACCACACACTCTTATTGTGAGGATCAGAATAAATTGTGGGTAGAAGAGTTACCCAAGTGTTAATGAAGGTGTAGTTTTACCAGTTACTTTCATAATTGTTAGAATTTTAGCAATTTTTCATCTTATATTTGATATGACAATGCACATACATAAATTTGAATGAGACTGTGGGCTGAATAGCCTCTTGTTCATCTCTGCCTCCTCATACATTCAGAAGTTTACCTAAGTATGACAATATTAAGTTATTGAATGAATTTCATTTGCTAAGCAATGTGGAGATAAAATTAAGCATTGTTTTTTCTCTTAGTGCTTATAGTCTAGTAAAAGACAAGTAAAAAAAATATTGTAAATAAAATAAGTGCTAAAATATTTTTATGCACAGTATGTTAGACATTTTGGGTGGGGCAGGGAAGCATTTTACTTAATTTATGATTAGAAAAGTTTCCTAAAAATGACAACTGTGTTGAGTCACTAATAATTAGAGTTATGGTGAAGACTAGTAGGAAGGATTTTCCAGGCAGCAGGTATAATAAGAACATGGGAATAGAAGTTTGGACAAGTATACAGTGGAAACGAACCTACAAACAGTTCTTTACTCTGTGAAAACAAAGGAGAAACAGAGACTAGTGAAAAATAAGGTTGGAAAGGAAGAGTGGTACTAAGTCATTGGGGCCCTTTTGATATGACCTTTTGTTCTACACAAGTGAAAGCATAATCTATTGGGACTAGAATGTTGGCTAAATCCCTGAGTTAACTGCTGCGAAATACATAAAAATCAACAGAGCTTGGCCATCACGATCATGACTAAAAGTGTGATCTCTTTTTTTATCACCTGGGTTCAAATCCTAACCCCAACACTTTCTACTTAGGAAATTTGGGAGGCAGTTTATCGATCCCCAGGAACATTAGTTTCATTATTTGAAAACTACATGTAATAGTTAATATTATCTATCTCTGATTGAGCTCCATGAAGAATAAATAAGTTAATATGTTAAAGCATTCCATAGTAACACTTAATAAATGTATTATTATTGATACTGTCAATAATATAGTTAGGAGATGATCACAGAAGTTCAGTTAAGAGATAAAGGCCTAAATTAGTGCAAGGATGGAAGGAAATGTCTGGTATCTGGTGTCTAGCAAATGGTAGGAATTCAATGTATGTTGAATAATATACAATAGATATAGTATTAGGTATGTGGTAATCATATAACATAGTTATAAACATAGTGTTTCTCTTTAATTAAAAAATAGCTGCAAACAGAATTGTCTCATAACTAAGCAAAAACAAAAATAATGATCAACTTTGATTTTTCTCCATTGAATTGACGGTGTTGGCATTTGAAAGCTTTGTCCCAACTATTTTTCACAATTAGCCTAAGATTTAAAAGATGCAAAAGACAGAGGTTAAAAAAATTTTTTTAAACTTTATATGGTACATTTAAGATAAGTAGTGAATTAACAGGATTAGAGAAAATTTTGTGATTATTTGGTCCAATTCTTTCTTCTTAGTTCTCATCGACAAAGTAACTCATGATAGAAAGCTGCCCTAGGAACTGCTGGCGGCACTGCAGATGTAAGAGAGAAGTTCCCCAAACATACCAGCAGGGGATTTCCCTCAGTAAACTTATTGTACTTTCAGTTGTGGGGTAGATAATCATACTTTTTAAAATTATATTTATATAAATAATTTCCATAATCTGGAATCATTTTGCCCTCATTTTTTCCATAAATGAAGTTTTGAACAAAATGACCATGTATATTCTTCATATAATGAAGCACTCTAACTTGTTTTAAAAAAATATTGTAAGTACTTGCCATATTAAAACACTATGAAGTGATAAAGAGATAGACTGTCTTTTGAGTTGCCTATATAATTGATTTGGGACAATGTACTTCATAGTGAATTCTTAAAAGGAAAAAACTATATCTAAATAACCTTTGTATTTGTTTCTATCAGATGTTGGCAATATCAGGGACTCAGTCAAGATTTGACAAATGAATGATTATGAATTAATGGGGAAAATGGTACCATAGAGTTAGAGGTACAGAAGATAAAAAAGAGTTCCAGATAGGGAGAATGTAAAACTTTTACTAAAAAAAAAAAAAGTGGCATATTAGCTGAGCCTTGATTGATGAGGAATCCAGCAGGGCAACTGTATGGAGTGAGAACTTGCTAGACTAAAATATGTGAAGTCATCCAAGCAGGACTAAACATGTCATAACGGTCAGGTATTGGTAGCACAAAGGATAAATGAAAAGAAGATATAGAAGAGGAACTTGGGAAAGTAGACAGTACAAATCGTTCTTGGTCTTTAAAAAACAGGCAAAAAGACTGGACTTTTTTTCTGCTGTCAATGAAAGGCCACGTTTTGAAGAAATGCAGAAACTCACCTGTTCTGTACCTTATAATGACTTCTGTCAGAATAATTTACTAATTCTGTAGAGAAATAAGGAGCAAAGCAGACAGCTGTGCAATGAAAAGTTCTTTATTAGATAACACACTCAAGATACAAATGCAGACACTCACACACACTCATGCACACGCACACTCGTACCCACATACACACACAACATACCTACATCACTAAATAAAATAAAGTGCATTTAAAGTTAACTGACAAATATAGACAATATATAAATTTGAAAACTGAAACCAACATTGGTCAAATAATATACGTTTACTCTATAACATAAAGGCAATGCTCAACCTTTAATTTTTTTTTTTTTTCCTTTTTACCACAGGACAAAAGACTGTGAATGATGTTCTAGGAAAGATTCTCCTATGGCTAGGTTATGCTCAATTATCAATGTACTTTTTGAAATAATGTTGCAATTGACATCCTTATTTCATAAAATATATTAGAAAGCGAGTAAATTAGAAGAGATTAGCATAGAGATAGCCTTGCACTGTATCTAGATTTTTGCTTTTGTATTTTAATGTAAACAAATGCTTGTAAAAGTCTTAGCAGGGAAAAAAAAAAAAAACATTCTCTGCATTTCATAGATTGGGAAACACCATTACCCCTTGCATGAGAACCATTGACTTATAGCCCTAAAAAAAAAAAAAAAAAAAATTTTAGGGGAAACCCAACTTCTCTTTTAATGTGATTACTGGGGGGGGAGGGAATCCTATTTCCTGAAAGCAGTAGGCAACATTTTAAGAGTGATCCTTCTAATCAGAGTAGAACTGGTTATCTCAGGTCACAATAATAGTTAAGTTTCATTTCAGTCATTGTACAAACTCATGAATTCTTGAATCAAGTACAATCATGTTGAACTTATATTTTTTTGTCTAAATGGGTAGATATCAAAATTAAAGTACCTAGAATAAGCATGATTTATCAGTAATTTTGTGTTTTTCTGGTTTTCTGAACATAGGGAGAATAATTTTTTTTCCGGGGGGGGGAGGGGAGAGAAGACCAAAAAAAAAAACAAAAAAAAATGTGTATTGGAGCCAAAAGCCTTATTTGCTGTGAAAATTGCAAATGTTTGCCTGGAGCAAATATGTGAAAATTTGCAATTTGTTGTAGGTGTGGAATTTTGCTATTTTTCACAGTGGAAGAACTGTTCTGTGTAGTTTGCTTTTTTCTTTCACTAGATGTGTGATTCTTAGAGAAATTCTGAGATCTATGCATTTCAATGCCAAAGATGGCAAAGTAAACAATTACTCTCAACAATAATTCAAAATTATGCTATGTAAATCAATGAAATACCTTTGTTTTCAAAGTGGAGTGGTAGCATTTATTAGAAGAGCAGTCTCATTATGTATTGAACTTTCAAGTAGTACAAAAATTCAGTATTAACGTGCTATAATACTTTTACACAGGAGTATATTGATATGTAAAATTAAAGAGAAGAAGAGCAGTTGGATTAAAAATCCTTTAAACTTTTATAACTTATAAATAAAAGAGACCTAAAATTTCAATGTCAATTTTACATATACAAAATTAGATTCAGATACTATATAAAATTGAATTAATTTACTAAACATAAATATTTAACAATCCCCAAATTATGTAATAATAAAACATTCTAGTTACATAAATATATAATGCACATTTCACTTAAAATTGAAGGTATATATTTTTGCAACTAGATAAGATGCATTAATTGTTTAGGAAAAAGGAAATAAAGGAGCACTATATTTTCTTCTAGTCAATGTGATACTATGGCTTTCACGTTCCTTCTGTCTAGAAAAAATTGTGAAATACTGTATTTGTATTGTCTCTTGCAGCCACTCCCTAGGTGATATTTGCCTAGATTAGCCTCTAAGAAGAAATGCTTACAGCTCCATACCTCTCCTCACCCACGCATGAAATTTTCTGTCCCATTTCTCATGCCATCAGGGACATCTTCCTTTTAAATTCAAAAATTACAATTTGCTCCTTTCATTAAGTAACCTATGTTTTAAGAGATTTCCCAGGGCTCTCCTTTTCTTTGTAGGTAACTCATGCCTTTTAGAGTTCTTCCAAGGGAAATGTAGGACATTATATGTCTCTGGGTTAATGAAATTCTCTAATACGCAGAAAGCAAAGCTAGATGGTTTGTTTTACAGTTATCTGATTAATCTACTCAATTAAAGTATTATTTAATTAACAATATAGTATTTATATAAAATTCTGGAAGACCAGCTTACCGTTTTAACAAGTACATACGTTGACTTTCATTTTTCAAGTATCAAAATCATTAGAAACTGAAAAACTTTGAAGACTATTTGTGCATCTCCCCAATGCTTCCCGGAATGCTACATGAAGATATTTTTAGATTGCTTTGGCTTTAGTAAGATTCAGAACCTTTAAAGCTTGTCTTAATATTATATAACTTTAATATAAGTAGCTTTTTTAAGAGTTTTTAAAACCTCATGATATGTATTTATTTTTCTATGTGTCTAAAGAGAAAACCTACCATAAAATGATTCTCTGCATATGTGCACATAGGGTTAAAAATGGTGGAGAGGTAGACAAGGGAATCATATATTTATAGATATGTTACAGTTTTTTTTTCTTTAAAATAGCAGCCTAATTGAACATAATAATTGAAAATAACTTTAGTCAAAATGAATTTTGAAAGATTAACTATAAAACCAAACATCAATTATAATGTAAGTTCATGCTAATAAAAACAATCTGAAATTAACATATATCAAAAATAACCTTTCCCTTAAAAAGAAATAAAATCAAAACTGCAAGTTTATTGCTGTATTTTTCACTGTGGAGAACATTTTTTTGAAGTTTAATTCTTTAGTGAATTTCATTTATGGCTCACCCTTCCAGCTAAGCTTCTACTTGCCAAAAAGCCTTGCGGAATGTCTCCTTTCTACCTCCAGATCGTATTGCTACCCCTTTTTCTTATCGGCCCAATTAGCTTTATAGGCCTTGGCTATCACCAGCCTAACTACCTTGGAGCTCCTAGATGAAAGTTTCTTATCCTAGGCTGTTCTATTCATCAGGAATCTAGCAAAACTTAGGTTTGAATAGTTTCCTATGAAACACCTCCCACTCAACTGATTTGTGGTCCCTAATGAACCATAAGCTGATGGACAATTACTCATTTGGCTGAGGCTCATGGAACATTTAAAGGGTACTTGGGATCTCACAAGGCTGCATATGTGACTTCAATTTAACTTTAGATACAAGATTTTGACACGAGCAAGAAATATAACAAGACTTTAACTGGAATCACCATTTAAGAGCAACTTGACTTGGAATCTTAAGTTCCCTGTGATTGGTGTGCAGATAAACCAAAAAATAATAAGAGTAAAAATTTCCTACATTTAGAGAACAATACCGAGTTACATTAAATAGAAACTTGGCAGTTTTAAACATCACCATGATGTATATTGTAACTAGGAAGGGGTTGCATTTTTTTTAAGACCGCAATCAACATGACTTATTTTTTTAAAAAGGTTTAGACTCATATTATACTTTATTTAAAAGCTAAATATTCAGGGGAAAAAAGGGGGACAATGGAAATTTCTTTCTTAAAACAGAACAAGAATATAGCTTGCTAAATCTTGTGATTTAAAAAATGCCATTTAGACTTAATAAGTATATTGAGGCACACTTTCCATTAAGCACCTTTTTAGTAACTGCACAAATCATTAACAGGTAATTAAATAATCAGAAATCTTCTTAAGATAGGAAGATGTATGTTTAGTAATTGCCTGGGGCTACTTTTAATATCATGAGATTCAACATCCCTGGTTAGAGTGTGAAGCACAAAGATGAACACATAGGAAAATAAAAGGCAACATCTCATATATTTAGTGTATTCCCTCCAAAGCATCCCCATCCATCCCAGACAGGCCACTCACTGAAGAGTTTCTGGGCACAGATACACACTAAGGTCTGACACAGGTGCTTGGTCTCATCAGCTGAGAACAAGGTTTGTTTTGTTATTTTTATTGTTGTTGCTTTCTGTTCTGCAGTTAGGAGTATGAGGACAGTACTATTGTTTAAGTCTACGTGGCCAGGTCACTACTGCAAATTTAAGTGTGCTGCCAGTACAATTTACTTACTACAATAATGTTTTTTTTTTTTGATTGGTGAAAATATAAAACGTACTTTATATTTTCATATTAAGCTATCCTTCACCATGGTCCACACAATTAAATGCCAATAGTGAGTAACAGTGTGTATCATAGTAAACAAATTTATAAAGGATAAAGGAGAACAAAAGAAAGAATAATAGCTATATTGTATGGAAAGTGTTAGCACTATTCATAGTAATCATTCTTCAGTAGACCTCATACCCTCAAAAGTGGTGTCCACACTCTTTTAATAGGGCAAACAAAAGAAGCTATTGTAGTAAAATAGAAATTAGAGGCAGTTATTGTAGTAAAGCTCATTCTCATTAACATCCTATAAAACAAAAAGATGAATTACAGTGTCACCAAAAAAAAAAAAGTAAATTCAATATGTTGGTAAGATGTATTACAATTATGTATGGTAGTTAAAATTCATTTCCACTAGGTGACTGTGCTAATTTTCTCAAATGCTTAATACTGATTTTAATTTTTGGAATTTCAGGTTGTGAAAATATTCTCCTGGAGTTATTTCAATATCCCACATCCCAAAACTTTTTGACAACTGATACGAATAAAGGAATATACTGATGTTACTGATCATTAAAACATATCTATTTTTGTAACAGCTTGTGTGAAATTTATTCAAATCCTCTTTTTACTTGTTCATTTCTCAGTAAATATAAAAACTTTGGGATCCTATAAGAGCTATATATGTTTTCAGATATTGGATAGGCATAAAAAAATTAAATTTTGCTTTAAAATATTACAGTGATTTAGATCCTTTCATTTTATGTGAAAACACATTGTTTTCCTTTAATACTACTTACATTATCATATGAAAAATAGAAATGTTGTTCTTGGAAATTTAGAAATGTTCAATAAAAGTAAACAAAAGTCTTAAAATAGGCTAATGAATGTAAATCTTCATCTGCTAGCCACTTAATGTGATGTAAATGATTTTGGGTTTCTAGGCTGAGTCAAGTCAACATGTCCAGAAAATAAACCGATCAAAACAAATACAAAAACAAAAATCTAAGTGCCTATATGATATTGTACCTATTTAATGAATAAATTGACCATTCAATTAAAAATATAAAACCTCTATTTTTATATTCAAATATTATTTTGAATTATTCACTTTTGAGATTTTTTTAGTATTAAAAAAATTTGTTTTAAAACATTCTTTTTAATGACCACTCCCTAAGCTCTTGAAATAGTTCATATGAATCCCTTCCTTTATCATACTCATGTCCTGGAGGTAGTATACCCAAATATCAGGTATAATTAAGAATGTGGATGCACCTTTGAGCATGATCTGGTCTGCTGACTCAACGTTCTTTTAAATGGCACTAACTACCACTAAGGAAATGCTCAAACAAGCTGAACCTGGTCCAGAATCTGTCATGAAGAGACAGAAAAACACCTGAAGCTAAAGTGTTTTGCTAGTTTTGTTCTCATGAAAAAGACCCAGGGAAGAATTACACATATAAAAAAGGCAAAGGAGAAATTCCAGGAGGCTCCTATTCCTAGTTTTGTCCCTTTCCCCTCCATATCAGCCTGTTTGCCCCCAAATAAAACAACTTCCATGTGTCACCATGAATGAAATTGTACTCTCAGGAAAGAAGATAAAATGACAAGCATATAACTTGCAAATAGCTCTTTGTACATATTGTATATGTTAATGAAAATAATAATATTTTGAGGAACATTAGTATCCTCAGTATCAAACAAGGACATTGAAACCCAGGTAAATGATCTATCTCATCCAAGGTTTTACAGAGATTATGTGGGGAGGCTAGGATTTCACGTTAAATCTTGTGATACCAAATTCATCATTTTTTCTATGAGAAAATAATGCATAAGTAATCCATGTACACTGAGAAATAAAAAGATTGATAAAGATTTAAGTAGTGATACTAAAATTACCTGGGGAACTTAAAAAAAAAACTGTAAAGATTTCTAAACTTACACTATATAGATGTGTTAAAAAGTCTAGGTGTTTATAAGGTGTCTGGTTTTGTTTGTTTCTGTTTTTGTTTTGAGTGTTCTCTAGGAATTAGCTCCTCGGTTAGACTTGAGAATGTCTTAAAAGTATTGAGATATCCTTAATGTACATGCAGGAATATTTACATTTTTTCAAAGGAAAAAATATTTTAAGCTAAACATTTATATTCAAAGAAAGATACTTTGAGAAGGCATTTTGAGGAGTGGGGACTTCCTGACAACTCTGAAATCAAGACATGAATGGAGAGGTACTTACTCTGCTTTCTAAAAAATGTATCTTTGCTTTAACATTGCATACTTGGACCCTGGTTAAATCCTAGATTCGAAAAAAATAAGTCAGTAGGCTGCTTATCATTTCTATTAGAACACAGACCACAAGAAAAATAAAGCTATTTCAAATGTTAACTTCATCTCCTCTGTTAGCTTCATGAACCTGGGAAAAATATTTAGCTTCTCTGGATCATAGTTTGTTTAGCCACTAACTGCTGATATTCATATGCATCTCATGGAGTTGTTCCAAGAATAAAACATGCTGTCATACAGTGTTTGGCTTAGTAGGTATACAAAAAATCTAACTCGCATTCACTAAAGAAGAATGTAGTCTTTGAGCAGCAACCTTTTGAATCAAAGCTCCTTCCCCTTTGTCAGTGTTCTCTACCTTGTGTTACATTAGTCTTCAAAGATACTGTAAAAAAATAAGGCTCTATAAACAAATTTATTTGGCAAATTCTGAAGAACTCATTGTCATTTAGGAATTCATAATAAACATAAAAAATCTTGAGAAATTTTTCATGAAAAGAAGGCTATCATTATTTAACCCATCATTTCTGTAAACATGTAGCTGTGGAGGCCTTATCCTCATGGGACACCTATTAATATTCTTCAAATAATATCTCAAAAAGCATGTTTGAGAAAAAAATCTTTCTTTTATTACTAATGTCTTAACAACACATATAATTTTGCTTTTAGGCAAATTGAAATTGAGTAAAATGAAATTTCAAAATTTAAAACTTAAAATAATTACATGTAGGTATTATTTATACACACATTGTGATGACATGGCAAAATGAAATCTCTCTATAATACAGATCACATGTACAGCTATAGTACAGACACTTTTTTTTCTCGTTTGTATGTAGGCAGAATGTGTGTGTGTGTGTGTGTGTGTGTGTGTTTATATGTGTGAGCTTGATTGTGCATGTGTAAAATTTGGTGTGTCTGTATGTAACTACTATATCGTGTTTTGAATAATTCATGAAATGTAATTTTCTATTAAAATAAAAGGTATAATTACTCTTATGCAGTTTTTTTATCTTTATCCTGTATGATATATATAACTTTACTAAGTCTTAGAAAGCCTATTAATTTAAACATCAGATCTGAGTAAAAATGTTAAATAATAGATGGTTATCAGACATAGGGTCATGATCACTTTGTTAACTATGTTAATGTTGAATAATTATGTTGTACACCAGAAACTAATATAACATTGTATAGTAACTATATTTTAATAAAATAATACAATAAGTTCTTTTAAACTCTGCTCTTTTAAATTCTATTCTATTTTCCCACATTCTGTCCTGTTCCTCAGAGTTCATCTCCACTGGCTGATATTTTTTTCAGATAACCAGTTTATTTAGCAAAAACCGGAGAACTGAAAATTATGTTGCACACAAAGCAATATTTAGGTTCTTTCAACATTTGAAGCAAAACAACAAGAGGTTTGATTTCCTCTAAGACCAACTTAGGGTCACTGCTTGTTTGTTTTTCTTTACATGGGCACTCCAGTGTTCCTTAACATCCAATTTGCTTTCAATCAGTAGGTTTTTAAACGACAGGAGGAGTCCAGCCAAAATAAGCCATCCTTCTGCCAGGTCCAAAGTCTCCTTTCCTCCTACTCTCTCTCGGTTTCCTCTTATAACTTTACCCTTCACTTAGTTCCATGGAACTTGCCTGGGCCTTCTGAGGTACATTTAACTTCAGGGAGTTGTAACTATTTTAAACAAAGTGGCAGAACCACTGTTCTTAGAGAAGGCAAGTGTTGGCAGAAAAGCAAAAAGGAACACAAGATGAACAAGCCTTGTCTGACTTTGTCCTTTTTCATAATGGTTCTTCCTGATTCTGAAAATCTGGGCTGCTAGGAAAGGAGCCATCCCTTACCCATTTCCATTTACATACATACAAATATTAATTAATTAATTAATTGATAGGTGTATATGTGTATTTTTTAAAGTATGAATTGATATAATACAAAGAAGGTGAAATTCATAATCTAAAAAAAAAATCATTTGGTATGGTAATTACTGTAGAAAGCAGTAGAAAGTACATCCACCATTTAAGAAGGCACTGTTCTCCACCCTTTCCTTTTATTCCACTCTCTAAGCAACATGCCCAGATTTACCCAACTCCGATTTGTCTGCAAAACTCAAGTCTTACAATTTTTCTGAACACAAACTTTAGTAAAAAGGACTGTTATTCATGTGGTCTATTAAATTGCACTGAATACATTTTAACTCACTTGGATTTAAACATCTAACTGAATGTACTTTGGTTTTCTTTTCTGACTTCTCCCCTCTGACATCCCTTTCGTTTACCAGGAACCCAAATCACCTATGGCAGTCATGAACTACAGCATTTAGGAGTAGGAAATCTTTCCTTAAGATGCATCTAAAAATGATTTTTTCTCATATCAAGAGCCCTTTAAATTTCTTTTTTAAAATAACACTTTGAAAAAAATAACATCTGTTTAAATCCTTTTATCATGATTTAAACACATTTTCAGTTATCACATTTTTCTTTCTTCTTTTTTTTTTAAGTTCTTTTTATACCTGTTACCATGGACACAATGTTGCTTGCCTCAGAGTCTAATTAAATGGTTACTTGCTCAGCCAGGGAATTAGAGAATAATCACGTGTTGGGGGAGTGGTTTTAAAATCTGAGGAAACTATTGTTTAGGGCTTCTTGATAGAAATTTCTCTCCTCTATCAAAATTCTCTTTCCATTTTATAAGAAGTGTTTTGACCAATAAATCTCTAAAAAAGACCCAACATATACTATTTAGAAGCTATAGGCCAGATTTTAATTTTATATGCTTCTGGTCTCTGGGCAGGTTTCCATGGGTTATAAAACAAGGATCTGATATCTGTATATATGAGTGGGGTGCAGGGGAAAGCAGGTATAGATATAAATCCTCTTCAAGCTAACTTATTGAATATATAACATTTAGTCCAATGTAGAATTAAAAATATATATATGTATGTGTGTGTATATATATATATATATATATATATATATATATATATATATATTTATAGATAGATAGATAGATAGATAGATAGATAGGTGAAGATTTCTAAGTTTCCATTAATCTTCCAATAAAACCACCCTCCATCTGTTTTTATATAGTTGATTCTCTCATTTTAGACCATATGTCTTTGTTTTTGTTTTTGTTAAGAGAAAAATCAAATACTTTTAAATGATTAAAACCTTTGTTTAAATTTAATTGTGATAATGGGTTTAACACATCATCAAACAAGTATTTTAAAACTGGATGAAGCAGAAAGAATTTCTTATTCTTCCATAACAGTGCTTCTAAGAGCATATTGACAATGTTGACTACCAGAGTACTTAGAATAGATGATATTAATGCATAAAGTTACCATGATTGTCCAGCAAGGATATAAATCCAGTATCAAAATGTCCAGGACTAGAGAAACTTTACTATATTTATCATTTTAGTGTAGTCTCTATATTGTCCAGCATAATACTAGAGTTGAAATGTCTTCAGATTATTTAAAATGAGATCCCTATCTTCAAATTTTTCACAAGCTTTACCTGATAAGATGATTTGATTATGCTATAGTGTTTTCTCATTAAATAAAATGCATAGAAATATGAGATTCTATTGAACAGAAATGCAATAACAAGTAGTAGGAAATCAGTGTAGAGTTAGTGAGAAGCAGACCACATGGTATGACAGGAAGTCAGAACTCAAGGATAACTTCTGGTGTTAATAAACTCTAAGGCACTTTGCTGAACAATTATTTATCCTCTCTAAAACAGAAGGAGTGGATCCATAGTCTCTCAGTTTTCTTCCAACTACAACAATCTGTGATAGATCGATTTTCTACTAACATCCAAATCCTATCTCTCAAACTGCCAGTGACAGATTGGCAATCAAGAATCACATTTCCCTTCACCATGATTTTACTTATAGATATGGCAAATTAGTTATTGAGAATTAAGGGAATTTCACGACTGACAAACAGAATCTTCATAAATTTTATAAAGAACTATGAGATTTCGCAAAACTTAATTATGGTAAGTGGTTTGAGTTTCTAACCACAAATATCTGAATGTTCAATTTCTTTGTCATTAAGGTAACTTACACAGAAAATGTTAAAGCTTTTTTGATCTAAGACTTGGCCTTGTGAAAAAAAAAATACTTCGATAATCTATGGTTGCCAGTTATCTTTTCTAAAATTTTAGTTTGTAATTATTATTTGGTTAATTTTATTTAACTCATTCTGTTGTAGCCGCCAACCCCCAATAGGCACCTGGATCATCACAAATCAGTGAGTTATAGGAAACACACTCTTTATTCAGCTAGCTGGGTCTGCCAGGGGTACACAAAATTAAACAGCCCCGAAATGTACAGGTACAGGGTTTTTAAGCCCTAAACCCCATTCTTCATTCTGTCTGAACACAAAAGTCCATTTTTCTTCTATTTACTAACTGTCAATCCACAGGTCAATTGTGCAAGCAGGGGTACTGAAGCAGAAAGCTTACTGTTAGAATGTTATGTTCCTATGGGTGATAGCCTATGTTCCCATGGGTGATAGCCAAACAGTAATTTTCCAGCCAGCACAATTCAACAAAACTAGTGGTTTTTCATTGAAACAGAGTGCCTATGTTTTTAGACAGACTCTTAATGCTGCTAAAAGCAAGAAATTTACTAATTTATCATATTTTCTTCAAATAGTCAAATTCACAGTTTTTTCATTGAGCCTATAGGAAGAAAAAAAAAAGGAAAAATTAAAAAAAAAAAGGAAAAAGAGAATTTGCTTCTCATTTAACCCCTAAGTTGTTTCCATTTTGCTAATGATTTTATCAAACAATATGCCATCACCTGAATGAATGATTCTTCGTCTTTCCCACCACATAATTTAGAGCTCACAGAGGCAAGAAAATCTTTGTAAGGACATAAAATGACTCTGACTAGATCAGAAACTAAAAAAATAAAAAATAAAAAGAGGCAAGTACTTCCAGAAAGTCAAGTTTGGCCTTAATCCTATTACTTTGAGAATCAATTTTAAAATATAAACAGAAATTCATTCATTTTTATCTAAATCTATTCTTTCATGGTTGGGAAGGACATAAGAATAAGGAAAAGTAATACATGACCTGTGTTGTCTTTGTTATACTAAATATATGTTCTTACTTAATCATTTTAGAATAGTTCAAATTTTGAAAATTAAATTAAATATAATTTCAAAACAAAAGACCACACCAAATCTAAAAGATGTTATAATTCACACATAGATACTTTCAATCTAAATAGTATTTATTCATCGAAGGACTATCCAGTAAGCTTTTTCTATGTGCTGAGCACCCTTCTAGGTGGTTTAGACACAATGAGGAACAAAGAAAAAAATTATTCTCTCATGTAGTTTGTATTCTTCTGAGAAATGCAGATGATAAACAAGTAATTTCAGAAAACAATAATATGAAAAAAGTTAAAAATAATTTGGGTAATGGTCTATTTCATTAGATTGAAAGTGTGCAAAGGTGATATTTAAGCTAATAATAAAATGACAAAGGGAAACAAAGCATGTGAAAATGTGAGAGGGAGAATTCCCAGAAAAGAGTCTTGGTCAGAAGAGGCCATGGTCAGAAGTTTGAATTTCTTTATTTGAGGTGGAAAGGTGCTAGAGGATTTTAGACAGAGGAGTGTTCTACATAATTAGATTCATACTAAGTAGTTCCTGCTCTTTGGTAAAATCTCAGTTCCAAATCACTTTCTTTAGGAAGCCTTCTTTGATCAACTAAGATACTCTGTTGAGATTTTGATGTTATAAACTTTGTCTGTTCTTGTTCATCTGGTATATTCCTATTCCTAGCACAACGTTCTATAAATACATAAAATTATGTATTCTATAAATACATAAACACATGAATATAAATTAATGAGTGAATGAAAGTTTAAATTAAAAAATTGGAGTATTTAGAATTCTAGAAATTACAAATATTGAATATTTCATAGACTTTAAAAACGACAAAAAAATTTAGGTAAATCTATTTCTTCTTCCCTAATCCACCTGAGCTGTCATGAGGAAGGATAATCTAAGAGTGAAAAACAAATCAACTTGAGTCTGGAACCAAGGATACAGATATAAATGGCATTGATATTCTTTTTTCTCTTTTTTTGTTCTTGTTTAATTAGCTACGAAGTCAGTGTGTCCATCTGTCTCGAGTGATTCTACTCTCTGCTTATACTATAGATCTTCCTGATATTTAATGATAGTAGATCTAGGGAAAATGGAACAACATATTATACTTGCTATGCTTTCTTCATAATAGGTGAGTTTATATTCTCTGGGAACAGGTCCACTCACTTAGTGAACAAAGAATTTATTCTGAGTTCAACTCTTATAACCAGAAAAGGAAAAAAAAATACTTTAACTATACTAAAATACAGAAGCAAATAACCCTAAAGTAATAGGAAACATTGTAAGAAACAGAATACATGGCTGAAGAATGAGACAGATGTTAGACCGTGCAAAGTATTGTAGACAACTTTAAAAAATCTTGTCTGTGTCTTAAGATTAATGGAATTGTGCATAGGAAGGGAATGGAATAGGTAATGGCATTGTCAAGTTTTATTTTGTCTTCCTTATGTGAATAATACAGGTACAACAATAAGTGGTTATCCGGTGCCCTAGGTAAGAGATGGTGGTGCCTTAGGCTAGAGAAGAGATAGCGATGAAATAAAAAAGGTAAATCCATTAAAGAAATGTTTAGAAGGCAAAAGCTACTGATATTGGGTGGTAGTGAAGGTATTGAAGGTAGTCAATCTAAGAATGACTCCTAGACCTCTTCTGAATCAATTGGATGATAGTGCCATTCATTATAATAAGGACTCTGGGAGAAAAAAAAAAAAAAAAGAGTTTGAAGAAGGTGATGATTTGGGTTTTAACATGATAAAATTGAGATTCTCCTGAAACTCAATTTGTAAATTCAAAAAGACAATTAGATATGAGTCTAGAACTTGGAAGAGAATTATAGAACTATACATTTGGAAGATATTAGCTTATGGATGATAATTGATATATGTTTTACTAAACTTATTTACTAGAAAGAAGGAATGTAATGAGAAGAGGACCTTGTACTGAGCCTCGAGAGACTTCAGAAAGAATGAGATAAGCCTGCAAAGAAGACCAAAAAATGTGTTGTATCATAAAGCTAAGGGGAAAGAATGAGCCAGTTTTAGTACAGTTTGCCAATTTTATTCATCTATTCAGTAAATTTATATATTAAGCACTACAACATAATATTACTGTAGGTGTTGGACATTTAAAGAAAAGTGAACCATAGTTTGTAATAATACTACTTTAATAAAAGTCTAAGTAGTTCTCTTAAGAAAATCAAGTTTGAAAACAAGAAAATGGACATTAACTTAATTAAATTCAAATATTCATTATATGTACTATATTCTCAGGTATGCTTTATTTCACACAATTTCTCTATTTTATAAGAATGCATTATTTGACCAGGAAAGAGAAGACTGTATGTAGTTTAAGAAAACATTATGCTACTTTGACCTTTTCGATATTCTATATTTTGATTGGCTAGTTTGGAATATCTCATCATGTCCATCCAAGTAAGGGCAAGACTATAAACACTATGAACTTGACTAGTCAGCCAATCAAATTATAGAGTGTTATAAAGGTCAAAGCAATACAATATGCTATTATAATTTACATAACATATGTGAAGCATTACAAATCCAATATTTCATCCTTCAGACAAGGATTGAACAACATAGAAAGGCATAGAGTGAATACATTCTCTTAACAATAGAACTGGGAAAATTTTCTTGAGATTCCCACAATTGCTAACAGTTAAAAAAAATGGAAAGAAAAATATATTTATTAGTTGAAGTGAGTTAAAAGCAAGAGATAGGTAGTAGGAAGTGCGTAGAGAAGTTCAAAGAAAGGGGAAGAGTGGTAAGAGATAAGTGGTCTGAAAGTCAAAAGGTGTGGATTCTATATCCTGTTCTGCTACTAACTAGTTACAAGACTATGAAAAGTTAAAGGATTTCTTAGCACTCATTTTATTATCCTTTGAAGGAAAGATATAGTCATAATTATTGATTTCAATTATATTAGGTGACAAGATTTTTAAAAGTATACAGCAAAAAATATAAAGTTGTCCCTACCTTCAATCTGTAGAGCATAAGACAAGTAAATAAGCAACTAGTTAGGTTAGTTTAGGCAATGATACAAGGAGCATCTTAGCATAGACCTTCCCACAGTCTATCATTGTTCTCTGCTTCTGCCTTTGTGAAAAGGTCTATATTTATATATAAAATGTAGAGCATCAATACAATTCCCGTAAGTCTTATGGTGTGGATTCTTAAACTCTAAATCAGAGAAACGATTTGAGATTCAACAATGATGCAATAGAAGTTTCTACATAATGATGCTACAAATGATATGATTCACATTAGGAACCTACAAAATCAGCCCATAAAATCTGCCTAACATTATAGGAAAAAGTAGCTGCTACTACTCCATTTGACTTTCATTAACATTTTCTAGGCAGAATGTGATCTGTTATAATTTTTTTATTTTAAATGCTACTATTGATGTTGAAATAAACATTCATTTAATGTTGAAAGGGCAGGGAAGGGCAATGCACCCAATATGATTTTTAAAAACCTACACTTTCTAGGTCAATCATAGAAATATCAAAGACAAAAAACAGAAATAAGTTGTAGCAGTAAGTTATGAGAATGCTAAGTGAATTTTCAGAGGAATAATACATTTTTTTGACAAGTAACTTAATTTTGTGACTCATAATTTCACAAGCCAAATCAAGAGCAAAAGTTTTGAGTGATAAATGAGAGAATATAATTAGCTATCTCAGTTCAATTAAAATTATAGGAAAAGGACATTTAAAATTAAACAATTATTCCAAATGCTGAAAATGACTATCTGGTGTATAAAATTACTTTACACACATTTAATAAACAAAATGGATTTGCAAGAGTATATTTAGAATCTCTTTTGGTCTTTTTATTTTGTACTAATTATTTTAAATATGTATGAAAAGTGCATAAGCAAATATGACCCTTTTAAAGTTTGTGGGTATTTATTGCTCATTCTATATCAAATCTGCACTTAGGGGATAATTTTGGTATCTCTATCTTCAGAACTTCAGTAATTTCATTCAAAAATTATATCAAGTATACAGAATTTCTAAAATATAAGAATTAAAACCATTGAAACAAATGAAATTTATCTATATATGATGTATATGTATATATGGAAATGCATTTAAAAGGAGATAGAAAATGATCTCCAGGGAATAAATTTTTAAGAATTTCTTGGGATGGAAGATTTTTTGTGATTCGAGGAAAGGTAGCTCCCTTGAACTCACATCCTTAACTAACCCAGTTAATAAAGAATCGAAGTAATCAGTGTGAAGTTGGCTAATACATTAAATACTTTTCAAAACATAAAGTATTTGACATGATTTAATAAAGCAATTATTTTATTTTACACATGAATACATTGAAGTGGGGAAAGGCTACGTGACTTGTCCAAAGTCACACATTTAATTAGTTGCAGAGCTCAAAATAATCTGAAAGCTTCCCATCTCACTCAAGGTAAAACCAAGGGACTTACAGTGGATTCAAAGCAATGTTATCCAAAGTCCAGGTAGACGCTGATACACACAGGGTTTGATGGAAGAGAGTATAATAATTGTATAATTCACAGAGGTTTGAGTAGGGTTAAGGAATCCAATGATGGAGGTAAAACACCGAGGGAAGAGCAACAGTGAGAAGCCATTTTCAAGCCCAGACTTGGAGGGAGGGAAAGGGGGGAGTCCAAATGAAACACTTTTCAGCTTCTAGAGGTGAGGCACTCCTTAGCTTGTGGCCCCTTTCTGCATCTTCAAAGCGAGAAACTGCCCTTCTATGACCCTTCTCTCACTGACCACAGTCAGGAAAGGTTGTTTCCTTTTAAGAACTCATGTAATTCAATTGGGCCCATTGGGATAATCCAGGATTATCTCCAATGTTAATATTTATAAACTTAATCATGTCTACTATATTGCTTTTGTCATGGAAGGCGACTTATTTATAATTTTTGAGGATTAGAGTATGGACCTCTTTGGAGGGTATTATTCAAGTTTAGAAAACACATTTCATTGCAATCATCACAATTTGTTTCAAATTTCTCTCCAAACATTCCCCATCTTTTTCATTTCCTTTATAGCTAAACTTCTGAAAAATTTTCTATATTCACAATCAATTCATTCTCTTTTATTTGTTTCTAAAACCAAAGCAATTCAGACTATCACCTCCCTACTCCCCTGCAATAGCCTCTTTCAGTATTACCCAGATCTTGCTGATAAAAGGGACATCTTTTAGTTCTTATACAATAGTATTTGTTATTATTAATCCACCTTGCTTAAATGCCCTCTTCTCTTGACTTTTTCTGATTTGTTTCATTACCTTTCTTTCAGTTCCATTTTAGCCTCCATCAAGAATGTTGCTTTTTCTATCTACCCTTGAAATATTTTCACTTACTTGATTTTCTCATAGGCTCCCACACAAAAGTACACATTTTAATTTTTTACTTGAGACCGAACTACCCATCTCAGCAGCCTGTTTTATTTTATCCCTGTGAAGTCTTCCTACACTCCTATTGCCTCACAATTGCTTTGAGAATAATATCTATTGAATATTTTTGTAGCATAATTGTTCATACAAATAATCTCATTTAATATTCTTAACAATCTATGAGATAGGTATTTTTAGTATCCCTGTTTCACAGCGGAAGAAATTGAGATCCAGCAAAATTAACTAATTTGCTTATGGTCAAATAACTAAGAAATTATTTGGTAAAGAGGAAATAAATAATGTTCCCAAAGAAATAATTTGTTGTTTGTCAAACCAGATTATAAGGAAACATTTTTCTTTGTTTTCTTTTCTTTTTCTTTTCTTTTCCTTTTCTTTTTCTTTTTTTTTTTTTCTTTCTTTGAGTGGGAGAGAAGAGGAATCAAAATGAAATTTTAGGTAAAACCTTAAACATTCCCACCTTTGTTCTTCAATTAATGTACTGTCTCTAGGAATGCAATAGATGTAGAGGTGGATAGAGTTACTGATTATAACCCTGTCTTCAGTTTAGTTTAGTCAGTAACTCAGAAATGTGGATTAAATGCACAGTCTATAATGAACATTGTGACTTTAACCTGACTTCAATTATGGCTTTGGTAGTAAATGTCCCCAGCCTGAGTTCTAAATAAACATAAAATAATGATTTTTTTCCCCACTGTCCATTAAGTATGGAGATTGAAATAGAGAGAGTAAGGTCCTGAAGCCTTTGGGCAACCATGTGGAGAGGAAGCACCTGCCCTCACACCCTGGGCAGTCGCCCTACACAGCAGGTGTCTGTCTACCTTCTGGGCCCTGCATGACCTGCTCTATTTGCTCTGTATCTCTCTCCCTATCTATATTGTTCTCTCATTTATTCTCCCTCTCTTCTCATTCCACTTTTTCTTTCTGTTTTCTCTTCCATTATCTCTCTCCTTTCCTCTTTCTTTCAAACTCTGTGAGGAGAGTTTCAGTTTCAGTTAGCATTCAGAATGAATCATACTTGCTCTAATCTGGTTGATCCATCTTGGCTGTGAGGTTCATGCAGTAGTAGTGTAAATTGGTAGATGGATTGCAGAGTAATAAGAGAACCAAATAACATTGAAAGCTGCACTGTCAGGGGCTGACGAGCCAACTTGATAACCTATCTGAAATTCAACATTCTAAAAATATGTGTTCCTCACCTGGAAAACATACCAAATTTCTCATAGGGAGTTTTAATATTATTTGGTTATATTTTAGAGGATTTAAGACTTTTTACATATTCTGCCTGGATAGCATGAAAACCCAAAGCAAATAAAAAGAATTAAAAACCCACATTGAACTGTTAAAATGCATATCCATGGCTGTTCTTTCCACAGAGGTATTAGAAAAAGATATTTCCCAACTGTACTTGCTATTTTATCCTGACCATTATAATTACAGAAGCACCTCCCAAAGCAGTAATCCTTAAAATATGTCATATTTTTAACTTACCGTACCATCTTTCTCTCTCAGAAAGCATCTTCTTTGTTATTAATTTATTTAATGTCTGCCTTCTCCATCTTTAAAGGAAGTTCCATGAAAGCAGAGAAATTGTCTTATTTCGTCCCATATCCTTGGCACAGAGCAATTATCCAGCCTGTGGTAGAGACAAACAAGTTAAGGTGACCCTTCAGGATTCAATCTGAAATCTTCTGTCAGAAAACTGAATTTGATGGGTGTTTGCTATCACCCTATTGAGGTCTTCGTGAGTGAATAAAGTGAATGAAAATGAGTAAATGGGAACAATTTACTGAGAGTTATGAAAGTTTGTCAGAAAAACATTATCCATTTAATAGAAGTCAAAAGCAAAAATGCTGCTGATTATATATTTCCTAATATACATTTTAGAATTTAAGAGATTTTAAAATATGGCAGATATTTCTTTCATACTCCTGAAAGCCTCTGGGCTTGCCATAACAAGAAGAGGAAAAAAGGGGAAAAAACTATTTGTATACTTTCAACAACAAAATTTTTAATTTTATTTCTTCATTCTTATAAATGCAAAAATAATTCTTATTGTGTGTAAGTTACCATAGACTGGGAGATGACACATCACTCCACACGTTAGAGGGTATGAGGTTTTGGAAACACTACTTTAGGTATGATTGAATTCCTCTGCTTCTAGAGGCCCTCAAAATTAATATAATCCTAAAGACCTTTCTTAGGCCCTTACCCACCTCTTTCACCTCATTTCACTTTAGTCAGTTTCTTAAGCTCCAAGTACTCTTAATTATCATAGAACACATACATGCTGGTGACCCAGACAAAACACTATTTCTTTTAATCTCTGCTAATTAATTTTTCTTATTTCTTCTTATCAAAAATACTCATAAATGCTTGAGAAAAACACTTGTCCTTTCTCGCCAGGCCAAAAAATGTTATGATATATTCTCACTATTCCACACAAATTCTTATTCTAAATACAGTAGCTCTTTTACATTTATTTCTGTGATAATTTAATTCAAATGTTTCAATCACTCTACTGCAAGCTCTACTATAGGCAGAGAGAATACTGAAAAGTATTTGTTGAAAAATGTAAATGCAAAACTAATAAGCTCTATCTCCTAATCGTGGACCTATTGAATGCTACTGGGCTTTAAATTCTAGATTTAGTTCATTTAACAGCAACAAATTAAAGTCAAACAAACAAAACAAAAACTGAGAACGAGTAGGTTGGTTTTTTTTGTTTTTTTGTTTTTGTTTTTTTTTTTTTTTTTTTTTTTTACGATAAATGCTTCATGTTATGTCAACATGCAGAGAGTAGATTATATTTTTAATTTAGTCGTGATTGTGTGGAGCCATACAAATACAAATATGGCAATAACCTATCTCATATGTCTGTTATTCAGTTTATTTCCTTTTTTTTTTTTACTTTTTCTAAATTTCACCCATTCTTTTCCTCAATCTCATGCTAACACCTAAAAATTGGAAATAGTAGAAATCAGTAATAAGGTATAATTCAGTTCTAATATTCATTCAAAGCCTTGAATTCATTCACTCATTCATTCATTTATTCAACCACTAACATATTCAAAAATCAAATATTTAGCACCTAGATTACAAGTTACGATATGGGTAACAAGAATATCTTGATATATCAAATGTATAAAAAGTCCCTATTCTCCTGCAGTCCTTAATTTAATTTAGAACTGAAGATAATCACATAAATAGCTGCAACAAAGGCCAGTGTGATAAGAGTCTTGCCAGTTGTTTAAACTAAGCATGAGAGAATTTCAGATGAAGGGAACATGCCTTGTAGGTTATGGGGAAAAGAAAGATATCGAGAAGGTAGCATCTGCATTGTACGTTAAAGAACTGGAGGAATATTGTTAGATTTAAAGACAACAGAAAGAGAGAATGGCATTAATAAGAGTGAGGAGGTCAGAGGTTTCAATGGGGAGCAAAAGAAACCTAGTTTAACTGATGTGTAAGAATACAGTGTAGAGCAACAAGAGGTCAATCTGGAGAGAAAGATTGAGCTCATTTGTCAAAGATCTTGAATTAAGGTGACTAGACATTGTATTTGTCCGTGATTGTCCTGTTTTATTCTCTTGTCCAAGCATCCCATCTGTTATTTCCTAGATAATTATGAGAACTGCTTTATAAGTCTATCAAATATTAGAATCAATTTATTAGTCATTAAATATTTTAAAACTTATATGCTTTTATACCTTTAGTATTCAATTTTGCTCATAAATGGGTCTCTGCTTAGAAGATAAAGTATATATTAACTCTAGTAGCCTAGGTGTTTCTATAGTTGCTTATTAGATTTGAGATAATGAGAAAATAACCTCTCTAAGCTTCAGTTTTCTCACAGTATAATACCCTATACCATAGTTTGAAAATTAAATATAAAGAGTATAGAATAGTTGTATCTATCATAAGTTAGTTTTTTTTCTGATTCTCATAATTGAAGAAACCTAATTTCCTATTATCATTTTTTCAAATTCAAAAATTAAATCATTTAATATATAACTGTTCTAAGTGATTGAAATATATTTGCATATTTATGAATGAGGTATATAAAATATACCACTATTTTAGATAATCTTTATATAAACATACTCTTGTCTAGGCCACTTTAATCTCCCATATTGATTAACCCAGTGATTGATCTCTGTCCTTATCTTATTTGAGCTGTAAGAAATATTTCGACACATGGTTGATCATCTTTCATATTAAAACACCCTCTGCATGTGGCTTCCAGGACACTACTTCCCCTTGAAGTTATCCTACTTCACTGTTTACAGCCTCTCAGCCTCCTCTGCTAGTTCTTTCTCATCTCCCCAAACACACACAAAAAATAAATATTGGAGGCCTAAAATACTCAAGCTTAAAGACTTTTTTATTTTACTTCATTTATTTACTTTTTTCAGGTGATTTCATGTAATTGTATGGCTTTAAATACCCTTTATATGTTAACAATTCCACAAGTTACATCTACTCTCAATTCTGGTCTTAGATACTCAACTCTCTGCCTAACATGTCTATTTGGGTGTTGATAAGAAATCTCAGATTTAACATATATAAAATCAAATGCCTGATCCTTGTTGACTCATTTCAAATATGTTTTTTTCTGTTGTGATTTTCATTTCATTTAGTTGCTCAGGTCTAAATTCATGTACTCTTCTTTAATCCTTTATTTCTCTCACACTAACTCTCATCCACCAGCAAATCTTATTGGCTTTAACTTTTAATATTCAAAGTCCAGCCATTTCTCATATATCTATTGTTATTTTCCTGGTCTAAGCCATCAATATAATTTGCCTGCATATTTTCAAAGTTTCCTAATTGGTCTCCCTGATGCAAACACTGACCACCATACCCTTTTCTGAACATGATTGTCACAGTAATCCTGATGAAAATGTATCAGATTTTTAAAACACTTCTCTCACTCTTAAGAAATGTCAAAGCCCTTATCATGTCCTTTATGATTTTATTCTGTTATATTTCTGACTTCACTACTATGATGACTCTTATCTTAATTCAAGAACACTGTCCTCTTTCTTGTTTCCTGGCCCTTGAGAGCCCAAGAGTCATTACTTCAAGGCCTTTTTACTCTTCGTTTCTTCTTCTGGAATATCTAAATACCTACCTGGTTCCTTTTTTCACTTTCTGTAATTCCTTGCTTAATTAAATATCACCTTCTCAGTCAGGTTCTTCCAGACAGTCGTTATTAAATGACCAATTACCAACCCATCCTAAACCTAACACTCCTTATACTCATTCTGGTTTATTTTGCTCCATTGCACTATCTAAAACCCAACCAAACAATAAAACACATATTTATGATTGCTGTTGTTTATTGTTCATTTATATATTTTAAACGTGAATTTTATAATAGAAGTAACTGTGTCTGTTTGTTCATTGTTATATTCCCAGAGGCTAAGATGGTGCTTGGCATACAGTAGAAAGTCAGAAAATAGTTTTATTTAATAAGAATGGATGAACAAACCAAATCAAATATATAGATAATAGTATAATATTACCTTAACTAAAACTACAGAACAAACATTCTTTTGAGTTATGAATATTTAATTTTTGTACATAAATGATTCAAATCAAAATATATCAAAAGCTTTTCAATTCAAATGTTTCTTAAAGCTTGTAGACTACCTTTCTTTCTTTCTTTTTTTTTTTTAGTTGACTAAGACTCAGGTTCACAACAACATATAAAAATAGAATCTGTATCTATTAATAATCAAAACAGAACAATGAAAAGAAACATGTGCTGACTAAATATGTCTTTCCTTCTTACAGTGTCTATCAAGCTTAAATACTACTTTAGTTTCTATAGTCTCATAGGTTATAATTTTCTTTTTTATCAGAATAAGAATTTTTTAAATAGCTCCTTGAAAATGATGAAAAGGTGTTTGCCGGTCATTTGGAAAAGCTTACAAAGATAAATATGTTAAACGGTTTTCTATTTAAAACTTACTTAGAAATCACTCTCAAAGACCAGACAATAATTACTCATAATAACAAATTAAACTATTACCTGTGTCATTTCCACTTTTTTTTTTAGTTTAAAGATGATTTTAAAAAAAAAAGAAAAGAAAAAGAAAAAATTTATGAAAAGTAGTGTCTTCGAAATTGCCAGCTTGCATGTTTTGGTAAATAGACTTATTTTTTTTTTTAACATTTGGGGAATGAAATTGTATTGAACAAACTGGGGTGAAAGCCATTTCCAGTCATTCTATTTGAAATATAATGACCATGAACAAATACTGGCAGTTCCGCCTTTTACATAGAAAACTTAAAGAAACAAAAGAATTATATGTAAGGAATTTAAGATGAAAATCTTTTGTTTTTCTTCTATTCAAATTTGTTCCTCCTACACAGAATTTAGCCTACACAAAATTGTGAAAATATAATTTCAGTCCTTTCATTCAGTTCATTTTTGAAAACTATATACATTTTAATGAGTTTTTCTTTTGTTTTACTTTTAAATTTCTTTCATGTTTTTCTAATTCAATTTATTAGTCACCTTTGTAACACTCACAACTAGTGGAAGAAATGTGACAAGAAAGAAAAATTTTAAGTACAACCAGACAGCTTCTATTTGTGAATGGAACCCAGCATGCTATTGATGTGAGATCACAACATGCTCTCAGAAATTTTCCCTTTGGTGCAAATAGCAATCATACAGATAGATGATAGATGGATGGATGGATGGATGGATGGATGGATGGATGGATGGATGGATGCATGGATGGATGGATGGATGGATGGATGGATAGATAGATAGATAGATAGACAGATGATAGATGCAAAGTTCAGACATTTCAATAAGTGTTTTTTTTTTTTTTTCCAATTGCTTGTAACTGAAATATCTTGAGCTTATACATCTATAGGTAAAAAGAATGATCAACCTTTAAGTAATCTAAGATAATTGTAGGAGATCTAACATCTAGCTGAAAGATTTTTACACAAAAATATGGAGTGCCTCATTATGATCAGTATTCCTAGACACAGGGCCCCCGTGGGATGTGTAAGGAAAGCTGATAAAAGGTGCAAAAGGATTGATTGACATGGCTAGAGAGGAATACATACAGACCAATAAAGCAGTAAGTTTAGAACACTGTGAATCCAAGAAGCATCATCGGCTTGCTTTTATGTGATTTCTTTACTGAATTATCTAAAGATGCACCAGGTAGAAATGATCTTTCTAGGTAGAAATGATCTTTCTCTTTTCAGAGCCAGAAATGAATAAAGCCACTGCATCTTTTGAGAAATGTAGCAGAATCAAGCAATAGAAAGAGAAAATATCTATTGTGCCAAGGAATCTGGAAGAAATGTGAAAATGTTAATGTTATATATTTCTAAATGCTTATATAAGTAAAATAGATATTAGTGAAAAATATTCATGTTGAACATGCTGCTTATCACCAAACTGATCCACAGTGTCAGGTTCCTTGAAAGGTCTCCTTCCGAGGGCTATAAAGCCAGCTATTCTCCTTAGAGCATTTTAAGGCTGTTTCTTCTGTAATTCAGGTACATTTCCACAGACTTTCCTACAGCTGTATCTTCCTCACAGACACCATCTTCCTTTAAAATAGAGGGCAATTTTAGTTTTACAAAAGTACTCATCGAGGCACCTAAAGTCCTGGGAAATCTGACCTTTTCCCAGGTCATAACCAAGCCTTTGAAACAATTAAACTGTCAGCTTTCTGAGAGCAAGAACTACATCTTCCAGTTTATACTCTCCCCATAACTTATACAATGTGCCACACGCATTCTTGAAAATTGTGCTTGCTTGAGAGCTAATTGATTCCAGGATAGCCACATAAAATGCACTTCTAGGGCATCAAGATTACCAGGGTTTGATTTACACATACTGAAACCTCTGACATACTGGCACAAATAAAATAAAGCAGAATTTCTTTTCCAGTAATATCTACACTTGCAGAGCTAAAATCAATGTTTGTAAGAGGTCAGAGTTGATGTAGGGTCTTTTTCTTGCTCAAATCTCTTGAATTTGGATTTTTAGGCTGCCTACAGAATTAATCTTGAACTTGACATGATTTTAGGAAGTCAGAGCAACTTTGCAAATATTCTTTCCCCTACAGCCCTTCTTTTGAACATTCTCTCACACCTAATGCTGTTTAATAGAGCAGCACTTCCAGCCATTAGGGGTAAAGCTTAAAATGCAAAAGCAACTGGGAGAATATACTAGCCTAATATCATCTTACTCTACAAAAGATATATTATCCATTTCCTAGGAAAGCATCATAATAGGGGGCAGGAAAAGTCAGCATGTGCACTCCTAATAAGAGGCATGGCATGCTGTTATGGTGGTTTTTACTTTTTTTTTTTTTTTTTTTTTTTGACAACTATTCTTGCTGCCTTGAACCCCTATTATATCCGGGTAGTCTACTTGAAATTGGTTTGAATAACCTGACACAAGAAGTGGAAAATATTATACTGAACTAACTCCTTTAAATTCCAATTCCCTTTTCAGGATTGCAAATGGTTTAAGATAATCCAATTCAATTCACCTTGACAAGTACTTATTGAGTGTCTCTTGCTATTGTTTTGAAAATATACAAAAATCAAAGACAGTCCCAGTCTTTAAAGAACCTTAACTCTAAATGAAAGTAAGAACTACAATAAAAGAGCAATTTGAATTACATAATAAGCATAATCTTATGTATTTAATTCAATTTTATCTATTTATAAATAGGGAAACTGAAGCTTAGAAAGTTAAATGACTTCCTTAAGAAGCCAAATAGTTAATGACAAACCTAGGTCTAAGACTCAGGCAAACCAAAAAGAGAAATACATTATGATAAACAGTGAATTATTTTATTAACTGTCAGTTTTCAAAATACATTTATACAGACAGTATATATTTTCCTTTATGATAGTGTTCTTGTGAAATAGTCATTTGGCCGTTAAAGAATAATTAATATTTTACAAAATATTTTCCATATTCTAAGTGCTCTAGAAATATAATGATTGAATAAAATTAATAAACGAGGAGTAAATGCATTGGTTAAAATAATATATCAAATAATTGCTATTTTAAACATGGAGCTGAATATAAAGCATTTTGATGGTTAATCGTATCTGGCAGCAGGACTTGTGTTTATATTACTGTATACAATTTGTTTTGCACATGTAAGTTTTTGTGGCCTAAATTATAAAATGCTTGTGAACCTTCTCTATCTATATCTTTTCTTATTGTATGTGTGTATATATTAAAAATGGGGAGAAAACAAATATACTGTCCATTGGCAAATGACAGAATGTAACAAAATGAAGTGGAGAGGGTACGGTAGTTTTCAGCTTTCCAAAACTACATATACGTCACCCTGAAATGCATGTCAGACTACTACACGTTGTTTTGTGTATTTTCTCATCGTTAACTTTGAAAATCCACCCTGTTGCTCTTGAGTTTGTTTTTTGGGTGGAAAAGGAAAAGCTATCTCCACAATTTTGAGAAAAAAAAATAGATTGGAAATAACAGAAGGGCATTTTTCTTCAGTGACTAGACATTCAGTGAACAAGCAGGTTGTTTTGACAGATGAGCTAAAGGTCTGTCCATCACAGACGTGGGAGGCCCTCACTCCTCTGACTGCTGAAGGAAAAATGCTGAAAAACAGCCAATGTGTAGATTGATCAAGAGAAAACATAGGCAAAACTGCTCAAGAAAATGTGATCTAAGCTAAAGACTACTGTTGATAAAATAAATATTATATGTGAATAAATGTATTTTATATAACTATATTACTTATAATTCTTCACTGCAGAACACTTAGTTTCAGTCAGCTTGGTATCATATAAAACATATATCAGGTTATAAACTTGGTCCAAGAGTCAAGATGATATTCAAGTTCTCGAGGTTGTTCAGACCATTTCTTTCTCCATATCTTTGGCCACAATCATATCCCACCCATGTCTCCAGATCCCCCACCTCCCACACTCTCTTTGCTATAGGTTCTTCTTCCTCAATTCACTATTAAATAGAACTCCTTAGCTATTTGATTTCAGGCAAATAATTGAATATCGTTTATTTGGTTTCTTCTTGGGTAAAATACATCTAGTTAAAAAACAAACAAACAAACAAACAAACAAACAAAAACTACTCTGCTGACTTAGAGAGGCTACCTTTTTTTCTCTCAAATTTATTAAGGTTTATTTGACAAATAAAATTGTAAGATATTTCAAGTGTACAATGTGATGATTTGATATACATATGTATTGTGAAAGGCTTCCACCATGGAGTTAAGTAACAAATCTACACTTCGCATATTTACCTTTTTTGGTATATGTGTAAGAACATTTAAGTTCTATTATTTTAACAAATTTCAATTATAAAATACACTGTTATCAATTATAGTCACCATGTTATACATTAGATTCTTAGAATTTGTTTATCTTATAACTGAAAATTTGTCCCTTTCACCATCTCCCTATTCTCTCAATCCTTAGGAACCACTTTTCTGTTCTCTGTTTCTATGAGCTGGACTTTCTTTTTAGATTGCACATATGTGATACCACATGGTATATATCTTTCTCTGTCTAGCTTATTTCACTTAGCATAATAACCTCCAGGTTCATCAATGGTGTCATAAATGACAGAAATTCCTTCTTAAGAGCTAAATAATATATTATTGTGTATATGTGTGTGTATGTATACATATAATATTTTATTGATGAATTTATGCATCAATGAACACAGGTTGTTTTAATATCTTGGTTATTGTTAACAATCTTAATATGAACATGGAAGTACAGATTATTTCTTTGAGATAATTATTTAATTTCCTTTGGATAGACACCCAGAAGTGGGATTGTTGACTCATATAGTAGTTCTATTTTTAAATTCTTGAGAAACTTCCATATAGTTTTCCATGATGATTACCAGTTATTATCTCCACCAACAGTGTACGAGTGTTTCCTTTTTTCCATACCCTTGTCAGCATTTGTTATTTCTCATCTTTTCAATAATAGGCATTATAACAGGCGTGTTTCTATATACAAATAAATATCAGACAGATACATTTTTAAAAATCCTGTTTACAATTGCATCAAAAAGAACAAAATACTTAGGAATAAATTTAACCAAGGAGGTAAAAGATCTGTACACTGAACACTATAAGACATTGATCAGAGAAACTGAAGAAGACACAAATAAATGGAAAGGTATTAGTAGATTGAAAGAATTAATAATGTTAAATATTTATACTACCCAAAGCAATCTACAGATTTGATTCAATCTCAATCAAAATTCCAATGACATTTTTTATAGATATAGAGCAAATAATTCTAAAATTTGTATGAAACCACAAAAGTTCTTGGATAGCCAAAATACTCTTGAGAGGGAAAAATAAAGCTGGAAACACCACACTTCCTGATTTCAAATTATACTACAAAGCTATAGTAATCAAAAACAATAAGGTATTGGCACAAAAACAGACACATCATCAACCAAACAGACTAGAGAGCCCAGAAATAAACTCATACATATATGGTCAATTACTTGATGACGAAGGAACCAAGAATATACAATGGGGAAAGGATAATGTCTTAAATAAATGGTGCTGGGGAAACTGGACAGCCACATGCAAAAGAGTAGAACTCAACCACTATCATACACCATACACAAAAAAAATGACTCAAAATGAATTAAAGATGTGAACTAAAACTGTAAAACTACCCCAATAAAACATAGGCATTAAACTCATTAACATTAGTCTTGGCAATTATATTTTGGATTTGATAACAAAAGCAAAAGTAAACAAGCGGGATTACATTGAACTAAAAACTTTTTGCACAACAGAGGAAACTATCAATACAAAAGGCAACCTTTGAGAAATACTTGCAAGGTACATATTTGATAAGAGGTTAATATCCAAAATATACATAGAACTCATACAACTCAATAGCCAAAAAATAAAATAAAATCACAAAGAAAGAAAGAAAGAAAGAAAGAAAGAGAGAGAGAGAGAGAAGAAAAAGAAAGAAAGAAAGAAAGAAAGAAAGAAAGAAAGAAAGAAAGAAAGAAAGAAAGAAAGAAAGAAAGAAAAGAAAGGGCAAAGGACCCAAATGGACATTTTTTTTTCCAATGAAGATACCTGAATGGCCAACCGGGACGTGAAAAGATGTTCAGCATCACTAATCATCAGGAAATGCAAATTAAAACCACAATGAGATGTCACTGAACACCTGTTAGGGTGTCTATTATCAAAAATGTAAGAGAATATCTTAATAAACCAAAAGTTAAATATTTAAAGGACTGTGGATGACTATAATATAATAAAATACTGTATTATAAAGAAATACTTATTATTTTAACTGGTTATTTGGTAATAGGGAGAGATTGCACTGAATCACCAAGGCAACTAATTTCAAGCTTGTTGAAAGTAGGCACTTGTTTTATGTAAAATTAAGCAGCAGAATTGGGGCTGCATTTAGTGGCTAGAGAGAAGGGAAGTTTACCAGGTTGCACTTGAGGTAATTCTAGAGTTTGTTCTTACTGACTGCAAGCTCTAGCCAAGTGAGCGAAATGGTAATATAATAAAAAAGTTTTTTAAATTTTATTTTATGTATAATGTACCAAAAGCAGAGATACGCAGTAACTTGCTCAGATGCTCAGAGTTACACAATCATTTATGAGAGAGCCATTATTGTTAAAGGAATACACAAGGGAGCAAAGTGACTAGATTCTTCAAAAATATTTGAATACAATAGAGTGTTGCCGAGGCTTTTTTTTTCCCTATTGCTCTTATTGGAAACCCAATTGTAATCAGCTTAATTTTTTCTCTAAAGAAATAAGTTAATTTTTATAACTGGGTGGTCTTAATGGTTATTTCATTGCCAAGCACAACTAGATCCAGAGCACAAATTAATAACCTTGGAATATCTGGATTTATTCTTAAGTAAGTTTTATCTAGGACACTTTTGTAAGGCTAATTTTATATCATAGGTAACACAACTTCCAAAAGTTTAAAAAGTACATTTTTTTTCCCCAGGTAATTTAGCCTTAATTTTCTGTTAAGGACTCCTACTAACTAGTTTGGGCTATGTGCCCAGTCTTGAGCTAATTATGATGACCAGGTAATTGGCATATCCTGATTGACTGAGCCAGATTCAAATGCCTATTTCTGGAGCCAAGAAGTGAGGGTGTCCCACAATAAATATATAACCTGAGAAAGGAAGACTGGTGATTCTCAGTGATCTGCTTGTCCCTCGTTAGTTGTAAAGCTCTTGATTCTCTAGCTCCAACCATCACCAGCACCCCTAAGTTCAGGGGATACTTATGTGGAATTTTCATCCTAAAAATTAAAAAAAAGAATATTTGAATAGACATTGGTGGGTTTCTACCTTGCTCAAAAGTACCTGTTTATATTCCTTAAGGAGGTCAACTCTATATAAACGCAAATAGTTGCAATTTCTGAGTTGGTCTTTAGCAACCCTTAGGACACTCATCCCAGGGTCATACACATATTAGATACTCAATCAATGTATATAAATTTGATGGGGTCATTTTCTTGAGCCAATGTACAGAAATTTGATGGAGTTATATTTGTTGAGGATTCTTGGGGCAATAGCTGTGTGTCTGTATATAACAGAAAAGAAAAACAGAAAAGGAAAATAAAAGCTATTTTTCCTATAAAACTTATTAAGGAATAAAAGGAAGTTCTAAAGAGTGAGAAAGTTTTTATCATCTTGAGTAATATATTTAAAATCATTGCTATGACTAATTAATAAATTATAATTTTAGTAATCATAACAATAGCTTAAATATTAAAAATATGAAATAGAATATAACAGAATAAAATAGAAAAGAAAGAATCAAATCGAGTACATCATTCATAGTAAGGATGATTATTATTCCACTGGATTTATTTCATTTGTTGTTTGTTTGTCTGTGTGTTTACTAGGCTTCATTGCAAAATGTTTTGTTTTATTTTTTTTAATTTCATTTCAAAAAAGTTTGAACAACACCACCCCCAGAGTGATGGTATGTGTTTGCTTTGTCAGTGTTCATGGTTTATGTTGTCAGCTGGTAGCAGATCAGAGAGCAACATTGACACTTAACATATAACCATATTTGGCAGATGAAGACCTTGGAGAGCATGTGCCACACATGAATCCAGCTTAGGCAGGTTTTCAATTTGTCCATAATGCGCTCATTGGTTTGGAACTCTATGAATGTACATGTCCTTTGGTATGGGTGGATTTGTGTGACTTCTTGTCAAATCAATGTTTATTGACAAAAATCTATTTTGTTGTTTTGTTCCTGAAATCTATATTGGCACCATTCCCTGTGGATATTTGGCTAGTCAGTGGCAACCAGGGATGCCAGCTAGAGTTTTTACTGTTTTTATGGTGCCAGCTGCTTTCTTGGCTTGGGTTTCTTTTGTTCAGATTGTAAATGAGGGCAAGACACCCAAATCCACCCCAGTGTGCTCAGTGGGAAATGACAGGAGCCCAGTAGCTTAAGGCTAAGCAGCAGGAGTTTTCATGAATGAGGGGTCAGATATAGTGGTGGCTATAAATGTGGAACTGTGCTAAGGGATGTCATGCATAAAAGTACTGGAGAAGTGTGTGTGAGTGCGTGTGTGTGTGTGTGTGTGTGTGTGTGTGTGTGTGTGTTTGGGAAAGATTTCTTTTTGATTGTAATGTCACTAT
The DNA here is from genome assembly GCA_028627145.1 of Eidolon dupreanum. Lineage (NCBI taxonomy): Eukaryota > Metazoa > Chordata > Mammalia > Chiroptera > Pteropodidae > Eidolon > Eidolon dupreanum. The sequence goes on along the minus strand of CM053503.1, from coordinate 104,349,379 downwards.
TTTTAACTAAATGAGATGATTGATTTTATTTAAGAGCATAAGAAACCAGTCAAACTACAGGGAAAAAGCTCTCTTCACAGTTAAGGTTATAAATAAGTGATTTTTTGGAAAACATACACAAACCGGTACTCCATTGGGAGATTATCCAGGATTCTGCACTTTTTCTTCTATTCCTAGTGTTTGCATTTTGGTACAATGAAAGAAACAGAAAAGTGTACATTTTATATCCCTTAAATAACATTGTTTGCAGCTCTTATAATATTTGGGAGGATGAGGGATTCAAGATTATGCCTAGAACAAAGAGTTTGAATTATCTGTGTGCTTAGTGATCTGGGCTTTCAGATTCTTGAATTCTAAGTGATTGAGAAATAGAGAAAACACAAAGGATGTTTCTTAGACTTGCAGTGGTATGAGAAGTTTTCAGGCCAGGTCTAAGAGATGGCCCCAGAGAAAAGGAGGAGCTGCAGTAAGCTAGGGTGGAGGGCTAAGGAGAGCTTGCTTCCTCTGGAGTGACCACCTTTCAACTGGGGAGGTTAATGACTCAGTTCCATCTACTAAAATGCATCGAAAAGAAAGTAGGTTCATGTCGAGGGGCCATCACCGAAGTCTGTTTAAGGCCAAACCTTGCAATGGGATGGATTTTGATTGAACTACCTCTTAGGGAGAAAAGAGGAAAAAAAAAATCAAAAGAGAAAAAAAATACTATAATAGCAGTAATTAAATAAGACCAATATCGCCTTTTGGATTGGTAAAGCTATGACGCTCAAATGAAGCTTTGATCCCTAGCATAGAAAAGTTTCAATTTCACAATTTTTGATAAGGTTGCAATTTTGTTTTAGATATATATAAATGGCTCTAAATACCTCTAAATGTATTTCTCTATAATAATAAATGATAGAAATATGAGAACTGATGCATCCTTTTCTATAAGGCATATGTTGGTTACAAAGAATAAATGCGTGAGGCACTGGCTTATGTCTTGATTTCTAAGCCACATTTTTTCTGTCAATGACTAACTAAAATCTTGACCCCAACACCAGAACTTCCACATTCATTTGTTTTTCAAGCCTCAATTATTTTGGCTCTTGTTTATTTTGGCCACCCAGGTAGTCTCTTCAAGAAATGGGCTGAAAGGTTAATGGAATCCGATGGGGGGCAGGTCCCCTAAAGTGGTAGTTCTAAGTGCAGATACAAGGTGTTAATGTGCAAACAACCAGGCTCCTTTTACCTCATCACAGCTGCCCTACAAACCCTATCATCTTAACACCTTCATTGTCAATTTTGTAAAAGGTTCTCAAATCCAGTTTGTCTCCTGACTTTGACTCTAGAACAGATTAAAAATGAATTTATGACTGCCCAGAAAAAGTTCACAATATACAATTTTCCAGGTACTCTTTTCCTTTTCTATATCCAATAAATGGACTTCCTCTGAAAAAAATGACCCACCAAAAACAAGAAGAGACAGAGGAGACACACCCTGAGCTCCACCCAACTCTCAAATCAGATGAGAACTTTCTATTTTTTAAAAGAAATACCACAATAATTGCTTTATTGCTGCCTTGCATGAAATCATGAGACATGGAAAGTTTGCCAAATAGTTCTAAGCCTTTTAACATGATCAACTACATGTGAGTAATGAAAATGGATTCAGGAGGATTCTTTCAGTATTGAGATCACGAATTTAAAGAAAACTAAGAAATCAGCCCAATACCTTTAAAGAAAACATTTCTAAGAAAATCGGTGAAGAATAACAGCATGAATTTTTCTCACTTAAATATTTAGGGAAATATACTTATGACCACAGAAACTTATGTAAAAAGAAGAGCAATGTAATATTTAGACAGTAACTAGGACAGGGACACTTGCAACTGTTTTTTCCTAGCAAATGTCCAGTTTAGCTCACATGTGAATTAAATAAACCATTCCAAAAAATCTCAAAATACATGGTTAGGACAAGAATCTATATACAAAGTGGCAGCAAAGAAAAAGGAAACCTAGCAATAACATTACTTAACATGGATGTTTTATAAAGGATTGCTGGCACTATTTCAGGTGCACTACCCTTTCAATTTATTTGCAAGCCAAAACCAAAGCAATGTTTGGTTCTATTTAAACATAAACTCACATTCTGTCTGAGGGTCTAAGGACATAGGGAAAGTGGACCTACTACTCCCTCCCTCAATATCTTCCACATTTAGTAAGTAAAAAAGACAGGACACAAGTCACCATGAGACCCGTATATCATAATCTAGGCCTCCAGGCTCCTGGTTATAGGTCCGATAACACGTGAGGTCCCAATGTATTACTACCTGAAGGGCAGAACTGTGGCAATATTGCTCTATTATGGCAGGCAAGCCTGTAGTTATTCCCAGGGGAACTAACAGGTTCATGTAAAACAAGAAGTCTGTCTAACCTTTCTGGGTCATTCAAATGAGCAGAGGGTCTCTGCTCTCTAAAGTGCTCAACTCTCCTGCTTGTTTATTTGGAGAAATGCTTATTTTAGCTAGGGCTAAGGATCTCTAATTTATCTTTGTTCTGGATCATTAATAGAGGGAAAATGCATGCTGACATGGAAGGAAACAGTTGTCTTGCAAGCACTGAACAAATGTATTGCAACGCTGTTTTCCAGGAAGTTTGAGAACTCTCTAGTAAACCCCCAAATCAGAGCAGAGCTTGTTAGCTATAAAGATCTTGAAGAAAAGACCGGGGAGATTTGAGTGTGGTTCACTTTTTGTGAATACAAATTTAATATTAATGGAGACAACGGAGTTCAGTTCAGGAAATAATGCCATTGAGTTTGTCTAAGAAGAAACAGAACCAGCAGGGTTACATAAATATACATACATCCCAGTGATACAGCATTTGTAAGAGGGAATTTCCTCCAACAAGGGGATGTGAGTAATGTAATATAAGAAAATGACTGGACAAGCAATTCAGAATGTGTAAAAAAATACTTCCCTGGAAACTATGTTTAAAGCAACCACAATCTTCTGGAAGAGAAACTGAATTCAGAGGTGGTATTGGCGTGTTCAAATTGTTTCTAACTATAAAATATTCAGGCCACGTACCTGATTTCCTTTTACCTCCTGATAAAAAGAACTATAAAAATTTTTATTTTTTTCCTGAGTATTAGCAGAGACACACAATGAAATTTCTCTGGATTCAGGCCTAATTGATTTTTAAGTTATACAATACATTTATATCATTGTCCTCTAGATTTGCATTTTGAAGTTATTACTTCACTTTAAATATTAACATTTTTCTATATATTTTTTTTCTTCCAGAAAACTGGCACTGTATTAAATATAGTGCTTTTGTGTTCTACTATCCTCTTTGAGTGGAGGGTGATTGCGTAATTAAACCTGGCCTAAAATCAGCCACATAAGGGTTGAATGACTACCAAGTCCAACTGGGGAGAATTTACCGTATGAATGTTACTTTCCTAAGACTAAAACAGGTTAGATTTCCAAGTTTCAGAATATTGCTCAATGAAAGAAATATGTTACCCATGAGAGAAAAATAAATCAAATGGTGGTGTAATCTATAATCAAAGGCACTAATGGTCACAAAGCATTCAGAACAAAGGTTTGCTAAGCTAGCAAAAGCATGGAAAAAGTTTAATACATAATCCATTCTAAGGAAAAGGTCTTTATTACCTAAAAGAACAGGAATGTTTGTGGTTTGGAATATTTTCTTTTTGTTGTTATTTTTATTGTTATTTTTGTTTTATTTTTAAATACTTCAGAGACTAGCATAAATAGATTAACTCTTACTATAAAGGGAAAGACTTTTTAGAATATGAACTTTCTTGAGAAAAAGAATAACATCCAATACACTATTTTTAATTCTAGTTTTATAACCTAAAGTACATTTCAAAAGGACTTTAAATCCTCTCATCTTAATTTATCTTTATTTAGGACTGTTGCAAAATTTGCCTCCCGGGTTGCTCTTTCAAGAAGAACCAGAAGTTCATCTCTGCTTGTTTGGTATGTGGAATTGCTCCTACATAAACCATTTGATAGACAGCACCAGTGCTACAAAGGAATGCAATGCCAATATGTGCTTATCCTATACTTTATACAATAGAAAAGAAAAAAAGAAAAAAAAAAAAACAAACAAACAGTGACTGTGTGGAGGAAGAAAAAAGAAATGTTTTATTTATTCTTTTATTCACAGGTAGAAAGAGACAAATGATATTTATATGAAAGCAGATACGCTTGTTTTTATTTTGTGGCAAAATCCTTATTCGTTACTCAGTCCTAAAACATTAAAAAAAATGTGTGTATGCACATGTGGCTTGCATACCAGCATGTGAGTGGGTGGTGAACAGTAAATCTGTGGTATTAGCAGCAGACGGAAGAAAACAGCTAGAATGCAGATTTAAGGAGGCATCTAAGAAAAGGACAGATACATACTGATTGTTTTTGACCATGACAAGAAAATACATGTCCTTTGTCAAAGTTCTGTTCTCCAAGCAACAGAAATAATTAAATTCTCAGAAGGAAAACAACAATTTTTTAATATTATAAACATTTTAATATTACAACCCAAATGAACCATGCTTTACTTTCTACAGTGGGCACCTCAACAACGACATATTTATTTTTTCAGGTGTACGAATCTTATTCCTGCTCACACGTTCTGCCATGGCAAATAGAGCCGAATATTCTTTAGTGTAAGGTGTGCTGCGCTATTTTTATCTAAAAGTTTGCCACTCCCAAGTGTGACTGATCCTAAAATAATGATTAATTGAAATGCTCAGGGAATAAAGGGAGTCTGAATTATTTAAATTACTGATATTACCCCTCAATGCTTTTTTCTTTCCATTCTTCTTTAAAATTGTCTCGAGTATCTTTCACTTCCCAGTTATATAGGGATTCGTGTATTAGTTTGTGCCTATTTCTAGCCAATACAATAATGTGAATCAACTAAAGCTGCCTCTCTAGAAAATGAATGGTGGTAATTACTTGAGTTTAAATATTTCAATCAACTTTCTGAATAATCCATGGGCATAATTCCTTACTAAAAGTCCTGTGAAGGAAATAGTTTCCTTCTCTGGCAAATTTACACCTTGACTGTTGATGTGCCATTATCATGAGCATCAATTTCTTTGTGGTGCTGCTGCGATAGTAGAGAGTAGGAGAGATTAAAATCAATGTGTATTGACCCAGGTGCTTTTTCAAATAGAGACATAGCTATAGTAAATGAGAGGACACTTTGCTTCTAGAAACAAAATTACCCAAAGCAGAACTCACATAAACTATGGGGACACCAACCAGAATTTGAGAAAACTGAAATTATGACATAAAAAGTCTTTACAATATAAAGTGAAGATTTCAAAGCAGAAGTGGGAGGAGTTGGAAAAATTTCAGTTTTGGTGGATTTAATTCTGTTTATCTAATACAAGTAAAAATGTTAAGTATGTGTCCAGAGGCCCAACTACAGTTGTTTGACTGGACATCTCGAAGGTCTGCTGAGAGTAGTGCCATGGAGCTGGGAACTCACATCAAAACAGCTTCCATGCCATATAAAGATTTTTTTATATTTATATTGCATTGTGTGTTCACCACCCAAAGTTAAATTTCCTTCTATCACCAAATATTTGACCCTTTACCCCACTTACCTTTCCCCTTCCCACTTTTCTCTGAAGATTTTTTTTTTCAGTAATATTTTAAGAAATGAGCATGGTAGATAGTATAACAGGAGGAGTACTGTCTTGAGATTTAAGATGTTAAAGTTTAATTCTGGTTCAGTTTGTAAGTTGCTTTAGCATCTTGGAAAATTTAATTTCACCTTTAGGGTTTCAGTATTATTAGAAAGAATTCATAATATCTAAGATCCTATTTCAGTAGTTAATGTTTCTACATATATAGGGTTCATTCATAAAAACGGTATTTATAAATCTCTAACAATAGTAGCCTGTCCTCTTGGCATTTGCCTCTTCTACCAAACAGACTGCAGTAGAGTAAAAGGATGCCTTGATTGATCAAGGGTTCTGACACAGTGATTTCCAGGTTAACGTGGTTTAACATTCTCTGCTATCTCGGGCTCATACTGGATGTTCTACACACGATGTTGAGTTATTCTTGTAGGTGAGAACTAAACTGTGAGTGAAGGGTAAAGATACTAAAAGGGGAAAGCAGGCACCAAGCTGTACAGTTCTTATAGTAATAAGACTCAAAGCAATAAAACCAGGCATCAGAATGGGATTAGATACCAGTCATGGTGGACAGAGCTCAGTGGATTAAAGCCAAATACAGAAGTAAAGCAGAAAGGAATCCAGCAGTTGCCTCAGGTCACAACAAAAAAACTGAGAAGGAGATATTATGAACTACTAGTAACTTAGCCTTGACCGGATACTAAGTTGAACTTGTCTCTGATATTACATTTTTACATATTTTCTATTAACATTTGAGGTATGAACTAAATGTTTAAGTCTTTTATGCCAGTCGTTCAACAATCTGAGGTTGAAGATGGTGTGTACAAGGAGAAGGAGCAGCTGATGCATTTTACTAGATGGTCTCAGCCTTGTTTTGAGCAAAGAGGGCAGAGGTGGTAGGTAACACACATGTAGGTTGTTAAAAATATTCACCTACACCAATAATTTTATACTAAAAATACATCAAATTCCTTCATTTGCAATAATTTATTTTGGCTTTACAATAATTCTTTAGGGTATAGTCTTTTTAAAAAATATGAATATACATGGGATGTACAACATACATCATGAACACCTTAGTATAAGCAATTTGATTATAGTTCTCCTGAGAAAAAGACAGCATGAGAGCACTTGATATTTGGGGAAGGAGTGTAATAAATGAGAAGAAAAAAAGTGAGGCAGAAATGGGGTGCTAGGGAATATATTACCAAAGGCAAAAATCTTCTCACTTTGTACTTTTCTCCCTAAGCATAAAAATAATCAGAAGTGATTTGGACTTCCTAAAATGGAAAAATGAACACCTAGAGGCTTCAGATTTAATTTGATTCCTTACTACATACAGACTGCCTGTGTGGCCTTAAACTCTAGAGGGCCTAGTAGTTCTTTTTACTAGTCTAGAAGGAAACTCAAACACATCCTTCCCTTAGTCTAATTTCTTTGTTCTGGAGCAATTCTCTGGGATCCTTGGAAGAAAGGTGTTGTGTAAACCATAAGGGTGTGGTGTGGACTTGGAGCCCTGGGGTGGGTGGGGAGCCTGTGCGGTCTTGGATAGAAGCTTGGTTTCCCCATGTGCATTTAATTTGTGTTTTTTTTTTTCTGGTTTTTTTTTGTTTTGTTTTGTTTTGTTTTTTTCAAATTTCTGGAACTCACTCAGGAGGCTGATGGTGCATGTTAAGTCTGGAAAAGCACATGCACAGAACAAACAATTAAATAGCTGTCTTCTGCCATAGAAGTGTGCTGCTTCCTCAGAAATGAGTCAGTGCAAAGTAGGCTGTGTGCAGATCACTGATATGTCCCACCTTTCTGGCATGATTCGTTATCTCCCTCCGACTTGCTGGCAAAGGGGCAGGTGGGAGAGCATGAGTGAAGGAAGTCAAGAACATTTCACTTTTCCTGGTGGAGCTTGTATTATGTTGAAAGCTCTCCTACAAGCATGGGACAAGCAGATCTTTCTTCACTTCAAATTATGCTTATTGACCCCAAGATTGAACAGTTTAGGGTTGCCCTTTTATTTACTTAGTATTTTGCTGAACGGAATAACCCTGAGATCGTGGCTGAAGATTCTTATCTACATCTGAAATTATTTATTCTATTTTCCTATGCAATTCTCTATGTGATTTATGTTAAAAGAAAATTAATTACTGTGTGTTTTCACTGTGATAGTTATTTAAAAGTTCACTCAATGATGAAAATAAAAAATGCAGAATGCCACCTGAAATTGTCAAACTATTATCAGAGAAGAAGGAAAACTTTTAAGAATGGCATACCTGTTATATAATTAAATGTTGTACAATTATATACGTTTAAGATCAGACTTTCTACTAAAAGATATCTTGAAAAGTTTGAGTCATATTACTAATATTTATAGAAAAGTAAGTATAATTAGAAATACAGAGAAGTGAAAAAAGATAAGTATTTTAAGAACTATTCTTTTTTAAGTTCGCATTTCTTTAAATTGAGATTTTCATTCTTAATGTGAAAGGCCTCAGGCAAAAAGTACACAAAAAGTCCCTTTTCTACCAAATTTAGAGAAATGAGATACAAAATAGAAGAAAAGGGAGTTCATAATGTTAATAGAGAAGAGAACAATGTATGCTCCACTGAATACACTTAGGTCAAATTATAGGTAATGCTACAAATAAGGTGATTGTTTTTTTCTTGTATAGAAAAACCTTAAATACATTAAGAAGTGGAGTATTGAAAATGGCTATGTTACAAAGAAATCTTAAGTAACTAAACAGAATAAAAAGATATATTGGGCATCTCTCTAACTTCAGGAAGATGTCCCCAGTGAGAGAAGCTTCACATTCCTGAAAATCTAGCTTGCTTTGGATTATCTTGTAACACAATTAATTAAGTTTTTACATATTCACATTTTTAGGAAAGTTTTCTCCCTTTTACTTTCTAACTCCAAATCCAATGCTCCAACCTGAAAGCCAATTTATCTCTATTCAGTGGCAATGGAGAACTCTTACATAATTCAATTATTTTTAATGTTCCTTAAAAATCTGTTCTTCAGACTACCAGAATCAGAACCACCTAGGGTGCTTGTGAATTGCTAGCCCCCAACCCAGAGTTCTCCGTTCAGGCCTTCTTGAATTTGCCCCAAGAAGCTATAGTTTTGTCAGGCTCCATAAGGCAATTTTATATACAGCAAAGTTGGAGAACCTTGGCTAAGCCAGAAATAAGATATTTTCAGAGAATGTCTCTAGCTGCTTTAATTCTTAGCCAGTTAACTATAATAATTACATCTAGGGTAGAGCAATCCCTTTGTTAGACAGTTTCCTTGCTGTGAAGCAACCCTAATGAGCCTGACATTGGGGAATAAAAGGAGTCTGATAGAGGAAATACCATTGGATTTTTGGACCCATGGCATAAAGCCTCTGAAGTAGAAGAGGACACAGGAGAAGTAAGTTTTTAGTGCTTATCATCAACACATATAGTTGATTCAAGGAAGCTTATTCCCTACTTTTTCTGTAAAGGGCCAGATAGAAAATATTTTAGGCTTTATGAGCCAATCATGGCCGCGGTTATTCGGTTCTATGAAAGCAGCAATGAACAATATGTGAACATGTAGATGTAGTTGGATTCTAATAAAACTTTGCTTATTGACACTGGAATTTGAATTTCCTATAATTTTTATCTGTAATGAAATTGTCTTCCTTTTATTTTTAAAATCTTTTAAAAATGTAAAAACCATTCTCAGCTCCCTGGGCTGTACCAAAATAAACAATGAACAGGATTTAGCCCAAGGGCTATAGTTTGCCAATAACTGTCCTAAAACAGTTCTCAAGGTTCTACATTACCTGGAGGGCATATTTAAACATGGATTATCAGACCTCTTCTGCAGAATTTCTGATACTGGAAGTCTGGGGTAATAACTGATGATTTGCATTCCTAAGAAGCTCTTAGGTGGGTTTCAACCATTCCAAGTGCTGGGTTAAATAAATAAGATGGTGGTTGGGAACTACTATCTTATCTTGTTAAGAACAAGGATAATTCAAATCAAATAAAGTTTGAGAGAATACTTTTGCTGGGAAGTTGTTGAGAGACTGGTTTAGATTTATCAACAGCAGAGGTGGAGATGTGGAAGGTTTCTTGGCAAAAGAAACCTGGGAGGAGAAGAAAATAACAGAGAAACAGGGTGGAGAGTCCTAGTTAGCATTACATTAAGAACAGGTTCAGCTGATTCATACTGACCTTAAAACAATCTAATAGAGAGGTTGAAACCATTCCATGTGAATCATTTTTTTTCTGAATTCCAAACCATTATTGTTATTTTTATTATTGAAGAAACAAAATTATTTTGTGATCAAGTAACTGGTTGACAATTCAAAGCAAATACAAAAATTAAAAGGCCAGGCCCTTGTTTTCAGCTTATTTGCTTCACTGTGCTAGATGGAATATAAGAAGCTTCACTTCAGGGGGCTTTAGTTTGTGTCTATAGGTCAAGGAAAGAGGGTGAGGAAATAAAATGATGTCTCTGCATCACCTTTGTGTTTCAGGATTCTATTTCCATTCATCATTTTTACTTCCTTTGGGACCATGCCCTGTCAAGTGTTATCTGTCTGTCTCTTTTCCAATCTCTCTCTCTCTCTCTCCTTCTCTCTCTCTCTCTCTCACTCCATATAGAGTACTTCCAATCTTTTCTTTACACTGACTTCTGTATTTTTCCTTTCAAACACATAGTCATGAAATTTAACCCTTTACCCAAACATGTTATTTCATGAGGCTTACATGCTAATTAATCTCTTTCAATAAAAGCTAGTATTTAGAAATCTGGAAAGAAATGAATGCTCACCAAATGAGAAAGGCTAAGGCTGTTTATGCTAAGCAAGGGAGTCAGCCACCATCACTTGCTTTTTGACAGAGACTCAAAGGCAGGCAGGAGTGGGAAAGATTTTTAGTAGAAAAACAGGAAGGCTTCAGGTATGCCCTGATCAGAGGCTATTAGCATGAGGAAGCTGCAAGTGGGCTTAACTGGAAGTTGGATATCCTATGTGATTGATTAGGGGTGAATTTTTTACTTCTTCTAGTTGGTTCTAAGTTGGAAGTGGGGACAAAAATTAGGGAGGCTGTCAATTATTAATCAAGTCCTGGCCATTCGGAACCTATTGCTACTGAAGTTATTGTTTTGCTTCCTGGATTGTCACTAGAGATAGCAATCAGGCTTGCTTCAAGCCATACATAGCAGTCTAACTTTCCAGGTTTATTGTGGAGAAAGGGGGCAGTTTCCTGGGCAGGTAGAGCATTGTCTCTTTTGTATATGTGATCTCTCACAAATAAATAGTTTACACATTTATCTCCATTTCTTTACCTTTCTTTCCACTTTTAATTTTCCATAATCTGGTTTCTGCGCTAAATATATTCTTTAAACATTTCCCAAAGTGTTTCCCTCAACATTCTGGCCTCACAGGACATTCAGTATGAAGAGTTCAGTGGCAAACAAGTTAGGAAAAGAGATTCTATATCCACTCTATCCTCTACACTGTGAGCTCCAGAATTTATACAGGCATTGTCAAAGTTCTGAGAAGGAAATCAGAGAGGAAACTGTTATTCAGTTTTTCAGAAATCCTTGATAAAGAAGACCCACCCTTGCTTTATACATTTTAAGTAACATCAATTATGCAGTTATATTTAATATAAATATTAAATTATTTCACAATATTTATCATTCAGCTATACTTGTAGTTAATACTTCTTAGGAAATGCTACTCCAGGAAAACTGCCAGTCAAAAATTACCATCACCCCTGAATTGTCAAATCCAAAGGTCCAAAGGTCATTTCTTAGACCTCTTTCTCCTTCACCTTTGCATCATAGGACACTGTTGGCATAAACCTCTTGTGCTATCCTCCCCTGACTCCTGGTAAGCACATTATGTCTTTGCTCAATCATTGATTCCTTTGTTAACTTCTCTCTTATTCACACTCACCAATTTGAGGAACAAATGAAGACTAAGCTCTCTATATTGTCTATCTTCTTATTTTCCAAATAAGTTGTCCTTAGGGGAACAATGCACCTCCCTTCTCTTCTTTTCTTTCTATTTTCCAATTAAGGGGTCTAAGGCTAAAATGGAAAAGACAAGGATTAGTTTACCTTTCCTAGGGTTGGAATTTCCAAAAGGTCAGAATCTTAAGAGTATGTAATCACTTTCCAATGCATTTAAATGTTAAGATCTTAGGTTAGATTTGATAGCTCCCTTTACCCCACCCTTATCTTGAATGCTCAGATCATCTCTGCCTTTGGCATTATAGCTAAGCACTCTTTCATATTCTTTGTCTCTGACTTCTTTTCCTGAAATACTGGAACTGTTTTCCTTGGTATTATAGTAAGATTGGAAGTTCTAATTGAGAAGGCTATGAAACTGACTAATTAGACTCTCTAGTTCTGTTAGTTACTAAATGTATATATTTGGTGAGTGTAGGGGAGCTAGAAAAGAAAAAGAAAAAGACTAAGTAAGGATTAGCTTAGGTAGAGATAAACTAAAGGTGAGTTTAAGTAAAGGTATCTGTTACTGATTCCAGTCTATCTTCTGCACTAGGGTTGGGTTGCAAGTTCCTGTTACTAAAAAAATATCATTTTACCTTGTTTACCAGTTATCCCCTTGAATACCTTACAAGAAAGAGGCGTGGACTAAGCTAGCATGCACATGTTACTAAGTCCCTGGCCTAATCATATTTAATACCCTATTCCTACCATTCCCTATATCCAATATTTATATCCTCTTCACTCTGAATACCATCTCCAACTGTCAGTACACTTCTCAAATTCACCTAATCAGACTTGCTTATACTAAATATATCATTTTTTTTCTTAAATTAGCTTACATGCTTAACATATTTACCTGTCTACTTCTATCAATGATATTATTTTTCCAGGCCAAAGGCCTTCAGATCTCCTTATTAACTTGGTTTCTTTTCTTGCTCCCTTCCTCCTATAACCAATGACCCTCATTCAGACAGCTAACAAAGCATAAGCATACTGATTCTTCTTTAATAACGTTGATAACATCTTTTCTTCCCTCTCCATGTAAACTGCTCTGAACCCAGTCCAGATCTCATACTTGAATTTGCATCATTAGAAAAATTTCATAGTAAGGTCCTAGCTTCCAGTTGGCATGTGTGGAGATATATAACTTTATACTGGAACTCTTCCTTTTTGTACCCAAGTACAACACCACAGATTAATCATAGATTTCTTTACCAGTCATGATTGTCATGGATCCAAAGAGCAACCGAAGAATATTTTTAAATATAGTGTCCCAATTAGGCAACCAGGACAAATACAATGATCCATAAACTTGAAAAACTTGGTAGTGTTTAGCAGCAAAGTATGCAGAAACTGGGGAGAGAATCTCACAGAGTTGGTAAAAGAAAAACAAGAAGATCTAGGTAGGACATACAGTGTTCACTTCAAAGGACTATTTCCCCCCGGTATTATAAACAAGGTAACTGAGACAGAAAGAGTAATAAATTTTTAAAAATCTGCCAATGTATATTGTTTCTCCCTGAGGGCAAGAACTTGTCTGTTTGGTTTGCTGCTATAAATCTAGCTTCTAAAACATTATAGGTATTCAAAATATTTGTTGAATGACTCAATGAATGAAGCCCATTTCTCCATCATGAGATTGTCTTACACTTTATGGATCTATCTGCATTGAATTTTGATTTTCATCAAGGTTCAAGTCTTGCCAACTCCATTAATACTTTCTTGACCATTTCAGACCTCTATAATTTCTCATTCTGCCAAATTTTTACTGTGGCAGTCACTAATATACTATCTTGTAATATTGTTTTTAATTTTCACGTGTCAATGTTTTGTCTCACTCAGATCTGGGGTTCTTGAGACAAGATTTTTTTTTTTCCAGTTATACCACAGTACTCAAATATCCTTTAATTAAAATATATTTATTAATAATTTCTATGAACCAAAGACTTTTCTAGCCTCTGGGTTCAGAATGACCTATAAACTAGACTGTGTCCTCATAGAACTTACAGGCTAGCAAAAGAAAATGGCATTAAACCAACAAGTGAACAAATAAAGATCAATTATATACTGTGGTAAGTGCCCTGAAGGCAATTGAACAGGATGATGTTAGAGACAGTAATAATTTTACATTTAGATGTTGAAGAATGTCTCAGAAGAGATGACGTTTAACTTTATTTTTTTGAATAATTAATTTTTTTTTTAATTAAAGAAATGATTTAAATTCCTGCCTGCCCCATCTACCTCCTTCTGTCCCCCTTTCTCCTCTACCCTCTGGTAACCACTAGTTCATTGTTCACACGTCTCTGTTTATCTTGTTCATCTGGACAGTTAAATTTAATAAAGATAAAATGGATAAGCTTTCCAGGCAGAAGAAATGTTATGGGCAAAGGTCTTACATGAGAAAGAGCTTAACAAGTTTCAGGAAGTAAAAGAAGGGCAGTGTTGCTGGAATATTGTCTAGAATAGAACAAATAGTGAAAAAGGAGGTGCTCACTGAATGTATTTAAATGACTGATGCTGTATAAGGAAAGTTACAGATCAGCCTCACCCCAGGGACACTGAACTTTTGGGCAGTAAAATCTGTGAATGGTAACATTTTTCTCTTCCTTATTTTATATACTCTTTCTTTCCCTTTTCATAAAGATGTCTTAATGATTAGAATTTGGGCTTTTATCCTACATTTTCAGATACTCCTTTAGATATCTCAAGCTTTGGGACAGAGGAAATTAAATTGGAAATCATGGAAGCATAAACTTTTAAATAAGCTCACTCTTTTTTCCTGGTTTGAAGAAAAAAAATTAAATATGGATGAAAAAAATTATGAAAGGATGGTCATAATGGGGAAAAACCTGTCAATTCTATGCAATATGCCTCAAATTATTTTTATAAGTAAGTAGGGATATAATTTTTTTTTTAAAGTTAAATTGTATGGATTAAAGCTGAAAATTAGATTAGTTATATCATCCAAAGCAGGATGTCAGATCTCATTTCTCTGCAGGTTTAGCTTAAAAGTTATGATTTGGTTTGGTTGTTTCATTTAGATTGGAATGTCAAACATTGTTTCCATATACACTTAGGTGATATTAGAATTATGCCCTATTTTGATAAATAGGGTCAAATACTTGTGCAATTTTTAATTAAATTTAAGCACATGATAGAAAACAAAAATGATATATTTTTATGACCATTTATTTCCACAATCGTACACTCAAACTATTGCGATCACACAGTATAAAGTTAAACCTTATAGAAAAATATTCCTATAAAAAATAAACAGTGAGCCCTCTCTCACAACCTTCCTACTTCTTACAGTTAGTCTATTAGCACCATCATGTCCCATGAAATGAAAATAAATGAAATCAAATAGGTTCTAGAAATCACACACACACAAAAGTTGGAATAAAAGTGTTTATTGACACAATAAAGATCTGCTCTGTTTCAGAAAAAAAAAATAGTTTTAAACAATTTCTTTTAAAAAATCAGGAAAAGTACTGAAATTCCTGATATCCCTCTCTATGAGCCAGGATAGTTTCAAGCTTCATTTTTTTAAAACACTCTGTGTCAAATACCTAGCATTCCTAGAGTAATGTTTGCTGAACACATTCATAAGTGTTTTAGGAAAAGTGATAGGCCTAAAGAAGACTGGTTTTCAAATAGTTCAATATACAGACATTCATAATTTTCTAAAGTAGATGGTTGGATATCAATAAAAGATAGCATCTTTTCTGAATATAGTCACTGAGTTCAGATTAGTTAATTGCGCTATAAAATTACTATGATCTGCAAGATAAGAAATGTGTTATACATTGTAATTTTTAAACCAATACATTTACTCTGTCTCACCTCCACTTACAATGATTTACACACATGGCTCTATTATTATAAGTGGGATTTACCTACAAACTCCTTCAGTAGTTAAAGGAGAACCTAACTCAACAAGATCATTTCAAACTTTTAGATAGAAATCGGGGATCAGACAGACTACCCGGAGGTAGAGAATGTCAGTCGATATGTCACATGTCTAGGGATGATGAACACAGAACGTGTTTATACCATAATTTCTTATGTTCAGTGCTTAGAAGAAAAAAAATGAAATGAAATAGCTTTACTGAAAATACTTTCATAAGGCTCTAGTGACCTTCAGTTTACCTCAGGTAGAGTTTTTCTCTTGGCTCACGTGGGATACACTCAACCAAAACTTCAGCCAAGGTCATTATTGTTACAGTTTCTACTCAAACACATTTTTAGTCTTTTTACTTAAGAAAAAGACAGAAGGGATCTCTTAGAGGGAAACAACTTGGAAAATAAGAGAGATCTATAATTTTAGTTTACACAGCTTACAGTAAAGCTTAAGGTTAAAGCAACAAAACATAGCAAAACCCAACTTACATCAACAGAGGCAATTGCTTTAAGGTTTTATAAATGAAGAAAAAGAAATAACAGATCTAAGTTTAAAGTGATCCCAGAACATGCCTGAATCTACTTGTTGGTAGACTATAAAAAAGAAAAGTATGTAAAGGAAACATTAATTAAAACCTTTTGTTTTCTTGAAATGTTTGTGAGTCTTCTGTGCACCAGGAACATCACACTTCACCCTGCAGTTGGCATCTGTACAGATTCATAAGTAGATTCCAGTCGGACAGACAGACTCATTAATTTTCCCTTTATCACAAACCCATAACATCTGGGTATTGCCCTTTAAAACAACATCAGGTTAAGAAAACAAACCGTTTCTTAGACCTGACAAAAGGTTTTGAGTTACAGGACAGACCATCTTAGGGTGAACAAGCTAATATGCTTGGGCATCATATACAGGTTGTTTAGAAGCTGATTCACAGCTTTATGAAATTTTTAATCCCATGCTCTGCCATTCTGTGTTTCCAAATTCTGTTTTGATTTTGGCTAAAACTGAAAATGATTGTCAAATTTCAGGGAACAAATAAATTTGAATAAATTAAACTTAATCTCAGAATATTTGGGATATGAGTTAAGGACCTCAAATACCCCATGTTAAATAATTCCTGGGGCAACATTAACCTAATTTATTAGAAAAAGGGATTGGTTTGTTCTTGCTGACACTGAACATCTCAGGAAATTTTAAAATTCTGAGCTATTATAGCTCCGAAGTTTAACCTAAAGGGTTTTTTTGTTGTTGTTCTTCCTGGTTGTTTCGAAGATACATCATGCCTCCTCCTGAACCATCATGACTATTACAGAGCCAATGAGATAATTTGACTGTCATACATTGAACAAATTTTCCCTGAGTATTACATATGAGAAAAAATATATTTTTTGTTTAATGTTTAGAGCAAAACGAACCTCAGAGACCACCAGTAGATACACAGTCTTAATGGAGATGATGGACTCACTTTGGATCTCGTCTACAAGTGATTTCACTCTCCTAAGAGAAATAGAATGATGTTATCAGATCCAAATTGACTAGACTTAGGAGCGTGTGTGTGTGTATGTGTGTGTGTGTGTTGCTCACTCCTTATGTGAGTTTGAATCAGCATTCCAAAGTGTAACACATCCTTTAAAAATTTATTATAAATAGATTTCCATGTACTACTTTGACAAAATTATAAATTAAAGTTTCCCTTCAGATTGACAAAAAATAATGTCATTGGGCATTTTTAGATTAGACTGTACCTGAAGTCAATTGAAATTTAAAGTTCCTTGATTTTCCAAATGTCGGTCATATGTAACAGGCCTCCCTTAGAGAATCTGTGATCTAAATCTTCATTTTATAAGGACCATATGCAAAAGCAAAATAAATAAATAAATAAATAAATAAATAAATAAAAGTTTTAATATATAAATGAAACCCCAGAGTTGCTTTATTTTAAATGTGCAGTTGTTATCACTTTCAAATGCAAAGGGGACATTAAAACACACATGTACTGACAAGTTTAATGTTTTCATTTCACCTCTTCCCGTTTTATTCTTTTAATAGCAATGCTACAAAGAGGAACTTTCGATAACTCTTACCAGCAATGCCCAATGTTGCAACACAGTTAACTACCCACGAGCTTCTATTTAAGGTTACCTGGCATAGTTAGCTCTGCCAGATGTAGTTTTGCTATTGGATAATTTGATTTGCTGACAACGTTCACTGCCTTAAAATAGGAAGTGCCTAGGTGACTGGTGTCCAAATCACACATATTCTTTTGGTTAAAATGAAATGTGAGTCTGAATTTAGCCTTTAATTACATTTCCTTCCCTACCTCCAACAAACAAATTTTTATAAGCTTCCCAATGAAAAAAGTCATATTTTGTGAATTACTACTTTGGAAGCAGCCCAGGACCAAACATTACTTAGGAAATTTTCTATTATTTGTATTAATCAAAGATGTACATCATCTCTGTTTTCAATGGCTTAATCAAATGGCTAATGCCTGCCTTGGAGGCCTGGTGGGCCACAGGATTTCAGGCTTTTATCTAAACTACTAACTGGTAAATTGAAATTACTCTTGTAAGACCCTAATGCAGAATAAAACAAGCTACTATATATGCAAAGTAATACAAAAGAGCTTCTGTAATATCTCAGGCACTTGAACTGGCTCAAAAAGAATCATAATTTCAGGGATAAAAATACACCATGATCATGTAAAAATTAAACTTACCATGGGTAAGAAAGAGGGCTTCATGTCAAAATGAAAATAAAATAGTATTGCTTAATAAAAGTGTTAAAATTAGTCATTCCTTAAATTATCTCCCCTAATAAGATGTGTCTATCATTTTTCGTTTTGTCTTTAGTCTTGTGGAAACTGCATTGTTCCATAAGGATTGTTCTGTCAAATGAAAAACCTGTCTTCATTTTACCATGTGCTTAAACAAGCAAGACTAAGTATTAAATCTGAGGTCTCTGTACTTTAAGAAAATGTTTTTACAAGTGGAAAGTTATTCAGTTTAGATAGTTCATTCATTTTCCAGAGCCTTTTAAACCTGCATAATATATTGAATGTCAAAAAACTATAAAATCTCTTTAAGTATTGATATCTATTTGTAGATAGCAATATAAATCCTGCCATAAATTTGAATAAGTAAATGACTTTATCTAAACAAAGATTTGGAGCATCACTCTACTGTTACAGATGCCTAGGCTTCTTGTTATGCTGTACACCAGTGAGCTTGAATTTTTTTTTTTTTGTCATGGTTTCTAAATGATGGCCATAGAAAGTCCATATTGGATGTTTTTTCTTAAACAAAAATTGGGTTAACTATAATATAAATGTACCTGCTATATACTGTTTATATACTCTAGAAAGGTGCCTACAACTACAGAAATACTATGATAAGTATGAAAGAAAATAATTATAATGTCATGGTGGATTTTCTTCAAATAAAGCCACATATTAGTTAAGGTATTGCTAGCTGCTCAAATAAACAACCCCAAAAGTTTATGTTTTGCTGATAAAAAGAAAATACATACCTGATTTGGTCAGTTCTTTTCCACATGATACTTCAGGGACATAGTCACTGTCCATCTTGTATTCTTGTGCACTTTTAACAGATGGCTTCCGATGTCACCCTGTAAGCGTCTGTGCTTACCATGGGAGGAAAACAACATGGAGGATCACATGGGCTTAGTCTGGAAGTGACTTGCATTATGGTTCCTCATATCCCATTGGCTAGAACTTAGTCACACAGCCACCACAAACTGAAAGGGAAGATACACAACTTAATCTAGATCTACGCTCAGCAAGGGAGGAAACAGGTTTTGTTACCAGTTAGAAAGTTTCCAACACAGTCTTATTTAGCATGCCTGTATAGTAGCATAACACATCCTTCATTTTCCTAATCATTTCTAGATGATCGCTTAATTCATCAAACCCATTCATGACCATGTCTCCATACCAACTGCCATTGCTTATATTCATGCTCTCTTCATTTCTCTAATGAGCTTTTACAACAGATTCCTAGTTGGCCAACTTGCATCTGATCTTTTCCCATTTCTAATTTATGCTTCATATCAGGGCTAACATTTTAAAACACAAATATCATAGATTATGCTTCAACAGTGTCCCATTGTCCTCAAGGTAAAGCCTTGAATATTTACCTTGACAACTGATGCCCATCATGATTTGGCTTAGTTAGCTTTTCCATATTCACCTTTTGCCAGTCCCTGTATTTCATTTCAATGATACCAAACAACTTGAACTTTTTGAAACATATTGCATACTCACCTGTCTCTCTATGTATGTATATGTATTTATTCCATTTAAAGTCTTTTCTTTCTTGTTCCATATGGGAAAATTCTGTTCACTCTTTAAAACTCAACTAAAGTCTTAACCTTTCACAAAACTTTTCTAAGTTTTTTAAAGAAGACTTAGTGTTTATCTCCTTAAATATAATCTAAACACTCTACTATTCATAGCACTTACATATTCCTGGGACTATTCATTTATTTTTCTATCTCTTCCCCAGGATTCAGAGATTCTCCATTTTATGGATTGTGTGATATTTTCCTTTGAATCAAAGAATCTAGCATAGAATCTGGTACACACCAGCTAAAACAATGAATAGAATTTAATCTTTACCTTGAGTGGCTAAATTATTTTGACTGAATGAATGATAGTTAAAGTACAAAGAGGTAGGCTTTCATGTAAATGTAAATATATTTCACATGATAATTCAATATAAACTGCATAGTTCAGAATTCAAGCTGTTTGGTCAAAGGGTACCATGCCAAAAAAGTTCTATTAGCCTAGTTAAGCTAATCTTGAGTTATTTTACAGATAATTCCAATTATTTTTAATCATATACTGTCACTTACTAGGACTTTCTGCCACAAACTTTAATCAATAGCCATAACATTTTTGCAGACTCAACATTTCTAAGGGATATTCTCTAATTAAACCTGCCCTTGCTTTTCACTCTCGTTTTGACATTCATTAAAATTCTGTTTTAGTGTTTAATCTACAGTGTCCCCACTCCAGTAGTCACATAGAGGTGGTGAAGAATGGGGAAGGGCTTTAACCCCCCCCCCCCATGGATATCATCAGCTTTACCACACGAGCTGCTACAAATAAATGTTCAGTCTAATTAAGAAGGAAACCAACATAGTTTGCTTGCTATGCCACTAACTTTACAGTAAACTGATTCTCACCTACCAGCAAATCACCATCTGAATAATTCCTACACAGACATTTTGAAGCCATTACTGTCCGATTCAAAGACATTATTAACTATTTGAATGAATAGAATTTATTTTCTATCCTCCAAAGAGTTTAGTACAATACAATGTAAGCAGCAGGCCATCAATAATAACAACTTGTTGAATGATTTTTTGAATGAACAGAACACATATTTTGATACTTAACATTGTCACAATTTATATTGACTATGGTTACAATATCAAGTCATGAATGTGATGTATTTAATCATAGAGAAAATTAGCAGAACAAATTTTGCAAATTAATTAATACTGTGTATATAAAGGAGAAAGTTTTGCTTAAATAAACACTTCACATTTTAAGCACTTGAGATTGATTAGAGATTCTCAAACCAGGATGACATTACATCCCATGGAATATTTGGCAACATCTAAGACTTAAAAAAAAAAAACCTACAGCACCTGGTATTCCTAGGTGGTCTCCCATTCAAGTACTAACCAGGTCCAACTCTGCTTAGCTTCCAAGGTCAGATGAGATCAGGCACATTCAGCATGACATGGTTGTAGACTGATCTGAGACATTTTTGCATGTCACAACTTGAGAGGGCTTCTAGTGGGTAGAGGCCAGGGATACTTATAAAGATCCCATAATGTACAGCAAGTACAACCCTCACAACAAATAATCGTCTGCTCCAAAATTTTAATAGTGCATAAGCCGAGAAGCCCTGGCTAAACCATGGACTCACACTTAATTTGAAAGATATTGCTTTTTTATATGTTCAATATTTCTCTGGTCTCTAATGTTTATCTAACCTTTCTCTATTTGTATAGGTAATAAACTTAAAACCTTAAGTTTTTGATGAGCACAGAATGATATCGAAGAACCATGACTATGATATTTAGCATTACGCTTACATGTTCACATTGGGAACAACTCACTTGTAGTTTTTAAGTGGAAATAATGTAGGCATCCCCTAAAGTAAGGGGTTTTCCAAGTTTAAAAACTAAATAAAAAACAGCTGTTGATTTATTTGCTTTTTGTGAGGTTATATAAACAAAACAACAGCTTTTTTTTTTTTTTATGAACTAAAATCTTTATGTTGGCTCACACAATTGAGGCTTGATAAAAGCTATACATAGGTTGTCCTATACATCTGCCATATCTAAATCAAAAGGTCATCTTCCATCCTTTAAAATCTTTACAATATGATTCTTCCATGCAATTCCCACTAGCACTGCCTTTGTTGAAGCTCTCACCACTTTTTGCTGATGAATTTACTCTTTTTGCCTTCAGATGCAACCTCACACACATTGCTGCCATATAATTCATCACCCGTATTGTTGCCACAGTTACTTTGCTAATCTATAAAATTCATCGTGTATCTCTTTATACTGGTTGCCATTTTATCTCCACTATGGGTCATCATTGAGTATTTTTTTGACATTTAGGCTTAGAGACCTAAATAAATGTAGACATCCATGCACTAACATATGCTATGCTGCCTGCTTTTATTGAAGTTGACTCATGGTCTAAGTGGATCTGACGCTGAAAGTTAGAATCCTCATCATGAAAGCTCTACCACAGTGTAAATTCTAAGCTCCTTAGGCCATAAGGTAATTCATGATCAAGTTCCTGTGTAATTATCTAGTATTTTTCCCCATATCTCTCCTACATTTGCCATTTGATGTTACTATATCAGATCATACCTATCTCCAAGAGTTTTGTCATGTCTTTTTATATTCATCAATGCCTTTTCTGTATTTTCTTTACCTGACGAACATTTACATCAGGAATTCATCTAGAATGTAGAATTACAATATAACACAACAATTCCACTCCTAGGTATATACTTCAAAGAATTGAAACATAGGTATTTAAACAAATAATGATATGTGAAAGTTTATACCAGTGCTATTCACAATAGCCAAAGTATTGAAACAACCCAAATGGATTGTTTATCCAGTTATCAAACAGATGACTGGATAAATGAAAGGTGGTATATCTGTACAATGGAATATTACTCAGCTATATAAAGGAACAACATACTCATATGCTACCATATGAATTATGCTACCATATGAATGAATTTCAAAAGTAAGTGAAAAAAAGCCAGACAAAAAGTCATCTATTATATTATTATTCCATTTATATACAATATACAAAATAGGTAAATCCAGAAAGATAGATAGCAGATTAGTCGTTATCAAGGGCTAAGGGCGTAGAAGGGATAGAAAGTATCTGCCTAATGGGTTTCCTTTGTGAGTGGGAAAATTATTTAGAAACTCAGTAGCTGTGATTGTTGTACCATATCATGAATGTACTAAATGTCACCAAATTTTATATTTAAATGGTTAATTTTATGTCATGTGAATTTCACATTAGGAAAAAAAAAGAATTCACATGGTCAGCTCAGCCTTTGCATCGGGCAGAAAGTCATTACTGATCTTAATTCTATTTAAAATGCCCTTCTTCTTGGTTCCAAGAGAACCAGACTTCTCTTTCCTAAGAGACCACATTTATTATACTCTAATTGTTGGTTTTCATTTGTGTCTCTTCCAACTCCAGCCAAATTGTGAATTTGGATCTTTTATTCCTTATCATTGTCTTCCTAAATTTTATTTGGTTGAGTCTATACACTAAAAACTAAATTGGCTTCCTAACTTGAGATAACTTAATGGGAAATTTCAATCTGTTTTATCAATAAATAATAAAATCTATTTAATCAAATTTAATTGTATGTTTGAAAATGTTTTGTTATTTTTGAAGATGTGCAGCATAACAATAGGTTTTTAACTATATATTAATTTTGAATTTTGAGTACAGATAGTTGGTATATTTGAGATGGTAATTCAAAAACACAATGAATGAGTTAATTAAGCCTACACATTGATGGAGTACTTATCGAGTACTCAGCACTGAGCTGACTACTATATGTAGGTTTTTTACTGCCTATTCACCTCTCCTTGTTGTTAGTGACTTCATGTAATTCAAATTCCTGTTTAAATATCAACCTCAAATGGGTCTTTCCTAAAAATCTTATCTGAAAGGGCTACAAATCCATTGTGTAACATATTTGAAACATTTTTCCTATTTGAATTTATATTACTTACTTTTTTAGTTATGAAATATGATTTGAATCTTCCACATAAACTCCCTGAAAATAAATTTCCTGAAGATAAACTCCCTGAAGGCAGGACTTCAAAATATGAGTCTCTAAAACACCCACTTTAATTTTTTTATTTTATTTTATATTATCAGGTAAAAATTTGAATTAGGGGCAGTGGAGAGAATTAGCTGAATTATCTAAAAAGAAAAATATAAGTGTGTTGATCAACTTCACTTAAGGTAGTATTTCTTCAAGGCCCTGTTATCTCCCTGTTCTCCATTTCTTTTTCTTTCTTGGTCATACTGTGGGCATAAAAATACTACTATACAATTGGTTATTAGAAGGATTAAATGAGATAATACATGTTTAGGCTTAGAACTCATAGTAATCCATTTCGACTCCTTGTTCACATAGTAAAGCATTCACTTCAAATGAGTTAAATGAGTTCACACTGGTGGCCAAGACAATCTTCTTGGCCTCTGTAAACACTACAAGAAGTACTTGAAATAGATTTGAATGAATGCTTCATTACATGAGCAGTTTCCTCATTGATCAGTCAGTTCATCAAAAAGTATTTATTCAATGCCTACTATGTGCCAGGAACTCTGGTAGGTGCTGCATATTCAGAAAGAACAACTGAACACACAGTTTCTACTTCTCAACTGATCATTTCTATAATCCAAAGAATAGGTTTTCACCTTTTAAAGTCAAAATAGGTAAAAACAAAACAAAACAAAACACAGTTTTGATCAAGAATAATGGATTAACATTTAATTTTTTTTTTTTATTGGGGCATTACATTATCTTAAGGAACTTCCAAACATCTGGGTTATCAGAGATGCCAGGAAAGTACTACTGCATTTAATATTTTTGGAACTGAGACACCAACATCCTAATCTCCAGTTCCATTAACAAAGAATTGTCTATTATAACATACAAAGAGCAGCTCTCTTCTCTTTGAGAAACACTGGAGAAAAGTATGTTATTTGTAGATGACACTAAATTAAACAGGATGGCTAACAAATTCAAAAGTTAAGTTCAACTCCAGTTACTGCAGTTATAGAGTCTCAAGAGTTTGCTTTACCTTGTCCACGGTTTTTGAATTTATATGACTGCGTCTCCTGATTTGCTTTATAGTACCCCTGCTAAAATGAGTTTCACCTTGACCTCAAGTTTATTTATCAGTGATCTTAGTGTCTTTGGATCTGTTATCTGTTGCTTTGTTACAAATGATTACAAAATTTAGTGCCTTAACACAACACCTCTTTATTTAATTTATGACTCCACAGTCTATAATTGAGACTAGGCTTAGCTGGTCAGTTGTTCTGGTCTCTGCTGGTTCCCTTAGTTTTGTTTAACTAGTGGCTCTGTGTTCTGGAGTTGGCTGAATAACTCAATTTTCCTCCATTATTTCTCATCCTTGAGCAGATTCATCTAGGACTGCACATATCACATTGGCAGAGGTCCGGGAGAGAGCATGGAAGTGTGCACTGTATCAGCCAAAGCAAGTGACAGAACCAACCCAGACACAAGGGGTGGAACAACAGACTCTACTTATTGAATGAGAAAAGTTGTAACGTCATATTATAAAAGATATGGATACAAGGTAAACTGAAGAATTAAAGATATATTTGTAATTTATTACTATTGGGGCAGAATCCATATTCAGTTCAACAATTTCTTGGAGATCTTGATTGCCATATCTCACCTTCAGATTCTATTGCTTCGAATGTAGGTATTGACCAATCTTAGACTTATCCTTCTTTTTAAGATAGTCAAACCTGGGTTGTATGGACTTTGCACAGAGTAAGTAGTCAAACCAATAGGCAAGTTTCCATATTCCTGGTTTCTTCCATGTCCACCTTCCTCTCTTTCCCGTTCAGCCTTTTGTATGGAAAGTCTTATAGTTGATCTTACTCATGATATTACAAGTAAAATTATGTCCAAGTGATTAAGAAAATAAGAAGAATGATAAAAATAAGAAAATAAGAAATATACCTTGAAAATTCAAGGTTAATGACATTAAATTGCAGTTGTAAGAATTTCAATTAGACACTTGGAAATACTTCCTCATTATTATAGTTCAAGATTTTGGCAAGTGATTTAAAGGAAGACAATGTTCTCTCTAGAGATTAAAAACAAATGTAGATCACTATATTGGTGAATGCCTTTAATGAAATATTGCCAAGATACATTGGGCTACATCAGGTGACAATTTGATCACAGGTAGTTCAAAAAGAAAAAAAAAAATTGCCACTTATAATATTTCTACCTTGAGTAGGAATACTGTATTTAAAATAAATTATGCTATAGAACAAAAAATACCTGTAATTATTCCTGCTCCTATGGGAGATATGGAGTGTCTTTAAGTTTACATGCTGGACTGACATTTATTAATAGAGCCTCTTGACACCTCTATGGGAATACCTCAAATAATCACCGTTGGTTTATCCAGGTGGAGGAATTTCAACTAAATAAGACATACATCAAACTTTCTTGGCTTACAATATATCACTGTTAGGTGAGGCTAAAACCTAAATCCCCAAATCTTTTTTCTAACCTTACTTGTTTACTTGGCAACCCAAGTTTCCTCTTTTTTCCTCTGTCCTTCATCTCATATCCTTCTCCCTTTCTCTGCTGAGAACTGCAATGAACTCAGTTAAAAAAATAAATGCAAAACTTAAGGAATGTCATACCATAATCCACTGGTCCAAATTGAATGACTGAGAAAATATGACTTCATTACTTTAAATAACCAAGAGGAGATTTACTTGTGGAATTTCTATATTTCCTCTTTATGAGAACATAAAGGTTTATGAAGGGTTAAAATAACACAAACTCTGCTTTCATTTTAATGCTTTTTAAATGTAAAGTTAAGCAGATATAAAAGTAGTCATAATGTATTTATCACCCAGCCTTAACAATTACCAACTCAAGACCACTTCCTTCTGCCATAATAGTTTGAATCAAATCACAGTCATATCATTTCATTTTTTTATTAGCAATGGCAAATGTTATTTATAATAAGGAGAAAATCAGCATGACTGTGCCAGACCCAATGGACTTCTCTTTCCCAGTTAAAATTTAAGGCTGACTTACTGCATTTTGTACCTGCAAAGCACTGTGAACGTAACATTCTGTCATTTTTTGAAATAGCAAATGGAAGTCATTTAAACCAGATGAGGGACAGGCTGGGGAATTGGCATACCTACAGCACAGGATACACAACATCACGCACCTATTTCAAGGGAATGAAGAGTGGGTGGCCGGAAGAAAGAAACTCTTTTCCCTATTTAACCTGTAATTTGGCAACATCTGCGAAGAATTATCCCCAGCATTGGCATCATAATTGTTGTATCTAACATCAATCACCAGGGAGGGGAGATTACTTGAAATGATGTTAACGGCATTATAGTTCAATGACATGAAAGCTAAAACTGAGAGGAATGAGATTTGTAAGATGGTGCTCAAATTAATCAAGGGGCTAGGGAGACACTAAATTGCTTAATAAAAAATTAGGCACTACATTTGCTTATATAAGAGAGTAAGTTCTAGAGATCATTATCTAGTTAGTATTCTAACTTTAAAAAGTTGAGTATTTCTAAACTTTTGTGTTATGATGACCCTGTGGTTTTCTAGTTTTCTCGCATTATTGCTTCAGGTAAGAGTAATATCAATGTGAACACTTTATACTGAAATTGGAAAAAAAAGCAATATAAACACGGATCCTCTTCCAAATGAATATTATTGATAAAATGATATATTCATAGTTTTCCAGGAAACAACTCTCAATAAACCTAAATACATAGAACTGTCTCAAATTTGGCAGCTAACAATTGGGTAGCATTGAATTACCTGTGCCTAATATACTGAGAAAATATTTATTGGCTTATTGGATTACTACTTTATAGCCAAAAACTTCTTCAAAATCAGTTGTCTATATTTACAGCTTACAAAATATTCTGCATATTACAGTCTAAAAAGAAATCTTTTCTCTTCAAAACATTTTCTTCACTGTCTTCTATAAATTAACCCTTTTCTGGTTTTCTCCTACCTTTTAGCCTGCTTTTTTTAAGTTCTACTTCTTATTCATCTGCATCCTTAGAGCTCTTTAATATAGTAATGCCCTAAATGTACATTTTCAATTTA
This sequence comes from Eidolon dupreanum, assembly GCA_028627145.1. Classification (NCBI taxonomy): domain Eukaryota; kingdom Metazoa; phylum Chordata; class Mammalia; order Chiroptera; family Pteropodidae; genus Eidolon; species Eidolon dupreanum. The sequence goes on along the minus strand of CM053503.1, from coordinate 104,321,360 downwards.
GACCTTTCCCTAAACTCCAGGTTTATGTATTCAGCTGCTGATGTGTGGTCTCCACTTGGATATCTAAGAGCAATCTCAAACTTAATATGTCAAAACTGAGTTCCTGGTCTGTTCTCAACACCAAACTTACCACTACTACAGACTTTCCACTGTCATAAACAGCATTTCCACTCTTATAATTACTCAATTCAAAAACAAAATAAAGTCATTCTTGACTGTTTTTACTCACGCTCTACAGAATATTCTAACAGCTCTACCTTCATAAGATATCAGAGTCTATTTTTTCTAATCCCATAGCTACCATCTTATTCTCCCCTAAATCCTCTTAAGTTTTTGCCTGAATTATTACACTAACCTTCAAAATGATCTTCCCATATCTGTCCTTGCCTTTCTAAATCCATTCTTAGATAGTAATAAATGTGATCCTTTTTAAACAAAATCAGATCTTTTTATTCCTCAGTTCCAAATGTCTTCTCATTTTCCTAAGAGTAAAAGCCAAAATCCTTTCAATGGCTTAAAACTATTTCCCATGCTTACACCATCTCTCCTCCCTTCATTCTTTACTATTCCTCAAGCATACAGGCAAGTACCCAAAACAAAAGTCTTTTGCACTTGCTACTCTTTCTGGAGCAGTCTTCCTCTTGATATCAGCAAAGACTACTCTTTCACTTTCTTCAGGTCTGTACCAAATGGTACATTCTTTGGGTAATCATCCTCACTCTCTGAAATTCTACCATGCTAACAATCCATATGTCTTTTTTCTGCTTAATTTTCTTATTGTAGAACTCATCAACAGTAACCATCACCATGCAATCATGTTTTATATTCATTTATTTTATTTACTCTGTTTCTCTTCATTTGGCTATAATTTGTCTAATTTTATAGCTACATGATTGGCAAAAGCTTAGAGAATTTGGTTAGAAAAGATTCAAATAGATTATCATATGATTGTCCATAGTTAAAACAGTAAACACTATTCATATGTTACTACTTTGAAATGTAATTAAAAGGAGGAACCCTAGGCCTTCAAGTATATATAATTTTGTACTTATATATATATAGTCTCCTAGATATGGATGGGAGTTGATGCAGATAGATTAAGATAATCTTTTTTTTTTTCTATTTTATATTTATCTCATTCTATTTATGTTTATATGCCTTCTTGACTACTGTCTTTGGTGGAGCAAGTAACATAGGTTATTACCATAATTCTTCCATCAGTCTCATAGCCAACATTTTTTAAGGTAAGAACGATTACCCAAACTATTTTATAATGGTTTAATGCAATTCAGTAATTAATTCATGGAGGCTATTTTAAATAGAGACAATATTTTAGGCTAGTGAATTTTGAGGTTCACTATCAATATCTCCCTCCTTACTTCGATACTGAGCATTCATTTCCTAAGCTGTCAGGAATGTTGGCTGATGATGGTTCGCAGCGATTCCCTCTCTGGGAACTGCCTTTAGGTGAGAAGGCTTCCTACCCACATTCATGCTTCATCCTCAAGAGCAGATCACATTCAATGACTGAACAATGAGGGGCTATAAAGGCTCATAACTTTCCTCTCTTTCGGGAGAAACTGTACAGAGATATCTTAGCTCCAGGACTTCTCTTAAAATTGTCAGAGACTTTTATTGCAAGTGAACTACAGTTCAGTCTTTCCCTCTGTTCAACTCTTCACTCTTCATTCCTCTGTTGTGTTCATTCTGGAGATACCTACCAAAAGCTACCTACACACAAATCTCTGTCTCAGATCAGAGTCTGTTTCCTGGATCATGACCTAACAGTGGGTGGCAGAGGTGGTCAAAGGAATTAGACTTTAAAAAGGGATTTGGATCTGGAACAGCAGCTTCCAGACTGCCATAGGGACTGACATCAGACTGGCATTAGTGGTAGAAGATGCAGTAACAATAGTCCCTGGTTTGTGGTATGATGCAGGTGTTAAAACTTTCACCAGGGCTACAATGATATGGAATATCAGTGCAAAAGAGTGTATTGGTGGGTTCAATATTTTAGGTAAATATGAAGTTCAAAGGATGTAATAATTATAAAAACTAAACTCAGAAAATTATTATGGGGGGTTATCAATGCGTTGGAGGGTAAAAAAAAAAAAAAGGTGAGGATAACTAATCACAAATTTAAGAATAGAAGGCCTTTAGTTGAGTATAAAGAGCTTCTGATCTCTTGAAATAAGAGTAGGGAAAAAGCTGAAGACCACATGCAGGACTTGATTGTTAGAATGGCAGAGCTCCAGAGAAGGCTGAATTCTCACTGCTGACAAGTCTGACACATCAAATTTAAAGCTCTGATTGGGTCAGAGGGAGACCCTGAGACTTGATATCTGGACATCTGGATAGCTACAATCGATCTTGGATCCTCAGATTCCCTAATCCCCTTTGAATGAGTAAACCTGTTTAGTAGATGTCTCTTACCTGCTACAAATCAGTGCTAACTTCTTTACTTGAAAATAATATAGACGTTTCTGTCCTGCAAGATCATTTAGGATGTATCCCCATATCCCTGATAATAGGATCAATAGCTAGGGTTAACTCATAAAATAACTCCACCAAGGATATGCTAGGCTGCTAAAGAATAAATGAGACCATGAAGGAGCTGCAGAGCCTATTCAACACGAAAAAAACAAGAGCCAGGAGAGTATGTGTAAGATTGAATCCTAAGGACACTGAGTCAAGGAGAGTAGAAGATGTTTAAATAAGGAAGAGTTTGACAGTGTGGGAGCATTTCCATGATCACAGTACAGACATTACACCTTGACAAGTTTCTCTGGAGATGGTGCTACACTTCTACAGTGAGCCTTAGAAACTTGGAACGGTGACAGCCCAGAGTCAGTGTAGCAAAAATGTCAGAATAACTACAGAAGACTGTGCAAGAAGGGATTGAAAAGCTCAGAGAAGTAAGCATAATAGTGTGGATATACCATGTCAGTCTGGAAAAACACACCATTGAACTATGTCACATGGAGGGGACGAGAGGGCACTCCATTTACAAAAGCAATAAAGAATGCACTGGTAAAAGGGGCATTAGCATGTCTAGGAGTTCAGCTGGAGAGATGTTTTAAAGCACAATGTTTCCTTATAGTAATTAGGATTATCATCCTGAATAGAGGCAATGGGGTAACAGTTGTCAGAAGCAAAGTGTGTGCAATTTTCATCATAATGAGTAGTAATGTGAGAATAATAACTAAAAGGTCTCTACAATACAAGAAACTATGGATATGTTCAATAGCATATAGTACCTCTATACAGAAGACAGATGAGCAGTCAACATAAGTTTTGCTTAATCTATTCAAATTGACTGTCATCAAAGATAGAAGATGAAGAGATCAAGGGTAACCATCCCAATAAAAAGTCATGATTTTGTTCCTGGCTTTCAGATTTGAGCCAGTTATCAAATATGGAAACATTCAAATACCTAAAAGATGGGTTCCCAGAAAGAACCCTACAATAGCGCAATTATATATAATAGTGACTCCTCCAACCTTTTCTAAAAAAAAAAAAAAAAGAAAAAAGAAAAAAAAAGAAACAAAACAAACAAAAAACTTGATTATTTATTTTGAAAACTGTATATTGGTGAAAAGGGACTACCCAAACTTTCCAAGATTGCTTGAAAAGGTATCTGAGCTGATGTGGAAACCCAGAGACCTGCTTAAGTGTGGATATATGTAAGGCAGATAATAAATGGAGTCCTTGTGTTGGTCCAGGTCAGTGTGCATTCTTTGAGTGACTAGCTACACCTGGTCACCATATCTCCAGACTCTGTAAGTATAATTGAAATGGACATAATTCATAGTTGACAAAATTCTTCCATTGTTTCCTTGGTGAGGCAGCAATTCATCTGGATTAGAATTAATACTTGTTCTGGGTATGGTTTGCCTTTCCTGCTTACAGGGCTTTGGCCAACACAACTGTTGAGTGTTTCCAAACTGAGAGATTCAAATAAAAATGATCCCACACAAAATTATATCAGACTAATGAAACCACTTTACTTCAAAGAAGATATAATGATGGACTCATGTTCATGGGATCAACTAACCCAATCACATACTGTACAACCTAGAAGATGTCTGCCTCTGAGAATAATGGAACAGACATCAGAAGGTGCAGCTGAAGACTAGGTGTGAGATAATAATCTGAAAAGATGAGGCACCATACTCCAGGATGTAGTATATTTCCTAAACTAGTTAGCATTACAGGATATTTAATCCCCAATATATGAATGTATGAGTCCAAGAACCAGAGAGAAGTAGGGGTGACTTCACTTGTCATCACACCAATAACTATTTGAATAATCTGTGCTTCCTGCTCCTATAACCCTAGGATTTGTGGTTTTAGAGATCCAGTTGCTCAGAAGAGGAATGCTTCCACTAAGGGACACAGAAAAAGTCCATTAAACTTAATCTATGTATGCCATCCAGTTACTTTGGGCTCCTCATGCCAACAGACAGGAAAAGGAATCATTGTTCTGACAGGGGTAAATGACTCTGATCATTAGGTGGAGGTAGAGCTGGTGTTGCTTGATGGAGTTAGGGAGGTATATATTTCACACTTAGTGATCACTGGGTCATTTATTTTGATAATAAATAGGGAAGTGCAGTAGCCTTGGTATAATAATTGTGTAATGATCAAGGGGTCAGACCTCTCAAGATGAGGGTCTGTATCACCCCACTATTAGAGGCATCTAGAATAACAGAGTTATTAATTAGGGTAAGTGGCATCTAGATAGGTGGTTTAGAAAGATGATGGTGAATATCATTGCAGATCTGAGATCAGTTGCATTAATAAAGACTGTATTTCATGCTGTTGATCTTTATTGTAAATCTCCACAGAAAAAGTGACCAACTAAAATCTTGATATAGCTAGTCTTGGTTGAGATGAACGTATTATAAGGAGCAAGTTCGTCAGAGAGACGCAAAACATGAATTGTAGTGGATACTGTAGTTTTCTGCCCAGATAAATACTTGAGAATTGAAGTACTTCTCCCCTCAGACCTGGTAACATTGGCTTCTGGTGCCCCACAGCTGAGTCTCTCCCTAAGGATTACCTAGGCAGAAGGGAAATACCTCACCTAAGGTCAATGCCCCTCCTTGAAAACAAGGCCACATCCAATGACTAAGTAATAACAATCCCTTTGCTTCAATCTGAGATAACTCTGCAAGGCTATTAAGATCCAAGTTTCCTGTGGGATAGGCCAAGTCTTCTGTTATGACAGCATCATAATTTAACATCTCTTTCTGCACAGGTCTGTTTTTTTCACTTCCTTATGAATGTTTATCCACAGAATTTTCTTGAAGCGAATTCCTGTCTCAAAGTCTATCTCCTTGAGAACCTGACCTAAGACATACAGTGATGAGCTGGTATCAATTCTTGTTATAAATACTAATATTAATGCTTGTTAACAAATTTGAACATATATATAAAATTTACTATATATACATACATGTGTATATATACACTTAACACATATATGTATGTTTATGTGTTCACACACACACATATATGCATAGAAATTTTGCACATAAAGTTTACTAATATCAAAACTGGTTTTTATAGTGTTGGTGGAAAATAGATGGAAGTCATCTTTATCACCCTCAAACAATCATCCCCATCCAAATCTTTGTATAGTCAAGATGATTCTTATTTCAAAAAGTATGACATTATTATTACTTTCAATAATATTAGCTAACATTTACTGTTTGATTACTACGTATCTGGCAGTACATTGATCAGTGCCAATGGCAGTAAAGAAGGATAGAATTTGGGCAAATCTCTGCTCATAAGAGACTACTTTAAGGGATAACATGGTTCTGACAAAAGCAAAGTACAGCTATGTATAGCTCAGAAAACACACATACCCTGGGGTCCTGTTACAATAGAGTAGCTTTAGAGTAAAACAAATTCAAATTTGATATTATTGATTAAATATCTAAAGTGTGTTTATACTTGAAAAATATAGCAAATACAAAATTTGAGCTCTATATATAACCATTCATTTGTAAGCTAATCAATTGCACAAAGAAATATCAAGTGTTAGAAACATAAAATCTAAAGTCAAAATATTAATTTGCCAGGTAAAAAAGATTTTGAAGTAAAGATACATATTCTCAAGAATATCAATAGTCTGTTCTGCAAGCCTAGGAAGGAGGATGAAGGAAAATGTTAAAAATCCCCAAAATAAAGATCTGAGGAACCCTTCTCTGTTAGAACTCTGGAAGTGAGACGTGGTTGTGTTGCATAGGTGGTCTCTACAACAAGTTTTAATTAAATCGAGTAGTAAAAAAGCAATGCCCTTTATGGTGAGAAAGAACTCATAAAAGTTTTGTACAAATGCCAGGTAATGTCTGCATTAATGTCCATGAGGGGTTTCATTTCTGTGGTTTTGAGCTTGATAAAAGGTTTCTCCTAAGAAAATAATGAAGATCCTAGTCTTCCTTAAATGTTTTGTGAATCAAGGCTACTTTACAAGTTCATCCTTGGTAACTGGTAATCTAAGTCCATCACGTACTAATAGGAAAACATTAGGTGACTTCTAAAAATTCAAGCTAGCTTGTTAGTTCTTCTCTGAAATAAATTACATTAAAAATTTAGTTGACTAGGAAAATTTTAATTAACTTTCTATTTCATGAATGATACATTCTAAAAATATTTACCCTCTAGAAATTCGTTGATCTATCTCTTCAAAATATGCCATCTCTCCATTCAAATATGTCCTTCACTGGACATGCAAGTTATTTCTCTGAAATCTAAATTAGATCATGTTGCTCTCCCACATAACAATATTTCTTGGATTTCCACAACTATAGGCTGAAGTCCTATCTGCCTTATCCTCATCATCTACCTCTCCTCCATGTTTCCTACATATTCCAGTCACAAATAATTATTGTTTTTTGTGTGTTGTTTTATCCACTGCATTATTTGCATATTAATTATTCTCTATAAGAAGTGCCCCTCTACTGTTGTATATCTAGTTTTCTGTTTGTAGAGGTGTGAGAGTTCAGGTCACAAGCTTTGGATTAAAAAATGATGTGGCTTATAGTCTCAATGTGCTAGAAATGTGACCTTGAGAAAAAAATTTAATCTATCTTAATCTTAGTACTTTCATTGATAAAATGGTTATAAAAACTACCTTACAGATTTGTGGTGATTAATAAATAAAGCATTTAATACATGAAGACTTCCTGTTGTAACTTAAACATAACATGTACTTAATAAACAGTAGCTATTATTATTTTTATCATAAAAACAATAGCCCCTCTGTTTTCAGTCTATCTTTGATATAACTATTAGTCAAATCATTACAGAATAATATAATTATCTTTTTACATGTTTGTTTGCCTCAAATTGTTAAGGATTTTGAGGTAAATTTTTATAGCAGAGGCTGTTAGCTGATTGCTAATTTTTTTTCCTCTTATTACTTGTCTTAAAGCTAGACTGTATTTCCCAAGGTCATCTGCAGTTATGTGTGGCTACAGGATTGCATTCCCACTAAACCATCGTAAACAGGATCAATGTGTATCATATATCCAGGTCTGCTTCACAAAAATTTGCTCATACATTATATACTATGTTCTCGTCCTTTCCAGCATGCTATAAATCTCCAACTTTGTTGGCATCAGAATGTGCTCCTCTGAGACTCTAAGGTCTAATGATCTGAGGTGGAGCTGAGGCGATGATGCTAGCGCTGGGGAACAGTTGCAAATACAGATGAAGCTTCACTGGCTGGCCTGCTGCTCACTTCCTAACAAACCTCTGACCAGTACCCATGCACAGCCCAGGGGCTGAGGACTCCTGCTGTAAATAAGCACATCAACTATGGAAAACCATGTTAAAGATGGCTCCTGAGGCAGGAAACCAAGAGTCCCTAGGACTCTGAATCATTGCTTTGAGGAGAGACATTTATAGATCAAGGACAACCATTTTTATAAATAAAAATTTAAAATTCTATTACATTAGGTAAGGGGACAGCAAACTTTTTCTGTAAAGGGCCAGATAATAAATATTTTCAGCTTTGCGGGCCCTATACTTTTTGTTGCAACTACTCAACTCTGATTGCGGAACAAAAGTAACTAAAAACAATACATATAATAATTGCAGCCATGTTTCATTAAAACTTTATTAATGGCCTTGAAATTTGAATTCTATGTAATTTTCACACAGCATGAAATGTACTCTTGTTAGTTTTTAAAAACTACTTAGAAAGAAAACAACCAGAAGTTCCCATCAAGTTGTCTCAATAGGTAAACACTATGCTGGCCTCCTCTCACAACCACATCAAAATTACAACTAACCTACGGACAACAGTCAATGAGAATTGCTTAAAGTCTAACTGAATAGAAGTATAACTAAGGATATTTTCTTAGTTATACATCAAGACTGGTAGGAGGTACAGAAACTTGAAATGGATGAGTCTAACACCTACATGTGGCAGTTGAGAACTGGGAGGACTGTCTTGGCTGTGGAGATTCCTGTGGAAGATCGAAGGGTCCCAGACCCACACTGGGCTCCGCAGCCTGAAGCATCAGTGCTGTGTGTTGCGAAGAGAAGTCTCCAACTTCTGGCTGTGAAAACCATTGGACTTTGTGGCTGAGTGAGACAAAGGGCTGCTGGAGTTCCAGGCATTTTCCTTAAGGGGCATTTTCGCACATGAACTTACTCGCTGATGGACTTACTTGCTCCGAGCTCCAGCACTGGGGCTACAGCTTGAAATGTGCCAGAGACATACAGGAGAAGAACTGAATTGTCTAATTTCAGGGAGCTTCTTTCTCCCAGACAAACCCCAAATAAATAGCATCTGGCCTCGGCATGTCTTGTACCTCTTGCTGAACAGCCACAAGGCTGGAACTAGTGTCAACTAGCCTCGATTCACAGCTCAGCACCTCCCACTGTGCATCCAAGTTCAGCGTGAGTGGAAGACATCTATGGATCATTTTGTGATTCATGCCAGGTGGCCCTGGGCAGGGCATAGACAATGGCTGAACTTGGCCTGTTGTGAGACCCCTCTCAGGAGGCTGTAGGGCCAGCATGCCTCCTGGCTACTTCAGACTGAGCCAGAGCACCCCCCAGCCATCTCCAGAAATGATAAACCTAAAGGGCAGACTGGACAAGCAAAAGAGCCTTGCTAAAGTGAATCCTGCTCTGCAGGGTCAGCCTCCGCACAACAACTTCTCCACTATAGTCACAGCCTGTCCTCACAATCAATTAGCCTTGGAGTCAATCCCTGCATTGATTTTCAAACAGCAATCAAGGCTCAACTACTAAATGAGGGCACACATAAGGGGCATACACCTAGAGCACCCAGCTCAGGTAAACCAGGAGACTGTGGCACTGGACCCCATAGGATACCTACTACATAAAGCCACTAAGACCAGAAGACATAGGATCTCTACCTAATATGTAGAAACAAATAGGGAGGCAACCAAAATGGAGAGACAAAGAAACATATTCCAAATGAAAGAACAGAACAAAGCTCCAGAAATAGAACTAAACAAAATGGAGACAAGCAATCTACTAGATGCAGAGTTCAAATCACTGGTTATAAGGATCCTCAGTAATCTCAACGAGAACTTCAACAAAGAGATAGGAAACATAAAAATGGAGATAAAAAAAGAAAAACAGTCAAATATGAAGAAAGCAGTAACTGAAATAAAGAATACATTTGAGGTAATCAACAGCAGATTAGATGAAGCAGAATACTGAATCAGAGATTTAAAAGTTAAGGTAGCAGAAAACACCCAACCAGACCAGCAACAAGAAAGAAGAATCAAAAAATATAGGATAGTTTAAGGGGCCTCTGGGACAACATTGAGTGTACCAACATTTACATCATGGGGATACTAGAAGGAAAAGGGAGAGCAAGCAAGGAGTTGAAAACCTATTTGAAGAAATAATAATGGGAAATTTCCATAACTTGGCAAAGGAAATAGACATAAAAGCCCAGGAAGTGTAGAGTCCCAAACAAGATGAATCCAAAGAGGCCCACACCAAGATATGCCATAATTAAAATGTCAAAGATTAAAGAGAAAGAGAATATTAAAAGCAGCAAGAGAAAAGCTGTGAGTTATCTACAAGGAAGCTCCCATAAGACTGTCAGCTGATTTCTCAACAGAAACTTTGCAGGCCAGAAGATTTGTAGGAAATATTTAAAATGATGAAAAGCAAGGACCTACAACCAAGATTACTCTATCCAGCAAAGATATCATTTAGAATTGAAAGACATAAAGACCAGAAAAGAAAAAACTAAAGAATTTCATCACCACCAAACTAGTATTACAAGAAATGTGGAGACTTCTTTAAGAGGAAAAAGAAAAAATAATACAAAAAAATATGAATAATAAAATGGCAATAACTACATATCTATCAACAATTAGTTAAATGTAAATAGATTAAATGATTCAATCAAAAGACATAGGGTGGCTGAATAAAAAGGAAAACAAAACTTTATATATGCTGCCTACAAAAGACTCACTTCAGATCAAAAGACACACACAGAGTGAAAGTAAAGGGATAGGAAAAGATATTTTATAAAAATGGAAACAAACAAACAAACAAAAAGCTGGAGTAGCAATATTTATACCAGATAAAGTAGACTTTAAAACAAAACAAAAGCTATAACAAGAGACAAAGAAGGACTCAGTAATCCCACTTCTTGGTATTTAGCTGAAGAAACCTAAGACACTGTTTCAAAGGACATTTGCATCCATATGTTCTTTGTAGCGTTACTTACAATAGCCAAGATATGGAGGCACTTGGGTGCCCATCAATGTGTGAATGGATAAAGAAGTGGTACATATATACATTGGAATATTACTCAACCATAACATGAATGGTCCTAGAGGGTATTGTGCTTAGTGCAGTAAGTCAAACAGAGAAAGACGAATGTCATATGATTTCACTTATATGTAGAAACCAGAGAACGGGATAAACAAACAATAGAAACAAGCTCATAGATACAGAGAGCATTTTGGTGGTTGTTGGATTGGGAGGTAGAGGATGAGTGAAGAGGGGAGGGGATTAAGAGGTACAAATTGGTAGTTACCAAATTGTCTCAGGGAAGTATAGCATGGATAATATACTCAGTAGTATTATAATAACTATGCATGGTGTAAATGGGTAATGGATTTATCAGGATGATCAATTGTCAGTTATATAAATATCTAATCACTATCCTGTATACCTGAAAATAATATAATATTGTATGTCAACTATAATTTAAAAAAATAAAAAAAAATTAAAAAAAGAAAAAAAGGAAACAATCATTTTTAGCTTAAAGGGTATAAAACGCAGGCAGGGACCCTTGAGCTGTTATGTGCTCACTCTTGTTAGGCCACTGAAATTTCAGAATTTATTAGTTACAGAAATAATTGTTTGTTTACAAATACAAGAGCTCTAATTTATTCAACCCGACTCTATCTTTGTCTTAGAAAATCATTCAGAGCAGAAGACATGGCTACACAAATTATCAAAATCTCATAGGTCTTCAATGCTGTGTCAAGTATTTTGAATATTTTACCTAAGTATTTAACAATAATAAAAATGCATTTGAATTTCAACACATTTATGAAAAATGAAATTCAGAACATACATATAAAGGAAAGTATATCACGAGTCAATATGAAAATCATAATGATAAAAACTAGACCTTCTTCTAATAATTAATGCACTGATACTATTATAATAAAAATTTGTTATCAGTGTCAATTTTAACATTATCTTAAAATCTACATCTCAGAGAAAGTATGATAGATACAGTTAAGGATTAATTGTTCTCATTCTATCCCAGCCCTTTCTTTCTAGCATTTACCTTGATTTTAAAACACTCATTATTATTTTGTTACTACTACATGCAAGCTTTCTCAATTAGATTTTAAGCCACATGGTGGCAGAACCTTGTCTATTTTACTTCTACATTCTCAGCTATTAATCCATTTCTTAGCACCTGGCAGATACTACATGAGTATTTGTGAAGCAAATGGATAACACAGACATGTTATTTTGTTCAATTAAATTAATTAATAAAGAAGAATAGTTGAAAGAATATATATTATGAAACATATGAAAATTTTATAAAAGTCAAGTATACTCTACTTGGCATAGTGCCAAGTAACTCCAAAAAGAAAATATCCATTTTCTAAATTCAGAAACAAAATACCTAAATTAATATATATATATATATATTATAAACATGGCATACCATTATATATACATATATATGTACGTATATATGTATGTGTGTGTATATATATATCTATAAACAAAAATGGTTCCTACATCTTTCTAGTAGAGAAGTAATGATATTTGTGAGAAGCAGCTATGTCCTTTTCATTATATATGAGGAAGAAAAATAGCTGTTGTTGAAATAGGCTCAAGGAAGTCTGAAGCCTTATAACAAATGTAGTGGTCACATTTAAGTTTGCTCCATAAGTTTAGCTTGCCAGGTCAATAGAAGACATCAGAGAAACTTCAAAAGCCTGAATCACCTAATCAGGCTGGCAAAGAATGCCATTTATAATCACCTTAGGTCGATTTATGAGCTTGGAACTCTCTCAAACATCTAGGAATTCCCTGAGCTTAATTCAGGTACATAAAGTTCCAAGCTCATAAGATTTTAGTCTTGGTGTCATAGAATCAGAACAGAAAATGAAAATACTGCCATATAAACAAAGCATAATGTTTCAGCCACACATCTCCCTTTTAAGAGAGTATATGGGGACATAGAGAGGGAGAACAATTCTCAGATATATAGCCCACCTAGGTAAAGCACTTTCAAATGTACTTCATTTATTTATTTTAGGCCATTTTTGGCTCAAAATCATGCAAAAGTACTGTCTCTAGTTTCATTCAGCTCTTTTGAAATAGTCCAGATTTTGCGCTAAGAGTTTAAAGCCACAGCAAAGAGCTAGGCCAAGAGGGAAAGCTTTTGAAGAGTTCTCACAGCTGTGAAAACACAGGCCTCAGGCTGTGTGTAGAGTTACTTCAAACAGCTGCTTCAGGTGACTAAACACCTTGAGTCTCATTCATCAAGTGTTGTTTATACTGGCTGACAGACCAGACTTGGAGAATTAACTCACAGAAAAAAGATGTGCTACATACCAAGTATGGGAAAGGAACCTAGTTCTTTAAATGTGAAGCAAAGAAAAAAAAAAATAACCTCAGTAAATTTAAAATAAAGCAGAACAGGACTAATTTTATTTTAATACTTCTTAAGATACGCTTTGCATCTTTACAAGCAGAGGTGAAACGATACTGATGCTTTGCTACTTTTTTGATTCCACGAATAAAATTGAGATTGACAACTCTTACATGCAGGGAAACACCTCAAATGAATGGTTACGAAACTTCTTGTTAATTATCAGTGTGCACAATATTGAAAGAGTAGGTATAAATAATGCATTTTCATTTTTAAAAAGGAAAATATGGCTTTCTTCTTGCCTAGATTCATTCCTTTATTGGAAACATTGTCACATTAAGGCTTGGCCATAGGGTTCATCACCCAGTATTAAAACATTCTTTCATCTAATCTGTTGAGAAAGGTGACATGATAATATATGTTAAACCATGTAACTATTTGCATGGATCAAAAGAAGAGTGAAATAAAATGACATGAGTCAGTGTCAGGCGAAGTGTTACTAGTTAAGTAAGCTTTAAATATTGAAAGCCAGTTTTAATATTTCCTTTTAATCTAGAAATATGTCACTTGGTATTTTTTTTTTTTTTTTAATATAACATCAGGGTAGTTACTAACAACATTTTCCACGGCTTCATTCAGCACTAAGCAGAAAAATCTACCCGACCCTCTCCTTTGTCATGGCAGACCTTGTCGATTGTCACTTTTACTGGCAATTAGTTTATAATTTACATTACAGCATTTTTCAAAAGTAAGACTCTTTTGACCCCCCATTCACAAATTTATGAATGATATTTAAATGTTGCCTCCATTTTTCTGATCTTTTCTCCAATTCAAAAATGGCTTTCAATTCTTTTAATTAATATGCTTTAAAGCAGTTCTCAAGCTGTACTGTGCATAGAAATGACCTGGGGATCTCATGAGAATGCAGATTCTGAGTCACCAGGTCTAGGAAGAGCCTGCTAATCTGCATTTCTATCAAGCTCCAAGAACCACACCTTGAATAGAAAGGCACTAAAAAAATACTAGCTTGAAGAGCAAAAGGGAAAAACAGCTTTTTTCCTTAAAGGCTAATTTTTTTCTCCACTATATGAGAATAAAGGCAAACATTTGTTGTTCAATCATTATGCAAAATAATGATGAAAAGTAGGGTTATAGAGTCCGTATGTTCTACTATTTAAATACAGGATTAAAGATTAAAGATCTATATTTCTGTGCATTCAATGCCAAATTGTACAAAATAGGTCAGGAACATTAATCCAAATAGGACCCAAATGTGAAAAATTACTTTTCATCTTTCAATATTATAGTTCCTGAGCTAATGATAAGTGAAGCCCTGTGTGGGAAAACACCCCTGGGAGGGGAGTGCTTGCCACATCTGGGTGGTAACAATGAAGTTACATAGAAGGAAATATAATTTTCATTAGCAAAGAAATAAAAGACTAAAGTTAACAAACAACAAAGTCAGGAACTAGGAAAGCAAAAGAAATTAGGGAAAGCATAAAGAACGAATATTTATTGAAGATCTACTATTCTACAAATAAGAATTCTATGATGCAGCCAGCTATTACATGTATTTCATAGTAGAAGTCAGTGAGTTCCCAGAGTATTAATCAGCTTATTTAGGTAAATGCAGGCAATAGCTGGCAGAGATTTCAACCCAATAAAGTCTGTCTCTCTACCACAATTCTCTCAAAAATAGCACAAAAAGACAATGTTAAAGAAACAGCTGATAGCAACAGTGCTCTAAAAAAAAAAAAAAAAAAAAAAAAGGAAAGAAAAGAAACTTAAGAAATTGAGCAACATGAGTTTTGAGAAATGTTACAAAAAGCCCACTTCAGAAGTATAGTAGAAAAGTAAGGTGAACATGGAATAAGTGATGAGTAGTGGGAGAAGGGGAAAGAATGGTAAGTGTTCTGCAAAATGGATAACAGACACTGATTACTGAGAATTAATTATACAAGGTTTAGCACTGGCTTTTCAGATCTAGGCCATTAAGTATGTCTTCATTTAATCTCAGCTGCTTTATATAAAATATCAGACCAGTTCGTTCAAATTATTGAGTAATTACTATCTACCAGTTATTGTATCGGGGATTGAGTTAATAAAACTTTACATGGTTCATCAAAGTATATTTGTATAAGAAAGGTTGGCAAAGAGAATCTTGGGGATATTTAAATAGCTTCACAAAAAATGCTTAAAGATTAAATAATTGAATCATTCTTTCAGATCAGTTTAAGAATGAAGAATGGTTCTGGATCACAACAATAGCAATATTTTTCTTGCTCCGACTTGTAAGACAAAGGCATAAGTTTTACGTACAATACAGAAATATGATTCAGAGAATTAAATTATACAGAGAAAGCAATGTAAATTTAAGAATGAACAAGTTACCCTACATAAAATTTGTCTCCAAGGACAAATCTCTTTCTACATAGTTACAGATATGAGCAAGGCAATAAGGTGTTAAATAATCAGAGTTAATCATATAAAAAGTGGGAGAAGGGCATGACACGCAAACCAGACAGACAGACAGACAATCAAACTACTCATTATGGCATTCCAGTAAATATGGAATAATATTGCTGAATAAAGAATGCTACTGGAAGGTAGTGCTTGCAGCCACTATCTTGTGGGATCACTAGTGTCTACTTCCTGAAGTAGTCTCCACATTTCTGTATTTGCAACTTTCACGATACCCCATATATTTTGTTTCCTTTTGCCAGAGGACAGAAAATAAAAACCTGAATTCTACTATATCTTATTTATTTCTCTAAGCTTTGTGTTGATCTCTGTTCCTTTTACAAGAATGAGACAGGTTTTTCAAGTAAAAATGTAAGCTGGAAAAAGAGGGCATTCGCAAAAATTCTACTAAGGTAGAGTCCCTAAGGATCAGACAGGACTAGATGTCACCCACTTTTATGTGCTCTTCTTTCAGCTCATCAAAGGATTTTTCTTCTGCTCTCCTAACCTCTATATATGTGTCAGGAGGTAAATTTGTAGCCCTATATTCTCCTCTTCTCCTATTTAAATTCTTACCAAAAGTTAATTTGCTCGGAGAACTAATACTCCACAAGAGAGCTTGTCTCAGAGGTGCTATTACGATCACCTGCCACTGGAATTTTCAGGAACTATAAAATAAATAAAATATCTAGGGATGGATATTTGTGAAAGCAAAGAAGATTTATTACCATAATTTCTGCACCTAAGAAACAATTTACTCAACTTTATGAAAAGTTGAGTTCCAATTTGTATGCAAACTATATGGCATTTCTTTCTCTTTCTTTTCTTTTTCTTTTCCTTTCTTTTTCCTTCCCCCCACCCCCGTCCCCGCCACCAAGAATACCCTGAGAGTACCACTAAATAAAACCTCTAAGACTGCTGTGTGTATCCTGTAGTCGCTGACTCAAAAACAGATTGGCAGCCAGTAGCTTACATGTGCTTCTGATTATGTTAATGAATTAGAGGTCAAGCCCTTTGACTCTTCAGTTAAAGCAATCTGAATTTAGTTAAAGGTAAAATTAAACTAAAAAGAGTTTTTGGTTACCTCATAATCTCACCAAAAATAGCTCATTTAATATATAGTGAAATCTGGCATAAATGAGAGTCTCTTCTTTGATCTATGTACAACAAAGCTAGAAAATATAATTTCCTCAACTCTAAGAATGATAATAAAATATATATTTTACTCACTGAAGTGAAGGCAATTACTCACATTTTCCACCTAATGCATAGCGGTAAATTCCATCACAACTTCACAAGGTGAAAATGGTCAAATATGAACAAACTTGGCTCCAACTTTTAATCTGCTCCTTTGAAAGCTCAGAAAGACAGCTGCCTAGTATTCTAGCCACCTCATGTTAACACATATCAATAAAGTGTTGGATAGAGTACTGTTCCCTAGAATGGGATTCTGAAACAAGTAGGGTTTACTCACATGTCAAAAAATCAACACTTAGGGGCTATTGGTGGTTCTCATATTCAATGGAAATATTTTACATGTGAAATTCCTGAATTCAATATAACTGAAATACAGAAAAAGAAACAAAAGAAAATATAGTCTTTAAAAGTTTTAAGCTGATTATATATGCACTGGCCTCTTTCACATTTCTCAGGGCCAAGCCCACTTGTCCAAATTCTAGAGATGAAGAGAAGAGGGTATAAACACCTTAGTTTTAGTCATAGGAATGCAAGTTAAAGCAGATGGGCAAAGCCAGGTTCTTTAATAAAATTGGTTCAGGAAAAAATTGTCTCATATGAAAAGTGATAAGGTGTAGCATCAAAATAGAGATTTATATCTAACATAGTATTTTCTTTTGAAGATCAGACTATCTTTAAAAAAGATAATGGATTAATTTTCCTAATCATGAGAACTTTGATGAAATATTGTACAGCAAATTATTAGTCAAGCGATTATATACCAAAATCATACCAATTTTGTGGTATAATTATATTAGTCAAGAGTTATTAAGCACAGCATTGACCTGAGTGCTTTATATGTTTGAAATACTTGATGCCCACACCTAATGAGGCAGTTACTATTATTTTCTCCATTTCACAGATGAGGAAACTGAAACAGAGAGGTTGGTTAATTTCTCTCACAGAGTATAACTGGTTGGAAGAAGAGCTATAGTTTAAACTAGGTCAGTCTCAGAGTCATCATTCTTAACTATTAAACATATTCTGCTTTCTGAACATTATGGTGACCTAAATCATTTCTTCATGATTTTAGTTTATATATTACTACTTAAGCCAGGGAGGACGGGGTCTTAAAATTAGATGAAGTTAGATCTTGAAATTAGATGGTGGCATTTCCCAGACACTACAGAATTTTGGCAGCAGGTAGGTGTCGAACAACAAACAGATCACTAAGAATGGCCACAAAAAACTCCATAATAGTACAGCCTCCAAAGGCAAAGGAATAAGAATGGTTACAAAAAGGTGACTACTTAAGCACTTCCCAATTTGCATTTAGCCATGAGAAACTTATTAAAACCATTTGTGATATCTTTATCCAGTGTTCACTTGGCTTAGCTAGAACTTAATTTTCCAGAATTCCTTCTCCTGTAGGTGTCTGGATCAGAGTTGGCCACAAGAAAAACTGGTATAAAATTGACAAAGCAGAAGTGAGGAAGTAGGCATTTTATATGGTCTAAGTCTTTGTAGAGAAGGCCTTGTTGCCACTCACCTACGCAATTGCTGGTGTTCTCCCTCATTTTGTTGTAGACTGTAGCCAGCCTTACTGGACCCCTTCCTTCAGCTCCCCAGAGCTCTAGGCACATGTGCAGAAGGGGTGCCAGCTGACCCGTCAGATCACCTGCATCATTGTTACTGTAGGCAGTGAAAGACAGGTGTGGTTCCAGTTTGCCCGCATAGGTTCCTGTTATTCTTTGGTTACCCTGACTTTAGGTCTATTTGCCCTTCCTAGTCGATGACTTTGCTGACCTTAGGCCCATCTCCAGATGCTGGTATGGCAGGCTTATACTGACTGCTCATCAGATTTGTGTAAAGTTTAATCACTTGACTAAATTCCATATTTGCCATCACTCCTAGTGGATCCAATCCTCTGACTGAACCCTGACCAGTACACTATTCATTCCTTTTGGACTGCTCTTAGAAAACTCGGAATTTGGTGCTATAGATGCTACCAGTGATATCCTGTCATGTAAAGAAAAGCAAAAGTGAGAAAAATTTAGTATTTCCATAAAATTAGAGTGGGGAAAAAAAGGAAGTCAATTAGAACAAAGAGCATTAAATATATGAACAACTAAATAAAATATGTATCATTTATCAAATGGGTTATACTTCTCCCATACTATATCTATTCTACATGTCATATGGTTTAAGCATGCCATAGTTTTGTCATAGCAACATGGAATTTCTGAGGTAGAAACTGTCTTGCTTATAGAAAAAATAGAGATAACTATGAATATCATGTACTTAGTGATTGAACCTGGCTACAGACCCAGCCTCCATGTGGGCATACTTACATATTGAATAATAGCGGCAAGAAATTAAATTTGATGTCATAAAACTAGCTAAATTCCATCTGCAGGGACTCTCAGGAAAAATTAAATTTTCTCTAACACCACCTACCCACAAGAAGTGAACAGAGTCTGCCTAAGGCAGTTGTGTTCAATTTAGGTGACAGAATCAAACTATATGTGGTGACTAACTAGTTGTGAAAGAAAGAGGAAAAAAAACTTCAAAGAGTTAATAAACTCAATGTATCAAGCACTTTCAACACTGAAGGAGATCCATAGCAAATTTCACTATGGCTGGATTAACCATATGGCCTGGTTTGCCCTGGACACTAGTCCATGTTCGCTTTACCAGAGTAAATAGTCATAAACTTCTCTTTCGTTCACACATATGTTCCAGTTTTGACAAAATTATCGTGTTACACTAGTAATAAGCCAATCACATGAATACTGAAGACTAGATGAAATAATACAAGTAGCTAACTTGTATGGAGTACTAGTATATACCAGGCATTTGTCCTTGGAATTTAACATAATACCTTCCTTACTCCCAACAAACCCCCTCCCACTATGAGGAAAGTATGATTAGCACCATCTTTGGTAAGGAGCCTGAGCCACATAGGAATTAGAAAATTGTCAAAGCCCACATGGTTGTAAGTGGCAGAACAGAGCAGTCTAAA
Source organism: Eidolon dupreanum (assembly GCA_028627145.1). NCBI lineage: Eukaryota > Metazoa > Chordata > Mammalia > Chiroptera > Pteropodidae > Eidolon > Eidolon dupreanum. The sequence goes on along the minus strand of CM053503.1, from coordinate 104,301,558 downwards.
TAGCGGAGTTCTTAATAGCTTTGATAATCTGTAGTAAGAGTCCTAAAATAGTGAATTGAGACCCCCTGGGCTTGCCTAGAGAGGACCATTTATAATTTCTGCCCCTCTAAAGTGCTATAATTTCCATACATATTAACTGGTATTCTACACCAAAACATGTAATGATTTAGTTTCATGTGCTAACTTGGCCAGGATATGGTGTTCAGTTGTTGGATTAATCTCTACTCTACATGTTTAGTCAGTTGAAGGTCTTCAGAGCAAAAAATGATATTTCCCAAGTAAGAAGGAATTCTGCTTCAGGACTGTATCATAAATATCCTTCCTGAGTTTCTAGTGTTTTGGACTGCTCTATAGATTTGGGGCTCAAGACTGTGACTTCAACTTTTTCCTAAGTCTCTAGTCAATGAGTACCCTATGGATTTTAGGCATGACGGCCCCACAAAAATTCTTTCTGTGTGTGTGTGTGTGTGTGTGTGTGTGTGTGTGTGTGTGTGTGAGTGTAAGCATCTGCAGTCTTGTGTATGTGTGTATACACACACACAGACATACATATATATATATATATATGAGGAGGAAGAGAGAAAAAGTATATACCATTATTTTCCCCACTTTACAGTCCAGAAAACTGAGATGTTAAAAGATACTGTGTAACTTATCCTATCGCTGTTACACAACTAAACATTGGGGAAAATGAAATATTAATTCAAACTTATCTGACCTCAGAGACTCAGTTCTAGGTCATTAAACTCTATTGCAACTCACTGACTCTCAAGCACAAAAGTCAGCAAACTAGGATGAGAAAAGTCAGGGCCTTGACATCAGGACTCCTAAACTTTAAGTCGTTTTAAAAGCTACCAAGCTTTTTCCTCTTTTGATTTCAGATTCTCTATAAATAGAATAAAGAGCTGCCGATAATCTTGATCAAAGATAAAAATATGCCAACATATGAAAATTAAAGCATCATTTTTATTTTGTTATTGTCCAAATGAGAATTCATATCCTGGGCTCTTCTACTGATCACAAAATTTCCTTATTTTAGTGAACATTACAACGTTCACTAAACCTTAGCTATAGCACTCAGTGTCAACCCAATCACTTTTCATTTACTAATATTAACACAAAGACACCAGAACATTTTATCAGCGTAGCAGCTTTGGGATAACACCAACACTTCTCTTAACCCTTTAGATTAGTTTGTATATGTGTGTATGTGCATATCCATTTAACATGTCAAAAATTGAAAATCTGAAAAGTTATGAAAGGATAATAAGGAAAGGAAGACTAGGACAGAATGGGTAAAGAAATTAAAATTCAAAGGAAAAAAACCTTTATAAAAGCAATGAAAAGTATAAACTGATTAAATGTTAGTGTTTAGTAAAACGAAGAACCAATTAAAAACAAAAAATAATACTATGTCAGATACTGTGGTAGAATTAAAAAAATCTTACCAAATTAGGAAATACCCAGACCTCTTTAAGGGAAAATTTGCCAAGTGTTGTTACAAAGAAAATATTTCACAATGCACTTACTTTGTTCAGAAAATTTTGAGCATATGTGAAAACATTTCCATTATTCTTATAGTAAAAGTTCAGTAGCTTCATTGCTTAAACAATTTTGCTTTTATTTCTTGCTTTAACTGAGCAGCAGTACAGCCTTAAGGTGTGTTTATACTCAGCAGGAGGGAAGGTAAGAATCCAGAACCAGAAGAAGGATAGGAGAAATAAACAGAAAAAAAAAAAAAAAAATCAAAGGAAACACAGGGGAAGCCAAAACAAAGATAGAAGGAAGGCAATTTATTTTAGCAATATGGTGAACTGTGTGGAAAAAAAGTCTCTCCAATATGGCAATTTACAGAGACAGATCCAAGTGAGCTTTCTGAGTGATTTTATGTGAAAGTCAAATCATAACTTTAATAAATTCAAACCACTTAAGTCCATTTGACATATCAACTCTGTGTGGCAAATGAAATTGTCTGTTTTGTTTCCCTAAGGTCAAGATACTTGGGAGAAGCTTAGGTAAAAGGTCCCATATACCAAAGGAGTTGTTAATTTTTTTATTGGTATATTGAGTCAACGCAGTTAACTATGTAGATTCAGACTAGAGACTCCTCCATATGCCCTCACATCATTGACATTAATAGGAAAAGGCTATGTAAAAAAGATAGATGAGAGTTAAGCTGAGAAAGAAAATTCAGCTTCATGTCTTTGTTCTTAGGACAGGATAGAATGATATACTAACTAGTGTCCTCAGCTCATTCTGTAGTAATGTTTTTCAGACCTTAGCTCTTTCCTCCCTTTTCTACTACAAAGGGAGCATATGGCACCACAGCCTTGCACAAAGAAAAGAAAACATGGTAGTAAATTATCTTAAATACACCTGAACTTATGATATCCAGAGTCAGCTTTCCCTAGATTTTTTTTCACATAATTCTAGGTTTATTTTGCCATTTAAAAGTTTATTTTGGCCGAGGTTGAAATTTAATTTGTTCTTCAAAGAAACATTACAATGGAAATACAAAGAGGAAGCTTTTGTTCACTCTCCGGGAGTTCTGAAAAGTAATAATTATAAAATGATAAGATTTTAAATGAAAATGTCGCTTGGAAAGGTTGAGGATGACAGCAGCACAGACCTATGTGAAGTGAAAAAAATCACATTATATTCATGAACATAAATATAACCAGATGATGTAATTTTATATCTTTTGATGATTTATTACATAAATGTTTCATATATTTGAAATAAAATCCTTTCTAAAAATATATGTTCATTAGAAGTTTTAGGAAATGCTACTTCTTTTGAAGACTAGTACTCATAAGACTATTATTACTAAAAGAGAATTAAAAATGGATTGATAAAATAATAGAAAATTAAGAAAATTGATAAATACACATGGCCACACATTGAATCAGAGAATAACACTATTAATTATTTCAGATATTTTTACTTATTTCCAGTCATGTCATTGGTCTGTACTGAACAGGTTGATCTGATCTCAGCCATTGCACTATGGTTTTACATGTTCCTTGGAAATATAAACACAAGCACACATGCTCACACTCACCCCACCCATACCACACAAACATGACAATCACTACTATAATAAATACAAGTTTAGTATTTGAATAAATTGAATGTCTGTTTTATAATTATAGAGGATAAGTAAAGATTAGGAGCTAACTTTTGCCAAAGACTATGACTATGGGGCCTTTACTCATTAGGAGTTTCTATGATGTTTTCTCTGTGATAAAATTAAGCAGAGTTCAGGAGAATGGCTAACTTGCACAGATATTTTTCAACTTCATTTTTCTAGACTCTTAAAACATGTGTCCTTTTAGTCTTATATGTTAGAAAAATTGATGTACCATACATATGCATGCATATGTGCACACACACACACACACACACACACACATGGATCTATGTCTTAGAAACTAGGTGTGGTTTCTGCACATATGAACTTCCACCAAAACTCCTCTGGAGTTTTGTAAATTCACAGTGCTAATTTGATGTGGAAGCAGCAGGAGGGCTGGTTCCAAAATCTTGTCACTGTTTTTAAAGTTGTCATTTAATATCTCTGCATTACATGAGTGACACAGGGATGTTTCTTCTAGTCTGATTAGTTGATTGATTTTCTTATACCACAGAGAGACTCATGTTTCTATATATTTCTCTCATTTGTATATAAAATCTTTGACAAAACTAGACAAATACATATGTCAAACTGTTCCAATTTGTCTGTGGCCCTCAGTTTTAGTTGCTCTGTAAGATGATAATTCTACTTTCCTTGCCTTTGAGGTCAAATTCATAAAATCTTCTTTAAGTCCAAGGTCCATGAGTTTAGTCCCTATATTTTCTTCTATGCAATTTATTGTTTCAGGTCCTTAATCCATTTTGAGTTAATTTTGGCGTATAATGATAGGTAGCAGCCTAGTTTCATTCTTTTGCAGGTGGCTTTCCAGTTTTCCCAATACCATTTCTTGAAAATGCTTTCCTTTCTCCACTGCATGTTTTCGTCTCCTTTGTGTAAAATTATTGGCCCATATAAACATGGGTTTACTTCTGTGATTTCAATTCTACTCCACTGGTCTGTGTGTTTGTTTTTCTGCCAATACCATGCCATTTTTATTATTGTCGCTTTGTAGTATAATTTAAAGTCAGGCAGAGTGATGCTTCCAGCCTAGTTCTTTTTTCACAGGACAAATAATAAAAATATTGAAGAGGATGCGGAAAAAAAGAAACTCTCATACACTGCTGGTGGGACTGCGAATTGGTACAGCTACTATGGAAAACAGTATGGAGGTTCCTCAAAAAATTAAGAATTGATCTACCATATGATCCAGCAATCCCTCTACTGGGTATTTACCTCAAAGACTTGAAAACCCATATCTGAAAAGATATTTGCACACTGATGTTCACAGTAGCATTATTCATGTTGGCCAGGACATGGTAGCAACTGAAGAATCCTACAACAGATGACTGTGGTACATATGTACAATGGAATATTATTCAACTATAAGAGATGAAATATTGCTATTTGCGACAATGTGCATGGACCTTGAGATAATCATGCTAAGCAAAATAAGCCAGACAGAAAAAGTTGAAAACCACATGATATCACTTATATGTGGGATATAAACCTAAAAGCAACAAACAAACAGGATGAACAAGCAGAGACTCATGGACATGGACAATAGACAATGGTCACCAGAGGGTTGGGGGTAGGGGAAAGGAAGGAAGTAGATGGGGTAAAAGGGATCAAATATGTGGAGACAGAAAGAAATCTAACTATGAATGGTGAGCATATTTCAATATATATCTATATCTATATCTTTATATGCCTTACTGTTAAATTGTATGCCTAAAACTTACTAGATTTTGTTAACCAATGTCACCATAATAAAAAAAATTAATTTAAAATTAAAATTTTAAAAAAGATGAGAATTCTAGTTAACATTCACTGAAATTAACTATAGCATTCGAGAAGTATTGAGAGGATATTTTGTGAGGGCAAACTTCCTCAAGCTCCTCAAAAGCAAAGACCAGTTAAGATAATAGAAAGAATATGCTCCTTCATAGTTGCACAAAATTCCTGAAATTTATGAACCTAAACCAGAATTTTTTGCATTCTGAATGACGTCTACAAAAAATGCACAACATTATTTAAAGAAGGAACATAATTCTGCAATTTAACACTGTAGACAATTAGCTGAATTTTTCATGTTATATACTTTTAAAATTAAAAAATATATATTTATGGTAGTATATAGAATTCAGTAAAGCTAGAGGAGCATGAGTAGAAGAACACATAATTCTTATTATACATTTCAGTGTGTTCTGACACTGATTCTGAATTTGCCCTAAATCAATTATTCAGATCTGTTTTTATGACAACTTATTAAATAATCAACATCTATATATGAACTAGTTCAATTTTAGTCAATATATTTCCTTGTCATGTAACTACTTCCTTAATATAGATTTTTGGAGCAAATTTTTAGATTATATCAAATCTATTTTATTCTTTATAAATAGGAGTTTTGTTCTTGTTGTTTTTAGACACTATAGCATCTTAGATATTAAGAACAAAAAGAGACCTCAGTCGCCATCTCATAGTACTGTCTCTTTTCATCTATGAAAAAGCTGATGACTGGAAATTTGAAGTGATTTCTTATCCTTATAGCTAACTAATGGCAAGACCAGACCTGGAGACTTGGTTCCTGTTACCCAATTCAAAAGCCCTTTACATTACTCCATACTTCCTAAGTTAATTTTCTTATTTTTGTACCTAGTACAAATTAGAAATATTCAGGATGTGAGGAAGCAGTGGATAAGTGAATTGGCTTTATATACATACACACACACACACACACACACACACACACATACATATATATATACACACATACATACATACATACATACATAAATACATATACATTTCCAGTTAGCTCGCTATGGATGATGATTATTGACACTGGGTTACTTATTTATGTCTCTATTTCTGTTTTGCTCATTTCTGGAATGATTATAGTAAGGCACAAAAGGATTGTTTCAAGAATCAAATTGTACTGTGCATGTAGATCATTTATCTTAGTGCCTGGAAAACAGCAAGTGCTCAATAAATGTAAGCCATTAGTACAGCCCAGGTGTTAGAAAACTTTTTCTGTAAAAGATTGTAATGTTTAAGACCTTTCGAGCCATTGTAGGGTAAAAGCACCCATAGACCATGTGTAAATAAATGAGCTGTTATTCAATAAGATCATATTTACAAAAATAAGCAGTGGGTTAGATTTGATCCATAAACCATATTTTGACAATTTCTGAAATAGTTCATAACTGTCAAATCAGGCTTTCTAGGTTTAATCAAGCAATAAATGGTAAATACTGTATAATCCCTTTATTTTATTTATTTTTATTTTATTTTATTTATTTTAATTTATTATTTTATTTTATGGAAACCATATAGAAAAAGATGTATACCTCGACAGGATACAAGCAAAAGGTCTAAAATCGATTATGTCATTACTTCTCAGGGATGTATTCTATGTGTTTTATGGTTGTGATTCAACCTGTCAAGAAAAATAAATCATGAACAGAAGTTCATACATTTATCCAAATACAGATACAAACATAGAACTCACTTAAAATTCCATGCTTATTGTTGGTCACAAAGTTAGCATAGATAGATGTAATTAGTGACACATGTTCTGAGGACCAGGTTGTTTTTTATCTGTTTCTCTTTGACAGAAGTGTGATTTAAACATGTGATCTTCTGGTGTATGTCATAGTATAAAAGAAGGTTTAAAGGAAAAATCAAAATTCTACTTTGCAATTCTAAACCACATGAAATAATCAACACTTCCATCTTAATACAAATCACTTAAATAGAGCACATAAAGAATTCTAAGAAAAATTTACCAAACTGTCCAGCATCCATCCCTCCTTCTTTTAGTATAAGACAATAATACATTTATTTCCCTTGTTTACAGTATGTATAGAGTTAGCTTGTATTCTGATTGGCTTAAGCCAATCACTGAGGAGTATTCTCCTAGCCACAGGCATTGATTCAAAGATATGTTGATCCCCAGTCAGAGGGATTAGGACTTAGTTGGTGTTTCCTAAAATGCTTGGGAGAAAAACAGGTGTATTACTTCATGCAAGAATATAGGGGATGGAATTGCTGCTGTCATCTCCCTTCCATAAATTGTGGGAACTGTGAGGACAGTGTTTGTCACCGTGGAATCAGGCAGTCAGGTATGCATTGTATGTAGAGACTTAAAATAATAGTAAAACCTACTTTAAAAGTGCCTTTTATATCACAATTGCTGGCAATTTTGAAAATGTCAATAATAGAATAGTCTTCCCATAAGAGTAGACTGTTTCATTGGCCACCCCCTCCCCCACCCACACATACTTTCTTGGTATTGGTTGGTTCCACACAGAGCCTGAGACCTCCAGATGGAGGCAGAGTGTAAAAGAACTCTGATTGTGATAACATCATGGAGCTCTGATTCTGGCCATGCCAAAAAACAGCATTGCCTCTGGATGCTCTATTCCATGAGAACCAAAATTTCCTTTCTATTAAGTCAGTTGATGTCCTGTTTTTAAATACCTCAATCTAAAGCTTTGTTTGTTTCTTATTTTAAATAAAAACTTTAAGACATTAAATTTATTGATATTTTACATTGTAATGATTGTTAACTACTTATCAGCTCATTGTAGAGTGTTTACATATAGCAGTTACTACAAAACTGGTATTCCAGGTATAGAGTACATGATTATGCCTTTTATTAGAAATGTCTTTTTTGGCTATTGTCTAGAACATTGTTCTTATATATAAGGTTCTTTAAGCCTTTAAAAATATAAATAGTAATTTTTAACCCATTTATCTCATTGAATAACAAATAGCTCCAAGACAGATAAAGACTCACACATTCAATTAATAATATTACACACACACACACACACACACACACACACACACACACACACGAGTTCTGACTTGACCAGAGATCATAAACTTTTCTAAGACCACTATAAGCTTTTCTCTAAGCTGGACACAAGAATATCCTTCAACCAGAATTATGTCACATTCTTGTTTTGTCTAGGCATCAAGTATAAAAATATGTTCCATTATGATTTTTGGCTTATATTTCTGTAGATATTATTGGGAAAAAAAATCTGTAATAATTCTCCGCAACCTCTAAAGTATACTCTTAGTGACCTACCCTGAGTAGAAGAGGAAAAGTGAGAGGTGGTCTGTTCTCTTCCCAGCCCCCACATTATAATCAATCTTCTGATTGTTATCTTCATCCTGAGGAATCTTGATTTTAAGTTTTCCTTTGAATCCTGGCTGATGTATGACTATCAGCCTATGCCTGTTGCCCAATATTTGACTTTCTCCAAAATATATATATCAACAATTAATAATCTTCTCAAAGTGTGACGAAATTAGCTTTCTGGTTATGTGATTTAATTGCTACAGTGCTCAGATCAAGTCATGAGTATTGCATCTTTGCAGGATAATTTGATATAATGTAAAGAGTGAGGATATAAGGGAAAGTGACAACGTAACCCAGAAAGAGATAATCTATATCTTTACAAAGTCTGAAACAAACATAGTGATTTCATATATATACTAATGTTTCGAATGTATAGATTAGTAGGTATTCTTTAGATTGTACAATGAAGATAGTGTGTTAGAAACTACACTTTTGTTCACAACTATAACAGCAAAACTTATGTGATGTTCCCTATGTGCCAAGAACTATCATAAGCACTTACATATATAAACTAAGTAACTTTTACGGAAAAAGAGATATTATTATTATTATTACTATTTTTTTAAAAGATGAGAAGACAGGCTGAAAAATTTCAATTAATTTGTATATTATCTATAGCTAGTAAGTAGTAGGGTTAACATGTGAACTAAAGCAGTCTGGGTTAGAAACTAATGTACATAAAAATCACTCTGGTGCCTCTCAATAAATATTTTAAAAATATACAGTCACACAACTGCATTAAAGAAAAGTCTATTGAGGTTATTTTTCCAGGTAAGATGGTGTAAGCACCCTGTCTATGACATACAATAGAACTATAAAACCTGCATAGATGTATGGAGCTACTATCTGATAACTCTAAAAAGTGAAGAGTACAAAACATACTAAGGGAGAAATGAAATACCCAAGAACTGATGGTGAATTTGCCATTTCAATTTTCCTCCAGTGTTCTCCAACCTGATCTTAAGGCAACCCAAAGCCAGGGGTGGGCACTATGCACTAGCCAGAGAGCTCCAGGAGAAGGCTTCTAGTTCTTGTTTGAAGAGTAAGAAAAGAAACACCTAACATTCAGAACAGTATAGATATCCCTCATTTTTGTTTTGTTTGTCTTTTTTTTTCTCATATTTAAAAAAAAAAAAATTATCAATCTATTGTGCACCAGCCCCCAAGCAATCCAGTGATGGTAGTAACTGTAGCAGCAAGTGAAGGCCCTGGAGCCACAACTAAGAAGAAAGGAAGTCTTTCTTTCTGATGAAAGGAGCTGTGGTGCCTAGGCGGTAGCAAACTCTTGATGCTTTCAATCTTTTTTGCTCTCTCTCTCTCTCTCTGAGCCCAGATGTGGACACAGCCCCAAAAGGGCACAGCAGAGGAGGGAAACCAAATCTTCTAATCATTGGTCAGAGGATCAAAGGGAAGAACTCCAGAACCTAGAGATCACTGGAGAGATCATGAGGAAGGAGCTCAGAAAACAATTCTATGAAGTTGTTTATAAACATATCTGCTTACCTCCAAGCTGTGCAGGAATGGATCTAATTCTAATCATTGTGATAAAATACGTGAGAATTCAATTAACAGTAAGACCACAGCCCAGATCCCAGACTGATCAATTAGTGGTTGACACTTGGGATAGATCCAAATTGAATTTGAAAGATTTGAACACTACTCTGAAATTGGACCCACTGCCCACAGAAGGCAGGCTGGAACTTAGTCTTAAACTAACCATGTTAATTTCTTTTTAAAAAATAAATATTTTTTACAGCATATAAACAAGGCTCAGAGACTGATAACACAACTTTTTAAGTATCCAGGATACAATCCAAAATCACTTGGCATGTGAAGAACCAGGACAATCTCAACTCATATGGGAAAAGACAATCAACAGATGCCAATGCTGTGATAAAACAAATTTTAGAATTAAGCTACACAAATTTTAAAAGAGCTATGATAAAAGTACTCCAACAAACAACTGTAAATATCTTGAAGTCAAACCTAAATGGGACAAAAACAAAGAAATATATGCCCAGAAACATAATAAAACTGCTAAAAAGTAAAACAAAGAAAAACACTGAAGTAAGTCAGAAAAAAATGGCATTATTAATAGGGGAACAACAATATAAATAATTGTGTTTTCACATTATAAATCATGAAGGTCAGTAAGAAGTGGAAAAATATTTTCTTTAAACTATTTTTAACTATAGTCAATACACAACATTAGGTTAGTTTCAGGTATATAACATAATGATTAGACCTTTACATTCCTTACAAAAAATATTTTTAAAGTGCTGAAAAACAAAACAAAACTATCAACAGAGAATTCTATAGCCAGCAAAAACATCATTCATGAATGAAGATAAAAGAACATTCTCTGGTAAAGGAAAACTAAGAATTTGTTGTTAGTAAACTTTCTCTTAAAGTCTTGGTAAAAAACATTCTTCAACAGAATGAAAATGGTATCAGAAGAAAATCTGGAACATCAAGTAGGAAGGAACACACACAATGGTGAAATTTCAGATAATATAATACACTATTCTTTTCTTAATTTCTTATAAGGTGTTTGATCATTAAGGCTAAAAAAATAAAATTTTCTGGTGAAGTTTTAAATTCAAGTAGTTGTTTTACATATATATGTATGCATATACATATAATATATGTGTATCTTATATATAATTATAACATAAAGAGAGAGGGAAAAATAAACCTATATTGTGACAGTTTTCTATAGTCAATTTGAGGTGAATATAGAACTCAACACACACCCACATAGGTGTAAATATATAAAGCTAGTAAAAATTGATAAAATAAACTAAACTACTATATAATATTCAAATAACATGCAAGAAAACAAAGAAAGAGGAAAAAGATTCAGAATATAGAAAAAAATTTGCAAAACAAATAATAAAATGGTAGACCTAATTTTAAATATGTTAATAATAAATATAAACATTTAAAATAAACCAATTAAAAGACATAGATTGTCAGAAGGGCTTAAAGGGCCTCAGTTAATTGTATGTGATCTATGAAAAATGTGTTTCAAATATAACATTGGTCAGGTAAACAGAAAAAGATGGATAAAGTTATATCATACAAATACTAATTGAAAGAAAACTGGATGTGACATTAGTAAAAATAACAGAATGAAGACCTCTCATAATTCTTTTCTCCATAAATGCAGTGAGAAAAGTGGTAAAACTGTAATAATTAACTTTTTAGAATGCTGGAAATTAACCAAAATCTGCAGTACCCCAGGGAGTGTTTGTCCTAGATTTTTTAAAAAAAGGCTAAATCTTAGTAAGAACAGCAAGCTTTGTGGTATTTTAAGTTGCCCTATGCTAGTCCTCTCTATCTCTCTCCACCTTGGCGGTTGATTGCCTTGAAAACAAAGGCAATCACAATAAAAACCAGCCTCATGAAAAATACTGAAGAGGGTAGAATAGAGCTCAAGCTCTTTCCAAACTTCTTTCTCAAGAATATTATAATTTGACCTTTCAGGCGGTGCCCTGAAAATCCCTCCTTGTGAGACTTTTTTTCATGACCTGACTCAGGGATCTTCCAACATGAACAGGCTTTTCTCCTCTGGGTATTTGTTAAAAGCAATTAGATACAATTGATAAAATGCATGGCTTCCTGAGGAAGTGAACAACGGTTACATGGAAGTGAATAACCCCCCAAAAAGTCTTTAAAAACAATGCTAGAGAATGAAATGACCATGGTGGCTTTGATGCTCCAACTTATTACTGGGAATATAGAAGACCACATGTAAACATAGGAGTACATGCTCAGAGCTATATGAATCTGCAGAAAAGATCTGTAAAGGTCCTAAAGCCCTTGCCTTGAGTTAATCCTTGAAACTCTGTTCAAGTAGGAAGTAAGATATATCAAAATCAAACTATTGAAGACAAAGAGAGAGAACCATAAAAACGAGAGAAACGATTCAACATTTACTTGCAATCAAGATTAATTCACCAAGAAAATATGGCAATTCTAAACATGTATAAATGTAACAACAGGTCTTAAGACCACATGAAGCAATGACTTACAGAACTGAAAGAAGACATAAAAATTACAATTTACCATTTTAATTAGAGATATCGGCATATCTGTATACTTTCCTAGGGCTAGCATAACAAAGTACCATAAACTGGGTGATTGAAAAAGACTTATTGTCTCACATTTCTGGAATCTAGAAGTCTAAAACTAAGGTGTTGACGGGGTTGGTTCCTTCTATTGGCTATGAATGAAAGTATGTTCCATCCCTCTCCCCTAGCTTCTGGGGATGTGCTGGCAGTCTTTGCCATTCCTTGGCTTCTGATCTCTTTACATGGAATTCTCTCTGTGCGTATGACCAAATTTTCCTTTTTAAAAGAACACTAGTCACATTGGATTAGGGGTCTACCTTATCTGGTATAACCTCATCCTAACTTATTATATCTGCAATGGCTCTATTTCTAAATAACATCACAGTCTGTGATAACGGGGGTTAGGACTTCAACAGATCATTTTGGTGGGACACAATCAAACCCATAATAATTTCTATCTCAGTAAGAAACAGTAAACAGAAACTCAACAAAGGATATATAAGAAATGAATTAAACCATTCAGCAACTGAATCTAATTGACATTCACAGAATATTCTTTCCAACCACAGCAGAACAAATTTTTTTACAAATACATATGTAGAATTGACAAAGATAGACTTTATCTTCGGTCATTAAAAAGAAAAAAAAAACTTTTAAATAATGCATTGGTTAAAGAGAAATCCCAAGAAAAATCAAAACTATTTTAAACTGAAAAAAATATATACAATAAAAAATTTATGATGCTGATAAAGTAGTTTAAAGAAAACTTTATAGTAGTGAATATTTTTTAAAAGAATATTGATCTCATGTTAATATTCTGACCTTCCATGTAAAGAAACCAGAAAAAGAGAAACAAAACAAATCTAAATGAAACAGATAAAAGTAATAATAAAGATAAAAGCTGATTCATTAAATAAAAATAGAATAAATAAATATCTAGCAATATCAACAATAAAAAAGAGAGAAGATACAATTTACCTACATCAGAAATGAAAGATAGTATCATTTCATTACTTTTCCATTACATTAAAAAGAAAATAACTGCTATGAACCACTCTAAGTATATAAATTCATCAATTTAGATGAGATTTATTAATCCCTCAACAAACTCAATTTACCAAAAACTCACAATTTGAAATAGGTAACAGTATTTCCATAACTATTAATAAAATTGTATTTATAATTAAAAATTTTCAAGAAAACTATCACCAGGTCTAAATAATTTCCTGATGAATTTTACCAGACTTTAAAGAAAAAATAACATCAGCTCTACACAATCTCTTTCAGAGAACAGAAAACACTTTCCAACTTATTTTATGAAATTTTATTACCTTGATAGTGAAATGAGACAAAAACAGTAAAATCTTTTTTTTTAACATACAAACTAATCTCTCATGAACATCAGGATGTGACCAAGTGAAGTTTATCTTTGAAATGTAAGACTGGTTAAATATCTAGACATTAATCAATGTAATCTGCTACATTAGTAATCTAAATTAGAAAGTCTACATGATCATATCAATAAATAAAAGAAAAATGTTTTTAAATTTCATGATCCTTTTATTATAAAAACTCTTAATAAATTAGGAATAGAAGAGAATCCTCAATTTGAAAAAGGAAATAAACAAAAAACTTACAGATAACATTTTGCTTAAAGATTAATTTTTTCTTGCTAAGATCAGGAACAGGTAAAGATGTTTCTAGTCTCATCAATCCTATTCATTATACTGTAACCTCCAGAAAGTGTTGACAGAAATTAAAAGTCCTTATGATTAGAAGGAAAGAAACAAATCCATTCTTATTCACAAACAACATTAACATTAGGGTCTACATGTAAAATTTCAAGAAAAATACACAAAATCCCTACAACTAATAGTGATTTAGCAACTTTGCAGTATACAAGATCAACAGCAAATATCAAATAAATTTTTATATATAAACCATGAACATTTGGAAACCCAAATTAAATTATCAATACTCCCAAAACAGTAATATTCATTTATTAATGTAACAAAATATATTTAGGATCAATTGTCAAAAGTGCAAAAGCAACTTAATGAAGTTAGAAATTTATTTTCAGCGAATAGTATTGTCCTTAGAAAAAAGTAGAAAAATATGTATTTCCTGGTGTTAGAGAAAGAGTCCCTAGAAATAACTCCAAAAGCATGATCCATTAAATAAGATATTGATAAATACCTCCATTGAAATTAAAACCTTTCCTTATGAAAGACATTGTTAATTGAATGAAAAAATAAACAGACTGAGAAAAATATTTACAAATCAAATATCAACCAAAGACTTTTATCTGTAATAGTAGAACTCAACAATAGAAAACAAACAATCTAACTAAAAACTGTACAAGACCTTCCTGATGCAGAGAATATACTACCTTGAGTGCAAAAGCTGTATCATACAGGGGATGCCATCTTCTGCTCTAAGCAAAATATTCTCCTAAACTCTGAATGTGCATACCTTCTGTAAACTGAGTCATCATCCAATTGCCTTGAATGCCTTTGCTAGTGTATTAACCAGCATATTCATGACAAGAACTGAGAGAACTGTATCCCTCCACTCTTAAGTCATGAACATAGAAGGTACTCAATAAAGAATCATTATATCATCAAAAAAAAAAAAAAAAACTGGGCAAGAAACATGAATAGAGACTTTAAAAAGAGGATATGCAAATAACAATGCATAAATAGATGTTTAATATTATTAGTCATTAGGACAATTCAAATTAAAACCTTGAAGAGAGATATTACATATTGATTAGAATGTCTAAATAAAAAATTATTGATAATACAAAGCACTAGTTAGAATGCAGAGCAACTGAACTCATACATTGCTAATGAAAAAGCAAAATGATTTCTCATAATTGCTCTGGAATATGGTTTGACAGTTAAAAATTTACTGATCATATGACCCACCAATCCCACTCCTACTTACTCTAGAGAAATAAAAATGTATGTACCCACAAAAACCCGTACACAAATAGAGAGGTTCTATTCATAATCATCCCACACTGGAAAAACTCAACTATCTTTCAACAAGTGAATAAATAAACAAACTATGGTACAATCATGCAATAAAAACGAACATAATACTTATACAATACTAGGATGACTGTTAAAGGCAAAATGCTGAGTGGAGGGTTTCATACTTTTTGAGAATCATATAATTGACTCTTGAAAAACAGGGATTTAAAATGCATATGTTTCACTTATACGGAAATTTTTTTCAATAAATACAATCTGTTCTTCCTATCTTTGGTTTCTCACCTGCAGATTCAATCAATCGCGAACCAAAACCAGTATTTTCACATTCCCAATCACAAATCAAAAATACTGTTGTCAATCCATAATTAGTTAAAACCAAGGATGCATAAGGCAGATTGTAAAGTCCAAAGTCAGGTGGATTTTCTACTGCAGGAAGATGTGCTCCGCTACCCTCAGCCTTGTTCAAGAGTGAACTATAAATGCTTCCATTCATGGAAAGACCAAACTATAGTGACACAGAGAGAATCGATCAGCAGCACCAGGGATTGGTGGGGAGAGGGGGCAAGGTGAGCAGGAGGAGGTTAGAGTTTGACTATTAAAGACAGAATGAGGTTGTTTGGGGAGACCGAGAATTCCTCTGTCTACTGATTGCGTTGGAGGTTACATAACTCTATACGCTCATTAAAATTCATTAAATTATATACCAATAAAAAATCAATTTTTATGTATGATAATAAAGATATATTAAAAAATTAAAGAGGCTATGATCTATTCCTAAAGGAACGAGAAGTTTCTGCCACCAAAATGAGACGCTACTTAAAAACAAAATAAATGTTCCTTGCAGATTACACCATGAGTATCAACTCTATGTGATTAAACAGCTATTAAGTCACAAATACATTCTCTAGTAATAACATTGAGAATTCCACCATTTTGCAGGGAACCACCCACATATATAAGCATGCATGGTTAATCATAAAATTCTATGATTCCAAATATTGGTTTTCTCATCCGCACTAATTGAAAGAGCCATAAAACAATATCATTTTATTATAGAAGCATAAACCTTACCATCTGTTCGACATACCTTTCAGTTGAATTTCTTCACTCTGTTCTTGCTGTCAATAATTTCATTCAAATCATTTGGTGGGAGAATATAACATCTCTCACTTTAGAAATTTCTTTTAAAAGTAATATTAACAGTTATGAAATAATTTTAAAGCAATTAATAAAGTTTCAAGTACTCCAGTGAAGTCAATGAAGCAAATCTTGTCCAGTTAGGTTTGCTAGATTTAGCAAACACAAATATTGCATTTTACCCAGGAATCCTAAATCCAGCAGCTAATTTTATGTGTCAGTTTGAGTGGGCTATGGGTGCCCAGATTAAACATTGTTTTCTGAGTGTGCCGGTGAGGGTGTTTCTGGATGAGATTAGCATTTGAATTGGTAGACTTAGTAAAGTGGATTACCCTCCTCAATATGGTTGAGCATCATTTAATCAATTGTGAGCCTGAGCAGAACAAAAGGTGGAGTAAGGAAAAATTCATCCCTTTACTTCCTGCCTCATTTATTGAGCTTGGATATCTCATCTCATCTTCTCCTGCCATAGGCCTGGGATTTACATCATCTATTCTCAAGCCTTTTGACTCAAGCTGACTTATATCAGCTTTCCTGGGTCTTCAGCTTTCAGGAGACAGATCATGTGATTTCTCAGCCTCCATAATCACATGAATCAATTCCTCAAAATAAATATCCATATATATATATGATTCATTATATATATAAAACCTTTATTCTAATATAAATCTTGTAATAATGTGTAATAACATTTTTTGAAAAATCAGTTTATTTGCTATAGGCTTCTTTAAATTGTCCTATTTCTAAGAAATATAACAACTGCATTTAGTTATCGATAATAGTAAATTCTTAAACTGACATCCATTTGACTACTTCTAATAACTAATCTTTGCCACTTCGAATCATTGAAATTCCATTACTGGAGGATGTATTTAAAAATGTCTAATCTAACTGTATTATTTAATATGTGAGGCTATGCACATAGCCACTTTACAAAACAGTATGGAAGATCCTCAAAAATTAAAAATTGAACTATCATATAACCCAGCATTTTCACTTCTGGGAATATATCCAAAGGATACGAAAGCACTAACTGGAAAAGATATCTGCATCCCCATCTTCATAGCAGTATTATTAATAATAGCCAAGACATGGAAACAACTTAAATATTCATTGATAGATGAATGGATAAAGTAATTGTGATTATATATACGTGTGTGTGTGTATGTATGTATTTCAGCCATAAAAAAATACACACATACACACACACATATATGTGTATTGCAGCGCACGCACGCGCATGCGCGCGCGCGCACACGTATGTATTTCAACCATAAAAAATGAGAAACTCTTACCACTTGCAACAACATGGATAAACCATGATGTCATTATGCTAGTGAAATAAGTCAGATAGAGAAAGACAAATACTATATCATCTCACTTATATGTTGAATCGAAAACAAAACCAAACAATAAACAAACTCATAGAAAAGAGATTAGACTACTGATCACACCAGAGGTAGAGGGTGTGGGAAGGGGAAACTAGAGGAAGGTAGTAAAAAAGTGCACACTTTCATTTATGAGATAAATAAATACTTGACATGTAATGTACAATAGGATGACTATAGCTAAAACTGTTGTATGATATATAAAGAAGCTGTTAAGAGAGCAAATCCTAATAATTCTCATTACAAAGAGAAATTTTTGCTTCTTATTTTTCTTTTATTTATTTTTTCTTTTTATTATATCTATATGAGAATATGGAAGTTATTTGAACTTTTGTGGTAATCATTTTACAATATTTGTAACTCAAACCACCATGCTACACTTTAAACTTATACACTAATGTATGTCAATTATTTTTTGATAAAACTGGAAAACTATAAGAAAAATAGAGTCTAGAAATATTAAGAAAACTTGTCCAAATTAAGCCATGAATTTATATATTTTTCAGATTTAAATACTCTCATCCAGAATAAAAAATTTCCAGTGGCCTTTCTTTTCTCTTTTCCTCTATTTTATAATTTATTCCAAAACATTTCCTATTAAAAATCAGTATCCTTTCTCCTTGAAATACTTCATAAACCTGATTCCTCAGTGTCCAATGAACACGTATTTTTATTGTTTGATTGATATTTGTCTTTCTTAAATTTAAAAGTTTTCTACAGACTCATTTGATATTAAATATACCTCAACTTTTTTCTCGAGTGCATAATATTTTTAAAAGTGATTATAAGCTCCTTGAAAACAGGGATTAAACTGTATTCGGTTTGATTAT
Organism: Eidolon dupreanum; assembly: GCA_028627145.1. NCBI lineage: Eukaryota > Metazoa > Chordata > Mammalia > Chiroptera > Pteropodidae > Eidolon > Eidolon dupreanum. Next base: position 104,282,852 of record CM053503.1, on the reverse strand, counting down.
CCCTCTGTACATAGTATATGGTCTTGTAGAAACTGTTTATCTAAAACATTCAGTAATGCTTGTCAATTTTAATCTACCTTCTGTAATGATGAAATTTACTTTTCATTATTAAAAAGTAAGTTCCAGAATAAGACATTTTAAAAAAAATACATATGTGAAAATAAGCCATGTAGGTAATAAATATTCTGTTACATTTGTCTTAAAATAACCCTTAGGCATTCTCCCACACTTTTCTCACCATTATCTCCATCTGTAATAATAAAACATATCTTCTGATTACAGCTATTTCTGTTATCTCAAGCTTGAATTTAATTTATTTGCTATTCAACCTTACTTTTCCTGTTACAAGATTTGTTTTTCCTGTAATGCAATCTGAGGTTTTGATTTAAAAGGTAGAAAACATTTTTTTCCCAAATACGAGGTATTTTAAACTGAAAGGATAAATAACTTTAAAGTAGGTTGGGAGTATTTTACAACAACAACAACAAAACAAAACAAATATTAATTTGAATTAAATAATTTTTATTAAATGTGTTTTGGAACTGATGAGTCCTTTGGGGTAACATGACAGCATATACTCTGCCAACAAGTAGAAATCCCAAAAATGTTTTCCTAAGAAAATTTTGAAATACTTATTTACAGAGAGGAAAAGATTTCTTAGAAAGCTTGTGGTATTTCTAAAGTTGCATTGTATTTCCAAAACTATGAAATATGATGTTCCTTCTATGACACCATCATTAAAATTTAAAAGGCTAATTTAGAAACCACAAAAACTATCAGGTAGATTTTCTTGGAGACTTGTTCTCTGGATACTGTCATTTGCTGGTTTACTTATCAGCAGAAACATAAGTTTAATTTGTTTTACCGACATACATGCTAATACCACATACATGGCAATAAATCATGCTGTTTTCCCACTTACATTTTACCCAGAAGGCAATTTCTCAACTTCTACTTTTCCCCCAATAGTTACACTGCTATTTCTTTCCACTACAATACAACCTTGATTGCTGGCTTATATCTCCTGATGAAATCATACTTTGAGGCAGATACTCCACACTCGGAAATCTGAACACTGATGACTTTCTTAAAAGATCTGACATTGCTATTTTCATCTTTACAAAAAGATAGATTAAGTCAATCTCTGGAAAGTTAAATGATGTGTCATTAAGGGCATTTAAAAACACAAGTCAGTGTCCTAATTCAGAGATTTAGAAATAAATGCATGGCAGAGAGGTTATTTTTTAATCCTCATGAGAATGATTAATTTGATTCCCAACCATAAACTGGGCATCCAAATAGGTAACACACTCATTTTGAATGTTGAGAAAAAATTAAATTTGACTAATTTTTCCTCTACTTTTTAAAAAATACACATATCAAAAATGACACAGAGTTAAAAAATGTTTATGGAAAAATGCAACTTTTTTTTCATGAACACTACCCCTGAAAAGTCTTTTAATTTGTTATCATCGTTCTTTGGCATGTTAAAGAGTTTTTGTTTGTTTGTTTGCTGAGAGTAAGGTTGAATTGCATTTGTTTATCCAAATGAATTGTTAAACCTGCAATGGGAATCGAATCTAAAAAACTAGCAAGAAAAGAGATCTTTTTCTTCTGAATTACTAACTGATCTTTCTACAATGTTTTCCCTAGAGATAATTGGGTTGAACTTTTACCTTAAGTAACTGTTCTAAAACCTCAGTACACTCACTTAAAATAACTTTGAATTAGGAAAATAGCCAAAGGCACAAGAAAGTACTTTACAGACTTAGAGAATTAATCTCATTTAGCAAAAGAAAGCAAATCAAACAACAAAAAAGGACTAAAGTGTACACATATGAGTTTCACTCTCACCAGAATTCTCCTTTTTTCGTGTACATAAATTTGGAAAACAACCAACAATTTATTCTAATCTTTTTTTTTCTTCTTTCTTTTCCTATTTTCTTCTGATTTATTTGGCTCAAAATAATGCTGTCTTTTCTATTACTATTCACTTCTCTCTATTTAGAATTTAAACATTTCCCTATGCTGTTCTTATTCCACACCCTCTGAGACAAGATAGCCCCTTTCTATCCTTACACTTACCATAAATTCTTTCTCTAGAGAGTTTTCTGTTAAAATGGAATTAAGATAAAGTACTAGAAAATCCCTTTGGAATATAGGAGTCTATTTACTACCTCCTTGCAAGCATGTGTTTTTGTGTCCAGATGTCTTTTCTGGGGATGGAAATTTAATAGTCATATACTAAGCTACCCCATCTCAAAGAAACAATTTAAAATCTCTGAATCATTTGCTTCAACATCATCTTTTTAAATGTCAAAAGTATAAAATTCTTCTTTCTCAGTGAGGTTAACTCCCCAACTACTTCCAGCCTGTTGGTAGAAATGACTTTTCTGGGGCAAGATAATGACTGAAAAACAGGAACACTTCACATTTATCAGTAGTCACATTTGGGAATTCTAAGGATAACAGAGTTTAAAAAAACCAAACACAAGTATTATATCCTATCTATAAAGAAGCTTTCAATAGAATACTATCAATCAACCTGAGCTGAAGGAGTTATATACAAAAAAAAAAAAAAAAAATTCTTGGGAAAGGAGCTAGATGTCAATCAGTCTTACTAGGAATACATGTAAATTTTCAAGTAAATCTTTATATCTCTACCTTTATCTCAAAGTATAAATATAGATATTAATGGATAGATAATCAGAACTCAGTGGAGAGACAAATCACATCAATTATTTTAATAGAGACATTTTTATATAAAATATTGTTAGCCACCTATAAAATTGCTCACTGATAACTAAAAAGCCAAAAAGAGAGTATGAAGGTAACACAGTGGTAACAACTGCAGAAAGCAGGTTATACCCTGAATCTTGTGTAAAGAGTAGAAGTAGAATGATGCATTCATTGTTCCACTGACCAGGCTATTCCTTCAATATGGATTAATTTATCATGTTACTTTTATAATTGTTTTTATTTTAAATCCTAGTTATGATTCCTTTTACATTGGAAATGTGAAAATTATTGGGTTAAATATATCCACTTTTATCGCTTTTCCATAGCAAGGGCAACAACATATCGCATACATTAGATGAGGATAAAAAATGAGGAGTAAGTTACATGTGTAGAAATGGTGTTTAGACACATACACATTATTTTATACAATCAAGACAATGCACTCAGTTTAGGGTTGTGTAGTCATATTTTTTTTAACCCTTCTCTCCTTCCAGAGAATAGCGATAATGCCCTCTTTGATAGAAAAGCAAAAATAAGAATGCTTATCTGATTAAATTTATGGGAAGGATTTACTTCTATTTTACTAACTCGTACACAAAAGATAAAGTTACAATGGAACTATAAGTTTCTTCATAATGTATTCTGAGCTAAAACCAAGGATTGAAACTTAAATTAGTAATCTGAATCTTAGTATCAAATGTTACTAATTATTTTTAAAATGACAGCAATTAAGAAGCACAAGCAAAGTATGGCGAAGTCTGGAAAACCTGTGTGATTCCTGGAGGGTTTTTCTCTTCACATTGAACATCTACTCTCTGTCTCAAAAAAATATATTATATCTCACTATACATATCATAAATATATAACAGATGAAGTCTGTAAAATGTTCTTGTAATCTCACACAGCCAGCGAGATGCACATAAGCTACAAAAAAAAAATCTCTATTTTGTCTTCATCATATATCACATTCTCCAGTAATTATACATTCGCATAAGTATATAGATTTGTAGGTTGTTGTTGTTACTATAAGCAATTTGTAACCAAAGACATCCCACTCAAAGCATCCCATAGGTAAAGATTCTGTTCCTAGTAAATGCCCTTGGTCTATTTGCCTAGGATCCAGGTCACTTGCTTTCATTTTTCTTTTCACCTGAGAATATCCCCCCTCCACTCATAATTGGGGATAGAATGAATCACATAAACCAGGTGTTTTAATTTCTTCTTCCTTATATTTAGACAACAGTGGTTTACAAAAGAAAGAAGAAAGGTTGATCTATGCTCTGTTGAAAGGAAATATTTATAGTCCTATTAAAAATAAAAGGGAGAGTTAGCACAAGTTGGTTGTTAACACAAGTTGACTGCTGACCAAGCAACTTTCTTTGACACCACATAAGTTTTGCTCTCCAAGGTGGAGACAGTATTGCTATGAAAAAGCATGGAATATATTAATTGGAAAAAATATCTTTACTTTTTTAAGAAGGACAAAAACAGCTTCTCAGAAACTGTAGCTATGGCTTTAAGGAAGATAACATTTTTTCTCAAACATGGAGAAAATGTGCCACTTTGCAAAGTTTTCAAAATTAAAGAATAGGCATTTTAATGTTAATAAAAAATAGTTGAAGACAAAATATATTGGTCACCATTTTAATGATGCCAAGTGTATCAATCTTATTGACTAGACCATTTTTGTTAGTTAACTTCAAATTATTTTATTCTAAATCCTGAGGAGAACCCAGGATTCCTAGAGATATTTTTTCTATTTTTAATATTTTGAATCATTGGGAATACAATAATAAACATTTGAATATTTGGAGTGAAAAGAAGTCAGAAAATTAATTTGGGCAGATATATTCAAAATAATTATATTATTTTACTCAATTTACATCTGAATTAAGCTGAGAGAAATGAACAGATAACCCTGCCAAAATAAAGCTAGTTATTAGAGAAAGGGTGGGCAGAGTTCAGTTTTCTCTTTTCCATTGCTAGAAGAAAAATAAATAAATTTGCCTAACACTTTCTATGAAGCAGGGACTATGCTAAGTAAATTTTTCATAACCTAAAGCCCTTAATTTTATTATTCTTTATTTACAGATTAAATGTCTCTAAACCTCAGAAGGTTAAATAAAAGATCTATGGTCACACAGTTATTAAGTTATATATCTTGGATTCAAATTCAGATTGGATACCAAAGTCATACTCTTTTTTCATCGGAGCCACAATACTTTTTTTTTCCTCAACGTGCATTGCATTGACCAAACTGAAGCCCCACCCGACAAACTTTTAATACAACATTGTTCAATAGGAATCTGATGAAAATCAAAAATACTAGCTAATATGTAATTTAAAATTTTCTCGTATTTAAAAACTAAACATAAATAGTCAAGCTTAATTTCAAAATTATATTTTATTTATATAAAATTATCCAAAATATTATCATTTCACATGTAACATAAAATTATGAATGAGATATCTTAAGTTCTTTTTTTGGTCTTCTAAATCACATTATATTTTGTACTTACAGAACATCATTCAGATTAGCCACATTCCAAGTGTTGCAATAATTATTGCTAAAACAAATAAACTTGCGACTAGTGACTACTGTTTTGAACAATGCAGTTTTAATGCATCAGGAATGTTTGCCTTCAATTTAGATCTATGTTTTTTTGTTTGTTTGTTTGTTTTTTGTTTTTTGTTTTTTCATTTTATTACTCTGTAGGGCTTCAGCTTTCAAGTGTAACCTCACTGGCCAGGGACCAGAAGATCAGCCGTAGGCAGGTGCTGTGCCAGCTTCGCCATGCAGTTCTGCCAAAATAGCTAGAGCTTAACATGCCACCAGCCTTAATCTCATTCCTCATCCTCTCCTGAGCAGACTGCCAAAAATAAGATATGATGTCAAATCTGATAACCAAACTTTCAATAAAGATGCTTTGGCAATAGTAGATATTCTATGGTAAGTGAGATAATAACCAGAATTTAAATTGAAGTTTTCAAAGTTATTCAAAATGTCTCTTCATGTTATTTATGTTCTGATTTGCCTAAAATAGGTATTTATATATCATTTTATGGTGACATGGCTGTCATCACTTTTTCTGTGATTTTTCATGAACAATCTACAATCTAAAATCTTTCCTAGATTTGACTACTCAATTTGCTTCCATATGTATACAGTTTCCTGACTAGCTGTGATTATATATTTTTTATATCTTGCTTATTAAACAAGCAAGTGCTTGTATCTTTATATTCGTGGGGTTTTGCCAATAGAAAGTATTTGCTTAGTTCAATTTCAGTAATTTCGTGTCATTGCTGAGAGGACAGCACAATACTGTAAAACAGATATTTCACAATTTTCCAAATGAAAATAAACCCTAATTCCTCCATTAAGTTCAAATTTTAAACATTTTGTTTCCTCACATACACCATGCTGTTCTCCATCTGTATGTTGCACAGACAATAATGGCAAAAGTTGACCTCTGAATATTTCTTCTTTAATGAGGAGCATGTGTGACTACCAGTGTTTGTGGCCACACATGACTACTGGAGGAAAAGGCAAATGGCATTTATAGCAATGGTGCTGACTCTATGTGAAATAGATCCATAAATCCACTTTTATGCAAAATAAAATGACCATGTTTGGATACTGTATCCTGAATATACAGATATTGTCCACAAAAGTAAGAGTCAGTACTTAAATTCTTCTCTTATGTAATACCTGCTACTCAGAGGTACCCAGGATCCTTATGTAGCAGCCAGACACATAGCTTTCCACACCAGTCACCTATTTATTCCATTTTCTACCCAATATGTATCTATACAGTGCTAAAGTTCTTACCTTGAGCTTACAACTCCATCCACCAATTAAATTCACTTGTCTTAACCCCATGGATTAAAGACAAAATCAGCTCATGTCACTGAACAAAATCTTCCAGTAACCTCCCATTACACATAGAATAACATCCAAAGTTTCAAGCCCTAGAATTTTCTGACTTCTAAGTATATCCTAATTTTATTTCCTTCCATTTTTTATCTCCATTCTTATTTTTAGCCACACAGTCTTTGTTTCCTGCTCAACCAAGTGTACTCTGTCCCCAGTGACTTTTCTCTTTATTTGTAATGCCTTTGTACCAGCCATTAAGTCACCCTTCATTTCTTTTAGATCTCTACTCAAATGTCTTCTGCACAGAAAGTCCTTTGTTCACCATAACTAAAATGAGATCTCTTACACCTCTACCACTTTTTTTTTCAAAGCAAACATCATTAGATGTATTATATACTAAATAAGCATTTGTTTGTATTTTACCATCTATATTTTCCAAAAGCTCATAGGCAATATGCATAATAGTTGCTTGAATATATGTGATTCCTAGTAATGCATGACTCTTATTTTCAATAATGAAGATAATCACTATTATCATGTATTGAATGCTTCCTTCAATGAGATACTTTATCTCATATACTGGATTTTTTAAACATAATTTTTCAACAACCTTACAAGCAGATATAATATAATCCCCATTTTATAGATGAGTATATCAAGGCTAGATCCAAACCTTCTATTTTCTCTATTTCAATATAAGGCCCTACAAAAATCTTTTGCTATCATCATAGTCACAAAGATCCAGAAGGCTTCTCAGAAATGTAGCTCAGTGGTAGAGATTTTAGGCATCATAATAAAAATACAGAGTGTTTTTAATTACCCAGCAAATAGCATTATTTAGATAAAGACTTTTTAAATTGGGCCACCTATAATGGTGTCTCCTGAGAATAGCTTAATTTTTATCTTAAATTGTATCCTTTTGGTTCCGAGAGGGTTGTGTTTGAATCTACATCCTGACATGCCTGTATCTGAATCTTTATGCTAAAATTAGTTTTCCTTTGTCTTATTGTCATTGTTACTCATAAGTCATGGTTTTGAATGACCTCAAATGTTGAGGTTGATGCATTAATCCTGCCACATGGATTATCCATGTTAAAGTATGTTCTTGGCCCACCTATTATATAATTTGTTCTCACCCTTGAAACACTGCCCTTTGACAGTAGGCCTCATCTACAAGTATATTTAGAAAATGGCTAGGATGTCAAATATTTATTACTTTAAAAAAATTTAATATGTTCTCTTGATGTCTGATTACAGAATATTTTAATGCTACAAATATATTCAGTGGCACAGCACTAGTTTGTTTCCTAAGAAACAAATGCACTTATACTGCACTGCACACATCCTTAATCACTAAATTCTACAATCTCTTTGTGAATGGATAACTTCTAAAAATTGTTTTTATAGGAGTTACCAGCTACAATATCACTGTAGGTAAATTTCCAAATATGTTATCAATGAAAGAGTATTTCAATTTATCCTAAAATGTATGAGAGAGGTTTTAGAAGTAATCTTAAGATGAAAATACATATTCTTTATAGCTGAGTTACATGGATAAATATGAAGTGAATTTGAGAAATGTATATACTTGCTTATATTGTCATTTCCAGTCTCACTCTCTTTTTCACAGAAAATAGAGGTTAGATATTTTTCTATTCAAAAAAGTGATTTGGATTTTGATGTCTTTTTCTTCTAACTAAATATTAATGAAAAGTTATTAGGAGTCCACAGAAGGGACAATGTATTTTTAAAGTGATATTTTAGCATTCAACCCATTCATATTACTCAATGCAAATATAATTTTTATCTAAATTATTTCAGAGGAAAATTGATTCATGTGACTATAGTGCTTCTAAGACCAGTGGGAAGCTCATCATCTTAATATTGAATCTGTAAATCCTTTCCACTAGGGATGATTAACAGCTTTGTCAAGTGTTTATTTTATTTTAAGAAGAATATATAATTTCCTGGTATAACACAGACAGATCTCAATTCTTTTTTCCTCAAATACTATATTTATACCATAGGCTCACATGATCTAGTTTACCTCTATTAGACTTCTATTTTGCATGTTAAGATGATAGCCTAACAAGCTTTTATAGTTTAATGAGCATACATCAGTCTGTTCTATGATTCCTTTATACTTGATTTAAAAAAAAAAAAAGAAGAAGAAAATCCTCAGCAGTCCTGATAAGAAGTAATAACAGTGAATTACTTCCCAATGGCATTTTTGCTGTACTACACATATGGTCTGAGCTACCCATGGGACAAAAACTTCTATTCGTTTGGTGATGAGCTAGTCATATTACTTTTTGTATTCAAAGTCTTGGTGAACTATACTCGGGACAGTTGCAGATGTTAGGCACATAAAAAGTAGGTAGCTGTACAAGGGCATCTACATATTTGCATATGTATTCCCAAATCAACCAGAAAAAAAAAAGCAAAAATGGGAGACAATTTATTGTACATAGGCTCATTATTATCAAGAAGAGATTTGGATGGCTTCCTTGAAGCATCAAATCATTTATAGATCCATAATTAGATAAAATCTCCCAATAAAAAATTATAGAAAAATTTTAGGGTCCAAACTTTCTATTTTCCTAAGTGACAGTGAAATAAAGAACATCTCTTGCCTTTTAAAAAATTAACTTGAGAATCTAGGTCATTACTACTGTTAACTGTAATATATCTATTTTTCGTCACTTCAGTCATTTTTTTCATTAAATCTTGGTTAAATAAATTTCAACCAATCAGATCTTCAGATAACAATATTTAAGAAAAAGTTTTCTATACTTTTTATGAGGAGGAAGCCAACACTCAAGGTAAACAAGCTGATTCAGGAGGCTTTTTTTTTTTTTTCATATAGTAGCTTCTCAATGTCTTCAAGTTGCTGCTTTTATAACCTAATCTATCTCACCTAATTTTGGAAAATTATAATTCATGTTTGAGATAAGGACCCTAAAAGACAATAAAACAAAACAATGAATCACAGAAAAAAATTTTAAAGTTTAGTATATTAAGGTAGAAAATGAACAAATATATTATACAGCTTCACAATTATGATTTAATCTTATCTTCACCCTAATTTGATTCTGTTAACCAGAATACAACCCAGAAGCTAAGATTTCTGTTTATTGAGATTTTACTTTATGTCTTAAACTTCAGATTGAAGAAGACCATACATACATGTATTTAAATTAAATTGTTCTCTGTGTGAAACATGAGATAAAATAGAAATTAAAAAAACATAGTCAAAGAGCTTATTTTGTTCACATCAAAATAATCATATTAGAAGAGAAACCTAAGTTGTATGCATATGTCCAAACATCACCGGTTTCAAAATCTAAGTCACCTTATACAAATCTATATACAAAGGTTGTCCTGGTATTTAGAAATGACAAGCATTTACTGAGTCACTACTTTCAAAATACCATTTAATTAGTAACAAATCATGTTGAATTCTCTTTCTACAAAAAAAAAATGATATAAACACAAATATCTTAATAATCTAAGTAGCATGATTCTACTCCATTTTGAAATAGCATTGAGTATTTTCAGACAGTAGTACATGTTATTTCTTTTTAATATCTTGGTTCAAGTCTAGTATATAAATTGCAAATTATAAAATCCTTTGAGAATAGAGTTCAGAAAGGGAACTGTTTCAAGGTAAGTTTTTTGTTTCACTCATTTTAATGAGCCTTTGTTAGGAACCAAGCAAGCAAATACTCTGGACTGAAGGGTTACATGCATGTTATATTTTAAAGAAACCATCATAAATCAGAACCTCTAACTATCTGCTTATATTATCAGGTTGACACAACAACAGCATAGACTGGTAGCTAAATGAGATAGCTTTTATTAAGAAAGAAAATGAGACTTCTCATTTGAATATCAGCTTAAACATTAGGTTTGAAATAGGATAGAGACAGCCCAATTGATAATACATTTCTATTTAAATTAAAAATTGACATGGTTCTTCAATATATGATGTAGAAAGTGAACTGAAGAAAGTTTATCTTTAAAGATGTAAATAAATTGATGAGAAAGCATGCACACACGTGCATGCACACACAGGACAATAGTGGAAAAAAATATTACATTAATTGGAGAGAATTAGATGAGTCACTTTAATCCCTAGGAAGCTTGGAGGTAAAAAAAAAAAAAATCTTGGGTTCAAGGGATTGATTTTTCTCAGTACTTGCTAACCTTGAGATATCTGCTTATAACTATAAATTGTTCTTAGCTTGAAAAGAGCCTTTTAATATTTAAAATTATTGGTCTATGGTATCTATGTAATTTTTTAAGCCATAGGGCTTTATTTCCTTTATTTCAAGGTTCCAACTGATATTACTGCTACTCCTGCTGTCTCTTAGCCCTGAGAAAAGTTTCTGTCTCTCTAAAACTGATACCAGCGATTGGTCTCTAGCTCTGAGAGAAAATTTTATACATTTGTATAATAGTGAAGCCCAGACAGATATGCTGCTCTCCTGAATAAGGGACTCCACATTTAAATTGAATCATTATTTTATCACTTTAGGTTTTTCTTTTTCCTCCAGGATTCAAGGTATCACAGCAACAAGTGTCTCTATAAATAAAATCACATTGCTTCCCAGCTTTTTGGCTAAGATCAAATATAAATAAAATCACATCAAGATCAGAGGGAATCTAGGCAGTTTCAGAACTTCCTATATGATTATATAGTTTTATATATATATATATAAATATATATATAAACATACACAGGACCAAGTATCAGAACATACTTGCAAAGATGAGAACACTTTATTCTCTGTTACTCAAATATTTCTCATCCAGACAAACAAGAAAACCTCAGGCTTAACCAGAAAAAAAGAACAGCATATGTAAAAACATAACAATTGATAATGTTACAAGAACTTACTTCCAACTGCATTTTGAATGCGGTAATTAAAAGAAGTTGAATTTTAATAGCTCTCAAGTGATTCTGATATATAAGATTAAAGTAGCTACTCTGTTATTTTTATTTAAAAAAGATTATTTTAAGTTTTCACTCCTTGAAACTGCATTAAAATAAAAAAGTTTATATTTTTCACCATAGATAGCTGAAATAATATTTTTTAAATCATCTGTTCCTGATCGGTGGCTGGAAGTAGCTAGAATGTAATGAAAATATTTATTTTATAGAGCACTTTCATGTAGATACTTTTCAGTATACTTGACATTCATCTTGATTTTGGGAAATAAATATACCAAACATTTAAAACTTTATATACTACAAACAAGATTAAAATGATTTTAAAACAGATTTTGGATATTATATTATAAATAAAAACAGACTGATCAAAGGATTTCTAAGTTAGAGCCATAAAGAAAAAGCAGTTTGGTTCCACATGATCATCAGGTGAACTCTGACAACTCTAGTAATGCTCTGTCCCAAGAATGAAGAATTGGTGGTAATGACTTTCATCAAATACAAGGAAACAAAGCCTTCAATCTCATAATCCAAATAAAACCCTGAAGAACTCGAAGATGCCTTGAAGTCAATCCTTCAGTGGACAAGAAATCAAGGGATGGATAAGATTGCTGTGATAACTATGGTGTCACTTCATTTTGAGTTAGAAAAGGACTGGAACATTTTGCACCATCTAGTGAAATGATTGCTAGCAGGGACAGCAATTAAAATTTAAATAATCAGTGTTTTGGGGAACAAAAGGAATAATTTATTCTGCATATCAAGTCAAGTAATAACAACATAATATGACTAACATTCAAATTTCTGTAGCACCATTTTTCTAATAATAGAAACAAGGGATAAGGAGGAAGTTATAAATAACATTTATATGTAAAATAAATTTCCTGCTTTATATCTGTTATTTTTCATAAATATGTGTAATTGAAAAATATTAACACTTCTGTATATAATGAAAATTCCTTTGCAAACAAAAACTCTTTTAAAAGATCTACTAAATTATAGTCCTTTGGTATCAATCTTTTCATCAATCTTAACCTATAAATTCTCCAATAAAGTTTTACTTTGTCAATCACTTTAAGAAAATGGATCTTAGATAGTGTTTCTTTACTCTTCATTGTGAAAGCTAATATCTGTGGTGTACTAACAAATATTTACCAACCAGTTTTGGGGAAGGGAAAGAAAATTTTGATGTGTAGTATTTGCAAATTTTTATAAATATTCCCACCATTGCTACATTCAAACTGCCAATGGTTTAATAGATAGTTTGCAAAATTCCTGAAAATGTTAACAATCAGTTCTTGAAGTACCAGCCAGCTCTGTACACCACTAAATAATCGCTCATATATTTAAGGATATATGTCATATTCATATTATATATGCATATATATAATATCAAAATATTTGATGTGTACTATTTGGTAAGTTTGGACATAGGCATATACTCATGAAACCATGATCAAAGAAATAAACATTTTTCACCTCTAAATATTCCCTAATGCTTCTTTGTATTTTGTTTTATGCTTGTGCTAAGAATATTTAATGTGAGATGTACCCTCTTCAATTTTTTAAGTACGTAATATAGTATTGTTTACTATTGATACTATGTTGTACTGCAGATCAGTAAAATTTATCTAGCTTAATGGAAACTTTATACCCATTGAACAATGATTCCCTATTTTCTCCAACCACCAGCCCCTAATAAACCACCATTCTACTCTTTCCTCTCATGAATTTTTATGTCTATAAGATCAGATATATTGAAGTCTCCAACTTTTATTTTGAAGTGTCTGTTGCTCTTCTCTTTTTTAGTCAGTTTTTACCTTATCTATTTGTGATATATTCCTAAAGCATGGATCCTATTGTCATTATAAAATGTTCTTTCTATCTATTAATAATTTTTCTATTTTGTCTAATATTAGCATAGCACTCTAGTACTCTTTGATGAATGGTGTATCTATTTCATACTGTTATTTTTAATTTATTTTATCAGATGATGTTTTTTATTCACTGACATTATTGCCTTAACTGGAATTTTTAATAGATTTATATTTAATGTAAATATAATTACTGATAAATATGATTTATGTTTACTACTTTTCTATATATTATATATTATTTGTTTCTTTGTTCCTCCATTACTGTATTATTTTGTTGTAAGTGGTTTACTATTGCATTATTTTAATTATTATTCATTTTGTTTTATTTTTCTAGTGGTTTCTCTAGGTCTTACAATATACTCTTAACTTGTATTAAAACTATGGCCTCAATAGAATTCCATTTTCTCCCCCATTTTGTACTTCTAGTGTGATACAAATCAAATCTTGATTTAATATAAGCTTATCAATATAGTTTTATAAATATGCTTCATGAAACTTTTAAATCAAATAGAAAAGATGTTATAAAGTCAGGTTTATACTATTTTTCATATTTTAAAGTAATTTCTCTGTCATTACTTTATTTCTTCATATGGATTCAAAATATTGTTTAGTGTCCTGTCTTATCAGCATAAAATTCTCCCTTTAGTATCTATTGTGGGGAAAGGCTGATAGAAATTAATTCTCTCAGTTTCTGTTTATCTAGACGTGTCTTAATTTCTCCTCCTCCTCCTTCTCCTCCACCTCCTCCTCCTTCTCCTTCTCCTCCTCCTCCTCCTTCTTCTTTTTTGGAAAATACTTCTGCTGGATGTACAATTCTTGGTTGAATTTTCCCTACCACTCAATATGTTATCCCAGCCTAATTGCCTTAATAGTTCCTACTGAGAATAAAATTCTATCTTCAGATTTTGACAATTTGATTTTGCTTCTTCTGTTTGTACATATCTTTGAGTTTATCTTACATGGAGTGTGTTGAGCTCCTTGGATAATACATGATGTTTTTCATCAAATTTGTGAAGTATTAAGCTTTAAAAAAAATATTCTCTTTGCTCTTTTTCTCCTTTACTTTGATACTCCCATTATGCACATGTTGGTATTCTTCATGTTATCTCACAGGTTTCTGAGGCTTCTTTTCTTCTTTTTTTCTTTCTTTTTTTCTTTTTTCTTTTTTTCCTGTTTCTTGGACTGGATAATATAAATTGAAATACCTTAGTTTGGTGATTATTTCCTCAGCTTGTTTAAAATTTCCATTTAGCACCTCCCCCTGCCCCCTTTACAAATTCTATTTGGTCCTTTTAAAAATATTTCTATCTCTTTACTGACAGTCTTTATTTGGAGAGACATTCTCATACTTTTCTTTAATTTTATTGTCATGATTTTCTTTAGTTCTTTGGATATATCGATTATAACTAATTTAAGTCTCTGTGTAATAAATCCATCATCTGGGCTTTTTCAGCAGCAACTTTTATTTTTCTTTTGTATATGGACCATATTTCTGTTTCTTTTCATGTCTTACAATTTTTATTGTTGTTGAGAATTGGAGATTTAACTAAATTATTTGAGAACTCTGGAAATCAGATTCTTTTTTTGTCCCCAAAGTTTATTTGCATTGTTTATTGTTGCCGCTGCCATTTGTTGTTTTTTGTTTGTTTGTTTTTTGTTTTTTGTTTTTTAAGTAAATTCCCTGGCCTTGTCTATATTATTTCCAATGTGTCACAGAAGTTTCTGCTCAGTTAGCTTCATGGTCATCTAATGACTGGACAAAGGTTTCTTTAAATACTTTGAATCCTGCTACCTCTATCATTTCCAAAGGCCTATGTATGTTTTGAGTCATATCTTTGTTGCTCTGGAAATTCACAACTCTGTTTTAGTTTTCACTTCTGCTTTCATGGTGTGTCAAGCTCAGACAGAGATGATAGTTTAGGGTTTTTTCTAATCTTTCTTAGACATGAACAAAAACGTGCATGTGTAATGGTCTTCTAGACCCTTAGCAATATGATAGAACTCTTTAAACCCTTATGGACATATCATTCCCCAGATATTCTTTTTAATATCCAGTCTCTTGCATGTTCTCAAAGATATTGCTTCTTCAGGTAGCTGCAATGTTAAATAATTACTGTTTTTTAAAACAAACAAACAAACAAACAAATAAACAAACTTTCCTTGGGATAGAGCTTTCTTTATTGAGTGAACTCTGAAACAGGACAAATAGAGGTAAGTTCTATAAATGGGAATTTTTCAGTAAGTTGTCATATAAGTCAAATAGTGACAATTCTCTGAACATAGAAATTTTAAGCCAGTTTTAAATCCATTTTGTCTCATTTGGTGGCTAGTTTTCATAGATACTCTTTTCCCGGTGCTTCTGACTTTTAAGACTACTTCAACCTGTGGAAAGGGGAATGAGAATTGTATAAGGAGAAAAAACAAAAATCTCAAAGTTTTTACTGAGATTCAACTACTTTTCTTGAATAAATACTTTTGAGTTATTGTACACTTTTGGTTAATTTACAAAGTTCAGAAATAGTTGATTTTGATGATGTCTGACAGTGTTCTGTTTGTTTTCTTTTGGAGTATTTGATTTTTTGAAGTTTCTTACTTTACCTTTCCAGAAGTATTTCTTCTAAACACTTATTTAAATAAGGAGTATTAGAGAAATTCAGACTAAAGTAAGGATTGCTCCTGATTGGAGTTCTTGTAACTATGTCAGATTTTTTCATTAGTTTTGGGGAATTCTGACCATTATCTCTTAAAATACTTTTCCTGCCCAATCTCTCTTCTTATTCGGGTATTCTATTGAAACATAGTTTATACTACTTGGCTGTTTTCTATATCATGTTTTAAAGTTATTGTTGTTATGGTTATTCACATTATTTTATTTCTGCCTCTTTGCTTCAGATCTGATATATTTTTTATTTTTGTTGACATCTCTTCAAGTTAATTAAGCCTAATATCCATTTAATTTTGAAAATCAATTTTTGTAAGAATATTCCATTATATATATATTCCTGTGTTCTAAGTCCAGTATTTAAATGATCTAAGTTTTGCTTTTTTTCTTAATATTTGTCACATTTACCTACCTCTTCTGTAAAGCCTCCATGATTTTATTCTTTATTCTTTGCCCACATCCTCAGACTTTTGTGCCAGTACAGCATTCAGAAAATATCTTATAGGGAAAACTGTTTCCAAGTTTGGAGATCTAGATTTCAGCATGCCATGCCATCAGATGTGTTCATAAAAGGTTCTACTCTTTTTTTTACCTCGATGGTAGACTCTTTGTCCTAAATCTAGGAGCAAATACTTCAGAAGAAGGGGAAAAAAGAAAAAAAAAACCTGCCAGAGATCTCAACTAATCTAAGATGGATTCCTCTCTCTCTGAAAGTTTAGATCGTAAAGTTCTATTTATTTATACATCCCTATAAAGGTTTAACCACACTTTTTTTCCTAATTTGTGCAGCAATTTCTATGACATGCTGCATCTATCATCTTACACCTATAAATAGACAACCTCAAAGAAAAAATTCCTAAATTTAAATATATAGATTTTCATTACAGATCCTTGTCACTACTGAAATTATATTCAATATGTGAGAATATTTGCATTTTTTGAGAAGAGGGTCCATATATATAAGAAATACTAAATTAAATTGCTTTGAAAATTTTCAGTAGGACTAGAAGCAGAACTTATAAAAGTATGAATAAATATTCTCTGACACACAGAAAAAAATAAAAACAAATCAAGACAATTTAAAGAAACAAGCTAGTTACATATAACGGAAGGTAAAATACAAAGAAATAAGTAAAAAAATATATATATATACATATATATGTATTTATAGAAATCATAGCACAGCAATTGCAGACATAAGACCAAATTTATCCCTTATAACAATAAATAGAAAGTAAATCAATTTTATTATTAAAAACAAGGAGTAGTCAAATCACTACAAAATCATATTCAAGAGTGTATTACTTACAAGAGGCAAAAAATTAAATACAATAGAATTTTTAAAGTAAAAGACTAAGAAAAACTATATAAGGAAAATTCAAGCAGAAATAAAACAAGATTCACAGTATTTTCACTAAAATTATTCATGAAAATCATGAGTCAAGACTAAAAGGATAATTTCATTTTGATGAAATTACAATTCAACATAAAGATAAAATAAGAATAAATCTTGCTTCATTAATGGAACTGATGTTCATCTGGATAAAAAAACAGAAGATAACAGATTTTTAAAAAACATGTTTGACAAACTAAAAAATATAGAATAGACCCACTATATCAAATACAATATAACTATAAAAATATAACTATATATCTATTATTATAGAACTACTTACAATAATCAAAGACAGTACACTGTCACAAAAATACAAAGACAATTAATAGAATAGAAACAACCCAAATAATTTAAAATATAGTGAAAGTAGGATTTTTATTCAGTGAAGAAAAAAATAAGTTTTAAATGTATACTACAGAGACCATTAATTATTTGAGGAAAATAATAAAAATAGATCACACTACAAACCTACTTAATTTTATGAGAATTAAATGTTAAATACAATAGAAGCCCTAAAATAATATAAATTTTAAAATAAAGTGAATGTTCATATAAACTTGATGTATGAAAAGACTTTCCATGTAGTATATAAAAGGTAGAAGCCATATTGAAATAAAAACATGATTTTAAAAACTTAAAAATGTTAAAACATATATCCTATCCATATGTTATGAGCTTATATATTTAGTCATGGACAGCTTCTGAGAAATGCATCCTTAGGCAATTTTGTTGTTGGGCAAACATCACAGAGTGTACTTGCACAAACCTAGATGGTACAGCCTACTAACATAATTGCATGTGCTATACTTTTACACATCTGGCAATGAAGTAAATTCATTCACACTAGCATCACCACAAACATTTGAATAATGTGCTGGACTACAATTTTTCTAAAACATCACTAAGCAATAGGAAATTTTCAGCTCCCTTATAATATTATGGGATCACCTTCATATATAAAGTTCATTGTTAACTGAAATGTCATTATATGACATATGACTATATATTAAATTTAAATTAATGAGAGTTGAATAACTACTAATTTAAATTTTGCAACACATATTAGATATGATACATATTCTTAATGTATAAGTATCACAATTTTTAAAATAACACCCGTGCTGCAATATAAAAGGATTTAAGGCCACGAACAATTAATTTACACAAGCACAGAAACACCAATAAGAAAAATTAAATACTGCATTTTCACTTTATCAAAATAATTAAAGGATAAATATTGAAAATGTAATAACAATGTCAAGAATGGGAAACACAAAATCCTCACATAATGCTCTTGGAGCTGTAAAATAGTAAAACTCTTGTGATAAGATCGGCCTGATGATAAAAGAGAAACTATACAATCTTTCAACAGAGAAAGTTAAATATAAAGAATTACTACCCACAAAAATGAATTGGCATAAAGAAGGATTGGTAGTAAAGAATGGTAAAGAACATAGGAATGACAGAATATATACTTATGTATACACACACATATAAGCAGATAATATAATACAAATAAATATGTAATATGCATAATAAATAACAAGCACATTATATAATATGAACAGTAAATATAATCTAATGTAATATAATGCAATATAGCTACAACCCACAGAAATGTGACAGCACTCCTTCAACCTAGGACTGAGATGCAGATCTCATGAGAAAGGGTTTATCTGTAGCTAACTGTATGGTAGAGTTTTCACTGTGATGCTGCACCTGTAGAATTTGTTGGAACTTGCTAGAAATCCATCTTCTAGGGTTCTGGGGAAAGATTTTCAAAAGGCATTGTCTCAGCAGATGCACATAATCACCTGAGGAAATTTCTGAGGGATACTACTGGCTGCTCTGCACAACTAGAGCTGGTTTCTGGAGAAGTAACACTGTGAATGTTACGTGATGCAAGTGTGAAGTGATACTGGAGAATCTGCATGCACTGCAGAGCCTGGATCTGGATTAGTTGCCCAGGCTGAAGAAGCACAGGGTCCTGCAAGAGACTACCACATAGGCATACTATAACCAGGGGTCAAAACTCTTTCTTTCTGCAATCTCTTTCTAGTGCTTCTACTATCCAAGCCTCATACCTGGTTAACTGACAGAGAAACCTTTTTAAAGGGCAAGGTCCATTTTCACAAAGCAGCAAAAATGTTGAATTTGAATTTGAAGTTGAGAGGCAATAAATTGATAAGTGGCACACCATTGTTTTAGATGATTTTGTAATTATGTTTAAAGAGAGTGCATTAGTGCATAATGGTGAAAATGCAGAGGTATTAAAGACGGAATTTTCCTGCTTCCCCAGTTTGCCTGAGGCTCTATGCCTGATACAATCTTGTTATCTAATTCTGCCTCTATACATCATTGAGGTCATGTGAGTTTTCTTTATTCATTTTGCATCATTTCTTATTTAAGTTTATAACTACCAATTTTTGCAATTCCAGGGGATGCTATGAAAATTGTATTCTGTGGAGAGCATATACCTTGGAATCACATAATAATCTGCATGGCCACATATGTTGGTACAGCCAAATATATATCTATCATAAAGACACATACCTTCCTTGAGCATTAACTTTCTCTTAGATAGTACCAGTGGGTTAGACTAAATGATCTCAAAACCCTTAAATTTTGTACCATTTCTAATTTTTAATGATATTTATAGTGACAAAGTTGCAGAAGACAGTTACGTATAGACACACATCATCACCATGTATTATAGCAATTTCCTTAAAAGAGTTACCAAAAATAAATGAAGTAAAACTGCACATTTTAAATAATAATTTTTCATGATCCGGTCACATCACCATAGAGAACATTAAGATGCTGTTAAATTTCCCTGTACACTCCAAGTTGCTTATTATTGCCCACACCCCAGGCTTGTTGATGGTATCCAGTGTTCCTGTGAGCTCAAAGAATATACATCATTCCAGTTGGTACTGTGGTTGTCTGCTAGATGGCAGAGGCCACTCCCATAATTTTGCATCATATATTCTGGTCACCCCACTTTTTTAATGTCTTTCAAATTACATCATTTAATAACCGACATGGAATTCCTTTATGTCAGCTCTGGCTCATATTAAATATTTTCAGGGGTCATTAGTTAGTTACACTAAGCCAAAAGGAATAACACAAACAAAAAAAAAGAAAACAAAATAATTTGGCTAATTTTAACATTTCACTAGCGCTTCACATGTTAAGAAAGAATGTATCCAGATATCTAATAATCTTTCCTTTTTCTATTGAAATTTTTCAGAAGATATTTATATATCTGTGTCACACATACCTTCTGAAAATTTTATAATTCTTTATGTTCTAACTTTAAGACAGGCTTATTTTATTCACTGTCATTTTATTTGCATACATAGCCAAGCATCAGGGATTCAGGAACATTTAGGTGCTTAATGAAGACCCAATGTATAATTCTGAAAATTAAAATAATGACTCAATCATCATATTATGGCAAATTCTGTCCTCATCCTAGGGATTACTAGCAGAAATTGAATATGAAATAGCAAAATAATATTGTGCATCTTTTCCATTAATAGCATCCTCTGATCTTCAAAATATTCATCTAAAATTGAGAAATATGTTTTAAAATATTGAAAAAAATCATCATTCCAATAAAAATAATCTTTTTGGCTGGCACCTGTTTGTATACCTGTTTCCTAACTTCTTTAATTTTCTGTATATTTAAAAGATGGGTTTAGCAACTTCTCTTTCTTACCTCTGAGAAACATTACCAAGATTTTCCTTACTTTTCAAAATAGATTCTGTGTGTAATAAATACTTTTAGTTTGAATAGTGCAAAAATATTGATTTCATATTTGTAAGCTTTATCATTTGAACTTACACTGAATAAACTATGTATATATACATAAGCAATCCACTAATGAAGATATGTGTAATTGATTTACATTTACACAGCTACAGAGAGATCTGTTTGTCTTTATATGGCCAACTGTGTCACCTTGCAATGGTGGATATGCAGTTAAACACATGACTACATGTTGCCACAAACAGTCTGGAGGCAACAGAAACGAATTGATGGAAACAGAAATAAGAGAATCCCACCCTATTAGAAGATGAATGAGCTGAACTTGCCTGATGTGAACCCTGGCTGACAGAGCAAGGTGGAATCAGAGTGAGCAACTTTTGACAAACTATGCTTCATAGCCCTGACCACGGTGGATGGCCATGATTATCTCTAGACAAAATGACTGTGAGTAAAAGGCTTACATACACTTAAATTAAACACAGCAGGGCTTTAGTAATCTCTATTTGCATTTTACTTTCTGTTAAGAAGGAAATTGCTTGGACTTGGAACATTTCATTTAATGGCATTTTTAGTTACCTTTTGTACTTCTAATGCTATAGTCTAAATTCACTCCAAATTACCCACTAAGACATAGGAAACTTTTGTCCTTTATTATTTATTTATTTATTTTAAAATTGCAGTAGCTTCCTTACCAATTTTACTAAATTAAATGTGTTTTAAAGCATCTCAGTTCTTGAAACTTAATTATCCCAATCTCTGGGTAAAGTATAGCAAACAATACAAACTCCATTTATGTAATTTATTTTGCAAAAGAAAATAATGGAATGCAGTTGTGCTAATGATATACATGTTTACGTATTTTTTTCCTTTTCAATAACAACTTAGCAAAACCATGTCATTTTGAAACAAAAGCTTTAAGGGCTCTTTTGAGTTTTGGTTTGTCCATACACTGCTTTTAGGAGAAGGAAGTAAACTCTATAATACTATGTGCATTTAAAATATCATGAAAGATTTTGTTTTGTTTCCTTCATTTTATCCTTTCATCAATGAGTATTACTGACCATCGTTCGTAATAAACTGTGAATAAAGATCATGGCTTGTAATTGTAATGTAAAAATAAGAAGAAAAATATGTAGGTACTTCAGTAGCTAAAGGAGCATTTGTTATATCCCAGCAGAGCAAAATTTAATTGTTAGACCACATAGTGTCCAGAAAACTTTGGTTTAGACTCAAACATAATAAGAAAATCTATTATGTTCTTTTTTGCTTAAAATCAGTGTTTTGAAATCTCTGACTCCATTATTATGTATCATTTAATATTAATCTTATTAATTCGATTCATTAATTGTTCTCATTTGCTGAATTCCATCTGCTGCATTAAATTAAAGGTCAATTAATTGATATATGTTGTACTCTTGAAAGGTAGATAACTAGACTCTGGCCCAAGATTGTATTGCTAAAAGAGCCAGTGAGTGGTTGAAGGATGCAGTCGCTCAGTAAGTTGGGGCACTGAATCTTATTTAGCTCAAGCCAAAATAGAATGAGTAAAAACAACTTTCTTTACAAAACAAATCCACAAACAAACCAAAGTAAAAATAAGGATAAAGAAATAACTAAACACTTCAAGCAAGATAGCTAAGTATAGGTAATATGCAGATATGTAACATCTTTCAGACTATATGTCAATATATCCACATAAAAATAAATATTATACAGACACAAAGATAGGCAAGTAAGTAGAATGAGAAAATTTTGAGTTATTTAAAGGCAGAAGTCTAACTGGCTCATAGATCGAATTTAAATTGTAGTAGGAGCAATCCAAGTTCCCCCCAAAGGCAATGAGTTTCAGGTAGGTACCTATTGTGTTTTGATTGCTATGTTACTATTGGGCAGAGTTGTGATCCTAGGTCTCAAGCCTCCTAATGATACAACAGAAATGCATCTGGGAGCCTTGAACCCATCCCTTCATGACCTTTACTGTTCTTAGTGACTCAGGTTTATGACTTGGCTGTGTGGCTTCCATTCTGTGGGAGCTGCGGTCATGAACGAATTACTAAGTATCTGTTGAGCAGCATCACCCTAGATATGTGAGGTATTTCAAGTTGCTTCCTAAACACAGTTAACTCACTTTGACAATCAAAAGTTAATTGAATTATTTTAATATTGACTTGATTACCTCTTTTCTTCCTTGACCTACCCTCCACTTTTAATCCTAATCAGTTGAGAGCTAATTATATATGTTATTATCCCACAATATTTTAACTATTACAAAGGCAACGTAGATGTTTCATATACTACACTTAGGAAACAGAGTTTTGATTTTTTATTTATTTCACCAGGATGAAATATTTGGTGAGAGATAGCATACCACCTTGTATCCTGAGCCTCTGTTTCCTTAGAGATAGGCTTGTCTACAATACCATTTTGAAAAACAAAAATAATTTGTCTACTTTAAAAATATTTATTATAGTCTTTTTCTATGATTATAAACAAGGTGATAGTCAGCATATTAGACACATAGTTTTTCATACATTGATCATTCCCGAGGTCATTGAAGAAGGAACTCCATCTAAGTGACAAGAACCTGAGATGTCTCCAGTGTATCCTTCTGAGCAGGAAACACTCAGGGTGCACAAGATTATTTATATTTTAGTGATGCCTTTCTGGTAATGATATCTCATTTGACACACTTACATGCTGAATCATATTATGGGATTTCACCTAAAATTTTACTTTTCCTAGTTTTATAAGTGAAATTACAATTGAATCAAGAAATTTAAACTATGAAATTTTATGAATTGGCTACATGAAAAACAAACTAAATATGAAATGTGATCATACTTACGCACCAATATATAAAAGCAAATACATAAAATTATGAGTATAAATATATACACATACAATATATATGCACATATATTTACCAGCATTAAAAATTATACCTAGAATACTAAATGAAAATTAGTTTTCCCATTAGCTAACACATTTTTATTTATGCAGAACTCTGAAATTCTGAATTTTGGCTTATTCTTTCAGGTTTACAGACATTTAAGCATATTATTAGGAACTGTGATTATTCAGCACACCAACACTCAGGTATCACCCAACTTCATTACTACCTGATTAATTAACCTGTTTAAAGTGTGAAAGTTGTCGCCTTGTCATTAGAATTCATGAGAATAACTAATGAGAAACTATGAAATAATTTGTTCCTCAATTAAAAAACCTGAAAGAAAAGGTTTTATCTCATTATTCTTGTTTCCTGTTATCACCTATACGAAGCCAGGAAGATTTTGCAAAACTTACTGTCTAAGGAGAACAGGCTATATAACATCTCAGGGAATACTTCACAGATATTTAATAAAATATGGTGTTATTCAACAGCAAAAGGTAAGCCAAGAAGTTTCTTGGGATTACATATTCATTATAGAGCATCAATGTGAAAAGAAAGTATGTTAATCTCATATCTGGTGTTCAGATTTAAGTGATGTTTATAGATAAGAAGAGAGAAGAAAAAGTAATCTAGTTCAATTTAGGTTTGTCTAAAGAGACTCAAGGAAAAATATCACAAGAGGTAATTAGTATTAGAATACTATTAAATTACGACATTTCCATATATTAAAAAACACAGCCTCAAGCCCAAATTTCCTTCAATGTGACTGATTTTATTCAGTGACTACATTGCTACAACACTCAAATAGGAAAAAAGATAGTAAAGATATTAATTTCAATTACTTTCTGTTGTCTGCATTTATGAGATCATGCATATCACATAATAATGCTGAAGTATCAAAGGTACTTTCCTAACCTGAAATTTCTTGTAATATTTATAGATTCATCCTCCCCACAAGTTATTCATATATGTCACAAATGCCAATGAAGTAAATGTCTCTTGTTTAACATTAAAGAAGCCAAAAATTTTTCCTGGAGGTAAAGTGAACAATCTTTCTCGTGCTGATTATTTTACATCCATCTTTCCAGTTAGAAAGAATGCTCTGAACCATGGCAGAATATGGACTATAGAAACCATCAATGCAAAGCTAAGCATAAATGAATACAGATGTTAATTAATTGGATATCCTTATTTAAATTCTTTGAAATATATTCTGGATCATGTCTCCTGCTTCCTTGTATAAGTTTTTAAGTTGAGGCCACCCACATTTAGCTAAAGACAGTCAAATTTTTAAAAACCACATGCATATTTTTCAAAAATCAAGATTTGTAAAGATAATTACAAAGTTTGAAATAACAGAATTTAACTAATCCACTTTAGAAAAAAAGATCCATATCTATTTTCTACAGTAAGCTTTATAATTTTATTCAGTTGTAAAATGTCCCAGAAAAAAATAAAGAACAGGCTGTTGGTTGGTAGCACATTCTAAATATCTTTGCTTTATTTCTCGAAAACATTTCTATTAGCACATAATTAAAAATGTAGAGTCAAGTCCATAACATATTTAATATTAGCTACTATTTCTTGAACATTAGTGGCATACCAAACTGAATGTTAGTCATTTCACATGCAAACTTCATTTATGTCTAACCATCATCAAGAGTTTGTATAATTACGTCCTTTTACAGATGAAGAAACTGAAGTCCAAAAGTGTTTAATATCTTATCAAATTTTATATTCTGACAATAAAATTCGTAATCTCACTTGCTACACTGTGTTTCTTCTAATCAATACATAATGTAATATAGAAAAATATTGTCATATAATAAATCTCATTAATAAATACCTAATTATACTACAACATAGGATTATTTGTTTTTAAGAATGAGAAACAAAATTTACGGATCAGAAGTTTAATAAGACAACTATAAAATAAAAACAATAAAAGTATATTCATAATCAATTGCATACATTGTTCAGAAATTGTATCTGGCACCGCTTAGCAGTATTGATTGATAGATAATACCGTGAATATTAAAGTAATTAAATTTTGCCAAAAATAAAGAATGAAGAAAACAATTTACTGAACATAGAGATATCAGAAAAAAAACTGCATTATCATTTTAATAAGGTATATCCTGCTAAGTAAACGAAGGAAATAAAAAAGAAGAAATGAAATAAAAAATGCTCCCATCAGGGCAACCTGTATCTCATTTGTGTTAAGATCAGCTATTTAAACATTTACGCCAGTCCAAAGTGAAGGGGAAGAAAATGACATAAAACTTTAAAAGCATCAATATCATTTCAGGGAAAACAGCAGTTATGTTTAAAATGATTAGAAAATTATTGGTGCTTTTCTTTGAGTAAAAATTTAAATTTTAAAAATAGTGATTTTTAAAAGACAATGCTTCAAGAACAAATACTCTGATTAAAGGAAGATAAAAAAAGTAAAATTGAAATTACATGATAATCCTTAAGCTCAATAATGTGTCATATGAAAATAATAAATAATAAGTACAAATAAAACTGAATAGACTCTGAAAAATGAAACACAAGGATAAAGACACGATCTTAAAGAAAGTAGTAGCAACTTAATAATAAAAATAAGTAATGTGCACAGCATGATGTACCTAACCCCTACATATATTTGATACTAACATATCTTCTATATATTAATGTACAACCCCTCAAAGTTATATAACCTTCATCCTATTGTGTTCAGTAATGTATTTGTGTTTAATAGTACTCATGACTGTCTATTATTAACTACTATAAAACATTAAATGAAAAATTCCATAGTTACTAATTGCCCAATGTCATTATCAATTTCATGTATAGATGTTCTGCTAGCTTTTACTTCACCTAAGACTCATTCTATAGGGGCAATAGTTACATTGCTGCATTTTGATTCTTTTATCTGCAAGTCTCCAGAGTACCAGGAAATGGATGTCTCTACTGGAAGTATAACTGAGGAGTTCTGAATTAGTGGCATTCCTGGTAATGTTTTCAATTTATTTTTATGTCAGTAGTGAGAAGCATTACTATTGTTTAATCTTATCTCCACTTCAGAACTAAAGGGAGTGTACTATGTGACTTCCTTCCTTTGTTGTCCCCAGGAGCAGGGGTCAGGTTCTACCTTATTCAGCACACATGAAAAAGAACACAAACAGAGTAAATCAAGCTAAAAATAGTCAATCATTGCCTCTTCACATCACTGCTTGGAGTCCAAACAAGCTTCTCCCAGGTCGCTTCACTACTGTGTTAAAGAATGATGTCTGGTACCTCTGTAGGAGGCTACATCATCATCCTAGAGCCCTTGACATGGTCATTTTCACCAACTGCAGATGCTAATGCTTGAAATTCAACTTAGCTAATGTAAAAATGAACAATGAGTAGCATGAGAAACTCCCTCAACCCTGTCACTCTGTCTCCACTATCAACTCACGTAGGAAATATGGAGTCGTTCAGATTATATAGAAACCAATTCTTCACCCTTTAAGATATTATTCAAGAAACACATTGTGTTCTACCAAGAACACAACCTGGGAAACTGAATCATGATTCTAGACTCTTAAATCAGTCACACGGGAAATCTTTATAAATGATATTCCTTAAAAGAGGATTTCACTCTATTAAAGAAGCTATAATTATATTTAAATGAAGCAGGGAATATATTTTAGAAACGTTTTAAAATTTAAAATGTTCAGTAGGTTTTTAATCATGAGAGATGTAAGTTTATAAAATTCTCCTTTATATTCAGTTAGCCCAGGTCAATTTCCACTTTTTTATAGAAATAACATCTATTATCCTACTGAAAGATTGATTATTCCTTTTAAGAAAATATTGATAATGCTTAAGAGTTGATGGCTTCCTAGATTGTATTAATGATAACAGGTATGATTATGACAAATGTCTAAATCACTAACAGTACTTTGTCATTGTGTCAGGTTACAAAGTGTGGGAACAGAGTTGAACCATGTTTAAGTAGCTTAATTTATGCTACATATTTTACGTACTTCATTCACTTTTCACAACACTGAATGGTAGGTAGAAGGTATCATCCCATTAAATAAGTGAGAATACAAAGTAGAGGGAAAGTAAATATCTGACTCAGGAACATAGATATTAATTGTTGAGTTGGTATTTGAACCCTCCACAGTTATCAGTTTTTGACATCACATTTGTTTATTTGTCAGATGTTTTTCTCTCTAAGTCACACATCAGTGATATATGAATAGCAGGTTACCTTAAGGAGAGAAACTCTCGATCAGGCCTAGTGGGTGAAATGGTAAGTGTGACCAATAGAGTAAACATGCTTTGTGGACATCAGCGCTCCTCCAGGTGCAGCATAGGAACACAGGGGTCTGGAAATGCAATTAACTACTCCAAAGGCTTTCTGTCCATTGCCACTCTGACATTTAAGATTTCTGACAACTTGTTACATTTCTCTTCTCCCCTTGAAAGGCTGTTTACCAAAGGAATGTAATCCTAGTGTCTAATTCATACTCTACTTATTAAGCAATCATGGACTTGTCACTAGACAATTAATTTAAATTTAAAAGAAAGTTATTTAACTTATGATGTGTCCATGTCTTCACTCATGAACACAAACCTCAACTCTTTTATTTATTGATAAGACATTGTTTTGAAAGCCTCAAAAGTATTTTCACTTTTTTGAAAAAGTAAAATATAATTTTTACCTTTATAACAATGTTCATACTATGAATGTATTGAATCATGGAGATTATCATATCTTTTATAAATTCCTATATCCTTCAGTGTAACAGCATACCTTTCATTTTAAGTAGTGGAATCTCCAAATAAATTTCAAAACAAATCAATTTCCAATAGATAAATGAAAAATGTACAAAGAAACTAAAAATATCCTCCACTAAGGTGCTAGTTGGCTTTGTTGCTTAGCTACCCATGACCAAACAGGCTGACAGCACTATGAACTCTCCCACTGAGCTGGGGGTATAATTACCAACTAAATTTCCATTTCATTAAGTTTCACTTACAAATCTTGAGAATTTTGAAATGTGCATATTTAGAAGATTTCATAATCATAAATGAGAACAACATTTACTTCTTTAAAAAAAATGATATTCCATGGTGTGTCTATGTGTAACTTAACTAAAACTTTCAAAGGTCAAAATAATGACAGCTTTAAAGGCAAAATTCTATTTTTAAAAGAAATTGCTATATTCAAAGCGTGAGGGGCAGAGAATAATATTATGGTTTTATCATGAAAATTGCTTTTCATTTTAGTTTTAAATACAAATAAAATTATGAATGAAAAACTTAGGAATGCTTTACCTTTTTGAAAAGCTACAAACAAAACATTGATTTTTCTTTTCCATCAAAAGTAATCTTTTTATGATTTGCCCCCAATTCTAATGTTTAAATGGAGGTTAATTTCTCAAATATCTTAGATGATTTAGCAGAGTCTTACGCAGAGAACACAATAATTCAGTTCATCAGACAGCAAAGCCCATTAAGAGATATTACCAAGTGACTACTAAAAGGCAAGGATAAAGGAAATGCAGAGATTCATATCCCTTCATAATTAACATACAAAGCTTTGAGTGCAGATTACAGTAGGATTATGGTGAATTAAAGAAGTACATTTGATGCTCACTTTATAGATTTCTTATTGTTCATCATACTTATCTGAAATATATATGCATTCATTTAATTCCATAAACATATAATTGAAACAAATAGCTGAAATCCATTTATATCATCTGAAAGTAAAAAAGATTATGTTTCAAGCATATTTGCATCCATTGACAATCTAATAAACTGGACAATGTTTTACTGTTCCATTTCTTCTATTCTCTGTAGAGACAGAAATTTTGTTCTTCTGATCTTGGCTGAATTTGTTTTTATTTTAAAAATAATTTTAAAATATTTATCAAAATAATACATATATAAGATAACACATTCTGTAGTACAAATAAGTTTATAGTGAAAAGAAACAGTTCTGGTTTCTTTCCTTTTCATTCCAGTCCTGCACTCTTTGCTTTTTTTAGCAGTTATGATATTTTTATTGACATGAAATTTACATAACATAAAATTAACCATTTTAAAGGAAACAATTCAATGTCATGCAGTGCATTCATGATTTTGTGCATCCACTATCTCTATCTAGTTCCAAACATTTTCATCTCCATAAAAGGGAACTTCATACCAATTAAACAGTTGCCACCACTGGTCCTTCTCTCCAACCACGGCAACCACCAATCTTTGTTCTATCTCTGTGGATTTACCTATTCTAGATATTTCATATGAATGAAAACATACAATATTTGACAGTTGGTGTCTGTTTTTTTTCACTCAGCATAATGAAATAATTTTGACTTTAATTCTTCTGGAAAGCATTCTCACAATTATTTGACAATATACTTATATCTCTATGCCAAACAATAGCTAATGATTTTTGATATAAAATAAGAGCATTCATCTTATAATCACTACTCTCCCTTCTCATTTCAGTGTTTAAAGTACTTCACTGTTTGTAGTTTTTCCATTGGTTTCTATTATAATTTAAGTGATATGTTCAAACTCATGCTTCTTTTCTCTATTAATAGCACCTTCTGACTCCACATTTTATAAATTGAGAGTATTCAAACTGCTAAGTTTTCCCCTTTCTCTCATTATTTTTGGTACATCTATTTTCCACTCAGTTATACTTATATTTTTCCATTGTCAAAAATCATGTATTTATTTATTTTCCAAATATTTATTGAGGACTCGCATTTATTGTGGACATATTTTATTTTCATTTAGTTTATATTTGGACTGTGATTTTTTTATATATTTTCTTTACATGTTTATTTAACTGGTCATTTGTAATTTAATTTTCTTTTTAACTGTCATCCGACTTTATCAGAACTTCAATTTTTTCCAACCTTTCAATCATAATTTTTTGTTCTTCATGATCATGTTTTTTTTTTCTTTTTTTCCTCTCCTCTTCCTCCTTCACATCCTCCTCCTCCTCCTCCACCACTGTCTTTTTTTGTAAATCAAACTTTTCCTTGAAGGCTCTATTTCTCCTTCTCTCATTTGGAACAAACACTTTAATTTGTTATAGGGCAGATATGCAGAATTGCACTCATTGTTTCCTGGATTACATACCTTCATCTTTTGGAGTTTTCTCCTTCATTTTGCCATACTTTAGCTTTTCATACCTCCCTACAAAAATGCATTGAATGTAAATTTTCTGTGGCCTTGTATGTTTGAAAATCTTTATACTTTTACTTGAATCATAGTTTGGGCATAAAATTTGAATTTTTTTGCTCCTTTTTCTTCTATCTTCCAGTGGCACTGATGGAAATTATAATGCCAGCACAATTCATTTCTTTTATAAACAACTTTTTCTCCTCTACAGTTTTCAAAATCTTCTGGTTATCTTTAGTGTTCTGAAATTTTACAGTAACCTGTTTAGTCATGAATTCTTTTGTTCTCATTGAGCAATCAGGGAAAACTTTAATGTTGCCAATACATAAATATTCTCACATTTTTTTTTTTTTAATTTTCTGTTTGTGAAACAAATTGGATGTTAGACCACCTAATTTTGCATATTTGTATTTTCTGTTTTTGATTATTTTCCTTTAGAATTATGTTCTTTTTTTTCTATTTCCTAGTTAAATTGAATTTTTGACAGTTTCATTTTTTGTTTTTTAAATCTCTAAGAGCTTTCTCTTTTTATTTGATGTAATTTTTTTTCTGATATTACATTTGTTTCCTGGTGTAATATAATCTCTGTTGGTGCATTAGATACTTACAAAGTCACTTTCTCACTTTACTTAACATTGAACAATAGTCATTTGTGCAGGTTTTTGGACTGCAGCCCTATACGTGTTAAAATAAAAGGGACGTTATTTTAGGACACAAAATTGCAATAGAGTAATATTGGCTATTCTCAGACTTCTTGTCTAATTTGTTTCAAGAATTGATATTTGGTTGTTTGCCTGGGTATATATTACAATCTGTGGTCTCACCTCTATATCTATCTATCTATCTATCTATCTATCTATCTATCTATCATCTATCTATCTTTCTATCTAATCTAATCTATCTATCATCTGTCATCTATCTCTCTGTCTATCTATCTATCTATCTATCTATCAATCAATCATCTATCTTTCATCAATTACCTATCTTTGATTGTGTGTTCACATACTGAGGAGAGAGAGTTGTCATGAGAATATTGCCAAGTACTGTTGTTTAATAACCCCCCTGCATCTCTACTGGGCTTTCTGGCATTCTCATTAACTTAGAGGCCAGAGCCTCTTAGACGTTTTATTCAGAACTTTTCCCAATAATGGCATGATTTAATCTCTTACCTCCTTCAATTTGTTGCTCAGATGTTAGCCTCTCAGTCAAGATTATATCATAACTAAACATTTAAAATTGCAATTCACATACCCTCCAGATTCTTCTTGTGCTGCTCATTTTTTTTCTATTTCATGTATCACATTTTAACATACTGCAGTATACTTATATGACTTGCTATATAACTTAGTTATTTTAATGTTTTATGCTTCTTCTTTTTCTAAATGAATGGCTCTTGTTTACATATTTGAATTAGTATATGTTTTAATAAGTTGATAAATGTTTAGCTATCAATTTTACTACTAGAACAATTTTAATGGAAAAATCACCAGATTTTTATCCACAATTTAGTGGAACAAGAAAACATGTTAGGACTTTTCTCATTAGCATGCTCTAACTAGAGAGAAAGTAAATCAGCCTGAATTTAGCTGCTCACGAAAGTAAAGCTCTTGTTCATATTCATTGCACATCCCTTGGCTTTCTGTTGGTTCATGGCATGCCATGATGAATTTTTAACTGAACTTTTCTGGTTACTATTTCCTTGGATACTATTTTTTCTAGTTTAAAAGTACCAAAATGTATCCCAAAAAGAAACCTTGGAATTGGATCAGTTCAATAGTTTAACAATATATGTTAAGAGAAATTGGATAATATCCTAATGGGATTACATACAAAATCCCAAAGTATTTATTTTTTTAAAGCCAGCAATAAGGAAATCTTATTCTGTCAGCTAACATCACCTAGATGGGAAAGTAAGGCCAGGTTCTATGTGTTTATATACCCTTATGGGAAAAATGAATTAATTATAATCCTTCACTTTAAGTAAAAGAAATTGAACTTCTGTTAAATTATTGGAAAATGTTAAAGTGTGCAAGGTTGTCAGTTATTTCCAATGGTTAATTTATTTTCAAGAATTAGATTAGTTATTTTATAAAGTTGAAGAATTTTATTTAAATAGTTACATGTTGATGGTTTTTAATCAGGATCATTTGTTTCAAAGGGTGCATATTAAATGATATTTAAGTTTTTATGAAAAATAAGATGTCCCCATATTGTGTGTGTGTGTGTGTGTGTGTGTGTGTGTGTGTGTGTATCAATGCTTTCAGTAAAATCAATATATTTTTAGTTGAAAACAACCTTTTTAATTTAGGAAAAGTATATCTTTTCCCACACATATTTTCCTTCTATATTAAGCAAAATTTCATCCACAAAAACAGTAAAATGTTTCATTTCATTGCCCTTCCTTTCAATTCTCAGTATTAAAAAAACAAATTAGGTATTGCTCTCCTTTCTGTGGCATCAGAAACAAGTAAAACATGTATTAGTAATAAGAGGAAAAAGAGCAATTATAGTAGTCTCCTGACAGATGAGCATAACAGCAGACAAGCTTTTCCTTACCAAACTGACCTAATCAAACACCCAATATGTGCAGAGCATTGCCCTTGCTCCTTTCAATTTTTTATAAGAAGTTAGATGCTTTTTGCCCTCTAGAGATTTAAAAGTAAAGTAATTAAATAAATTACTTTAGTTATTATATTATTATCATTTTATTTTATTTATTGTTAAAAATAAATAAATGAAGAAATAAGGTATTCCTGGAAAGAGTTAAGTTCTCTCATCTTTCCCCAGGTTTTATTATTCAATTTTTCCTATATTTCTTCCTGTACTTTTCTGCCCCTGCTCAAAGTACCTGGAGAAATAATGAAGTTTGTGACCTGAATGAATGGTGTTTTCAGAAAACAATGGATGTTGCAAACACCATCACTTGCATAGTTGGTTATATGTCCCTTATGCTTCCCATAGGATTGCGGAATGAAGCGAAGACATATAATAGGGCTACTTCTCTTAAACTCCTCTCATCAATGCTTCAAGTTATTGCTAAAGTTCTTCCCACAACAGGAACTGCTTTTTATAATGGAAATGGAAGTGGAAAACTTACAATAAACCAATAAATCTAAGCAACTAGGAATGAGGATATAGATAAAAACAACAAAGAAAAATTTCTCCAAACACAAGGCAAGTTCAGTTTCTGATAAAAATGTTTAAAAAATGATTATAAAGGGCAAGCCTTCAGCAAATAAATGATTTTAAAATTTAGAGTTCTACATTTTTGAGTTTAAATAATTTTATTTTGAGATATTTTTACTATTTATGACCAATATAAGTTGATAGTAAACCTTTAAATACATTTGTGAAAAAACAATCCTATATAATATTTTGTAATTTGCTTCAAAGATTATTTATCAGCTAACATGTAGTAAGTGTGACTCAAGTCATTTCCATATCAGTTATTCATTTATCTCTGAAATTCTTTTGTGTAAAAACATTTAATGAGTATATATTGTGAGCTTTAAGCAACATGAATGAATTTAATAATTATTTCATTAGATTTTCCTTGAATGTATATATGTATATTGGGGGAAGGGGAAGGAGAAGAAAAGAGCTTTGGAAGAGAAGATTGCCACAATAAAATGAAATTACTCTGGACTGCTTTCCCACATGAGAAATTAAGGGAAGAAATAATAATGATAATAATGATAATAATTAAAGAAGGATGTGTAAAAATTTACTTATGTACAACAAAAACTGTTAAGAAACTCATAGGATGAAATTACTCATTTCTCAGGAGAACAATTGTAATAAATATGAGAAAGTGTTAGTGAAGCAATTCTCTTAGAATCTTCATATTTTAAACATGTGATCATCTTAGAATGCCAAAATCTAGTCTTAAACCTTGAATAAGCACTTTTTGTGGAAAAATCTGTTAGTGGTAGTCTTTGGACTTTCTTTTTTTTCAAAATTAAATAAATACCATTGAGCTAAGAAAAATAGTAAATAAATTGATAACATTCAAGATCTTGAAAGAGATTTGGATTACACAGTTGTATGCATTTGATAAAACTCAATGGTTTATGTATCTATGATTTGAAATTTTCATTGTATGTAAATTTTACATAAAAAGTATGAACAAATATTGAAATCGAGCTAATGATATGAGTGTCAAAGTGTTCAAGAGTAAGTATAATAAAATCTGCAACTTTGAAATGTAAAAATATAATAAGATAGATTGATAATGATTGAGAAAGGGTTGATTAGACATGTGATAAAGCAAGTATAGTAACATGTTAATTGTAAGATCTATGTGTTGATATGTAAAATATGTTGGAATATAGAGAAAATTCTTTCAACTCTTCAGTATGTTGACATTTTTATAATAAGATTTAGAAAAAAAGGAAAAGTTTCTAAACATCCACTAGTAAACAAAAATGTTTCATGTTCACATATTTTGATGTTTAAAAAAACCTTTCCAATTTTTAAGTACAAAGCTTTAAATGTGAAAATAAAAGTCATGGTGAATAATTTAATTCACTTTTTGAATTGAAGGCAATGGGCTTAAAATATGTTTTACAAATCGAGATCTAACATCTCTCACAATCAAGTCAAGAAATCAACACATCATGTGGGGTGGGTATAGTGTTGGAAGATATTGGGTGGGACAGTGGGCTTAAGGGAAGTGGGAAAGATATAGCATGGAGCTCTCTCTGTGGTGAAAACCCCCCATAAGGCCTGAAGCCCTGAACCTCCAGGGCAAAGTGGTCATGTGGTGGTATCGTCACAGACAAGCCATAATTTCACAATGGAACTGAGTTGGTTTCCACTTAAACTTGTCAAATAATAATTTAAAAATAAATGCAATTTTTATAAAATTAAAATTTTCTTTTGAAACCTGAGCAAATGTATTATTCTGAGCTAGTATGTCTCCAGATGTTTGCTTGTTTGTTTGCTTATTTGTTTTATGAGATCTCTGGAATCAGAACTGACATTGGCACATCACAATAAATCTATCTGTGATGTATATTACATACTAAGGTAGATCACACAAATCATGACATAACACATTTGAAAACTATCCTTGTTCATGTTTCTTTAAGAAATATATCTAAGATATTATTTACAAAAACTTCTTATTTTCCTAAGTGTATAAATACACTAATTTCCCAGGAGTATTTCTTTATGTTACATAAAGATTAGTAATAAACCTGATGGAGATGGGGAAATTTGTGAGTTTGATCAATGAACTCAATTATGGCCCCATTCTAAGGATTTCCATTCTTCATTTACAATGATACATAGATGCCTACACACCTGACACTGTTCTCCAATCTCTTCAATAAATAAGAAGGAGCACACTTCAGAGCATGTGTGTATACTCACTCTGCCTTTTTGTCTGCCTCTCTTTCTCTTTCATTTTACAGCTCTTCTGGGTCCCTGGCTGATTTTCTTCACAAGGTTAGTTGCTAATACATTCCTAGCACCCATGCATTATTAATGCTCACTGCTCTCCTAGGTGGCAGTGACAAATAGGAAGTAAAATCTACTGACTAGTGGGGAATGTACTCTTTAGTCATGCTTGAATTTTTCAATTCATTCTGCTTGTTGAGGATTTTTCAGTAGAGGTTCTGTGACAGAATGTGCTTTATACTTCTCTTCTTCCTTCACTCTCTTCCTACCTTTTTTGTTTTTCAATCTAAGAGACATTCAAGTAGCCAGAGGACGTCTTATGCATCAGGGCTTTGATGGGGAGTAGCACAAAACATATCTTTGTTGGTTGCAATAGCAGAAAGGTCATTGTTTCTCTTTGCATATGTTGTAAGTGGTAATTTTGACTCCAAAAAGACTATACATGGTAGTCAAGTAAATTATACTGTCTTAAGCATGTTATGCCAGCTGTAGTATTCCCAGTAATATACCAAGTGTGTAACATGAGAATCATCAATATTTTTAATATGAAAATTTGTTTCTTCAGCTATAAAATCTTATTCATTTCATAATATAAGAAGGAATCTGTGAAGTACATTCTGAGATAGTTATTGAGTACTATAAATCCCACTAGCAGTTCTATTGCATTTAAAGTATCATATCTTTGTGCATATAATTATGAGCTTTTAGAAAATTCTTTTTCAATGAATAAAATCTTAATTCACAAAGAACACAGGGATTGGAATTCTCGCAGCACATGGAGTTGGAAGAAAGTCTTTTCTACCATATTTCCCCAGTTTGAGGATGGAAATAACAATCCTTAACATCAGATAGTCATTACAACAATATCTATGTTTTTAATAAATATACTATTTATATCTTGGCAATCACTAATTCTCAGTGAAAGAAATTAATGTTTGGATAAATTAAAGGATAGCCAGAACTAGAGAAGCAATGATGGCACCGTGGGCCTTTATATGCAATTTTAATGTCTTCTAAGAGGAAGGTACAATTTTTTGACTGTATACTTTTTATCTAATATTTTGCTAGGTGCTTTTAATATGTTATCTTAGTTAAATATTAAAATAGTTCATGATGTAGTTATTATTATATCTGTTTTACAGTTAAAAATAAAAACTGAGATAATAGAAATAATTTAGAGATCTAGAAAGTAGCAAAACTAAACCGAAATAAATCATTTTGATGCTAAAATCCATGATCTGTACACTACACAGCTACTGCCTTCTTAGACTTTGAACTCCTGCATAATATCATTACATTTGATTTATTTAGTTGCTGAGTAATGGTAATGGCATTGAAGGTTTGGAGTTATAGATATGTATCATTGACAACCCAAGAGTTTTCAAACATGGATAATTAATTCAAAACCATGGTTTTTATAGTACAAATTGTATTAGAGCACACTATGTGCTGGGAATGAACACATATGTTGAGCTATAAAATAATTCATTAAAATAATTAGTACTCTCTTGAAGATGAATGTTATCTTAATACCTGTGTATAAGCATAGAATCAGGTATTTTACAAGTGTTGGGAGCAATAAAGAAAATCTATTGTATTTTCAACCATGTGAAAAAAGTAAGTTAGGTATCTTAAAATGAATAAAGAATAATAAATGATAAAATAATTAATTATATGACTCTAAAAGTCATTGTACTACTGGTTCCCATGATTGATTTAATGCAGATATCACAACATATATCCACAAATCTTCCACAAACCATACAGTTTAAAAAGGATATCAAATGAAGCCATGTATAATCTACATATTAAGCAAAAACAGAGGAAATAATTTAGAAAATTTTATGTAATTGCAAGAATATACCTAAAACCAGCAATATCTCTCACACTCCAGCTGTCTTGGGTTGGGTTTATATTGCATAGAAAAGAGAATATTGCTATAGATAGTGGTCATACATCTCAGCTAACTTAACCTTCAGAATTAGTTGGTCCTATCCTTAACGGGAATACTAAAATCATGAACAAGTCTGACATGTCATGAGTTAGAACTCTGACTGCTTCGAATGAAAGGGGCTTGAAAGTGTATAGGCCCCGAAGTAGTAATTCTGAGAAAGGAGGCTTCTAGAGCAGATGAAAGCAATTTGGAAGGAGGTGACATACACTGAAGATTTAGTCAGGAAAGAAGAAAGCAAACGATAGTCATTGAGTATCTTACAGAAACAAAAAATAGATCATAGAATCAGAAGTTGCACCAACCCATTCCCAATATGTGAAATTTATTTTAAAAATTGAACTTTTTTACAGCAATAAAAGAGAGTTCAACTAAAGTAAGAAACCTAGTATTCTACTCAAACCCTTACTCTGTCTTTACAATTCACTTATTATTCCAGGTCCAGGAAGCTCTATAATATTTGAGAATGAGCAACAAAATGGCAAGAAACACTAATGCAAATAGATGAGACAAAACAGAAAGTGATAAAGTTATTCAACTGATCAAAACATCAATGAAAATTTCAACTATGAAACAGAATAAAGCTGTAACTCAATACACCAACATAATTAAACAAACATTGTTTGGCAGATATAAGGTACACACCAAATCAGAAAGTTAAAACTCAGAATAAAAATGTTTATAAAACTAAAGATATAAAACAAGGTGATTAAAATCATTTAAAATTTCAAGAAAAAAACACAATTATCTCATAAATGAGATCTGACTAAAAATATAGTAACAGAATAAAGCAATAAACCTAATATATAAAAGAATGTAATAGAACAAGAGGAAAAGAAACAAATTATTTCTAATCTTTCTAGCCTAGTCTCATGTAGTCTAGTCCCTTGTTCTAACAGATTTTTTTCATTTCCACTAGCTGGTAAGCTGGGAGTTCTAGTGTCACTGAATAGGGTTTTCCTGGATTCTGCAGCTGGGTCACACTAAAGTTGAAAATGACATCATTATTAAGATTAACTGAGGTGAAATTTAGGAAGGTGAAGACCTATAGTTATTTATCTAAGCACCAATTGCACTGAACCAAGTGACATAAATTGTTAAAAAAGCAAGATTTTGTTCTCAACAGTTTCAAGTCTCATAAGGAAGATGAAATGAGGATACAACTAAAACATCGCACCAAAGTAATTCATTGCCTATGGGAGATATTAAATTCTGCAAATTCAGAAGTGAGGGAAATCGTCACCGTCTGGTGATAGAATAGATGACCTATTCCTAAGATGTTATAATTCCCTAAAACTTTTTGAAACTCCAAAATTAAAAATGTTTTTAGAGTAAAAGCAAAATTATTTTAGTCATGTTCTGACCAAAATACATATTTCCTTTTTTGTTTCCCTATATTTTTTGCTAGATGAGACTTCAAATATTTTTATTCTTTTCTTAAAAATCAAATCCACTAATCACAATAATTAAAGAGGCTATTATTTGAGGTACTAAATGTTACACTACGGGCTCAATGTCTCACAAAAGAATTTTCAAATTTGTTATTTTAAATAGCAGCTTTGTTGGAGTAATATGTATATTGTGTCTAATGGTTGTGATTCACAACCCCACACTTCTTTGGATATATACATTACACATCTATATTTTAAATCTATCAGATTATAATCACACAAAATGTGAACTAAATAAATTTCTGAGAGTGGAACCTTCCTCCAAGATACCCATGTGTCTCGACAGTCCTTCTCCAACCAATTGCTGGAATTGTTTCTTTACCACACACACACACACACACACACACACACACACACACACACACACATATATATATATATATATATATATATATATATATATATATATATTTAAGTTCAAATCATGCCTGGACTAAAACCCTCTAAATGGTTACAGTGAAATGTCACAGCTTCAAGCAGTCTCCCACCCAACACCAGTCACCATTCCCACATCCTTCTTGATATTTCATGAACAAGCCAAGCTTTATCCAGTCTGAGAGCCATTGCCCTGGCACTACCCACTGCTTGTGAGGTATTTTCCCCAGATCTTAATGTAGTTGTTACTTTCTCTTTACCAACCATTAGCTAAAAGTCACTTCCCCCTACCCCCCGAAAGCCCTTTCCTCATCACTTTACCTACAGTGTTGGCAATTCTGCCCACCTGTGCCCTTCTGCTGTCTATTTTTATCTTATTTTATTGTTTTCATAATATCTACCACAAGCATATTTGATTATTTATCATCTATTTCCACCACCCTTAAACTGTAAGTGCCTTGTTTTTCTTTTTCACTGCTATATCTGCAGTGCCTAGAATATATTTGTCAAATAAATATGTGAATCAATGAATGAGTGAGTAAAAGAATAAATAAATGAATGAAGGTAGTGAAATTTGATACATCTCACTCAACTTTTCCTTTTTTCTGGTGGTTACAAGAGATGAATGAGTAGCTTCCCTGTGGGAAGGAGAAGAGTTCTCGGTTTTTCCTATTTAGTACTCTTGGCTTGGTTACAATTGAGAGGGTGACTAAGAAAAAGTAGTTTGAAAATTAAAATGAACTTAATTGTCTAGTGTTTAGTCTTGTGTTACCTAACTGATATGTCCTTCAGTTCTCTTCCTCCAACTAAATATTCACAGAGAGTTAATTAACTGATGTTAAAAATGAAAGAGGAAAAAAAGTACATGGACACCATGTGTGTACAGTTTCACATCCACTGGTAAGTAAAACCTGCTATTTGCTACTGGTAAACAGACACAGGAAAAACAAGGAATGTAGAAGTTGTTTCAGAGTAAAATGACAGCTGATGGCTATTCCCATAAAATGGATTTTTAAAAGCCATTTTCAAAGTTATGCTACTTTTTCTCTTCTAAGTTACAGAGGCTTGCATTTTCTTCAACTCAAAGCAGAGTCTAAGCAAAAGTAACAGCTACTAAATAAAGGGAGACACAAAGTTCAAGTTTATAGAATAGCAAATATAAAGGCACATATTTTTATGGTTTCTTGTGTGAGTAGATTTTCTAGCAGTGATTCAGACATTAGGTAAGAAAGGGAATTTGTCACTGGCCAGACATAGATAGAAATGTGAAATTGAAGAACATAAACAGAGCTAAGTATATTCTTTTCAGACCTCGAATGTGTCCTTTATTTAAAGTTCCCAAGTATTATTTATAAATGCTGCTTTTTAAAACACTGTAGTAAAAAGTCCCTGATGACGGCCATGATGAACGAAAGAAAAAATATTTGATCTAAAAAAATTAGTTATTCTATCTGAGAATGAAAAGCAATTTGATTTTTTTGTTGTTGTTTAGTTAGTTTGTTTGTTTTAGTTGTAGGTACAAATGATTTCTAATCCAGAGACATGAGACCTTGAGGCGCCTTCCTGGTGCCTCTCCTGGGGAAAGCAGTAAAAAAGAAAGTTTTGAATCAAAATAGCAAAGAAGTCTACACTCAAAAGGATTAGAGAAGATAAAATATTGATTATGGATGGTATAAGCTGCCTTACCTGTAAGCTGTGGATATCTGTACATACTTCTGAATGTCAAAGCCATACATTTAATTCTAGTGAAGGTTTTGTAAGAAAGCATGTCATTTGTTGGTTAATG